>CM056737.1:82790326-84040326 GCA_029844215.1 Przewalskia tangutica
TGTATTAATGAGAAAGACTCACCAAGGGAGATTAATGCAATCTTACATGGTATAAGCCAACAACTAAAACCCTAAAAAATTCTTCCCCTGCCGCCGTACCACCCCCCCCCCCCCCGTAGCGGATGGATTTCTAAACTTTATCTTTCTCTTCCCTTACACAAATTTATGTAGTTCCGTTGAGCCAACATGTCTCCCCCAACATCTCCTAATGCTTCTGCATCCTCCTCAGATGTAGTTGATAACCCTCCCCCTTCAACACCCTTCTTTCACCCTGCTTTCACCGTCACCAATATTAAGAATTTCATCCCGATAATTCTTGACTAGGTGGGTTGAACTTTTCAATATCCACGCTGCGTATAACGTACTTGATCATATCGACGACTCTATCTCTCGCCCCTCAGACGTTGTTGACTCAACATGGCGTCGCCTTGACGCCATCATCAAACAGTGGATTTATGGCAACATATCTAAAGACCTACTTTATACAATTATGAAAACATGCGCCTCGGCTCGTGTGTTATGGGTTCGATTGGAAGAAATATTTTAGGACAACAAAAATACTCGAGCTATGTATTTGGAGGAGCAGTTCAACAAAACACGTCTCGAGAATTTCTCCAAAATGTCTGAATATTGTAAGCAATTAAAATTTATTGCGGACCAACTATCTAACGTGGGAACGCCAATTTTTGACACTAAGATGGTTCTCCAACATGTTTCGGGTTTACCAAAAGGAGAATATGATACTCTCGCCACCATGATTCAGCAAGCCGACCCACTACCGAGTTTCAACAAGGCACGCTCCCAATTGTTATTGGAAGAAACAAGGCGCGCCAAATAAGACGAACACAACCAAAAAACACTTGCGGTTGAAATTCCAGCCTCGAACAATGCCTCCAACACTAGGGTTGCACAAAATTCGGTCCGGACCGAAAAAAAGGACCTGACCGACCCTGTTCAAATCGGACCGATAAATTTAGTGTGATCTTCGATCCTCATTTTCTAAAAATTTAGTCCTTGATCTGGTCCGGGTCGGTCCAGTTTTACCCTGTTGTGCATCCCTAGGGTCCATTCGGTCCATATAACCAGACCGAACCGAAAAAGACTTGGACCAGACCGATAAATTTGATCCGGTCTTCGGTCCTTATTTTCTGAAAATTCGGTCATCGGTCCGGTCCGGATCTGTTCGGTTTTACCCTGTTGTGCAGCCCTATCCACCACCCCGCCGCCGCCATCGGGAAAAAAGCAATGGGGCGATGCGGTGGCGAGCGATTGCGACGAAGGCTCGGGAAAGGGTGGTAGAGGTTGGGCCGGCGCAAGACTGAAGCGAGCCCACAACTAGGGACAGTGGCCTTACCCCAACCAGTGGGCCTCGTACCCATTCCATTACCCCATGGCCCAACAACAGTTCACGCAGCAACCCTATCCATCACATGGTTCATTGGGCCCAAGTACATGCATCCAAGTTCAACAATAGGGCAGCAGGCCCACATCGTCTGCACAGTACAGAACCCGAGTCAAGTGGGCCTGCCCCCCACTGATTTGGTCCAGACATTCAGCTCTCTAAATATGCAGCAGCCAGACGAAAATTGGTACATGGATACAGGGGCCACATCTCACCTTACCCGCTCTGCATGTAATATTCTCAAACTATTTAGTTTAAAGCATCCTCAATATATTACCGTTGGTAATGGCCACCGCATTCCAATTCAGGGCTATGGTACCACCTACACACAACCGCATCATCCACCCTTTTATCTTAACAATGTCTTGTATGCTCCAAACATCATTAAAAACCTAATTTTTGTCCAAAAATTTATTCATAATAATTCTGTCTCTGTTGACTTTGACCCTTTTGGCTTTGCTGTGAAGGATCTTCGTACGGGACACCTCTTACGAGATGCAATATCACGGGGGATCTCTATCCATTCTCATCCACCTCTGCTGCTAGCTCATGCTCTCCCATTTCTCTCGCTGCTATCTCTCTGTCAACTGGGCATAATAGGCTTGACCACCCAGGAGCTCCAATTTTTAATTTTCTTAGAGACAATAATTTTATTCAATGAATAATGAAAAACTTTCCCAACACTGTGTTTCTTGTTCTTTAGGCAAACATGTTCGTCTTCCTTTTAAATCATCGTCAAGTGTTACATTTTTTTCTTTTGATATTATTCATGCTAACTTGTGGAAGTCTCCTATCTCTAGTTCACTGAGTCACAAATATTATCTTCTCTTGTTAGATGATTTTTCTCATTATATTTGGATTTACCCGCTCGAATTTAAATAAGAAGTGTTTGCCAAATTTTTTGAGTTTCATACTTTTATCAAAACACAGTTTAAAAAATGCATAAAATTGTTTCAGTGTGATAATGATCGTGAATTCAATAATTATATGTTTCACCGATTCTATGGAAATAATGGCATGGTTTTCTGATTCTCGTGTCCCCATACATTGTCTCAAAATGGTAAAGTAGAATGAATCATCCGCACTATTAATAAAATGGTTCGTACTCTCTTGTTTTATGCCTCCATTCCTCCACCCCTCTAGGTCTATGCAGTCAAAATGGTAGAATACATCTACAACATTTTACCTATTAGTACCCTTCATAACATTACCCCAACTAAAATCTTATACCGTCGGATCCCCTCTTATGACCACTTTCGCATTTTCGATTGCCTCTGCTACCCAAATCTTGTAGCTACTGCATCTCATATATTAGTACCCTGAACCACTCCGTATGTCTTCATATGATTCCCATATAATTATAGGGGCTACTTATGATATGACTTATCCACTCGTCAAATTCACGTCTCTCGTCACGTTACGTTCGACGAGATGACTTTTCCCTTCGTGAATAGTCAAAAATTCCATAACACGGATTATACCTTTCTAGATGAATTCGACACATCTCCAGTCATCCTCCACGAGCTTGCTCATCCTAGCTCTACTACCACAGTGACAACACCACTGCCACCCACCACTGCTACAGTACCCACACCACTGCCACCCACTACTACGACCATAGTGACCTCATCTTTATCGCCATCCACCAGCTGTCCCATCATCCCCGTCACACATCTGACATAACCACTATCTCATATGCCTTGTTTTCCATACACCATCGTTCCCCGTCTTAGCTCAGACCCAATACCATCGACCCCCATCTTCTCGAGTCCGAACCTAGAAGCCCCATCGTCACCAACCCTTCAATCGGTCATCACAATAACCCAATGCCATCTCCGACACCCACCCCACCGCCGACATCATACCCCACAACTCCTCACCCAACCCCCGTTGATCTACCCAGTATGACGCCGAAAATCCAACCTTTGTCAGGCCCTAATTCACTCATCCAAACCCCTAACTCGGTGTTACACCCAGTCCCGACACCCTTCAGACCTGTAGACCAACACCCAGCACCAGACCCTGCTACCAAATACCAAAAATTCCCCGGCCCCAACCTACCCTATGGAAACCTATGCCTAACACGATATTTTCAAAACCAAAGTCCACTTCAATTTATCCACTCAAATTGTGTCACCAATTCCCAAAAACTCAAAATTAGCCAAACTAGACCCCAATTGGAATGCGGACATGTGTGAGGAATTTAATGTTTTAACAAAATATCACACTTGGGATTTGGTTCCTAGACCGGATGGGGTGAATGTAATTTGATGCGTGTGACGTTTTCATCACAAATACAGAGACATATAGAAAGGTACAAGACACGACGTATGGCTAATGACACTACTCAGCAGGAGAGTATAGATTGTGGTGAGACATTCAGTCCGGTAATTAAACTGACCTCCATTCACACAGTTCTGAGTATTACTATGGGTAAGCACTGGCCTAGGAATCAGCTTGATGTAAAAAATGTATTTCGACATGGAGATTTGAAAGAAATGATTTATATACATTAACCGCCTGTTTTTGTCCATCCAGCCACCCCTCGGTATGTATATCATCTCCGTAAGTTGCTTTATGGCTTGAAATAGGCCCCTCGAGCGTGGTATGATCGCTTTGCACAATATATTTTGTAGATTGAGTTTGTATGCAATAAGTGTGATAATTCTCTATTTATTTTCATAGAGGTAGTAGCATTGCATATTTGTTATTGTATGTGGATGATATTGTGCTCACTGCCTCATCTGAGTTATTGAAAAATGATATCATTGCACTGCTCAAAATAGAATTTGCTATGACAGACTTGGGAAGTTGAGCTATTTTTTGTGGATTTCAGTGACTAGATCTACAAACACTATGTTTCTTTGTCAACGTAAGTACGCAGAGGATATTGTGTACAGGGCTAAAATGGAAAATTGTAAGATCATGTCTACTCCAGTTGATTCCAACTCAAAGCTCAGTGTTTTGGACGGTGATCCAGTGTCAGATACCACTATCTACTGGAGTCTTGCAGGTGCCATACAATACCTGACTTTCAGTAGACCTGATATTGCTTATGTTGTTCAGCAGGTATGTTTATTCATGCATGCCCCAGTGAGCCTCATTTACTGCCCAAAAACATATCATTCGATACATTAAGGGCACACTTGATTATGGATTACATCTCTACCCCTCAGCACCGACCAGATTATTATCATATACGGATACTGATTGGGCAGGCTGTCCGGACACGCGACGATCCACCTCAGGCTATTGTGTGTTCTTGGGGGATAATCTCATATCTTGGTATGCCAAGAGACAAGCCATATTATCATGTTCGAGTGCAGAAGCAGAGTACATAACTGTTGCTAACGTTGTTGCTGAGATCTGTTGGCTCTGAAACCTTCTTTTAGAGCTTCAGTGTCTGTTGCGTAAGACGTCTTTGGTTTATTGTGATAACATATCCGCCATCTGTCTATCTCATAATCCGGTTCAGCATCAACGAAACAAGCATATTGATATGGACATCCACTTTGTTCGTGAGAAGGTTATTCTCGGTCATGTCAGAGTATTACATGTTCTTTCCTCTTATCAATATGCGGCTATATTCACAAAAGGTCTTCCTACCCAGCTCTTCCTTGACTTCAAATCAGTCTTAGTGTACGACTTCCTCCTGCTCAGACTGAGAGGTGTATTAGAACGTGTACATAAGACATATATTTATCATATTTTGTGTTGTATAATTATAGTAGAATTAGGATCCTTATTATAAAAGGATTCAACATTGTATACTTATATATATTTATATTAATGAGAAAGACCCTCAAGAGAGATTAATGGAATCTTTTATATATATATATATATATATATATATATATATATATATATATATATATATATATATCCCTAGATCGTGGTTAATCTCTACTGCAATTGAAAGTGCTTTTAATTTTAATGTGAAAAAAATATTAGCAAAAAAGCTTATGTAATTAAGAATTTCTCTCTATATATATATATAAACCTTGTACATGGAGTTTTTCTCGGCGAAAGGATTGCGGATGAATCCCTTCTGCCTATCTAGCTCTGTCCCTAGATCGTGGTTAATCTCTCCTTCAATTGAAAGTGCTTTTAATTTTAATGTGAAAAAAATAATAGCAAAAAAGCTTATGTAATTAAGAATTTCTCTAGTGTTTTCTCACTATATAATTTAACTATTACTATTTTATATATAGTAATTTTTAAATAAAGATGTGGTATAGAAATTTATCTAATTGAGAAAACAAAACAGGCTTAATATTGAGTTAGAGAAAGTATATTAGTAATCAAATATGTATATATCAGAGATTCTACATCTTATCATCAAAGTATGTGGTGCAACTAGGGGTGTTATCAATCCGGTTTGGTAAGCTTATCGGTCCCGGATTGAGACCGGACCGATAAGGTTTCGGTCCTAGGACGAGATCCGGGACCGGATCGAAACCTTATCGGTCCGGTAAAAATTTTCCGGATCGGGTTCCGGGGCCCATTTTTTTAAAATTGAATTTCTAATAATGAAATTGACATTCTCGGACACATTACCACGAAATTTGAACGTTGAAATCTATTGTATATCGCGATATATTTAGCTTTGAAAAGGGAAAAAACGTAATGATTTGGGGGGAAAGTGAAATTGATTGACAAGATGGACGTTTTTGGAGAAATCGGCTAAATCAAACGGCCTTTAGGCAGTTTGATTCGGTTTCGTCTCGAAAAAATACGTGAAATTATTTTTTTTTAGGTCAAACGGACATCCGAGCGCAAATTTATGACCATTTGAAGTTTTACTAATTTACAACTAATTTATATGTCAATGCTTTAAATTAAAACATAAAGTCTACATCACATATATTTAAAACATGTAAAATAGTCCAACATTAGGAAATATTGCAATGAAATATAATTAGTGGCTTCACGGGGAGAAATTTGGTTGGGGGGCAGGTGGGGTGTTCTGGGTTACGACCGCTCCTTATCTTACCAGGTAATTTTTTGGTACTCGTGTTCGGACCGTTAACTTTTCGGTCCGAGTATCGGTCCGGGTTTACCGATCCTGTTCTCGGGTAATTACCGGGAGTATCCGGACCGCTAACAGCCCTAGGTGCAACATATGAGATTGATTCTCTTTTAATTAGATGTCTCGAGTTCAAGTCCTGGATTGGACCCTATGCTGCACGAATCTTAATATAGTCAGATTTCAATGCGGATACCGGACACCGGGTGAAAAATCAAAGACGGAAAAGATATTCTACCTCGTATTTTTTTTTTTTTAAAATCAACCCTAAATAGTGATTTCATAAAATTAAAAATAAACAAATAATCAAGTATCATTAACTAGTCGTCCTATAAAATTTATAAAAACAATAAAAATCACAATCAATTTTAGACAAACGCAAACTAATTAAGCCAATCTTCTATAAATGGACGGAGCACAAGACACCTTTGTATAATAAGCTTCAAAGTCTCCTTTCTTGTAAAGAAGAAGAATGCAATTTCACCATAGTAGTTAATTACAGAAGAAGAAGAGCGGGGCCGTAGTCGCCACGAGTTCGATCCTGCATAAACCTTCTTGGTGTCACACATGGCTTGTCAGTGTGGTTAATCGGTGGCGTGGTTTGCGTGCTATTGCGTCACCGGGGTTTACTGCTTGCACTCGAAAGAGTAGCGGCCATGCGTTCCTTCACAAAAAAAAAAAAAAAAAAAAAAAGAATGCAATTTCTTTTTGCTTTCTCTTACAACATTTTTCATTGATGAAGGTTTGCTTTCTATTTCGTTTTTGTCTATTATATTTTTTTTCTCGAGTAATGCACCTATATTCATTTGTTTATATGTTCTTCAACCCAAAGGACTGCAATTGAGTCATGTAAGTTAACTTGTAACCACGAGACTGCAATTCTAATCTCTGTTAGTGCTAATTAAGATTATTTTCTCTTGATTAAGTAATCTTGTGATTTGAATGCCTTACTTGGATGTAGGAATATTATTAACAACTAATCCATTTGTGTGTTTCCCTGCCTATCCTCCCCTAATTAGGTCAAAGGACAAATAAAAAAGAACAAAAAATGAAAAGTTGTCATCACAATAATAATTGGCTTGGATCTTGACAAAACTATAAAGTGGACAAGCTGCAGTCCGATGATTTAATTACTTCCTAAATGGATTTTATATAAAGTATTTTTATATTATTAAGAATTACCTATAGTTGATAATTAGTTTTTATATTCTGGTTTACTATATCAAGCTTGCTATACAGACTTATTATTATAAGGTGTAAAAAATATATACATTCACAGTACACAGAGGACGGGATAGATCAGTGATGTACAGAGAATTTTACACAAGATTATATAGATTTTACAACTTTATTTTGTATCTCAAAGTGATATTTACCTAGTATTAAGCGGCGTCAGCCTATATAATACTATTTATATCGTACATAGTGTATTTTTAATAGAATACATTTTCACACTTAGATTAGGATTTTCCTTTTGTGCGAAATAATATCGGTTGACACCTTGCTTCACTAGGTTAGGTTAGATTGATCAGTGTCTCTTAAGTTATGATAACACGTATCTTGCCTCCATTAGCTTGTTGTAAATATCGAATGTGAATAAGTATTCACCTTTATCATTAGTGCATTTCAAAAGGCATATTTCTATTAGTAGAAGTGGTAAGTACTTAAAATCAGCTGAATAATCATATTGTGTGCTAAACTAATCTTTCTTCTATATTCTAATTATTTTTTGTTTAATATATTGTGATGAAGTACAGTTTCTTTCAGTGGGACTACAACTACTGGCCTAAAAGTCCAACAAAGTGTCTGGCTGCTAATTAATTCGAAAACCATTTACAAAATTATAAATTGGGCAAAATAAGACTTCACTACATCAGAGATATGGCCAACAAGTACAATCATTTCAGCTTGTCCTCAAGATTTCTCTTTCTGTTATTGCCGTTACTTCTTCAAATTCATTATGGTAATTCTCCCTTTACATTAAAGTTCTATTAGTTCTTTTATTTTTATTTTCAATTTTAGACCTCTCAAGTACATTTGTATTTTGAGTGTAGAGATACTCAATCATACTTAAAAAATCTATTTGTAATGATTTTGTGAAATGTTTATATCACATTATATTTTAACCTGTTATTTACATTATCATGTTTATTACAAGAAGTTACTTCTTCTATTTTAGGTTATGCGATACATTTTTCTTTTTAGTCCGTTCCATAAAGAATGACATATTTCTAAATCTGAAAACAATTTACTTTATACTTATCATTTTACATTTACTGAAAAGTTTTTCTAACAATATAAATGCTATGGCATATTTAAAGCAACTAATTTCAAAAGATTTACATTCGTGCAAATGCTATAGCGTATTTTATACCGCAAATTTCAAAAGTCTTCATTTTATTTTAAACTTTGTACCGGTTCAATCTATGTTACATAAATTGGAATGAGGGGAGTTTCTGTTATTGTAGGCGACTTAACTTGATAGTGTAAAAATATTATATACTATCAGTGCATAAAATTTAAGTTTTTTCATATACATAAAAGAAACTAATTAACTCATTTTTCACTTCTTTCCCCAGTAATAAAGAACAATGTCTTATTTTTTATTTTTTTATAATCATAATCTCGAAGAAGTTTGTGTGCGCATAACTAATTATACTGACAACTACCACCTTCCACCGATATAAATATCAAGTAACTCTATGCATATATACTAACTACCGAGTCTGAATTAATTCAGTAAGAAGTGAGCTCCAATTGAACTACTACTCAGAGAGTTGCCCAAGAGCTGAAGAGATCATCAAAGAACAAGTGGCAACCTTGTACCACAAGCATGGAAATACAGCAGTTTCTTGGATCAGAAATCTCTTGCATGATTGCATGGTTAAGGTATAATTGTGTAATTGGTTGTCCATCCAACAACTTAAACTAAAAATAGCCAGTAATGTATAATATATATGGAATGATTCATTCATAATATGTTTATAAACGTGTATAATCTATGTATATCAGCCAAAAAATGTAATAAGTGAATACGGCCGGCTATTGATCCCTTTACTTTTGTCTTTGGACTCAAGCATCGTTCCATCTCAATTGAAAAAACAGTAACATTTCAAGACCAAAATGTGTGTGTATAATATGTGTAATCAGTGTATAATCAATGTATACCGGCTAAGAAAATCAAACACCGGACCTATTTGTGTAAAGATCCCTTAATTCAAACCAACATGATATCCCATGAAAAGCAAATAACATTTCAAAACCAAATTTTAATTCTGCTTTTGTATTATTTTTTAATAATTAATATGATTTGTATTTGCAGTCATGTGATGCATCAGTATATTTGGACACAGCAAATGGGCAGGAATCAGAGAAGACATCTCCAAGGAACTTTGGGATGAGGAATTTTAAGTATATAGAGACTATCAAACAGGCACTTGAAAATGAATGTCCAAAAACTGTTTCTTGTGCTGATATTGTTGCTCTTTCCGCTAGGGATGGTCTTCTCTGGGTAAGTTCATCAAAATTCACCCTGCTTTCCATCTCCCCCATTGGATTTAACTTATACATACTGACAGTATCATGCAGCGATGTCACACCGAGTTCATCTAAACCTAATGCCTTCGATGCGAAGTAGTGTAAAAATTCAATAAAATTGCAATGGGTTCAATCGACGACATACACAATATTTTTTAAGTGATGTAAATATTCAAAGTAAAAAAAATAAGCAAACCACTATAACAACATCCTATTGAAAAACACACTTCAAACACAAATATTACAATTCTCCTTCACAAGTTTTTCAGTTTTTGAAATATACTCAGAATTGTCTAAAGTATTACTACTGAAGATGAAATGAATTACTACTATTTTATTAACAAATAACTAATTAGACCTCTAAAAAATTGTAAATCACGTTTCCAGGAAGATCAGAACTAATGACCTTAACCAAAAAGCAATGTGCCTGCCGGTGAGCTATAACCTTAAAAGGTTGACTCCATAGAGTATAAATAGTGTACTGTGGGCTCGTTTGGTACGTCGTACTGGACTGTATAATTTTGCATGGATTGTACTGTATTATAATGGACTGAATTGTATTAATACATAATGATTGTATTAGAGTATTAATGTATAATGGACTGTATTTTTTTATTTTTAGTATAGTCCAGGGGAGACCGATCTACTAGATGAGTCTCAAAAATGGCAGTTGGAGTGTAAAAATAGTACAGTCCGGCTGAAAATACCCACTAAATATTGTATTATTTTTTTATTCAGTGCAATCCAACGTAATACAGCGTACCAAACATGTCCTATCAGTCCAAAAAACTTGTAGACTATCAATATATTTTAATCTGTTGTTGCACGTCATCATAAAAAGAATTACTAATAAATTATTGCTTTCCATTTTTCGTTTCCTTATAGAAGTGAGTTTAATTTATGTGATACAGTTGGGAGGACCACGCGTTGAAATGAGAACAGGGAGGAAGGACAGCAAAGAGAGTTACTTGGCAGAAGTTGAGAATTACCTTCCTAACCACAATGACTCCATGTCATCTGTGCTTTCTCGATTCCAATCCATTGGTGTTGATACTGAAGGAACTGTGGCACTTCTAGGTACTGTAATTGTTATCATCCGTCTAAGTTGTTTAACGTTTCAAACTTCTAAGTTTACTCAGTAACAAATTATTAAGTTACTTAAAAGTTAATTAGTGCAAGTATAGAGTATTTGGATAAGTTTATAAGTTGATTTAGCTACTATATAATATCATCTTTAGCACTTGATGTTGAGGAGCGGAACTACAGTATTAGGCACATGTCTGGAAGAATGTAAATAGTTTATTACTAATTTAATAACTTAAACAAGCTACTATTATTTATTAACAACTTCAGAATACATAAACCTCTAAACCTGACTCCGCCTCTATTGATATTTATCAGCTAACCTAAACGGGCACCCAATTGTTTTATTTGTAAACAGGGGCTCACTCTGTAGGACGAGTTCATTGTGTAAACTTAGTCCACAGACTTTACCCAACAGTCGATCCAACCATCGACCCCGACTATGCAGAGTACCTTAAAGGCCGATGCCCCTCACCGGATCCTAACCCTGAGGAAGTTTTATACTCGAGAAATGATCGTGAAACTCCCATGATTTTAGACAATATGTACTACAAGAACATCTTGAGCAACAAAGGGCTATTAATTGTGGATCAAGAATTGGTTACTGATCCAAATACTTCTCCTTTTGTGGAGAAAATGGCTGCTGATAATGGATATTTTCATGATCAATTTGCGCGGGCACTGCGCATTTTGTCTGAAAATAACCCGCTTACTGGAGATCAAGGCGAAATTAGAAAGGTGTGTCGCTATGTAAATAGTGTTTAAACATTATTTGCTAGAGTCCGTTTAAATGCCAAAAGAAGGTAATATGGTTGCATTTGTAAATTTTTTTCTGGCTTTTATTTGTGTTGTGTTATGTTGCATCTTCAAATGAAATAATAATATCGCTAAAATCAAGTGTACTATATATAAGTATGTTGCATTGTTTTGTTCCTTTTTTTATGAACATGTTTCACTTGTAAAATTTGAAACTACGCGAAGGTGTTATTATTCCTCAATGACTAGGGCTAAAAAAGTAACTATTAATTGTGGATCAGGAATTGGTTTCTGATCCAGCAACCATGATCGTGAAACTCCAATGTTTATAGCGACAAAAACATTTTGAGCAACGAAGGGTTACTTAATAATTATGGATCAAGAATTGGTCACTGATCCAACTACTTCTTCTTTTGTGGAGAAAATGGCTATTTAACAGTGCTTAAAATTTACTTATTTACTAGCGGATATTAATGTAACATGGTTGCATTGTTTTATTCTATAGCTTTTATTTCTGTCATGTTGCATCTTTTATGTGAAATAACAATATCGATAAAATCAAGTGTATTATAAGTGTGTTGTTTTGTCGTTTTTTATATCGAGTTAGCTTATTATTTTATCGAATATTTGTTATAGCTATGAAAGATGCAAAGAAATCATATACTTTTTTCATTTCATTTTCTGTGTCTTATTTCGATTTAAATCATACCCTTAATAGCCAATGAACTTTTTTTTTCTTCTAAACTTATAGGTAAGGGTAATTCAATCAATAAATTAAAAAGAAAGAAAGGAAAAGGATGTGATTCTCTTCTTTTTTCTCTTTATCCATGAGAATAGTAAGTAGACCAATGAGGAAAACAATGCAAGGACTTGAGTTGGGCCTCCACTTCAGCCAACCCACTATAACGGTAAGATTGGACATTAGAAGGAACCACACATGACCATAATAAACCCAATGAGACAAATCCAACTCAATTAGCTAACTGTAGGCCTTTTTTGATAGTGTGGGCCTATACTAATCATGATCCCTTCCATGCAGCAAAAGTACACTGCTTATGTTGTCCATTTGACAATTCTCTTCTACCTCGTGGGTAGAGTTGTACAAAATAAATCGATAAACCCCATCAAACTAACAAATCGAATCAAATAAAAAAAATATTTTTTTATAATTTATTCATGATTAACAAAGCAAAAACTAGACAGTGAGAAAAAGGGCCAAAGAAGCGTATTTTTTTATCAAACAAATATAATTGTAAGATTCTTCGCATTGTACCACAAAAAACCTCGAAAAATCAAAAAACCCAAGAGAAATCGAGGAAAACATGACTTCTATTGGTTTGGTTCAAAAATTTAAAACCCCAATACAAATGATTTTGTTTGGTATTTGAAAAACCGAATCAACCGGATTCGTGTACACTCCTACTTGTGGGTATCCCTCGTTTGCAACTTAGAATATTTCCACTTGACCAAACCCAAGAGAAACCTTAATTTTAATGTATAAAAATTCACTGAATCTCAATCATATATATGTACCATACGAAATGGAATATTATTTTATAGCACTAGAACGAAACCCAGTTTTTCATTAAAAAGGCATGATAGTCTTCAACTGGAGTTACAGATAGTAATGATTAAAATTCAGGAAAAAATAATTGAATTAAGCATATATAACTAAAGTTCAGGTAAAAATGGTTGAATTTAAGTTATATGTGGATGAAGTTTGGGTGAAAATAGTTGTATTTCAGTTATATGTGCATGAAGTTCAGACAAAAATAGTTGAATTTCGATCATATGTGTCTGAACTTCAGCCTTATGGACTTGACATCGTATGTCTGAAGTTATTTCAAATTGAATAAATTTATAAAATTTTATGAATATATATAACTTAAATGGTGAACCAAAATCTAATAGTTGTCAATTATTTTTACATGAAATTCAAGCAAAAAATGATTGAATTTCAGTCACATGCAACCTTATGGACTAGACATTGTATGTTTAAAGGTTATTTCAAATTAGTAAATTTAATAAACTTTTAGGAATATAGCTTAAATGGTGACCCAAAATCCTGTGCACTTCTATTGTGTCATTTAATTTAAACTATTAATAAGTGAAGGTCTTAGGTACGACGAATTGGTCTCCTCCTATTTCACTCTCTCATTAAATTATAGATGATTTTCCATGTCGTGTGTTGCAAGTTGCAACTCGAGCTCTTTTATATTATAAAAAAAGTCGATATTCAGTTGCTTTTCTGTAAGTCCTAGATGATAGGAGGAATGAATCTCAGCAGGGGCCAAAACACGATGTACTCCCTTTTTTATTTTATTTTTATATTTACGTCAGACTATTTCTGTAGATAGTAGTACTGATTCCTTAACAGTTAACACTACTATCAGTAAATCACGGGATGTGTCTGAATGACCAGAGTTTGAGAACAGAGCAATTGATATTACCTACAAGGTCATATCTCAGAAGAGAGCAAAGTGTTCCCATTAGAATTCGAACTCACGCTACAGACCTCCAGCTGAATTTTAAGTTCTCCTCTTTTGCTATCTAGCTATGCCCGGAGATTTACTTGGCCTCTTTTTTTGCTTCTCTGTTAGGTGGTATTGTGTTGCCCGGTTATTTCTCTGTGCACTGTGGAATAAATGTTTAAACTTACAAATTTAGACTTAAATAAATAACATTATAAAGTCCTTGAAAAGCTGATGTTTAAAAATTAAAAAAAGGTGCATATTCAACATTAGAATCGGATTGCTTAAAGGTCTTTGGAGGACTTAAATCATTAAGATTCTGGTGAAAGCAGCTATTTTCAAAGAATTAATATGACCGTAAAGAGCAGCTTCTAAGTACCAAAATGGACCATTTGTAATAGTGTCGAAGGAAGTTAATTCATCCAAAATATAAAGAACAAATAAGGTATGAAGTTAATTAAAAGAAAGTTAGTTAGTTAGAGAAGTTAAGAAAAGAAGTTGAAGAAGCCTATCTATCTTTGGTATATACATGGTAATCTTAAGACTTACATTCGATAATAATGAAATCAGTCTAAATACTCTATTTCTCTTCTTCATCTCTCGATCTTCATCTTTACTCTTGAATGTCTTCTCTCTTTTCCTTTGTTGTGTATCGACTTTGCTGTGTATCAATCTTTCCTTGATTGTATCGACTGCCTTGCCTTGTTTATAACAACATGCATACTGAATTGTTACACATGGTATCAGAGCCAAGATCTCTTGACAGTTACCGCGATCGTGTCTCTCTCTGGTGAAGTAGAGAATTCTGTTCTTAAATTTCTTAAGTTTCTGATTCTTCTGTTTTGTCTTCTAATTCTCTTCTGCGATTCTTTTTGTCTGTGATATTTCTTAAATTTCTTAAGTTTCTTTCTTGCTATTTCTGGATAACTAATCTGATCTCTATTCTTGATCTACATCTGGAAGGTCAAGAAACAATCTGAGTAATCAAGCAAAATAATCTGAAAACTGAATTACTAGTTTCTACTAGTTTTCTTCTAAATTTGTGAAATTCTACATTCTTACTGATTCTTCTACATTTCTTATATAATGGGTGATGAACTTCATTCTGGTGTGAATTGTTACATCCCGTATTTCCAAGAGATTGAGATGAGAACATACGTGAGAAATTTGGATTTGAATTTTAGAACGAAAGAAAAATCATTTTTCCCTAAGGAGAAATTTCGGAACCTCGTGAAGGAAAAAAAAATATTTTTTGAAATTTGATTCTCAAATTCGGTATATGGATTAGTAGAGTATATTGAAGGTTTGGATTTTTAAGTCTCGGATTTAGTCATGTGGGGCCCACCGGAGAATTTTACGATTTTGTGGGGCCCACAAGGTTTCGAAATATTTTGATCAATTATAGATATTTTGGGGGAAGAAGTAATTTGGACCAATAGGAGAGTGACATGTGTCACCCCCACTTGTCTTGGCTTGATTATTTGACTTAGATATTTGTTGAAGGTTGACAAGTGGACATGGATCCCACATCCACTTGTCCATACACTTGTCATGATCTCCCCCCTTGTGATACATTATATATACATAGAGGGTGCAAGACTTCATCTACACTTAGAAACATTTTACTACACCAAATATTTCTCTCCTCTTAAGGTGCTCTCGGCTTTGGCCCTTTTTGAAAGACAAAAATTCTTCAATCCTTCATGTTAAATCCTCAAATCCTAGACTAAGATCTCTAATGAAGTGCTAAGCCAATACAACCCCTTAAACCCCAAAAATCTCCACTTGAGCCGTGAGTTTAAGGTTGGAACCTTAGGGTGTTCTTCAACTTTTGGTGTTGAGACTTGAAGAGAAGGTTATTATAAGCTTATGGAGGTTACATACATGTGTTTGGAACGTGAAGAATATGAGCTAAGACTATTCTAAGGACCGACTTTTACTTGGACTATTTTGGGCACATTTTAGGTAATGATCATTTGTCCTCTTAATGTAATTAGATATTACATGTTGTAGTGGTTAGAAAATGATATTGTGATAAGGAAAAATGGAAATAAGAAGTATATGTTGTATTGTTGTTGGTTGTGGCCGAGAATGGCCTTAAAATATTGGTTAAATGCGGACTGTTTATTGGACTGTTTTATATGAATTGTGGGGCAGAATGTTACACGTCAAGTTAGACGTGTAATCTCATTTGGTTAACTGTTGGTTGTGCCTTAAATGTGGCGTGTTGGTTGTAGAATTCGGGCCTTGGAAAAGGTGGAAAAGTACGTAGAAACAGGGGAAGTGCTGCCCAATTTTCCGTAGAATAAGATACCTTTTACTTAGTATTATTCTACCTTAGAAAGCTAGAAGTTGATAGACGTATTATTGTCATTATAGGTTGACATTCTACATGCGGCGTATTCTACTTGGCGTGTGGAATAGCTTAAGAGGTGTGTGGAACTCTTCCTATCTTTCTTTGAGCATGAACCTTATAAATGTTTAGTACGGTGGACGTACAAGTTTTAAATGAAATCAGATTCATTATAGTACTTGATTTGGAAGTTACAAGTTTACTTGATTTTAAAGCCTTGAGTTGAATTTAAAAAGTGTAGTAACTTGATCTTTAAACGAGAAAGTGCCTTGATACTACGAGTGATAGTACTTTTGGGGTTCAAGTCCTTAATATTACTTGAAATGAATGTGCCTTGAGTTTATAAAGTGATAGTTCATTTCACCTGTTTTAATGAGAGTCAAAGAATATTTTAAACTTGCATATGTTCGCTCATGATAGCCTTTCGTGCAAGTGTTATATTTCTATACCGCTGCGTCCCTCATTGGAGGGTCGGTCATCTTATTGTGTTATTTACTTGGACCTGCTTACATGATGGAGGAATTCCATGGGCATGCTTCCACTATATTGTTCCATAGGCATGCTTTCACGATGAAGGAATTTCGTGGGCGTGCGACCATGATGCGGGTTCAATCCCCGGGTGATATTATTATTCCATGGACTAGCTCTCCATGATGACATGTTCCCGAGATGCAGGAATTCTATGGGCATGTTATATATATTATACTTTGTGTATGCCGACAATGATGAAGGAATTCCACGGGCATGCTTTGATATTGCGTATCTAAGACCCATGGTTTGAATTGCATAATGATTCTGAGGGCAGATGTATCTGACTTTGACATGACTGTTTATATTATGAAATGGTCGTTTAAAAAAGTAAAGTTGAGGCTCATTACTTTCATATAGACAAGGCACAGTTGTACTGTTATTTTGGTTATCATACATGTCTCCTGCTTCATTTTGGACTGTTATGATTTCATTACAATACTTTCAGTTTCACATACTTGGTACATCTTTCGTCGACCCCTTTCTGGGGGCTGCGTTTCATGCCGCATGTGTAGATACACAGGTTGGTGATCCTCGCTTTTAGGATCCCTGTTCAGTTTTGGAAAAGCTCCATTTCTCCGGAGGCTTATCTTTTGGTACGGATCCTTGGTATTATAAGTTTTTGTCCTGTCCCGTCATAGATAGGGTCCAAACTCTTAGAGGTCTGTATTCATATGTGGGTTGGACTTATGAGAGTTGTACTTATTTTTGGTATGTTGTACAATTGTATGTTTCGGGGTATTCCTGTTTGTTTATATAGCGGCAGCCTCCTCGGCTCGCCTTGCTGCTATTTATACAATTTTGTCCTTATTTCTTGGCCTATGTCTTATATGTGCTGTGAGGGTAATAAAGGGGGTGCCCAGGTGGAGCACCAGTCGCGGTCCTGGGGTCGGGTCATGTCATGAATACTGAAAACACACATATACCACCTACAGAAAATGCAAGAGTTTCTACAATTACCACAATTCTTGACCATAACCATAACCATCCTTTGTACTTACAACCTTCTGATGTAAGTGGAGTATCCCTCATTTCTTTTCAATTTATTGGGTCTGAAAATTATACTCTTTGGAGCAAGTCAATGAAAATTGCTTTACTAGGCAGAAATAAGATAGATTTTGTCAATGGAAAATGTAAAAGGGAGCAGTACAATGAGTCTTTAGGAGACCAATGGGATAGAGTGAATGTTGTAGTTCAGTCTTGGCTTATGAATTCTGTCTCTAGTGGCCTTCTTAGTGGTGTTTTTTATGCTGAAACTGCCTATGAAGTGTGGGAGGACTTGAGGGAAAGGTTTTACAAGGTGCATGGTTCAAGAACCTATGATATACATAGGGAAATAGCTACACTATCTCAGGAAAGTTCTAGTGTGTCTGAGTATTATACAAAACTGAAGAGTCTTTGGGTAGAATTCCAATCTTTAGTCCCTCCTCCTAGATGTGAGTGTCCTAAATCTAAAGATTTTGTGGAATATCTACAAAGACAACAATTATATCAGTTCTTGATGGGGCTTAATGAGAATTACATGCAAGCAAGGAGTCAAATTTTGTTAATGACTCCTCTACCCTCTGTTAACTAGGCTTATTCCATGATAACAAGTGATGAAAGCCAGAAATTCATTGGTGCAAAGTCAATTGGGCTCTTAGGGGTTGGTCCTAGTAATTTCAGTCATGATCCTACTGCCTTATATTAAAAAACTACTGGTTCTGGTCCTAGTTCACAGTGGAATAGAACTGGTTCTGGTGCTGGTTCTCAGTGGAATAGGAAATGATATAACAACAATTTTGGTGTATTCTGTGAAGTATGCAAAATGAAAGGACATACAAAGGAAAAATGTTATAAGGTGGTGGGATACCCTCCAAATTTTAGGCCTAAAAAAAAGGAATATACATCTCATAATGTGTGTGCTACTGTGGAATACAATGGAAATGCGAAGGAATACAGGCTAAATAACACAAATGACAAGGGATTTGGTATGAGTTCTGGTCATCTTCAGAGACAACAGGATGCTGAGCCTATCAACTGGTCAGTACATGAGGCACCTATGTTTTCTAAGGACCAATATGAGCAAATTGTGCAGTTGCTGAACCACAATATAGCTAATACATCAAAAGAACCAGCTCCTGCAAACTCTTCAGCAAATGCAGCAGGTATGAGTTTACACAAAGCTTTACTTGTGTCTAAAATTGTTAAAAAATGGATTATAGATACTGGGGCCACAAACCATATGATGTCTGATATAGATATGTTAACAAAAGCCACAAGTCTGTGTAACACTCAGTCTAAACAAGTGCATCTGTCTAATGGAGAAGTGGTAAAAGTTACTCATATAGGGTCTACTAAGATATCTGACAGAAGTACATTGAGCAATGTATTTTATCTACCTCATTTTAAATATAACTTGATGTCTGTGTCACAACTAACAAATGAATTACAGTGTGCAGCCATATTTTACCTTGACTTTTTGTCTATTTCAGGATCTCTTCAATGGGAGGGTGAAGGAGATTGGTAGGGTGCAAGATGGACTGTATACACTAATAAATCAGGCTACATTCAAATATCCAAATAAACAAGTTGAGCTAGGATTAAATTTCAACAGTAGAGACAACCCTGCAGCTTTATCAAAGGAAGAAGTAGAGCTTTGGCATAAGAGACTTGGTCATACTTCTAGTGATGTTCTAAGCAGGATAATACAAGCTAATTCTGAAACTATAGTAAGGACTGTAAGAAATTGTAATGTTTGTCCATGTGCCAAGCAATGTAGAATTCCATTTCCTGCAAGTATTAATAAAAGTTGCTTTAGCTTTGATCTTGTTCATATGGATGTTGATGCGCGAAAAGATGTACACACTTTAACACAAATGCACGTTATCGTGACAAGTAATATAGTCTTGATAAGACCGAATATCGTCCACAAGGATTAGGGTTCAAGTACCAACTATCTATCTTTTGGTATCTATTTGGCAATTGATATTTGATTTTGTGGTTTATAACTAATAATTATAAAAGCTAATTAACTATAAGTTTACTTCAGTTGTGATGGGAATAGGGCTTCCATGTCTCCTCAACTATCCGCTTATGTTATTTATTAATGCAATGAATTATGGTCTTCTTCTCTCGGAGCTAGCAGGTTTACGAAATCGTTTTTTATTCCCGTTAAGGATATATAAACACTCAACCCCAGTATTGCACCTTACCTACCTTTCGGTGATAAAGATAACTCTATAGGAGGATTAAGAACAAAAATCTAGTTAACCGTCACGCACCATGCGCAAAATTAGGGTTGTTAAGCCTCTCATTAACGCTACATAAATAATTGAGGTATTTTCATCCCCAACCCAAATATGTCTACCCAACTTACATCATATTCACAACCTCCTCCTTTCGAAGTTTGATTAGAAATCATATAATGATAATTAGTTGTCAATTAATTACCAAGCATTCAAAACAATTATTGGATAAATCTCTCAAAGAAGAATAACCATGTATACGCATTAATTCATAACATAAGTTTCTAGTGAATCAACATGGAAAGCCCTATAAAAGAATTAGTTCCTAGCCATTGACATGACAAGAACTAATTCAAAGTTCATCATACAAAACTGAAATAAAAAGAAAGAAAAGAAAAGAAAAATACTTAAGAACGAGTCTCCAAGCCTTCTAGCATCCAATGATTGTGTTGTGGAATATTTACAAGATGGATTGGTGGAAGGATGGATGTAGAATGGTGAATGGTGGAATGGAGAATGAATAATTCTTCTAATGATGTAGAGTATTTATAGCCAAAGAATCCTTTTGGTGAAGGGTTAGGGATTTTGTAGGTAGGAAAGGTTATTAAAATCCTTTTAGGTAAGGGTTTTAAGGTAGGAAAAGTTATCCCTTTAGGTAGGAAAAGTTATCCCTTTAGGTAGGAAATTTTATCCCTTTAGGATTCTGAAAACATGTCAAATCGCCAAAGACATCATAATTCCGCGTCGCGCCGCAGACCGCACCGCGGCGCTGAAATTCAGCAACTCGGGACTTTCAAAGATTTGGCGTCGCGGCCGCTTCCAGCGCCGCGTCTGACGTTTTGAGCGGATTCTGTTTCGTCGTCATTTTTCCGTCCGAACTTCGTCGGATCTCCTCTATAATTCCCGGAACTTCTTAGACTTCATTTCTTGGCCCTTTTTGTGTGCAATTCCATCTCATTTATGCTCATTTCATCTCCTTTTCGTCATTTCTCCATTTATGACCGCTGTGACACAAAAGAAAGGAAAACGACCCTAATACTATACTAAACATAAATAAAATGAGTAAAATACTAACTAAAAATGACTCAAAAAGTGTATATAAAATACACCGATCAAATACCCCCAAACTTAACCTTTGCTCGCCCTCGAGCAAAGATAAAAAGAAAGAAATAAAGACTCAAGAAAAAGAAACTAGAAATACTCAACGACATTAATCACTTTGCTGCATTGTTGTTACTTAGAAAAACATGAAGGTTAGCAGAATAATATGCAGGAACATATAACATGAATTTTTAGCATTCTAAACACTCAAGTCAGATATTTCGCAAATTCAATTTAATCATGCTCAATGGAAGTAAAAATACCTAACTATGCATGTCAATTTCAAAATCCTATGACCTGTTCACTTGCTATTCTCCACTAATCATGGATATGCATATAAGAGATCTTCAGGACTTTTCAGGGTTGTAATGTAGGCTTAGGCAGGGGTAGGTAAAAATAGGCATTTAGGCTCAATTTACGTACCATGCTCTTTTCTTTCAACTCTTCCCTTTCTTTTGATTCTCTTTTCACTTCATACCTATCTTTCCCTCTTTTGTTTTGAGAGAATGAGGTGTATGATGAATAAAGCACCCCAAACTTAGGCTTTTGCCTATTTATTATTACTTTTTCATTGGGGTGCATAAAAATTGTTTACTCTCTTTTTGTCTCTTTTTCAACACTTTATATTCCAAACATCTCAATTTTTCACTTATGACACAAGTATGGAATTATAGGGTGTCAAAGAAAGGTCTTATTTTTAGGCTCAAAGGGGCTGACTAGGGATATAATTTGATTGTCAGGGATAGGCAAAGAATGGTAAGAAATGGCTAACAAAGAAATGCCTGAGTCATCTCCCTAACATGCATATCCTAACTATTTTGCCTCAAATAGCAAGCAAGCAGACACATATGTTTAATCACTAACAATGCATAAATCAAGCAAGATACCCCAAATAGTTCGATTTCATGAATTTTTGGCATATCTATCCTAAGTGTTCAGATGGTTGCTTCTAATTCCATTACATTATTCCACTTTACTTCATGAGGCGTTTCAAATAACTACAGCATGCATGATCATAAAAAAAAAATTATGACTAAAAAATGGCTCAAAAATACACAAAATAATTCAACAAGACTCAAAAACAATAAAACATCCCCCCAAACTTAAATCACACTTTGTCCCCAATGTGTGCAAGACTCAAAGAACATAAAAGAAAAATGACAACTTACTGACACAATACAACGGTCATAACGGAGGTCTAGGAGGAAATTTTTTGGAATTTGCACAGAAATATGGCTCTTTGAAGTTCGTGCCGTGACACGAGATTAGTTTGCTAATCTTGTGGCCTCTGAGTTCCGCGCGACCACGGTCTGGCGCCATGGCGACGATCGCTTTCCTTTTTTCAGCGTTTTTGCTCCTTTTTCCTCGATTTTAGCTTTCAGTCCACCTGTCATCCAACAACACAAAACAAGAACCCAAGACCGTGAGACTGTTCAAGACAAAATAAAATAAAATAAAGACAGAAATTAAAATAACATAATTAAAAACATTGGGTTGTCTCCCAACAAATTGTTTTAACGTCTTTTAGCGGACGCAATTAACCTTTACGAGTGCCCATTGGATCCTTCTGCGAACTGCTTGCAATCCGCAGAGTTATTGTTGCAGGTCTCACTTCAACTACAACAATTGCTTCAAACAAGGGCCTCAAATATACGATTATCCCCCAAGTACACAAGACATGCTTGTCGTTTAGGCTCTCTCTAATGTAGGGATCAGTGAGATTCCCAACATCTCTCAACTCTGAGGGTGCCTGATGGTATGGACTTCTGTTTGGGGTCAACATCGATACCGGTGATGTTTCTTCCGCAATAGGCACGAAAAAGATTTTCCAAGGAATCGAAGGTGAATAATTGGATCTCTCGCAATCTTTTCCTTCTCTACACCAACTATCTCGCCAGATTCTCAATAGTTGGGTGTGGTGCTCCTCAATTTTCTTGCCACCTCCCACAGTGCATTGCTTTTCTTGCATTTATTGCTCAAAATGATTGCGAGTTCTCCTATTCAGATTCCAACTTTACGAGGACTCTCTTGTCTCACATAACCGAGCTCGCACTTGGCGAACATAAGTATGTGCACTGCAACTCATTTCGATCTTCCTCCGACATCCGTAGGTTAAGGCTGTTGATGACCCACTGTCTCGATAGTAGTAGTCCATGTGTCTGATTTTATTATATATATATATATATATATATATTTCCGAATTTAACTCGCAAAATAAGACAAACAAAAAAAGTGATAAAAGATGCATGAGAACAAGTTAGAAACTTGTTCTTGGAGCAAAAACAAATAAAAATAAAAATGAAATAAAACCAAATTAGAAATTAAAAATAGATAAAATTGATATTGAACTATGCCTAATCTCAAGAACGTGGCCAAAAACTTGATGCGCGAAAAGATGCACACACTTTAACGCAAGTGCGTTATCGTGACAAGTAATAGAGTCGTGATAAGACCGAATATCGTCCACATAGATTAGGGTTCAAGTACCAACTATCTATCTTTTGGTATCTATTTGACAATTGATATTTGATTTTGTGGTTTATAACTAATAATTATAAAAGCTAATTAACTATAAGTTTACTTGATTGTGATGGGAATAGGGCTTCCATGTCTCTCAACTATCCGCTATGTTATTTATTAGTGCAATGAATTACGGTCTTCTCTCTGAGCTAGCGGGTTTACTGAAATCGTTTTATATTCCGCTTAAGGATATATAAACACTAAACCCAAAGATGTGCACCTTACCTACCTTTGGTGATAAGGATAGCGAGGATTAAGAACAAAACCTAGTTAACCGTCACGTACTACGCGCAAATTTAGGGTTGTTAAGCCTCTCATTAACGCTTACATAAATAATTGAGGTATTTTCATCCCCAACCCAAATATGTCTACCCAACTTACAACATATTCACAACCTCCTCCTTTCGAAGTTTGATTAGAAATCATATAATGATAATTAGTTGTCAATTAATTACCAAGCATTCAAAACAATTATTGGATAAATCTCTCAAAGAAGAATAATAACCATGTATACGCATTAATTCATAACATACGTTTCTAGTGAATCAACATGGAAAACCCTATAAAAGAATTAGTTCCTAGCCATTGACATGACAAGAACTAATTCAAAGTTCATCATACAAAACTGAAATAAAAAGAAAGAAAAGAAAAGAAAAATACTTAAGAACGAGTCTCCAAGCCTTACAGCGTCGATGATTGTGTTGTGGAATATTTACAAGATGGATTGGTGGAAGGATGGATGTAGAATGGTGAATGGTGGAATGGAGAATGAATAATTCTTCTAATGATGTAGAGTATTTATAGCCAAAGAATCCTTTTGGTGAAGGGTTAGGGATTTTGTAGGTAGGAAAGGTTATTAGAATCCTTTTAGGTAAGGGTTTTAAGGTAGGAAAAGTTATCCCTTTTAGGTAGGAAAAGTTATCCCTTTAGGTAGGAAATTTTATCCCTTTAGGATTCTGAAAACATGTCAAATTCGGCCCAGCACTTCATAATTCCCGCGTCGGCGCGCCGCAGACCAAGCGTCGCGACTCGGTGGCGTTTTGAGTGGATTCTGTTTCGTCGTCATTTTTCCGTCCGGACTTCGTCGGATCTCCTCTATAATTCCCGGGACTTCTTAGACTTCATTTCTTGGCCCTTTTTGTGTGCAATTCCATCTCATTTATGCTCATTTCATCTCCTTTTCGTCATTTCTCCATTTATGACCGCTGTGACACAAAAGAAAGGAAAACGACCCTAATACTATACTAAACATAAATAAAATGAGTAAAATACTAACTAAAAATGACTCAAAAAATGTATATAAAATACACCGATCAGATGTTTGGGGCCCTTACAAAGTATCAACAAATAATGGCAATAAATACTTTTTAACCATTATAGATGACTTTACAAAGATGACTTGGATATACTTACTTAAGTTCAAATCTGATGTGTGTGTAGTAATTCAGCAATTTATAGCCTATGTACAAACTCAATTTAACAAGACTATTATGATTATTAGAACAGATAATGGCACTGAGTTTGTCAATGAAGTTTGTAATAACATCTTCTTAAAATTAGGCATCATACATCAAAGGTCATGTCCTTATTCACCTCAGCAAAATGGGGTGGCTGAAAGAAAGCATAGACATATTCTAGAAGTAACTAGAGCACTTAGGTTCCAAGCCAACATCCCACTGAAATTCTGGGGCTTATGCATTAAGGCTGTTGTGTATTTAATAAATAGACTACCCTCACCAGTCACATGTAGTTCTCCCTATGAAAAAATTATACATGAAGAAGCCTTCTATTACTCACTTAAGAGTGTTAGGATGTCTGTGTTATGCCAGTGATTTAACTAGTTATGATAAGCTATAATCTAAGGTAAAGACTCGTGTCTTCATGTGATATTCTAAAATTCATAAAGGCTATATATTATATAACTTGCAAAACAGTACATTTTTTGTTAGCAGAGATGTAAGTTTCAGGGAAGAAGACTATCCTTTCAAGGTAGCAGCAGCAAAAAAAAGAATTTATGTGCAACACATAGTGAAAGGAGAAGCTGATGTATATCAAACTACAAAGAATACCGTGGCTCTACAGAATTGCAACCAAAGAGGTTCAAGTCAGAGAATACATAATTCAGAAGATAATGGTGAAACAACATCATGAAATAACTCATGGTAATGGTGAAACAACATCATCTGAAGTAACTCATATATCACAACTTCAACAACCTGTTACATCAGAAATATACACACAGAATCAATCTCTTGTAAATATACCTCAATTACAAACAAAAGCTATATCCATCAGAAAATCTGACAGAACAAAACAACCACCAACTTGTCTTAAAGATTTTATTATCAACAAAACCAACAACACAACTTATCCTATAGCCAACTACATATCATATGAACCAGTCTCTTCAAAATATAAATCATATCTAACCACAATGTCAGAAGTCACAGAACCAAAGAACTTTGCTGAAACATCTAAGGATCCTAGGTGAGTTGAAGCCATGAAGGCAGAAATAACAGCACTACAGGATAACAATACATAGGAAATAGTGGAACTACCAAAATGAAAGAATACAATAGGTTGCAAATGGGTATACAAGATTAAATATAATGAAACTGGAGATATTGAAAGGCTCAAAGCAAGATTAGTTGCAAAAGGGTAGATTACCAAGAGACCTTCTCTCCAGTGGTCAAAATGGTTACTGTAAGAACAATATTGTCTATGGAAGCATCCAGACAGTGACATATTCATCAAATGGATGTCTACAATGCTTTCTTAAAAGGTGATTTGTGTAATAAAATATACATGGAACTACCACATGAATTTATCAGTCAAGGAGGGAAACATATATATAGATTGATCAAATCTCTATATGGACTCAAACAAGCACCAAGGCAGTGGAACTTTAAGCTCACAGAGACCCTATTTGAATGGATTTCAAGCAGTCACAATATGACCATTCATTATTTACAAGAAAAACAGACAAAGGGATAGTTCTCGTATTGGTATATGTAGATGATATGCTGATCACAGGAGAACATATGGAACATATAGAGGAGACAAAACAATCCTTACAACAAGCTTTTAAAATGAAGGACCTAGAAGAGTTGAAGTATTTTCTGGACATAGAGTTTGCAAGTTCTGACAAGGGAATATTGATGCACCAAAATTGCTGATTCAGGAATGTCAGCAGGTAAATCTTTTAATACTCCAATTGACTACAACATGAAACTTACTACAAAGGAATATGATGACTATCTTCAACAGGATTCAGACAAAGGTAAGTCTGGAAAGTTTAGAACAGAAGATGAACTACTGGGTAACATTGGAATGTATCAAAGATTGATAGGGAAACTACTTTACTTAATTGGTACAAGACCAGATATAGCTTACAGTTTACAAACACTTAGCCAATTTCTACAATAACCAAAAAAATATCACATGGAGGTTGCTCTCAGAATAATAAGGTATGTCAAGTTACAACCTAGACAAGGGATACTCTTATCCAGTAAAGCTCAGGAAACTATAACAGCATACTGCGATGCTGACTGGACTGCTTGCTCGAACACCAGAAATTCAGTCACTGGTTACCTGGTGAAATTAGGAGAATCAATGATCTCATGGAAATCCAAGAAACAATATACAATATCAAGGAGCTCAGCCGAATCAGAATATAGAAGCTTAGTGAGTACTGTGACAGAGTTAACCTGGATCCTTGGTCTGCTTGAAGAGATTGGTATAAACATCAACACTCCAGTAACTATATACAGAGACAATAAATCTGCAATTTAGATTGCTGCAAATCCTGTTTTCCATGAAAGAACCAAACACATAGAAATCGACCTACATTTTATAAGAGAAAAGATCCAAAAAGGTATAATCAAACCAGAATATATCAATACCTCTAACGCATTATCGGCCCGGTCGGCCCGGTATCCTACGGAACCGGTCCGATAAGCTACGGCCCGGACGTCCGGACCGATAGGGTTTCAGTCCTGGAATGAGATCCGGTCCCGGACCGAAACCTTATCGGTCCGGTTCTCGGTCCGGACCGGTAAGAATTTTCCGGGTCGGGCCTTTTTTTTTAAATTGAATTTCCAATACTGAAATTGACATTCTCGGACGCGGTATCACGCAATTTTTATGTTGAAATCAATTGTACATCGCGATATATTTAGATTTAAAAAGGAGAAAAACGTAACGATTTGGGGAAAAAGTGAAATTGAGGGGCAAGATGGAAGTTTTTGGAGAAATCGGCGGAATCAAACTGCTATAGCAGTTTGGCCGCCCCCGTATCGAAAAATTACGCGAAATCAATTTTTTTTTAGGTAAAACGGACGTCCGAGCGCAAAGTTATGACCATATAAAGTTTGATCAATTTACAACTAATAAGAGCTGCGGAGTGGATGGGATGGCCGGGAGGGTGGGTGGGTGGGTGTTACTGTTTATTTTATCGGGTTACGGTCCGGCTCTTATCGGTCCGGTATTTTTGGTACTCGGATCCCAGTTAAGGTTCGGTCCCGCCATCGGCCCGCTTTGATCCGGTTCTCGAGTATATCCGAACCACTAACAGCCCTAAATACCTCTAATCAACTTGCAGATATACTAACTAAAGACCTAAGTAAACATCAACACTATTACCTATGCTCCAAGCTTGGGCTGCTTAACATATTTCAGCACCCAACTTGAGAGGGGCTGTTGAAGGAAGTTAATTCATCCAAAATATAAAGAACAAAGAAGGTATGAAGTTAATTAAAAGGAAGTTTGTTAGTTAGAGAAGTTAAGAAAAGAAGTTGAAGAAGTTAAGAAGGAGCCTATCTACATTTGTATCCTATATATACATGCACATTGTAATCTTAAGACTTACCTTCGATAATAATTAAATCAGTCTAAATACTCTACTTCTCTTCTTCATCTCTCGATCTTCATCTTTACTCTTGAATGTCTTCTCTCTTTTCCTTTGCTGTGTATCGACTTTGTTGTCTATCAATCTTACCTTGATTGTATCGATTGCCTTGCCTTGTTTATATCAACATGCATACTGAATTGTTCAACAAATAGCTTGGGAACAATGAACCCTTATCTTTCACTATTTATTTAGTTTGTTTATGGTATCCGTACCCCTTCGTGGAAACAGACTCGGTAGAAAGGAAAGATAAAGCGCAGACAATGCATACGTGATCGTGCTTCTCCGACTCCGCGATAAAGAGCTTAATGCGGCTGCTCTTTATGGTATCCATACCCTTTCTCCAGACAAGTTATAGCATCATGTACCTATAAGTACAACGTAGTGTGCCTTCTTCCTGGTATCATATACCTTTACAATTCTGATCAAATGGAGTGTCTCTAAAATCTAACAATGCTGTAATTTTGTCTTGAATTTATGTTATTATAGTGAAATTATAAAAAGGGTTGCATTCTTTTTACATTATTTATGGAGATTTATTCATTACTCATAGTATTTTACTATTTTAGTGTACTGTCAATAGCTACAACTGAATTCGACTTTGGAGCTTTAACTCTTAGTAGTTTAAAGCTATTAGGTGATGCTCATATAGGTAACAATACAATTAAGTTGACACGTGACCTCTCCGTGCCAAATTCCGGTGCCGGAAAAGTATTATATTCTAAACCAGTAAGATTCCGGCGACCGGATCTTGATTTTCTGGCGAGTTTCTCGACTTTTTTCACGTTTGCAGTTACTAATTTGAACCCTTCATCGATTGGTGGTGGTTTGGCTTTTGTCATCACGCTTGATGATGAGTCTGTTGGGGATTCTGGTGTATATTTAGGAATTATGGATACGAAAGGAGGGCAAAATGGTAATTTTAATTTTGCAGTTGAGTTTGATACCCTTATGGATGTTCAGTTTAAAGATATTAATGGAAATCATGTGGGGTTGGATTTAAATTCAATGGTTTCAACTCAGGTTGGTGATCTTGATTCTATTGGTGTAGATTTAAAGAGTGGTGATTTAGTAAATTCTTGGATTGAATATTATGGTTTAACAAAAAAGTTGGATATTTATGTTTCTTATTCTAATTTAAAGCCAAAAGAACCATTTTTATCTGTTGTTATTGATCTTAGTGAGTATGTAAATGATTTTATGTTTGTGGAGTTTTCTGGTTCAACACAAGGGAGCACAGAGATTCATAGTATTGAATGGTGGAGTTTCACTTCATCATTTGATACAAACCCTAGTTCTCCGGGCGGTGGGGCTGCCCCGCCGCCAACCGCTAGTTTGATGAACCCCACGGACGTAAATCCCGTTACGTCCCCGCCACCGGAGCTGCCTTCAATAGCTCCGGCGGAGTCTAATGGTACTGCAAATGCAGTACAAAAAAGCAGCAGTAAGAAAGTATTGAATGGTGCTGTTGTTGGAGTTGTAACTGCTAGTGCATTTTTTCTAGCTTTTGCTACATTAGTACTTGTTTGGTTGTATTCCAAAAAGTTCAAGAATGTGAAGAGTTCTGAGATTAATTTGGGATTTGATATCATCAAAATGCCTAAGGAATTCAGCTATAAGGAGCTTAAAATTGCGACGAAAGGATTCGATTCGACGAAGATTATAGGGTATGGTGCATTTGGGACAGTTTATAAAGGGATTCTATCTGAGACTGGTGAAATTGTTGCAGTAAAGAGGTGTAGTCATAGTGGACAAGGGAAAGTGAGGTTTTATCTGAATTATCAATAATTGGAACACTTAGGCACATAAATCTTGTTAGGCTACAAGGATGGTGTCATGAGAAAGGTGAGATCTTGTTAGTTTATGATTTGATGCAAAATGGTAGTCTTGATAAGGCATTATTTGAGTCGAGAATGGTACTTCCTTGGTCACATAGGAGGAGATTTTTGTTAGGTGTTGCTTCTGCATTAGCATATTTACATCAAGAATGTGAAAATCAAGTGATTCATAGGGATGTAAAGAGTAGTCCGTGTTTGGTTATGGATATTAATTAGTTCCGGGATTATTTTATCTCACCATTTGTGCTGAAATGGTAGGAGTAACTATCCCATATAGAAGGTAGGATAGCTAATCCCATGGGATATCCTTATCTATCCCATCCGGCATGCCAAACGACCCCTTTAAAGATTTTGGATTTGTTCATAATGATCAAATTGTATATGGTCTTGTTTCCATCTTTCCGGTCATTCTTGATACAATTTTTCACATTTTTTATTTTCCGTTATTTAAATCGTCGATCACTTATAGTTACTTATCACTTGACTGATAAAAGGGATAATTGTTGACAGGTAGAGCAACTGAGAAAACTGATGTTTAGCTATGGGGCAGTGGTTCTTGAAGTGGCAAGTGGGAGGAGGCCAATTGAGAAAGAAAAAAATGGGGTTGGGAAATTCGGACTCCACAGCAATTTGGTTGAATGGGTGTGGGGATTACACAAAGATGGGAATTTACTATCAGCAGCTGATTCAAGATTGAATCTTGAATTTGATGAACAAGAAATGACAAGGGTGTACTGTCTGTTGGTTTGGCTTGTTCACATCCTGACCCTATGGCTAGACCAACAATGAGGGGGGTGGTACAAATGTTAGTAGGTGAGGCTGAAGTACCAATTGTACCAAGGGCTAAGCCATCGATGAGTTTTAGCACATCTCATTTGCTAATGACTTTGCAAGACAGTGTTTCTGACTTGAATGGTATGATCACACTTTCAACTTCTTCATCTGAAAATGGCTTCAATGGTGATGGCATGGACCTAGTCTAGTTCGAAAATCATGAAAGGAGCTTGGATGGGTTCTTTTTGTCATCTTTTTGTTTTGCCTTTTGTTCATAGATTCATTAATTATTGATTATTACATGTATGTAACAAAATAAGCCTAATTTATAATTGTATGCCCATAACCAAAAGGGGCTTTTGAACTTGTTCCGAATTTTCTCCTTTTTTTGTTCAAATTGAAAAAAGGATGTGTACATTAAATGTACTCCTCCTACGCCATTTTATGTGATATTCTTTCTTATTAAGTTGATGTATTGACCTAATTTTATATAAGGGAGAACTTGGGTAACGGTAAAATTATTTTCGTGTGACCTATATGTTTACGGGGCTTGAGCCGTGGAGTCAGTCACTGATGTTTGATAAATTAACTGCGTATAATACCATTGAGATGGATGTCCATGTTCCTATTCAATTTTCGATGTGAGGCTCTTAACACTTTCTCGCACGCCCAGACTTCGTTAACTGGAGTGTGGACACTTTCTCGCACGCCCATGTTTCCATTCATTTTCCGATGTGGGACCCTTAACATAAACGAAATGTTGGAGAGCTTTTGGGGAGATATGCTGGCAATTGCGTATTTGGGGAATTTGTTTTCTGTCAAGGATGAAGTGAAGATTTTGGACATATTTTAGTGCTTAGGTTAGATACTCAGATCAAGCAGTAGTCCAACTTTTTGATCGAAATGACTTCTCCTTTGAAATTCCTAAACTACTACTATAATAGTTTTAAGCACAATATCATTCTTTTGCTTGTAATAACTTGAGAATAAGTTCGAAACCGCGAGGTTATTGTGCAAGTGAAGTTATTTTTGCACAAATTTCTTAAACAGAAACAATTTAAACAGCGGTCTTGAATGATCCTGTGTGTGTAAATATCCAAAAGTAGTTCATTTTAGAATATATGGGAGCATGTAAAATTAACCATTCAAAAGATGGATCCGAGGTGAGTTTTCTTTATATTTACATGTCATTTATTCTTGAAAGCATATGAACTGAAAAACTGATAACCAGATTTAGGAACATTGGGGAAGTTTAACATATATCTCTTAACTCTATACAGTGCCAACACAAATATTATAGCAGAATCCACCTCTTTTATGAGTATACATTATAAACACACCACATATAAGTCTTTTACATAACTGACGAAACTATATAATAAGTCGATGAAATAAGTTCAGAAAGCTTTGAGGAACTGGATGCAAATAAAAACCAAGCAGGATAAGGCTTGGACTCCACAGTATGATATTCTTGTGCTTAGCGGCCCATGGTCTGCTCGATAGGGGGGATCATCACGAGCACTTGTTGGGCGTTAAAACCAGGATGAGGGAGCCTACGACGAAGCTCACGACCTTCTTGGCAAAGAGAACAAGGGTGGCAGAAAAAATGAGTTGCAAAGTCACAAGCTGACTCACATTGCTCGCGCTGCATCTCATCCTCAAGAAAGCTCCCACAGCACCCACAAGATCTGTTGAGCGCCTCGCAGCTCCCCTGTAGAGGAAATTAATTGTAAATTGAATGAATAGTAAAAGCTAGATGATGTTTACTAAGAAATACAGTTGATAGCCATTTTGTGTATATTATGTGGAAATAAAGCCAAATTAATCACAATTAAAAAGTACGCAGTATTTTTACAAGCTTTAATCCAAAACTAAAAGACACCACCATCAGATGGTTTTGAAGACACTATTTTCACACCGAGTTTGATGAAGATGACTGTCAATATATGGCATTCTGATCTATCATTTTCATATCCCACCCAAAAGATAACTAAGTAAAAGACAAATAAGATATAAAAGATAACATAAAGGGCAACCCGATGCACAAAGTTCCCGCTATACGCGGGGTCGGGGGAAGGGCCGGACCACAAAGGTCTATTGTACACAGTCTTACCTTGCATTTCTGCAAGAGGTTGTTTCCACGGCTTGAACCCGTGGTCTCCAGGTCACATGGATGCAACTTTATCAGTTACTCCAAAACTCTCCTTCATATAAAAGATAGCATAAATCAAATAATTTTCTTCAAACCTCTACCTTCTTTTATTTCTTTTATTTTTTGCACAATAAATCTCTTCAAAGCTATATCTTTATGCGAAGAAAGTTGAAGATTATCAGTGACCAAGCCTAACCAAAAAGACACATACATCCAAATGAAATATTAATCCAGAGAACTTGCCGATTCTTAGGTCATGTCATCAGTTATGCGACATGAATGAGCTATGAATTCAACCACAAAAATCGTATACTTTAACAACCCTCAGTATACAGTGTGTTAAAAATACACTTCAAAAGACTCTGAACTACTACCAGTTTGATAGTATTTGCACGAAAAACCTATACACTTGTATCAGACAAAAAAGTATCAGGCTAGGATTAGATTACAGTGCAAATTCCACATGAGAGTTTCTAAAATAGATATTTTTCTTTGATGCGGAAAATACATACAGTCAAGAGCAGATATATGAAGCAGACCAATCGGAAAAGAAGAAACACATACCACAGAAAGTAGAATGAATTTGTGGCCAAAACATCATAACATAGAACGAGTATCAGTGAAGCACCTGCAAAAAGGAGAAAATTTAAAAAGACAGCCTACCTCAAGATTGAACTTTCGGCGGATAGCTGTACGGCTGGAATATGTAAAGAAGGGTGCCACACAGTTTGAACCAAAGAAGGATTGTCCAATCAGGTAGAGGCCGGTGTAAGGCAAGCAGTGATTGGCAAAAGTCCCGGGAGCAGAGCCAAGTCTCTCAGCATTGCTCCCGTAGAGCACACATGGGACTGTGCTTCCTAGTAAACCTGAAGAGCGTCATGGTGGTCATTTATCAGCTCAGTATGATAAACAGAAGCAAAGTGAGGAGCAGCCCAGAAAGTTCTGCTCACATAGAGGAAAAGTTAGTTTGGAACATCAACAGGAAAAACCTTTATTGCAGAAATATAGCATTCAGACACAGGAACTAACCAAAGTAGACTTTATTCAGTAAAGCACGATATGAATATAGAAACGAGCATGTGTGCATCTTGCAAAGGGAGGATCCTTTGCAGATTTGTAACTGAATGCAAAATAATATTACATTGGAAATAATTATATCTTGAAGAAAGTGCTTTTTGACATCAATAATCCAAAAAATCATTCAAAATGTTGACATGATGTTTGTGCAAGATGCATATGACTAGAAAATTAATATAACTTCGAACATTGATGTATTAGATGTCTTTCTGGAGAATAGACATTATTTCTTGAAGAACAAACAAAGATTAAATGAAATACAATTTAAAGAATAAAGTGTTGCAGCTACTTCCACCTTAGTATAGCTATTTCCTCACTTGATCAAGTCATCAGAAGAAGCAAAAGGACTTTTAGGGTGCAGCCCTTCTTTGGACCCCGATTGAACGATGGATCCCTTTTAAGTTTGGACAACAAACTCTAATGTCCTAGTCATCGAAGGAAAATACAGTTCCCATTTACGATTATCATCTACGCTCATACATTCGCTTGCTAGTTCTTTTTCTCATGAAAAATAGTAGCATATGAGCTCACAGCTCACAGCTCACATAGACTTGGTGACACCATTCAATAAGAACATTCACAGGGGACCATTGAGTTGATTTCGGCAAAGGCTGAACCTTTCTAAAGATTAAAATTCAACACCTGAATTAGAATTTCTAAAAATAACCTGAATATTTATCACCAAGAGACCAACATCATTAACTTACATCTCGCACTGTTCCATCAACTCTTAGAATATATGTATTACTATTTATTTTTTTGATAATGGTAACATTAAATATATGTATTACTATTAAAATTAAGATATTTATTGATTAACAAGGTATTTGAAAGAAATGGTCATCAATAGAGCGGAATGAACACAGATGATTCATACAGTCCGACCAAATTAATTTGGATTTAAGGGCTAATATGATTGCCACAATATCACTATAGCCCTAAGCCAAAATACAACATAGCTAGAAATTTTAAAAATTATTTTACAAAAAGAACATAAAAAAGATCGTCAAATGAAAATCATTCCCCAAATTCTAATCCGAAAATAGAGAAATCTAATCCATCATAACACATCAATCCGATCACTCGATCAACTGCACCTCAAGAAAGAGGGGTATTATGATTGATTTACTATCAGAGACATTTAATCCATCACAGCTCATAATAAGATCAATCAAATCCGAAGTCCTAGACCAGTTGGTCTTGAAGGCAGAGGTATCCTCATTGGGTGGTGTGGAGAGCTTGGTCACAAGTTCGAAATCCCAAGGTAACGTCTGCCTTTGCCTCTTTGGGGAGCCTGTCACACCTGGCTTGCCAAGTGTGGTTTACGGGGTTTGCAGGCTATTACGTCAGTTCGTGATTTACCCAGTGCGCACCTTCGGGTAGGTGCTGCGGGTTTCACGTTAAACAAAAAAAAAAGATCAATCAATAACTGCACCTCAGTCCTTAAACTAATTCAGGTCACTAAGATTAATTGCGAAAAAATCCCAATCCGCGATTTTTGACCCGAAATAGAGACATTTAATCCATCATATCACATAAACAATCAATCAACTGCATCTCAATCCTAAACTAACTGGGTCGCTAAGTTTTTTTTTTTTAAAAAAAAAGATCAATCCACGAATTGTGATCCAAAATAAAGACAATCAATCCATCATAACATATAATCCGATCAATCAATCAACTGCACCTCAATCCTATAACTAATTCGGGACACTAATTTTTTTTTTCTTTTCTAGAAGACCAATCCACGAATTTTAATCCAAAAGTAGAGACAATATTTTTTTTTGTAAAGTAGAGACATTTAATTCATCAACAACAGCCATATCCGATATACCCTCAGCTCTAATCAGATCAATCAATCAAAAAACTAATTAAGATTAAAACAAAAATAAAAAGACTACTTACAAACTTCAATATCACTGCTACAAAATTCATCATTCCTTCCAAAACAAGCACAGAGTCCAGAATCCCATTGAGCCCTACTCATCATCATGGGCTGACCCACAATTCCATGGCCTATTGGAAGCCCATCAGCTGTCCAGCCCATCGGCTTCGCCGGAAACGGTGGATCTGAAGAAATGGGTTTATAGGGCTTTTTCTCATCTTTTATCTCAGTTTGTTGATTGGATAAAAGTGGGTTTGATTCTTCGTTATTGGCCATAGTTACTATAACAACAATAAAATTGATGGATCTCAAAGATGGGTGAAGAAATTTGTGTATTTATAATTATGCACACAGTAACGTATCAGAAAAATAATGTAGTTGAACACGCTGTAACCCGTGTAGAATTGGTCATTGTTAATGCCGCTAAGTTTGTTTTTAATATTCGAGTCCCACTGTATTTGAATTTGTGCGTTCATAAGACCTATTCGGGAAACTTTGGTTAAGGGATAACAACCTCGTCACCACACCTATGATGTTAAGTTTTCTTACTATAATTGAGATTGTCAAACTTTGAACATAAAGAATTAATTATTCAGGAATTAGTTATTCTATTCTTTTATATTAATAAAAAATATTATAATTTTAAAATAATTATTTTAAAATTAGTTATATCATTATTTTATTCTAATCAAATATGAGATAAACTCATTTCAAATTTAATTTTATAATTAAATATTTCTTATCCCTCATAACAAACGAGTCCTTGTCGATTTAACAAAAAAAAATCTGCATTATTACAAGCAGTGTTATTTGTATTTTCATATTTGATTTGATTTCAAGTTTACCCACTTGTAAAAAAAATGAAGGATTAGGGATGTCAGTGGGGCGGATAAATGCGGGTATCGCCTCGCATCCGCTCCAGTTGGAGCGAGTATGAGGATGATTTGGTGGGTGGTGGGGCGGATATGAGTATCAAAAGTGCTACCCGTCATGGGTAGTGGGGCGGGGTGGATTTCATATAAGACTCGCCCCGTACCCGTCACATACATGTTTGTGTTGGATTCTTTAATTATGCTGAGTTGACTCTTACGAGACCTAGGAGGACTAGAAATGAGGAATTTTAAGGGTGTGATAGTAGGGTTTTCATCGGTGGAGATTCAACATTTTGGGGGTGAAACTGGGGATTTTGGTTCAGAAGGTATTTGAGCTTTAGAAGGTGATGTAGTGGGATTCGTTTTTGGTATGCTTGAAGAAGATGATTCTGAATTAGTCATGGTTAGTTTGTAAAGAAAGAAGAAAATGGAATAATATGAAGAGAATGAGAGAACTGGTATGTTTAGAAGAGAAAGAGAAAGAGCAGATGAATTTTTTTAGAGTTTAAGTGAGGAGTGAGGTAAGCGAAGTTGTATTTAAAAGGAGGAAGGTGACAATCTTGATTGGGTGTAAGAAGAGGAATTGGGTCGGTTCAAGAACGATGTAACGTCGAAGAGATTATTTTGAACTTGAAGGAACCTTAAGCAGTAAAAATCATACAAGCACTGAAAGGACTACTAACCCGAGTCACAAGGATCAGGTCCCTTGACAATTTTTGAAATTTGAAGGAAAAAATTCTGAAGAATGCAATGTCATTTATGCTTGTGTTGTCATGAACCTGTCATGCGCGTATACCTGTAATAGTATAAAGAATTTAATGCCACCAAAAAATATTTTTTAGCATTGTACCTTTCCTCTTAACGTAGCCAATATTCAGGAAACTTGTGAGGGACCAACTAGCTGAGCTTGATCAAACCCAAATCTAAGTGATTTCTTTCGAAGTGTTCCATGCTCAGTGCCTTGGTGAAAATATTTGTAACCTGATCTTCTGTCTTGCAGAACTTCATACAAATCAAACGTTTTTCAACATTATCCCTTAGGAAATAGTGTATGACATCAATGTGCTTGATCCTTTTTGTGTTGCACTGAATTTTTTGTCATGTTAAGTGCCCTTGTATTATCACATAACAAGAGCACACAGTTAGTGAGAACACCAAAATCCTCAAGTTGTTGTTTGATCCATAACAATTGAGCACAACAAGAGGCAACAACCATATACTCAGTTTATACAGTTGAAAGAGCCACAGAGTGATGTTTCTTCGTACCCTAAGAGATCAAACATGATCCCAGAAAATGTGTCATTCTAGATGTCCTCTTCCTATCCACCAAATATCCAGTAAAATCAGCATCAGCAGATCCAACTAAATCAATATTATATCCTGAATGATAGAAGAGGACCAGGTCCAGAGTCCCTTTGAGATACCTCAAAGTCCTTTTTGCAGCCTCCAAATGAGATTATTTAGGACTTTATTAGAACCCTTCACACAATCAACACTGAAGACAATGTCAGGCCTGCTAGTAGTTAAATACAGTAGAGACCCAATAATACCCATATACATGGTTTCATTAATAGGAGAACCAGATTCATCCATGTCTAATCAAGTAGAAGTCGCTATAGGTTTATCAATAGACTTATCATTCTCCATCTCAAATCTCTTAAGCAACTCTTTGATATTCTTTTGTTGACTGATGATGGTGCCTTTTGGATTTTGGTTCACTTACAACTCAAGGGAATCATTAGTAGCAAATAAAATGATATCATCAACATAGACTTGCATAATCAACATATTCTTCCCTCTCTTTTTCAGAAATAAAGTGTTGTCAATTTTTCCTCTTATAAACCCATTTTCAAGAAAAAACTTTGACAATCTTTCATACATGCCTGAGGAGCTTAATTTAAACCATATAAATCCTTGTCAAGCTTGAACACATGCTCAGGATGTTCATGACTTTTAAATTCAGGGGGTTGCTTTACAAAGACTTCCTCATTTTGATATCTATATAGAAAGACACTCTTTGCATCTATTTGGAACAATTTGAATTCCATATAAGATGCAAAGGCAATAAGAATTTTGATTTCTTCCATTCTTGCAACAAGATCAAAAGTATCATCATAATCTATCCCGTTTTCTTGATTGTAACCTTGAACCACTAGTCTGCCTTGTTTTTTTGTAGTGTTCCCAAATTCATCGAACTTATTGTGAAACACCCACCTAGTCCCAATTATTGTTATATCTGATGGCCTAGGGATCAGGTGTCATACCTGGTTTCTTTCAAATTGATGGTGCTCTTCTTGCATAACAGTTATCCAGTTAGCATATTTCAATACTTCTTTAATATTCTTGGGTTCAATTTGTGATAGGAAGACTGTGAAGGCAAACATATCTTTTACCTTAGATCTTAGTCTAAATACCAGAGTCTAAATGAGTAATCACATTTTGAAGTAGATGAGACCCCTTATGCTTCAAGTTGGAGATATGAACTGCAGGGTTAGAGGGACCAAGTTCTTCCATGTTCGATCCATCATTGGCATCAACAGAGGCATGACTTCTATTTTTTTGTTCAGCTTTATGAGTGCCTGATACAACACAACTACTCTATGCTCAGCTTCAAGTGGAGTAATGGCAAGACCATGTTCCTCTATGTCTTCAGGAGACTCTTCTTCATTACTCTACTTGATTTGACTCATCAATTTAGTCTTTTCATTTGAGATTTCTATAACTTCATCAGGAACCTTTAAAAATACTCCATCTTTAGCTTTATCATTCTATGACCCTTATTTTCCACTGCATTTGATTCATCAAAAATTACATACACACTTTTCTCTACACATTGAGTTCTTTTGTTGTAGACCTTGTATGTTTTGCTATGAGATAAGTAACCAAGTAAGATTCCTTCATCATTTTTGCATCAAATTTCTCCAATGCTTCATTATCATTGTTAGGATCATCTGCTTAGGATCCTCATTTATCCACAAAGATCCGTGTGAAGAAGATCCAGTGGCCTTGCGGTACTCACTTCTTTCTTTGGCTTGAAGGAGGGTCTAACATGTTTCTCTTTTATGCAAACATCACACACCTTGTGATCTTTGAACTTGGCCTTTGGTAGCTCACGAACTAGGTCCTTCCCAGCAAATTTGTTCAACAATGAAAAGCTTTTATGTCCCGATCGTCTGTGCCAAATCTCAGCATCATCATCCATAGAACTTAGGCATGTCAAGTCACTATCAAAATCTACAATATATACATTCTTAAACTTTTTTATATTAGCACCACTTTACTAGTTTTGATATTGGTGACTGTGCAAAAGCAGGACAAGAACTTCACTTCATTTTCTTTATCACATATTTGAGATACACTTAATAAGTTATATTTTAATCCATTTACACAGTACACATTCTTAATTGCATGAGAGAGTGTCTTCCCAACCTTGCCAACACAAAAAATATACCCTTTCTTGCTATTACAAAAGAATACACTCTCACTTTGAAAGGCCTTGAGTGAGAGAAAATCATCCATTCTACCAGTCATAAGCATCGAGCAACCACTATGATTAGATTTGGGAACCCAAACTGGTTTGGGTTCCTTATAATTTTAAAATGGGTGAATCGTGTTTATTCTAGTCCTAGCAAGTAAGATTTTTTTTTCTCTTTCGAGGACCAGGTCCTTCAACTCTGAATCCCTTCTCAACAAAATTCTTATTTTTCTGAAGTGACTGAGATATGGCTTTACATGCATTCTTGTAATGACCAGTCTGACCGCAATGAGTGCACACCCAGTTTTCACTTATAGTGACATATTTGTTGTGGGGATTATAAGGGATTTTTCTTTTTCAAAACCAAACCATACACTCACCTTTACTCTTGTACATAGAGGTAATTACATCAGATGACCAGGTCCAATGAAGTGTCTTATAAAGATCAACTTTTATCCTTTTTAAATTTTCATGTAGCTGTCTGTTCTTTTCTACCTCAGTACTGAGACTCAGTTTCATTTTATTAAGCTCCTTACCAAGCTCCAACTGAGTCTCATCAGCTACGCCTTTTCCTTTAGAAGGAGTATCCACACAATTTTCATTTGATTTTCTAACAGGATATTTTCTTGAATTACCTCATCAATCTGTTCTTTTAGATCTACAATGAAAACTACCAAATCATCATTTTCTTGTTCTAAATCACCAATTTCTTCATTTAGAGCACTTTTCTATTTAACAAGAACATGATAAGTATCGATTAACACATTTGCCAATGATATACGTTTCTTTTGAGAATAAACTTTCAAGTTTTTCTGAACATCAATAAAACTGACTTCTTTTTGCTCATCATCATCATCGACATCAGATTCGGTCATGAGTGAAAATATTGACTCATATTTAGAAAATTCATTGTCGATGGCCATTATTTATGTGTCACCTGGTCATCATCATCTTCAGATTCAATTGAGGAGTCTCTCTAAGAAGCAAGAGCTTGCTTCACCAGGTCATCAACTGCATCTCTCCTCTTGAACTTCATATCAGGGCCTAATTCCTCTTAACAATTCTATATTGTCCTACTTGTGAAGAGGACATTCTTTAATGAAGTGATCAGGTTTTCCACACTTGTGACAATAATTATCATTTTCTTTAAAGTTCTTGTTGGAGCTTCCTATTTTTAGGACCCCAATATTTTTTCAAACCATCTTTTGAAACTTGTGAGTGAGGTATATCATATCAGCTTTGTCACTACTTGAGTCACTTTTAGCAGCTGAGAACTAGTTTTTTTGCCTTACTCATTTCTAGTTTCTTCTTGGTTCTCTTCAACTCATAAGTCTTGAGATTACCAATCAGCTCATCAATGGTTTGAATCTTCAAGTTCTTGGCTTCGTATATGGCATTTACCTTACTTTTTCAAGAATCTGACAAGATAATTTTTTGACTAGTTTGTTGGTTGAAATGACTTCTCCAAGAGAGTGAAGCTCATTTATTATAGAAGTGAACCTGGTATGCTTATCTTGGATTGACTCATCCTCTCTCATCTTGAACAACTCATACTCTGTGGTGAGCACGTCTATCTTGGATTCCTTTACTTGAGTGGTTCCTTTATGAGCCATTTGGAGAGCTTCCCAAATCTCAATAGCAGTTACACAAAATGAGACATGATTGTACTCATCTAGTCCAATAACCCACACAAAGATTTTCTTAGCCTTGAAGTTCTTTTCTACTGTCTTTCTATCCACATCGGTGTATTCCTTCCTTGTCTTTGGAGTAGTTGTAAAACCAGATAGATATGTGTTTATAGGAACATGAGGACAATCACAAATGATGTTTCACAACTAGAGATGTCAGTGGGGCGGGTAAATGTAACGCGGTCCGCGCACTCCGCTCCATGGGACGGGTATGGGGATGGTTTGATGGGCGCGTGGTATGGGTATCAAAAGTGCTACCCGCCATGGGTAGTGGGGCGGGGGTGGATTTCATATAAGACCCGTCCCGCCCCGCTACCCGCACCGTACCCACACCGACCGTACCCGCACCGCCCATATCTGTATCATCTATTAGTTTAATTAGGCTATTTACGAATTTATTTGGCCATTTCTTGATTTAAAATGTGACTTGAGCTAACCCGCACCGTAATGCACCACGTTTCTTTTTCTTATTATCTTTGTTCTCATTTTTTTCGTTAAATATTTTTATCTTTACTGTTTTTTAATATTCATAATATTTTGGCAATGTTTTAGACTTGATATTCGATACACAATAGTGGAAAGGTTCCTTTTTTTTCCTTTTTCTTATATAATTTTCATTTTGGTGACTAAAACAATTGCTAGACATTATTTGAGCATTTTATTAATGGGTACCCGCCGGGTAAGTGGGTATCCGCGTGAAATAAGTGGGGCGGGGGAGGGTGGAAGAATTACTACCCGTGATGGGTGGTGGGGCGGGGTGGGGATGTGTTTTAGGTGGTGGGTACGGGTATGGGATACCCTTCCCCCGCCCCCGCCCCGCCCCATTGACATCCCTATCCACAACTCATAGTTTTCATTCATGATGAAATCGTGCATCCTTGTCTTCCACCACCCATAGTATTTTCCGTTGAACCTTGGTGGTCTTGTGGTAGATTGCCTTTCCTTTAAGTTTGGTGGAGCAACAATGAGAGAAATCATTTCTAGGTAACCCTTTAGAAACCACTTGCTCTAATACCAATTGATAGAAACTAAGAGTCCACCAAACAGTATAGAAAATCATGTTCTAACTGTTCCCTTATGCAAAAGCAAAGGTAAATAACACACAATATTTTCGTGAAAAACTCCTTGCTCAAGGGATTAAAAACCACGACCTACCAAGTAGGATTTCCAACTTCACTAACTGAGCAACTTCATATTGCAACATAGGAATTAAACTATTAATCCATCACCCTTTACAATACATCTATTGTAAGTCCTTTACAATAACTCTATTGCAAAGCTACAAACTTTGACTAACTCTAGCCAAACCAAAGGTTGAAATTTGTCCTACTATGACACTTCTCACAAGTAGTGTAGGATTACAATAAAGAACAAAATACAAAGACTCAAAACAAATTAAAGGACTTATATATCTTCAGTGTCGGGATCTGGTCATTTAGTTTGCAATAACTTTGTTCTTGAAAGCATTTGGAGAAACTTGTGGCAGCTGCAATTGCATAGTGATTTAAATTAAAAACCCATGATCTAACTATTTATTGATTCATAAGGAATAAATTGCACCTATCAGAGTCCTCGAATATTCCTCATTTACACAAACTATAGTAGACATAATATAGGATTAAGTAAATCCAATCTAAAGCATTTAGCAATTAATTACATTCCTCTTTCAAATTAATAAACACTATGAAACATTCTCTATATAAATGACATGAAAGTAAACTAATAAAGTATATATATTGTTTCATCAAAATAAGGAAACACTCTCTTTGCTCATACAAATTTCAAATGCACACCAATGTATCAAGCTTTTACACGATCATCCATGATTTTTCTTCCCCTGCAGAATAAAACAAAATATTGTAACAAAAATGAAAAGAAAAAAAAAAGAAACCATAGAATCTTCGAGAGACTAGGCTATTGGAAAATGAATTTAAGTTGTATATATTAACAATATAAAAATATTTACACAGTCATATCACTTTTAATATAATTACAAGTAAATTGCTCTAATAAGTTTTAATTGACAACTTAATAAACATCATAACTGATCTACTATCATAAAATATTGAACTGCATAAAAAAAGCAGATTGATGTACGAAGTACAACACATTCATGCAGATCAGAGAAGGGTCACACTCTGACAAGTGTGATATGGATAGCTCATCCTAACACAAAAATTAATACCTTGATTTAACGGCTTAAATCCGTAACCTTTAGAACACAGAAAAATAATTTTATCGTTACCGTAAGACTCTCATTCAATATGTAAATTAACTAGCTAATTAATAGCATAAAAGTTTTCTACACAATAATATTAATTAAAGAATGGAGTTTCTTACCGTTTTTCCAGGCTTAGTACCTTTGTGATGAAACAACATGCCTTGATGATGACTGTTATGCCTTCCCCCTCTTGGTGGAGGTATGCTGGTATGAGTTTCTGGACCTCGATAATCAATATCATAAATCCCCGAATCCACATTTGATAAATCCTTTTTTCCTATCAATAAATTAAAGTAATCATAGAAAGCAATTAATATGCAACATATGGATAAGATACCAAGTAGCTTAACCAGATTCAGAATTTAGATGTCGTGAGTTTTGAAATATATAACTCTATATATACTTATATTTTTTGCGCATATATAAGGAGTTCAATTTTTCTTATCGAAGTCAATCATAGTAAGAAAAAACTAAGCATATTTTATAAACTTCAAGATACACTTAGAAGTGAATCTAGAATCTAGAGTACTAGTGATTTCAGAATATATAAATGTAATCCAAATCATGTATATCTACACATTATAACTTGTGCACTCATATTCGAACTAAGAACAACATATTCAGTTAAACTCGCATAATACATCATAGATCTGCTTCTGAATAAGCACAAACCTGAAGAAGACGAAAAAGAAGGCACAATGAGAAGGAGGAGTAGGAAGAAGATGACAATGAAGCTACACTTAAGCAACATGGTTAAAGATCAAGATCTTCAAGAATGAGAGTATATATGCTCTTTTTTTTTGTGCCAAATGAGTGATGAAACTTGCTAGTGAATCATTGGGAGAAATTGAAATAGATCATGAAAGAAGCATGAAGTAGGAAGAGAATAAGGGAATAGTACATGAGTAGATTTAAGTTCACAAGTTTTGGCAATGGAAACAGTCGCCATCCACACAGCAATAAGTTACAAGGTCATGATGTAGATAGTGTTGGGTAGGCATATTTATGTAGTGTGTACCATACCCCCCACTTAAATTAATTAATTATTTCCTCTTTTATAAATTAAACATTTCTTGGAATAATTGTAACGGCCTCTCTCTATCTTTATGAGGTAGAGGTAAGTTCATACATACAATCTATCACTTTCATACTCCATTTATGAAATTACACTGAATATATTTTTCCTGAATAAGTTAATGAGGTTGTTTTCTACCAACTTATATCTAGTATATACATCATAAGCTTTTAAAATAATCATTTTTGGGGCTTATTCCTAATGTTTGATATTCGTATTAGGGCTCCGAATAATTTGGAAGCACCCCATATAAGACCTATTAAAGGAAGAAGCGCTCGCTACCAATATTTAATCCATACACAGGGGTCGAATCCAAGAGCTCTGCTTTTCATCACAATTTTTGGTGGTTTATAATAATAATTTAAGTAGTTCAAAATCATTACAAATCTTTTTGCTTAATAATATAATCAGTATAAATTATGTATTAGTCGGTATGTGTATAGAATATACCTATTGTATATTAGATATACTTTGGCAACGACTCCAAAAGGATATTACTACGCAGGTGAAATTTCATTAGCCGCCTTGGCTTAAAATATAGGATGCCGATCTTTAGGGCAACTTGTGAATAATATAGGATATGATAATGCCCTTTAGAAAACTCATTCACAAATGATGTGAAATCTTGTATATATATCAGGAACAGTAAGTTGAGACAGGAGCCTTTTTGGATCCGTGTGAAGTGTGCTACTGCATAGGGCTTCCGAAAAATGAAATTATTTAGGGCCTTTTCTTTTATTTTTTATCAAGTAGTATTAGTCAGAATTTATTGTAAAGACCCATAATTCACAGGTTTTCGCCCAATTAAGAACTCACTTTTACGAATTAAAACAGGACCCCCAAAATATTTGAGACGCCCCTGACTTGAGATAAAGATTTATGTAGTCAATTAAGATTTTAAAGGACAAATAAAGGTCAAAACAAAAAATAGGATTTTTTTTAAAACCTAAGATAAAACTAATTTACGTAATTTTGTTTTGTCTGTTTTTCTTTACAAAATTTTAGGACAGTGCCATGTGTGTATTATTGTAAATGTAGTAGAAAGGCATCCTATTTGGGAGACCCTTTGGCTGAATAAACTCTGCATTTTTGTTATTGCCTCTTATGTACATTTTTATTTATTTATTTATTTTTCTTTTCTTATCTCTAAATCTCTGGATTTGATAAAGACATAATTCATAGACAGCTCCTTAAACTTATTGAAAAGTTTGAAAAATTTGCAGAAATTTCATAATAGGTGGTCTTATATTTTGTTCCACTTAATAAAATCGTTTAAAAATAAAAAAAATCCATCGAGCATACATTCTAACTGTGATGTGCGTATATATAGGAAGATCTAGCTAGAATTTAAAATTTATGAATCTAAACAATAATCTCAAGTCAATATACAAAATAATTAATTTCACAGTTAAATATTTAATAGAGATCTTAATATGTATACACAAAAAAATCTAAACTCTAGACAAAGATCATTGGGTCCGGTGAACCCACATGACATATAGTGGATCCGTCTATGTGTCTGTGTGCATAAGTTAGTATTGCCTATAGGAGAAGAGTTGCGCCTCAAGTTCTCCGAAAGCTACGTTCAACACTTCCTCCGGACCCACTCCGACCACCACCCCATTTTAACTATTTGCACCAACCAATCTTACACTCCGGTGATCAAACCCTTTTCGCTTTGAACATTCATGGACCACAGACACCGGATGTGCAGGTGTCATTTCTCATATTTGGAATGATAGCACCTCCGCGGTTCACACCTTGGCTAGCCTTCCCTCTACCATAAAAGATTGGAATAATAATAACTTCGGGAATATCTTTCAGCGCAAGAGAAGACTTATCGCCCGGTTGACAGATATCCAAAAAGCTCTTTCTATTCGACATGATTTCTTTTTACTGGGCCTCGAAACTAACCTTTTACATGAACTCAATATGGTCCTCAACAAGAAGAAATACTTTGGTTTCAGAAATCACGTATCAAATGGCTTACCTTTGGGGATAGGAACACTCGTTTTTTTCACCTCTCGACTGTTTGTAGACACAAATTTAAAAACAAGATTCTTACGGTTAAATTTGATGATGACTGGCTATCTTAACCAACAATACTCCGTAATTGCATTCTACAATATTACCGCCACCTCTTCCAACCCCGCAGGAATCAACGCCTTTCCAATATCTACCATTCTAACCACCAACACACTTTCACCGAGGATCAAGCCTCCCTCCTCACTCTTCCCATTACGCACGATGAGCTCCACAACATGATTAAATCTCTTAGCCCTTACAAAGCACCTGGCCCTGACAGATGCCAACCGTTCTTCTTTCAAAAAATTTGGGATATCGTTGGCGACTCCATTTTTCCCTTATTAATGGCGTGTTCGAAGGAAGTCCTATCCCCCCCATCTGTTAGCGAAGCCTATATATATTTGATTCCAAAAATTGACCATCTGGAACGCATTGATGAATTTCGGCCCATTGCCCTTTGCAACACCACTTATAAGCGTATCACAAAAACTATTATGTTGCGCATGAAGAACTTCATGAACTCTCTTATTGGCCCTTTCCAGAGTAGTTTCTTATCGGGTCGCGGCACCCACGATAATGTTATACTCCTCCAAGAGCTCCTTCATACCATACGACGCTTTTTTATTAAAACCGACTTTGTAAAAGCTTTTGATACAATCAACTGGGATTTTTTAGAACAAACACTGATGTTTTTTAGCTTCCCTCCCTCCTTTGCTGATTTGATCATAAGATGGTAACCAACATATCTTATCGCATCCTCTGGAATGGGGAACCAACCGACAACTTCAAACCCAACCAAGGCCTTCACCAAGGGGATCCTATCTCTTCATACCTCTTTGTCTTGTGCATGGAGAAACTTTCCTATCTTATTGAAGATAAAGTGGCAACGCGCGATTGGGACCCGGTCCCCTTTTGTCGTTCTGGGACTAAAGTCTCCCACTCTATCTTTGCAGACGATCGCATACTCGTCTATACAACCACTCACAAAAGTGCCTCCGCCATCAAGAATGTTCTGCAGAATTTCAGTAACCTTTCTGGTCTTACCATAAATCCCTCGAAATCCAAAGTTTACTTCTCTCCCAAGACTATGAGTAGCAACAGGCGTGTTGCATGCTCTCTTCTAGGCATTCATGAAATGGGTAACCTAGGCCACTACCTGGGTATCCCCCTCCTCCATGATCATACCACTTCGTGTACTCATAAACGAGTTATGGATAAAGTCAACTAATGACTTTCGGGTTGGAAAGCGAGCAATCTTAACAGCAGCTTGGCTCCCCACCTTTACTTGTAACTACCTGGACAAACTCAATCGGGCCTTCATTTGGTCTACCGATCCCACCAAATGGAAAACACACTTAGTGTGATGGGAGAAAGTTATTCATCCGAAATCTGAAGGTGCACTTGTGTCATGACCCGACCCGACGGGCCGCGACTAAGCACCCTAATGACGCCATTATACTAACCTATCACGTAATCAGACTGATACTCAGGATAATATAAAATATGACAGCATAACGCTGCAATCATAACATATGTCTGAATAGGCAAGCCGACAAGACTGCCTTTACACATGAATAACCCTGTTTCCTGAGGAGTCACATCTACATCAACATATCAAATAGGCGAGCCAACAAGGTTGCCACTATATACGGGAACATCCCCAAAACAGAGTACAACCACACATAAAAAAAACACATTTACCTCCCCCCCACAACTGTCTACAGACCTCTAAGAGTACAACAATGACATATGACGTGGCAGGGCCCCGTCGTGCCCATAAATATACATAAGTCGGAATAAAGTTCTGTACCAAAATGGCAAGCTCTGAATCAAATGAGCTTTTCAAACAGCTGAGCATGAACCTAGACCGGAGGATCACCAAACTGATCACATGTACCTGCGGGCATAAACGCAGCCTCCCGAGGAAAGGGGGTCAGTACAAAATAATGTACTGAGTATGACTGTAAATGATATCATAACTGTGCCAAGTACAATAAAGAGTCATATCAGTAATCATGAATGCTTACCCATAGGGTCACTATGTCCATATATATATATATAAAACGTGTCTCGGCCCTCTAGTGAGGGACTCGATGGAATCATCAATATAACGTGTCCCGAACCATTCTGGGACTCGGTGAAATCATCAATATAACGTGTCCCGGCCCATTCAGGGACACGGTGAACTCATCATCATCTTATATGTACCTATAACGTGTCCCGACCCTCTAGTGAGGGACTCGGTGAGAATAAGTAATAACACTTGGCACGAGCAAAATATCATGAGCAACCATATGCAAATTAAATCATCATTTGACTCTCCATAAAAATCATTAAAATAAACTCTTTACTGAAAATTATAGGCATTTCTCGTGACTAACATCTTTAGGAAATAGACTGTGTAGAAATCATGTACGTCCACCGTACTTTCATTAAATCATGCCAAAAGAAATAAGGAAGAGTTTCACATACCTTTTCGCCGAACTAACCAACTCGAAGAATAGGATTCATCTCAACTAGTACGTCAACCTATAATAAAGGGTAATACGCCCGTCAATTCTATGATTTCTAGCGTAAGTTATATCGAAAGACGACTCTCTTTTCTATAGAAATTCGGGCAGCATTTCTCCTATTTATGTGCATATCCATTGCCACGCCCTTTTTCGACCGCAACATTCTTTAGCGAATCCTGCTACTTGTTAGAAATAAAATAAAATGCTAAAGGGTGCTAAAAATGCTAAAATGCTAAAGTGCTAAAAAGATGCTAAAGGGTTCGCGGAGTCGCCACCTAATTAGTTTGGGTGAATTAGGACACCTAAATGTTAACTATGTTAAAGTCAACATTAACTCCATTTTTATGGTCTGCAAAAAAAACTAGTGTGAGATTCTGGGTAAGGGTTCTTTATTAATCTAGAGGGAAGGGGTTAGGCACCCTCTAAGATCCGCTAACTTGCGGTTATCCTGCCAAACCTTGGTTGATTATTATGTTTAAAAAGATGCTGCAAGTGTTTATAAAAGAATGCATTTTTTATAAAAGATTTATAAGACTAATGTTACAAAAATATATACGTAAAGTTAAAAGCTTGCATATAAAAATGATGCGAAATTGATGTATTTACTAAAGATATGCATTTCATTTACAAAATCAATTTTTGATTAACTTATGCAAGGTATGATATAAAAAATGCATTTTTTTTACAATGGATAATAAGAAAATAATTTATTATGAAATGAATTATAATGTCATTAAGTGGTTTATGAGAAAATCAAATTTCTTTGTTATGCATTAACTTCGTGATTAGATATGCAATTTTAATTGTTAGGCAAGAGATTAGACATGTCAGACAAGCCTAAGATAGATAAATTAGAAGTGTATTTCCAGTTTTAAAACTAACCACCCAATTTCATATATTCAAGGATTAATTGTTCTAGACAACCTATTAATTACAAAGTTAAATAATTAGATAACAACTAAATAAATAAGATAAAAAGGTGTATATGATCGCGGAAGCATTCAAGATATATGGCGACATCATCTTATCTTATTTTGTCTTAGGAATGCTGAGGCGGGAATGCGAATGCAGATGCACATAGACGCGGGTTGTCATTTGAAGTAGTTCGTGACGAGTCTCGCCGTGAGACTCTTCATTTTGCTCCGATGCATTTCATGTAACAAAAAGAAAGATAAGGATTAACATATATCCATACCAATATTAATAATGCAAGTAACAACGTGCTTTATGTAAAACTTAAATAGATATAGAACCCAGTTTTATTCAGCTATAGCGGCAAAACCAGATAGGCACACACCAACAATGATTTTCAGATTCTGAGAAAACTCGGCCCAAATGTAATAGACCCACATAGCCAATATCCAAAATGCGTAAGCTCAAATTCATGCATTCAAACATTAAGAGACTGATTTAGGGACTGGTAATACGAGATATACAAAGGCAAACATGGAGAGGATTAAGACAAATATGAAAAGCATTTTGCACCAAACCTATTCTAAGAGTTTCTGGCCAACTGAAGTATTCAACATCACTCAAATGACTTACACATGCAGTTATATGACCAAAAGCTTACATGAATGGAAGTGGACCTCATGAGGGAGACCTTAGGCTCAACATAAAACAAGATAGGTAGGGGAATATCTAATTACCCAACAGAAAGAAGGTTGAAAGGAAATGTAGTTTTTTTCTTATTCATGTAGGCAGTAAAACATGAGGAGGTGGTACCCTGCAATTCTAACTCAAATCAGACATGGAGAGCAATCTTATATGTTGGAATGATCCACTGACAGCTTGAAGGCAACCATGCATGACAGAGCACACCAGCAGTCTTACTCAGGAGACAACCAACAAGCAAATGCACCAGGGACAAAAATCAACAAATGGCTAAGGGTCGAACTAATATTGAACAGATAAGAGCTGTGATAGGCATGTTTAGATACTTAGGTAACTAAAGGGGAATTCCGGGGCTGGACAGTATATCCCTATGCTTGACCCAGATGTTATTCGATCATTGAGCATACCTAGCATGCGCGTAATCAGTTCGGCAGGTAAATAAGATAAAATGAGGAGACAAACACTTAAAGGTAGCATTCTGCTAGAAATAAATGATCAAATAAGAGCCATTTTATCACCAAGACAGGGGGGTAGATGTATGTATGCACAGATTATCTATTGCAGCAGTGGAGGGTACAATATTGCTTAATTCAACCACACAACCAAATCAGAAACATGGACACGCATGACTTGATTTAGTTTCAATTAGAGAGTAGGAAACAAACATGTGCCAACAGCAAGTTATCCCATGAGGGAGTTCAACTACATGTATACCAAGCAGCTAATTCTTTTAGGGAGATTGTTCAAAGCAAATATGGTTACTAAGAGGGTCATTCATGCTTCAGAAGATAAACAGAATGTTTCCTACGACACATCAGTTAATCGACTAACATTACATTTTCTCTTGATGCGAAATGAACATACATATAATCATCCAAACATAACACTTCGACTTCCAATCTTGGTTCCTAACTGGCTTTTCATAGATATCAAGAACTCAAACAGTAAACTCGGGTCCCAATTAACCAAATCATGCATCATGTTTTAACTTCATATCGACACGTGTCGCCAACATATTTCCAGTAAGACTCATGCTAAACACAGCCATCGTTTTCACTCACGGCAATGGATCTCTAAATAATAATTTAAAGCAAGAAATCATCTAGATCAATTAAACAGGCATCATATTCGCGCATCGACGACGAACACAGTTCATATCAGTTAGCACATATAGATAACAATCGATATCGTCCCGACATATTTCTCAAACAATTGCACATCATACAGCTCGTAAGACTATAAATTAATTGAAAGTTGGGCAAAGTGATGAATTTACCTTCTCCGAGCAGCGAACCGAGGCAGCGTATCAAGTCGTCGATTCACTCAGGGTGTTTGGTTGCTATACGATTTGAAAGGAAAAACAAAGCTTGGGACGACTTTACTCACATTATGCTAAGAATGAAGAGTTTGAGAATTTCTTTTCTAATCTTGCTTGAATTGCGATTAAGATTATTTTGTTGTGTAAAAATGTGTTCCTCCAATGCTTTTCCCCTATGTTTTATGATATTCGAATGGATCTTTCCGGATTCAGAAAGGTGATGGGTTCCCGACGGTAAAAGATACCAATTGCATGTATAAAGGATTAATTTATAGTCCCAGTTTTGGTTCTAAGTTTGGTAGCCGATTTTAGATGATTTGTTACCGTTCTTTTGGAGTATGAAGGTTAGGAAAATTTTGGTATGCTTTGTTGTTATGGTAAGTTTGAAAACGATTTGGGAGATTTGAGGGAATCTCGGAGATTTTTGGTATGGCCCCTGATTCTTTTCAAATGGGGTGCTTTATGGTACTGGTAGGGAAAGGCCGCCGGATTCTCAGGCGAGAATCTCGGCTAGGGAAGGTGGTGTGAGGGCAAAGGAGCGGTTGCTAGGGTTATTGTCTTTTGTGTTTGGACGATGAGGGGAGATAAAGGGTTGAGGGGAGTGGGCCGCGGGTCTTGGGTAGTTGGGCTGGGCGAAATAATTGGTTTTGGGCTTGTGAGTTATTAGATTTAGGAGTTAAACTTATTAATGTTAGTTTTAGATGTCTTATTAGTGTATTAATTTTAATGTTAGATTTTAATTAGTGGTAAATAAATGGGGTTTGAGTTAGTATTATAATACGACTTTGGGTGCTTTATTAATTTTGGCTCGGGTTTAAATTATTAAAAATAATAATAAATGCGGGCGTACTATTAGTGCTTAATGTTTTATAATGCGATGTCGTTATTAAAATCTTATTGAATGAAATTTCTTTGGATATTAATAAATGTGAATATAATTTTAAGGAATGTTTGATGCGACGTCATTGTTAAATTATTTATTTATTTACGTATTTATTATTATTTAAATTATTAAGAATTAATGGAAATAGAATAGGGCTTAAGTTATGAATAATATTTAGGCAAATAACAAATGCGGACGTGAGACTCAAAGTGCTTAATACTCTACGTAAAACGCAGTGTCATTATTAAGTCACTTATTTATACATGTATTGATGTTTTATTGTTGCATTTTATTATTATAAAATTGTTAACATTATTTTGGAAAATTAGTGTAATTTTATAGTTAATGATTGGACGAGATGATCAAAATTGGGAAGAATTTAACATGCATGAATTCTAACAATTTAATCATCATTCCTTATGTTTTTCTTCCTTAAATCTCGTCCAAAACTTGGAGAAAAAGTTGTCCAGATTTCAGCCTAGCAGTGGCCGATTGCCACTGTTTTTTTGTGTGCAAAATTGGCTTCAAATTAAGATAAACAACTAACCTAGAAAGGAGGAATAAAAATCTACAATTGTTGTTGAGTGAGGGAGGGTGGTTCTCGGCTGAAAATGAAGGGGAGGAGAGGGAGAGAAATGCTTAACTAAAAGTGGGGAAGAAGAAGAAAGCTAATAGGTATTTAGAAAGAATTAAAAATCTGAAAATTTACATTTGCAAATTTGGTCCTCATTTCTCAATTAATCATCCTTGTGTCCCAAGTCCCCCACTTAATAAATCTTAACCCCACTTCTTTTAAATCTTAACTCCCTCTTCCCTTAATTTTTGAGAATTTCATTAGGTCTCGTATTCTCCATGTCGTAATTTATAAGGCGTTACTAATCCATAACGGGAATATTTATAACTATCATTTTCAATTTCTATTTTCATGCCCGTAGTAACCAACATTTTCCCGGAATCACATCTTCTTGTTTACTAATTTCCGTATTTACATATGTAATTATACTTTATACATAATATTCGAATCTTACTTACTTAATGACGTCCTTAATTATCGCCTTAAACTTACGAGGTGTAACATCATTTCCCCCTTAGAAACATTCGTCCTCGAATGTTCATCATAGGTCTCATGCTAGTAAAAGTTCGGCAGAGTCTCCTCTATAACTATGTCTATCCACCTATATTCAGCAACCCAACAGATGCCTCACATGACCACAATATAACACACATGCAATTCATCAATTACTATAATCAAATAAGGAGTTGAATTTAATTACCTGGAGGCACAAGGAACAAATGAAGATACTTCTTCTTCATCTCATCTTCTGTCTCCCAAGTCATTTCCTCCCTATTGTTGTTTCGCCACAATACCTTGATGGAAGCCACATCTTTCGTCTGTAATCTCCTGACCTGGCGATCAAGTATGGCTATGGGACTCTCCTCATACGACAACCCTTCTGTTACTTGAACATCATCTACTGGGAAGACTCTGGAACGATCACCAATACACGTACGTAGCATAGATACATGGAATACTGGGTGTACTTCTTCCAAATCAGACGGTAGATCCAACTCATAGGCAACCTTGCCTATCTTACGAATGATCTGGTAAGGCTCAATATACCTTGGGCTAAGATTTCCTTTCTTACTAAACCTCGTCACACCCTTCATGGGTGATACCTTCAAGAATACCCAATCATCAACCTGAAACTCTAAGTGTCGACGTCGATTATCAGCATATGACTTCTGTCGACTCTGAGCCGCTAATAATCTCACCTGAATGAGCTTCACCTTATCAAGAGCTTGCTAAACTATGTCTGGGCCGATCAACTTAGTCTCACCTATATCAAACCAACCAATAGGTGACCTGCACTTCCTCCCATATAAGGCCTCGAATGGGGCTATCTGAATACTCGAATGGTAGTTGTTGTTATAGGAAAACTCAATGAGCGGTAAATGATCATTCCAGCTACCTCTGAAGTCAATAATACATGCTCTCAGCATATCCTCTAGTGTCTGAATAGTACGCTCTGCCTACCCATCCGTCTGAGGATGAAATGTTGTGTTGAGACTCACCTGTTTCCCCAATCCCTTCTAGAACGACCTCCAAAAGTTAGCTGTGAACTGAGCTCCTCGGTCAGATATGATAGATGTGAGAACGCCAAGAAGTCTCACTATCTCCATGATGTATAGCCTAGCATAGTCATCAGCTGAGTAAGTAGTCCTAACTGGGAGAAAATGGGTGTTATACCCCATAGTTCTGGCCATGCGTGTGAGAGCGTACGAAAGGGATTAAGACTTTAATTTTAGAAGGATAGGTTGACGGATTGTTTCGGACGGGTTTTGGTCAACTTTGAGGCGGGTTATGACTAGTTACATTGAGAGTTCCTAGGTGTTTCAAAGGCCTAATGCGTAGTTCGTTGAGTCTAGTTTCCAACGCAACCAACCGTTCGTCGATAGGACATCGGAGTAGAAAGTTATGGGAGTTACAAGTTCAGTGCGCAGTCGGACCGAAAAGTGTTCCGGTCAGGAGCCACAGGGCCGCGGTGCCAGAAGAGCTGAGTGTTCGCTGAAGTTGCAGGGCCGCGGCGCCGAGGCGGGTTCTGCGAAGTTGAGTGGAAAAATCTGAACTATTTTGTTTTAAAAAAGCCATGGGAGGGTGACAAGTGTCCCCCCCCCCCATCTGATTTTGCATGTACTACTTATTGACCAAGTCTTGAAGACTTGGTCATTCTTCAAACTCTCATCTCTCTCTAAAAATAAAGCTCTCCCTTCTCTCTAGAAGTTCAAGAGGAAATCTAAGCTTAAGGAAAATCTGAAAAAGGGTGGCAAGAAGGACGCTTATTTGCAAGCTTGTAGGAGTTATTGTGGTGGTGTTTTTGGAAAGGAGGCTAACAAATTCGTTGGAATAGTTGGGCTAAAGCTCTAAGGTAACAATTCTTCTCTTGTAGCTAGTTTTTGGTATTGCATGTGAAGAAGAAAGATTTCGTATGGGTAAATGTTGCTCTTAGATAGTTTGCATGTAAGAAATATGGTTTGGATATGAAGGAATTGGATAAGAAGGTTATGTAAGCATGTTATAGCCTAAATACTACCTTAAACTTGTTAAGTTAGTTGTTGTACATTGTGGGGCAGAATTTTACACATCCAAGTTTAGGTGTGTAATCCCCTTTGAAATGTTTGGATTGTTGGGCCTTAAATGTGGCGTTTGGATGTTGAATTCGGCCTTGAAAAAGGTGGCAAAGTATGTAGAAACAAAGGAAATCTTTGATTTTCCATAGAATTTAGTGACTTTGAATTTGGAATATTCTTCATTGTAACTAGAGGTTAATAAACGAATTATGGTCATTATAGGTTGACATACTACGTGTGGTATTTTGGACTTAGCAAGTGGATTGGCCGAAGAGGTATGTGGAACTTTCCTACCTCTTGAGCATGATTAGTTGCATCTATGTTGCATCAATATTTATACCACCTTCTTCAGGGTAAGATTATAAATGAGGGGTAAATCCCCAAGACGTTATACCACCTTCTTCAGGGTAAGAGTATAAATGAGGGGTACATCCCCAAGACGTTATACCACCTTCTTCAGGGTAAGAGTATAAATGAGGGGTAAATCCCCAAGACGTTATACCACCTCCTTTAGGGTAAGAGTATAAATGAGGGGTACACCCCCAAGACGTTATACCACCTTCTGTGTATTCCATGGATTTGCTACCCATGATGCGAGGAATACCTCATGCGGGTCCACAGGATCCATGCGGGTGAAATAGTCTCATGCGGGTGAAATAGTCCCAGGAGTAGGATTACTTAATGATACTACGGGCGAGGGACCCTGTGTTGATCATGAGCCACCTATTTTTATGCAGTAAAGTTTATACTAGTCACCCTCATTGTTAGTAAGACACAGTACAAGGTAATTTGATTTTCATCCATGACTCCAGCTTATTTTCAAACTTATGATATTATTACAGTATTTTTCCAGTTTTACATACTTAGTACATATTGTGTCGACCCTTCCTCGGGGTTGCGTTAAATGCCGGAGCAGAGGTGGTGGATCCTCATTCTTAGGATCACTGTTCCGGTGTCAGAAGCTCCATTCCTCCGGAAGCTTGTTTCATTGGTACGATTCTTCCCTGATGCTATAGGTATTGTGTACATTCAGGGGTATGGCGGGGCCCTGTCCCGCAACAGTTGTTATTCTTAGAGGTATGTGGTCACGTTTGTGTTTTGGGCTGTAAGAACAAGTTGTACTTTGATTTAGTGTATTTTTATGGAAGGCAGCCTTATCGGCTTGCCAGTGATGTTTACTTTATACAGGTTATGTGTTATGTATGTTCCGCTGCTATTCTTTGATGTATACCTGACAGGGTGCTCCGGTAGGGCACCAGTCGCGGCCCCGGGGTCGGGTCGTAACAATGAGCTGATTTCGTCAACCTATCCACAATAACCCATATGGAATCACACTTTCGCTGAGTGAGTGACAAACCTATAATGAAATCCATGTTGATCACTTCTTACTTCCAAGTCGGAATCTCTATCTCCTGTAGTAACCCACCAGGCTTCTGATGCTCGGCCTTAACCTGCTTATAATTCAGGCACTGGGCAACAAACTCTGCTATGTCTCTTTTCATGCCATCCCACCAATACAAGCATCTAAGGTCATGATACATATTCGTCGACCCTAGATGAATGGAATAACGGACATTGTGTGCCTCACCCATAACCTGTTGTCGTAGCCCTGCAACATCCGATACACATAGCCTACCTTCATACCTTAGCACACCATCAGGTGCAACCTCAAATAGAGTCTTTTCCTTTTGGAGAGTTGCATCTCTATACCGTGTCAGAACAGGATCCTCATACTGATGTCTCTTTACCTCTTCTACAATAGAGGACTCATCAATTTTTCGAACAAGAACCCCACTATCTCCTGAATCCGCCAACCGGACTCCAAGACTAGCTAGCCTGTGTATCTCACGAACCACCTCTTTTTTGTCTGGCTGCACATCCGACAAGATACCCATAGATCTACAGATAAGAGCATCTGCCACAATATTGGCTTTCCACGGGTGGTACAAGATATCAACATCATAGTCCTTTAATAATTCTTACCACCGTCTCTGTCGTAGGGTCAACTCCTTCTTCTTAAAGATATATTGGAGACTCTTGTGATCCGTATAAATATCAACATGAACCCCATACAAATAATGTCTCCAAATCTTCAAGGCATGAATCACCGCTGCTAGCTCCAAATCATGAGTGGGATAATTCGTTTCATGCTTCCTGAGCTGTCGGGAGGCATAAGCTATAACTTTTCCATACTGCATCAACACAAAACCCAGCCCAATACCTGAAGCATCACGATAAATGATATAACCATCCGGTCCCTCGGGAAGAGTTAGAACTGGAGTCGTAGTCAACTTATCCTTCAACAACTGGAAACTGTGCTTACAAGCATCCGTCCACTGGAACTTAGCTGCCTTCTGAGTTAGCCTAGTCAAAAGCGCTGAGATCGAGGCAAACTTCTCCACAAACCTCCTGTAATACCCTGCTAGCCCCAGAAAGTTGCATACCTCAGTAGGTGTCGTAGGTCTGGGCTAAGTCTTCACGACCTCAATCTTATGTGTATTCACCCGAATACCATCGGCCCCGATAATATGCCCCAAGAATGCCACTGAAGTCAACCAAAACTCACACTTAGAAAACTTGGCATACAACTGCTGGTGCTGGAGGACCCTAAGTACTGTCCTCAAATGGTCGGCATGCTCCTGCTCTGAACGGTAATAAACCAGGATATCATCAATGAATACAATGATAAACATGTCTAAGAACGGCCTGAATACCCGGTTCATCAAATCCATGAACACTGCTGGAGCATTGGTCAGTCCAAAAAACATCACCCTAAACTCATAATGTCCATACCGGGTTCTGAACGTTGTCTTTGGAATATCTGCCTCCCTTACCCGTACCTGATTATAACCAGACCGCAAGTCTATCTTCGAGAAACACTTAGCACCCTGCAACTGGTCAAATAAATGATCAATCCTGGGAAGGGACATGTTCTTTATGGTTACCTTATTCAGCTGCCTATAATCAATACACATCCGCAACGATCTATTAGACATATTTTATATACCCTTTTTGAGTCATTTTTAATTAGTATTTTACTTGTTTTTGTCGTGTTTAGTATAGTATTAGGCTTGTTTTTCTTTCTTTTGAGTCACAGCGGTCCAAAATGGCAAATTGGCAAAAAAGAATGAAAAGGGGGCGTAAAAGAAGGAATCTGAGGCAGGAAAGTACAGAAAATGAAGACCCGGACAAAAGCCAGGTAGCGCCGCGACGCCAGTCAGCAGGGCCACAACGCCGGAACTACAAAATACCCACAGAAGATTGGGCCCCGCAGCGCCAGTCAGCAGGGCTGCGTCACCGGTACAGAAAATCCAGTTCCGAAATTAAATTGGCTGAGGGCAAAATGATCCATAAAGCACGAAAATAGATCGATACAAAAGCCCTAGAGATTATTCTTTGAGACGGGGATTCATTCTATCACACAATACAACTCAGGGCAATGATTGAGGCTACAATTGGAGACTTAGTTCGCGGTAATTTTTCTTTCTTTATTTCTTTTTAATTCAGTTTATGTATGGATTTTGTGTTAGTTCTTAGCGTGAATATGTCCAGGAGCTAAACACTTTATTAGGGCTTTCCTTATGAATCGCTTGAAACTTTTTTTCATGACTTAATGCGGTAGTTTGATTTCTTCTTCACTTGTTAAGATTTAGTCAATAATTGGTATGAATGTTTGATAATTAATTGATCACTAATTATCATAATATATATGATTTCGAATCAAGAACCGAGAGGAGAGATTTGGATATGCTGTAATTGACTAGACATGGGTTAAATCGCGGACGACAGTACCCCGATATTTGTGTAGCATTATAGGTTATTGTTCTTAATCCTCCTATGTGGTAAATCCTATCATAGAAATATAGAAGGGTTATGCACTGGGGTTGAGTGATTATATCTCCTAACCGGAATATAAGACAGTTTAGTTAACCGTTATCCTAACGTAGAAGAAAAAGTTATTCTAGTTGCATTAAGGATTGAATAGAGTGGATAGTCGAGGATTTTGGAAGCCCTAATTCATTCAGAACTGATCACAACTTAAATAGTTTAGTTAAGTCTTGCAATTACTCTAGTAGTTAAACAAAAACCAAACTCAATTATCGATTTCCAAATAGATGAACGGTACTTAGAAACCAGTCTCTGAAGATGATAATCGGTCTTATCAGACTATACTACTTGTGAACGATACGTGCGCTTGCGTGAGCATTCAAAATATCGTTAACAAGTTTTTGGCGTCGTTGCCGGGGACTGCCGTACTTATAATATCGAACCATCTATTTTTATTTCTAATTTGGCCTTATTTTTATTTTTATTTTTGTTATTAGAACCCTGTTGCCTTGATTTTGTTTGTTGATTTTGGTCTATTTCAGGAATCTAGTGTATGCAAAGAAGGAGATCAACAGATACACCTGTTCCCTTCAACCCTGAAATCGAAAAATTGTGCAAGCAAAACAGGCGTGAGAAAAGAATTGCTGATTTATTAGCCATGGAGAATCAACAGAACAACAACGGGGTACCTGACGAGGGGTTGAATAATGAGGTATCGGCTGCCATGGGACAAGTCCCACCACCTGCAGAAATAAGCTTGGGAGATTATGTTTTGCCCACGGTTATTGGTGCACATACATGCATCAGGCTCCCAGCAATATGGGCAAACAACTTTGAGATCAACTCAGCCATCCTGAGCATGGTCCAGAACATAGTACAATTTAGGGGATTGTCATCTGAAGACCCCCACATGCACATTGCCAACTTTCTGGAGTTGTGTGCTACTTTCAAGTACAATGGTGTTACTGACGATGTCATTAGACTGAGGCTCTTTCCGTTCTCACTTAGGGACAGGGCCAAGAGCTGGTTGAACTCACTGTCTGCCAACTCCGTTACCACCTGGCAGGACCTTGCCCAAAAGTTTCTTGCAATGTTCTTCCATCCTTCAAAAGCTGCAAAGTTAAGGGGAGAGTTAAACAATTATTACCAGGGGGATGGTGAGTCACTCTATGATGCGTGAGAGCGATTTAAGGATTTGCTAAGGAAATGCCCACATCATGGCATAGAGAAGTGGATGTTGGTCCACGTTTTTTATAATGGGCTGAGTGGTACTATGCGTACCATCATTGATGCGGCAACAGGGGGTGCTTTCATGAGAAAAAGTGTCAATGAGGCACATGAGTTACTGGAAGATATGGTTGCTAACAATCATCAAAGGGCAGACGACAGGTCAGTGACCAGCAGGAAGGCTATAGGCATACATGAACTAGATGTTATCACTGCTCTGAATGCACAGGTGGCCCTTTTGATGAAACAACTGCAGCAGAACACCATGTCTGTGAATGCAGTCCAGATGCTGGTTAATTGTGAGATTTGTGGTGGGCCGCACTCCTTTGACGGATACACAATGGTGGATCCCAATAACGTGCCAATGGAGCAGGTGCAAGCAGTTGGGAATTTTCAGCGGCCGTATAACTCCAACACATACAACCTAAGTTGGAGGAACGATCAACCCCAGCAGCAACCATATCAATGTAGTTACCAGAACCAGCAGGTACAAAATCAGGCCACTTCATCCTAGCAGTTTAGACCACCTATACAACAGGAGAAGCCTGATGAACTGAGAGATGCATTGCTTACACTCACCAATTCGCTGAATCAGTTCATGTCTGAAACGAGGTCCTATCTCAGGAGCTTGGAAACACAGGTTGGGAAAGTTGCAAAGATGGTAACCAACAGGCCGCAGGGCACTCTCCCAAGTAATACAGAGGTAAATCCTAGAGAGCAATGTCAGGCAGCGTTGTTGAGGAGTGGAAAACAGTTGGAGCAGGGTGCTCCCAAGCCCGCAGTGGTAAGTGAGAAGGAGTGTGAAAAAGCAGTTGAGGTAGAGAATGAGGGGGTCACTGAGGATCGCCCTACAGTGGAGAAAGTTCCATCAGCACCTTTGAGGGAATACATTGATAGAATATCTTACCCTCAGAAGTTGCAAAAGAAGGTAATAGACAAGCAGTTCTCCAAGTTCTTGGAGGTATTTAAGAAACTTCACATAAATATCCCCTTCATTGAAGCACTAGAACAGATTCCATCATACTTTAAGTTCATGTAGAAGATACTTAGAAAAAAGAGAAGACTGACGGATTATGAGACAATATCTTTGACAGAGGAGTGTAGCGCCATTCTGCAAAATAAACTGTCTCCTAAGCTGAAGGATCCAGGAAGCTTCACCTTGCCCTGCACTATTGGCAAGGTAACATGCAACAGGGCCCTGTGTGACTTAGGAGCTAGTATCAATCTCATGTCTCTATCTGTATTTAAGAGATTGAGTTTGGGGGAAGCCAAACTAACAACAGTAAATTTGTAGTTGGCCAATCGAACTGTGGTGCACCCAGAGGCATAATTGAAGATGTGCTTGTCAAGGTGGGAAAGTTCTTCTTCCCAGAAGACTTCTTCATCCTTGACATGGAAGAAGAAGATGAAATACCCATCATTTTGGGGAGACCATTCCTTGCAATCGGAAGAGCCCTAATTGATGTAGAAAATGGAGAACTGAGACTAAGGGTCCAGGAAGAGGAGATGGTCTTCAAGGTGTTCAAATCCACCCTTGAATCCCAAGTCATCAACAAGTGTTTATGATCAGCCAAGGTGACACGCGATTCACCAGACAAGGCCAAAGCTAAGGAGATCATTCCTACAGCGGTGAACTCACAGGTCAACAAGAATGCTGAAGCAAAAATTGATGTCATGGAAGCCGTCGAACAGGTAAGTCTTACTGAGCCCCCTCTTGTGAAAAACAGAGTACGAAAGAGGAGAATGATTTGGAAATGTATAGGTTGTGGGATTAAATTACCCCAATGATTTTTGATAAGGAACTTGCGTCCGGCTACAAGACGTTAAAGACAATGCTACTTGGGAGGTAACCCAATGTTTAATTTATGCAATTCAGTTTTGTTTAAACAGTCTCACTTGTGGTATTTTTGTGGTGTTGTGATGACATGTGAATAAATGAGACACAAAGCATGAGAAAATATGGAAGGAAGAAAATCGGTGCAGCGCCGCGGTGCCAAGAAGCAGGGCCGCGACGCCGAAAGTCCAGACATGTGCGGGTGCAGCGCCGTGGCACCCAGAAGCAGGGCCACGACGCCGATTTATCAGAGGATTGCAGGAGTTTGGGCGCCACGGCGCCGGTCTGCAGGGTCGCGGCGTCGGGACGGGTTTTCAAAATATAAATCCGTAAATCCCCAATCTTCTCCCTCAATCAAACATAAACCTTCCCCTCTCTAAAAATACCAAACATCCTCTCTCTCACACACAAGAATCTTCCACAAACTCCATTAAATTCTTCCAAATCAAGCACACTATCACCACCAAAACCTTCCAACCTTCTCCACAATCATTCAACTCACTTGGTCTAGGGCAATTTCGACAAGATTCGTCAAAAAGGTAACTAATTAGAACCTTACCCTTGGGTTGTTGCTAGCAACTTGGGATTGTGATTTGTGGGTATTTGGGTGTGAACTTTAGTGTGGGTTGCGGTGTGTTGATGGGCTGTGTGTGTTGTTGTGTATTGTGTGGTTTGTGGTGTATTGTGGTGTATTTCTGTTGTGGTTTGGTGTTGCTTGGTTATTGTTGCGGTATGGAGTGAAAAATTGTTGGGAAATCTCAAAGGAAACGCTGCTGAAGATTTCTCAACAACTTTCAATAATGCATTCAAGGAAAAGAACCGCCCGAACTACCTCATCTTCATCAGTCTCAGATCATGATATTACCCGATTAACTAACTGGAATGCGGAGTATCGGTATAACAGAATAAGTAGTAAGGCAGTGATACATGAGCGAGGGATGGATTATCAAGCCGAACCACTCGATGAGGATGATGTCTATGAGCCCTTAGAGTTGTGATTGAAGCTAATGAGTGGGAGAGGTTTGTCGATAATAAAGCTATTCCATGACAGAATGTCAGCTTGGTGAGAGAATTCTATGCCAACTACCCATAACAAAGCAATGGGAGATGTTTTGTAAGAGGGCGTCATGTCCCAGTTAGTGCTGAAGCAGTGAATGCTATGTTTGGGACAACTGATATTGGAGACCAGGGCAACTATCCGACCCATTTCAGAACCTGGTATAGGAATGCAAACCACATACACTGGGAGACAGTTGCGGAGGCCCTATGTTATCCAGGCGCACAATTTTGTTATTCCTGCGGCAAGGCGGAAGGACTTGCGAGTTCGATTCATAGAGTAGCCAATGCTTGGCTATATTTCGTAAGTGCACGCTTGATTCCATCGACTCATTTCACTAACGTACCGACAGATAGAATCAAGCTCATCTTTGACATCATGCAGGGCCTGACAATTGACATTGGAATGGAGATAGCACAGAGTATTAGGGACATCAGTAGATTGACTACCACTGGCGGGTTGGAACATGGTTCTTTCATCACTGCACTATGTGCTAGGCACAGAGTCCCACCATTCGCCACAGACATTCTTGAGAAGACTCTGCCGCCCATTACATATAGTCTAGTCCATGCATATCCAGACCCTGTGAACCCAGAGGATAAGAGACGAGGTCGAGAAGAGAGTGGAGCAGGCACAACTGCAATGGAGCAAGAGGAGCCAGAGCATGAGGCAGCCACACATTATGAGCCAGGGCAAAGCAACCACCAACCTCCTTTAACCTTGGAACCTCCAATACCAATGATGGAGCAGAGTCCTCCTGAAACAACAAAGGATGCTGAAAAATCAAGAGCAAATGATGCAAGACCATCAACACCTGACCCAGCGTGTTGATAATTTGAGTTTCATGTTCACCCAATGGTCAATGCAGTATCCGCCGCAACCACCACCACCACCAGTTTGAGCCGTTGTATGTCTGTAAGTCATCCCTTTTTAATTTTTTAGTCTTTTACACATTTGGACAATGTGTAGTTTAAGTTTGGGGGGATTTTTATTCTATTTGTGTCTATTTTTAAATCTTTTGTTTGTTTTTGTGTTTTATATGAGTCAATTTTTTTTAATCATGCATGTTGTACTTCTTGAAACGCCTAGTGAATTAATTAGGATAATAAAATGGAATGATATGCAAAAATCTGTGTGCTTAAGTTAAATATGCCAAAGATTCATGAAAATCTGAATAGTTGGAATATTTTGTGCTTAGCCTGTGTATGTCAATTGCAAAAAATGTCTTGCGTGCTTGTTATTTGAGGCGAAATAATTAGGATGTACATGTTAGGGGGAGGATTCATACATTTCTTTGATAACCCTTCTTACCAGTCATTTCCCACCTTGCACTTAAATGTATCCCTAGTCAGCCCCGTTGAGCCTAAAATAAAAAGCTATTTCTTTGACACCCCAAATTCCCTTATGTGCCATAAGCAACAATTGATGATAGGGATAAAAAAAGTGAAAAAGAAATACAAAAAGAGAGCGAGAATTATGCACCCCAGTTAAAATATGGAAAAACTTAAATTTGGGGGTTGTGAATATGTGTTATGATCTCAACAAAAAGAGAAAGGGGATTAATGGGTATGAACTAAAAAAAATACCGCAAAGAAGGAGAAAAGAGTTGAATGAAAAGCGTTTATGGTACGTAATTGAGCCTAAATGTCTAATCTTACCTACCACTGCCTAAGCCTACATTACAACCCTGAAAAGTCCTGATGATCCCTAGTATGTATGTCCATGATTAGTGGAGAATAACAAGTGAACATGCTATATTACTTTGAGAAAAATGAAATGAAACTGACATGCATATGTTAGGTATACATGCTTCCAGTGATTGTGACTGAAATGAATCTGCGAAATATCTAACTTGAAATTCTAGATTGTTAAATGCATGCTACATCTATTCCTGCATATTATCCTAACTAACGTTCATGTGTTTCTAAGTGACATTGTGCAGCTGCTTGAACTGAGTCTTTGAGTCTTTTGATTTTTGTTTCTTTGTTTTGTTTTGTTCTTTGCTCGAGGGCGAGCAAAGTTCAAGTTTGGGGGTTTGTTAGGCATATTTTATATACCCTTTTTGAGTCATTTTTAATTAGTATTTTACTCATTTTTGTCGTGTTTAGTATAGTATTAGGCTTGTTTTTCTTTCTTTTGAGTCACAGCTATCCAAAATGGCAAATTGGCAAATTGGCAAAAAGGAATGAAAAAGGGGTGTAAAAGGAGAAATCAGAGGCAGGAAAGGACAGAAAATGAAGACCCGGACAAAAGTCGAGCGTGCCGCTGGCAGTCAGCAGGTCGCAGGAGCTGAGAATACCCACAAAGATCAGCGCCGATACAAAAAATTTAGTTCCGAAGTTAAATTGGCTAAGGGCAAAGTGGTCCATAGGGCACGAAAATTGATAGATACAAAAGCCCTAGGAATTATTCTTTGAGATGGGGATTCATTCTATCACACAATACAACTCAGGGCAAGGATTGAGGCTACAATTGGAGACTTAGTTCGCAGTAATTTTTCTTTCTTTCTTCTTAATTCAGTTTATGTATGGATTTTGTGTTAGTTCTTAGCGTGACTATGGCTAGGAGCTAAACACTTTATTAGGGCTTTCCTTATGAATCGCTTGAAACTTTATTTCATGACTTAATGCGGTAGTTTGATTTCTTCTTCACTTGTTAAGATTGTCGCGCCCGTTTTTTACCTCGGGGTCTGAACGGTATCCGCAACGTTGCTCTTTGGCGCGGTTCCCTGGATGGAGCAATAATGCTGATTTTGAGGAGTCGCCACCTAATTAGTTAAGTGAATTAGGACACTTGATTTATTGCAATAAAAATACTGCAATTAATCTTTATTTAATGGTCTGCGAAATTAATGAGATTCTGAATCAGGGTTCTTTATTATCCTAAAGGGAAGGGGTTAGGCATCCTTTAAGATCCGCTAACTTGCGGTTATTCGTTCAAACCAAGGTTAATTATTTATTGCATTTTTTATTCTACCTATTCTAAGCATTTTTAATAATTTATAATTAAAATAAAGTGCAATACAGAATAATAAAACTAAAATTAAATGCGACATAAAATAAAACTCCGGGACATCTTTTATCCCTTTTTAGGCCTTCTGCACAAGATGATCTCCGGGTACCTGCATAAACACTTAGTAAAAGTGTTAGTAATAGAACAAATAATTTTAAAGCAATGACAGGAATAAATAAGTAAAGCCAAAAAAAAAATCGTCTTTTGCACAGAGGAGGCCTTGGAAATCAGACGGAGATTCCTTCATCGGCCAATATTGTTAAAAACAATAAAATAAATAAAACCTTCAGATCCGCGCCAAAACAGTAATAGTTTTAAACGCGGAGGGCTCAGATATATAAAATAAAGCGGGACATCCTAAACAAGTGCGGCTGCGAGAATTCACCCTGCCAGTGCATGTTGGTATCATGTGTGAGTAGAAGAAATCATCAACACCCAGAAAGCTTCATTTATTTTATTTTCCATCTTTGCAACTGTGGAGGCCTCAAAAATCGACGGATAACTTTTTCATTGGCCAACAAGCGTAGTATCTGTTCAAAATCAGTAAAACCAACATTGTAGCATCCATTAAACCAGTTTGATAAAATAAAAATGCAAAATCATCCAAAAATCAATCCGAACCCCAAGAACATTAAACAACAAAGCAGTAAGCCAAAACGACCCGCGAAACCGGTGAAGACAACAACAACATAGTTCTGCCGCAAAGAGTCATGCCAAATTAACCCACCAACAGAACACATCAATCCAAACATAATAGAAACCGACGGACATCGCCGGAGTTTTAGAACTCCGACCAAATTTAAAAAATAGCTCAAAATCAGTTCAAACAGACAACAATAACCAGAGCAGTAGTAGTAAGTAACAACAACATCGCCGGGGTTTTCAGACTCCGGCAAGCTATCCAAAATATAAAATCAGTCCAAACAACCAAACCAACAGTCGATAACGGCAAAAAAAAGAAACCGACAGGTCGCCGGAGTTTTAGAACTCCGGCAAGATACAAAGAAAACATAAAAATCAGTCCAAACAAGATGAAGCAGACAACACGCCAAAAAGAGGCAAGAAGAGGCGTCGCGCCGTCGGCGAAGGCGGAGCGACGCTTTGGAAACGATGGTTCATTTGGCGGTGTGGTCGACGGGAGGCTGGTTTGGCAGGGAGTGTGAGAAAGGTGAGGTTCGACGGGATACGGGCAGTGGCCTGTGCGTGTGTGTGTGGGGGTGTGTTGTGAGAGAGAGGGGTGTTCGTGGTCGACGGGAATAGTGGCGGCGACGGTGAAGATAGTGTGCTGATGGTTCTTGTAGGGAAATGAGAGGGTTAAGTATAGAGAGGAGAGAGGTCGACGGGAAAGGGCAGGGAGAGAGGGTGAGGGAGAGAGCAGGGAGAGAGGGTGAGGGATGAAGGAGTGTGCGGCTGAGGGGTGAGGGATGAGAGAGTGTTTATTATATAGGGTAGGTTTTTAGGGTTTGGTATTTGGGGGGGAAAATGAAAAGTGATATTGTTTTTGGGGGAAAAAATAAAAGAGTGTTGTTTGGATGAAATTAAAAATGGTGTTGGATTGGAATGATTCAAATTGTGTCTTGGACTGGACTGGTTTTGACAAAAATGCAAGATGGATTAATTGTTTAAAAGAAAAGATTATTTAAAAAGATGCGAAATTATAAAAATGCAAATGCCGATGCAATAATAATAAAATACAATATTTAACAAATGTTTAATGTCTAATTAAAAGTAAAAACGGGATGCCAATTAATTATAATAGAAACATAATATTAACAAAGACATAATGCTTAATTTAAGATGAAATGCCATTTTGTGAATAATAAAACACAGAATATTAGGTAAAAAAATATGCAAAATAACGATTAAAATGCGGTGTGCTAAAATACTTAAAATTGCAATAAATATACGAAAAACGGGTCAAAATTGACTGTCAACAAAGATTTAGTCAATAATTGGTATGAATGCTTGATAATTAATTGATCACTAATTATCATAATATATATGATTTCGAATCAAGAACCGAGAGGAGAGATTTGGATATCTTTGTAATTAACTAGACACGAGTTAAAATCGCATTGACGATGCAGATACTTGTGTAGCATTATAGGTTACTGTTCTTAATCCTCCTATGTGGTAAATCCTATCATAGAAATATAGAAGGGTTCTGCACTGGGGTTGAGTGATTATATCTCCTAACCAGAATATAAGACAGTTTAGTTAATCGTTATCTTAACGTAGAAGAAGTTATTCTAGTTGCATTAAAGATTGAATATATAGGGTAGGTTTTTAGGGTTTGGTATTTGGGGGGGAAAATGAAAAGTGATATTGTTTTTGGGGGAAAAAATAAAAGAGTGTTGTTTGGATGAAATTAAAAATGGTGTTGGATTGGAATGATTCAAATTGTGTCTTGGACTGGACTGGTTTTGACAAAAATGCAAGATGGATTAATTGTTTAAAAGAAAAGATTATTTAAAAAGATGCGAAATTATAAAAATGCAAATGCCGATGCAATAATAATAAAATACAATATTTAACAAATGTTTAATGTCTAATTAAAAGTAAAAACGGGATGCCAATTAATTATAATAGAAACATAATATTAACAAAGACATAATGCTTAATTTAAGATGAAATGCCATTTTGTGAATAATAAAACACAGAATATTAGGTAAAAAAATATGCAAAATAACGATTAAAATGTGGTGTGCTAAAATACTTAAAATTGCAATAAATATACGAAAAACGGGTCAAAATTGACTGTCAACAAAGATTTAGTCAATAATTGGTATGAATGCTTGATAATTAATTGATCACTAATTATCATAATATATATGATTTGAATCAAGAACCGAGAGAGAGATTTGGATATCTTTGTAATTAACTAGACACGAGTTAAAATCGCGACAGCGATTACCGATACTTGTGTAGCATTATAGGTTACTGTTCTTAATCCTCCTATGTGGTAAATCCTATCATAGAAATATAGAAGGGTTCTGCACTGGGGTTGAGCGATTATATCTCCTAACCAGAATATAAGACAGTTTAGTTAATCGTTATCTTAACGTAGAAGAAGTTATTCTAGTTGCATTAAAGATTGAATATATAGGGTAGGTTTTTAGGGTTTGGTATTTGGGGGGGGAAATGAAAAGTGATATTGTTTTTGGGGGAAAAAATAAAAGAGTGTTGTTTGGATGAAATTAAAAATGGTGTTGGATTGGAATGATTCAAATTGTGTCTTGGACTGGACTGGTTTTGACAAAAATGCAAGATGGATTAATTGTTTAAAAGAAAAGATTATTTAAAAAGATGCGAAATTATAAAAATGCAAATGCCGATGCAATAATAATAAAATACAATATTTAACAAATGTTTAATGTCTAATTAAAAGTAAAAACGGGATGCCAATTAATTATAATAGAAACATAATATTAACAAAGACATAATGCTTAATTTAAGATGAAATGCCATTTTGTGAATAATAAAACACAGAATATTAGGTAAAAAAATATGCAAAATAACGATTAAAATGCGGTGTGCTAAAATACTTAAAATTGCAATAAATATACGAAAAACGGGTCAAAATTGACTGTCAACAAAGATTTAGTCAATAATTGGTATGAATGCTTGATAATTAATTGATCACTAATTATCATAATATATATGATTTCGAATCAAGAACCGAGAGGAGAGATTTGGATATGCTGTAATTAACTAGACACAGGTTAAAATCGCAGACGACAGTACCCCGATACTTGTGTAGCATTATAGGTTACTGTTCTTAATCCTCCTATGTGGTAAATCCTATCATAGAAATATAGAAGGGTTCTGCACTGGGGTTGAGCGATTATATCTCCTAACCAGAATATAAGACAGTTTAGTTAATCGTTATCTTAACGTAGAAGAAGTTATTCTAGTTGCATTAAAGATTGAATATATAGGGTAGGTTTTTAGGGTTTGGTATTTGGGGGGGAAAATGAAAAGTGATATTGTTTTTGGGGGAAAAAATAAAAGAGTGTTGTTTGGATGAAATTAAAAATGGTGTTGGATTGGAATGATTCAAATTGTGTCTTGGACTGGACTGGTTTTGACAAAAATGCAAGATGGATTAATTGTTTAAAAGAAAAGATTATTTAAAAAGATGCGAAATTATAAAAATGCAAATGCCGATGCAATAATAATAAAATACAATATTTAACAAATGTTTAATGTCTAATTAAAAGTAAAAACGGGATGCCAATTAATTATAATAGAAACATAATATTAACAAAGACATAATGCTTAATTTAAGATGAAATGCCATTTTGTGAATAATAAAACACAGAATATTAGGTAAAAATATGCAAAATAACGATTAAAATGCGGTGTTCTTAAATACTTAAAATTGCAATAAATATACGAAAAACGGGTCAAAATTGACTGTCAACAAAGATTTAGTCAATAATTGGTATGAATGCTTGATAATTAATTGATCACTAATTATCATAATATATATGATTTCGAATCAAGAACCGAGAGGAGAGATTTGGATATGCTGTAATTAACTAGACACAGGTTAAAATCGCAGACATTGATTCTCGATACTTGTGTAGCATTATAGGTTACTGTTCTTAATCCTCCTATGTGGTAAATCCTATCATAGAAATATAGAAGGGTTCTGCACTGGGGTTGAGTGATTATATCTCCTAACCAGAATATAAGACAGTTTAGTTAATCGTTATCTTAACGTAGAAGAAGTTATTCTAGTTGCATTAAAGATTGAATATATAGGGTAGGTTTTTAGGGTTTGGTATTTGGGGGGGAAAATGAAAAGTGATATTGTTTTTGGGGGAAAAAATAAAAGAGTGTTGTTTGGATGAAATTAAAAATGGTGTTGGATTGGAATGATTCAAATTGTGTCTTGGACTGGACTGGTTTTGACAAAAATGCAAGATGGATTAATTGTTTAAAAGAAAAGATTATTTAAAAAGATGCGAAATTATAAATATGCAAATGCCGATGCAATAATAATAAAATACAATATTTAACAAATGTTTAATGTCTAATTAAAAGTAAAAACGGGATGCCAATTAATTATAATAGAAACATAATATTAACAAAGACATAATGCTTAATTTAAGATGAAATGCCATTTTGTGAATAATAAAACACAGAATATTAGGTAAAAAAATATGCAAAATAACGATTAAAATGCGGTGTGCTAAAATACTTAAAATTGCAATAAATATACGGTAACGGGTCAAAATTGGTATCGACAAAGATTTAGTCAATAATTGGTATGAATGCTTGATAATTAATTGATCACTAATTATCATAATATATATGATTTGAATCAAGAACCGAGAGGAGAGATTTGGATATCTTTGTAATTAACTAGACACGAGTTAAAATCGCAGCGGTACCAGATACTTGTGTAGCATTATAGGTTCTCGTTCTTAATCCTCATGTGGTAAATCCTATCATAGAAATATAGAAGGGTTACGCTGGGGTTGAGTGATTATATCTCCAACGAATATAAGGCAGTTTAGTTAATCGTTATCTTAACGTAGAAGTTATTCTAGTTGCATTAAAGATTGAATATATAGGGTAGGTTTTTAGGGTTTGGTATTTGGGGGGGGGAAATGAAAAGTGATATTGTTTTTGGGGGAAAAAATAAAAGAGTGTTGTTTGGATGAAATTAAAAATGGTGTTGGATTGGAATGATTCAAATTGTGTCTTGGACTGGACTGGTTTTGACAAAAATGCAAGATGGATTAATTGTTTAAAAGAAAAGATTATTTAAAAAGATGCGAAATTATAAAAATGCAAATGCCGATGCAATAATAATAAAATACAATATTTAACAAATGTTTAATGTCTAATTAAAAGTAAAAACGGGATGCCAATTAATTATAATAGAAACATAATATTAACAAAGACATAATGCTTAATTTAAGATGAAATGCCATTTTGTGAATAATAAAACAGAATATTAGGTAAAAAATATGCAAAATAACGATTAAAATGCGGTGTGCTAAAATACTTAAAATTGCAATAAATATACGAAAACGTCAAAATTGATCACAACAAAGATTTAGTCAATAATTGGTATGAATGCTTGATAATTAATTGATCACTAATTATCATAATATATATGATTTGAATCAAGAAGCAGAGGAGAGATTTGGATATCTTTGTAATTAACTAGACACGAGTTAAAATCGCATTTACAAGATGCCGATACTTGTGTAGCATTATAGGTTACTGTTCTTAATCCTCCTATGTGGTAAATCCTATCATAGAAATATAGAAGGGTTCTGCACTGGGGTTGAGTGATTATATCTCCTAACCAGAATATAAGACAGTTTAGTTAATCGTTATCTTAACGTAGAAGAAGTTATTCTAGTTGCATTAAAGATTGAATATATAGGGTAGGTTTTTAGGGTTTGGTATTTGGGGGGGAAAATGAAAAGTGATATTGTTTTTGGGGGAAAAAATAAAAGAGTGTTGTTTGGATGAAATTAAAAATGGTGTTGGATTGGAATGATTCAAATTGTGTCTTGGACTGGACTGGTTTTGACAAAAATGCAAGATGGATTAATTGTTTAAAAGAAAAGATTATTTAAAAAGATGCGAAATTATAAATATGCAAATGCCGATGCAATAATAATAAAATACAATATTTAACAAATGTTTAATGTCTAATTAAAAGTAAGCAGGATGCCAATTAATTATAATAGAAACATAATATTAACAAAGACATAATGCTTAATTTAAGATGAAATGTCATTTTGTGAATAATAAAACACAGAATATTAGGTAAAAATATGCAAAATAATGATTAAAATGCAGTGTGCTAAAATACTTAAAATTGCAATAAATATACAAAAAACGGGTCAAAATTGGTATCGACAAAGATTTAGTCAATAATTGGTATGAATGCTTGATAATTAATTGATCACTAATTATCATAATATATATGATTTGAATCAAGAACAGGAGGAGAGATTTGGATATCTTTGTAATTAACTAGACACGAGTTAAAATCGCAGCAATGATGCCAGATACTTGTGTAGCATTATAGGTTCTTGTTCTTAATCCTCCTATGTGGTAAATCCTATCATAGAAATATAGAAGGTTCTGCTTTGGGTTGAGTGATTATATCTCCTAACGAATATAAGGCAGTTTAGTTAATCGTTATCTTAACGTAGAAGAAGTTATTCTAGTTGCAATAAAGATTGAATATATAGGGTAGGTTGTTCTGGTTTGGTATGGGGGGGGGGGAAATGAAAAGGGATATTGTTTTTGGGGGAAAAAATAAAAGAGTGTTGTTTGGATGAAATTAAAAATGGTGTTGGATTGGAATGATTCAAATTGTGTCTTGGACTGGACTGGTTTTGACAAAATGCAAGATGGATTAATTGTTTAAAAGAAAAGATTATTTAAAAGATGCGAAATTATAAATATGCAAATCCGATGCAATAATAATAAAATACAATATTTAACAAATGTTTAATGTCTAATTAAAAGTAAAAGCAGGATGCGATTAATTATAATAGAAACATAATATTAACAAAGACATAATGCTTAATTTAAGATGAAATGCCATTTTGTGAATAATAAAACAGAATATTAGGTAAAAAAATATGCAAAATAACGATTAAAATGCGGTGTGCTAAAATACTTAAAATTGCAATAAATATACGAAAAACGGGTCAAAATTGACTGTCAACAAAGATTTAGTCAATAATTGGTATGAATGCTTGATAATTAATTGATCACTAATTATCATAATATATATGATTTCGAATCAAGAACCGAGAGGAGAGATTTGGATATGCTGTAATTAACTAGACACAGGTTAAAATCGCAGACGACAGTACCCCGATACTTGTGTAGCATTATAGGTTACTGTTCTTAATCCTCCTATGTGGTAAATCCTATCATAGAAATATAGAAGGGTTCTGCACTGGGGTTGAGTGATTATATCTCCTAACCAGAATATAAGACAGTTTAGTTAATCGTTATCTTAACGTAGAAGAAGTTATTCTAGTTGCATTAAAGATTGAATATATAGGGTAGGTTTTTAGGGTTTGGTATTTGGGGGGGAAAATGAAAAGTGATATTGTTTTTGGGGGAAAAAATAAAAGAGTGTTGTTTGGATGAAATTAAAAATGGTGTTGGATTGGAATGATTCAAATTGTGTCTTGGACTGGACTGGTTTTGACAAAAATGCAAGATGGATTAATTGTTTAAAAGAAAAGATTATTTAAAAAGATGCGAAATTATAAATATGCAAATGCCGATGCAATAATAATAAAATACAATATTTAACAAATGTTTAATGTCTAATTAAAAGTAAAAACGGGATGCCAATTAATTATAATAGAAACATAATATTAACAAAGACATAATGCTTAATTTAAGATGAAATGCCATTTTGTGAATAATAAAACACAGAATATTAGGTAAAAATATGCAAAATAACGATTAAAATGCGGTGTGCTAAAATACTTAAAATTGCAATAAATATACGAAAAACGGGTCAAAATTGGTATCAACAAAGATTTAGTCAATAATTGGTATGAATGCTTGATAATTAATTGATCACTAATTATCATAATATATATGATTTGAATCGAAGCGAGAGGAGAGATTTGGATATCTTGTAATTAACTAGACACGAGTTAAAATCGCATTTACGCATGCCAGATACTTGTGTAGCATTATAGGTTACTGTTCTTAATCCTCCTATGTGGTAAATCCTATCATAGAAATATAGAAGGGTTCTGCACTGGGGTTGAGTGATTATATCTCCTAACCAGAATATAAGACAGTTTAGTTAATCGTTATCTTAACGTAGAAGAAGTTATTCTAGTTGCATTAAAGATTGAATAGAGTGGATGGTCGAGGATTTTGGAAGCCCTAATTCATTCACAACTGATCACAACTTAAATAGTTTAGTTTAAGTATTGCAATTACTCTAGTAGTTAAACAAAAACCAAACTCAATTATCGATTGCCAAATAGATGAACGGTACTTAGAAACCAGTCTCTGAGGACGATATTCGGTCTTATCAGACTATATTACTTTTCAACGATGCGTGAGCTTGCGTGAGAATTCGAAATATCGCTAACACGATCCATCCTTCTTCCTCACAAATAATACCGGTGCTCCCCATGGAGATGTACTAGGCCTAATGAAGCCTTTTTCCAACAAGTCTCTCAGTTTCTCCTTCAACTCTGCAGGTGCCATTCTATAAGGAGGAATGGATGTAGGTTGGGTACCTAGAAATACATCTATACTGAAATCTATCTCCCGCTCTGGAGGAAGACCTGGAAGATAATCTGGGAATACATCCGGGTACTCACTAACTATCGGAACTGACTGAAGAGTCGGTACCTCTGCTTCCGTATCATGTACCCGAACCAAATGATAGATACAACCCTTTCTAACCATCTTCCTTGCCTTGAGGTATGAAATAAACTTACTCCTTGGTGATGTTGTATTCCCTTTCTATTCTATAATCGGCTCACCTGGAAATCGAACCAACTTCTCTCTACAAGCAACGTTGGCAAAACAAGAAGCCAACCAATCCATACCATAATAACATCAAAGTCGGTCATATTCAAATCTATCAATTCTGCTAGGGTATGACGGCTATATATCACCACCGAGTAAATTTTATATACACGCTTAGCTATAACCGAATCTCCTACCGGTGTAGCTACCTCAAATGGTTCTATCGACTCCGGTTCTATCCCTATTCTACTAGCAACAAGAGAAGATATGTAGGACAAGGTGGAACCTGGATCTATCAAAGCATATACATCATAGAAAAAGACCGATAATATACCTGTAACAACATCTGGTGACGCCTCCTGATAACGTCTACTGGACAAAGCATATATGCGGTTCGAAGGACCGCCAGAACTAGAAACTTCGCCACGACCTCTACCACGGCCTGCTGGCATCTGAATACCTTTCCCGGTGGGGTGCATAGATATGGATGATGACGAACCAGCAACCAACCCCGTAGGCTGAGCTATACCACCCGTACCACCTCTATAGGGACATTCTCTCATCATGTGGCCTTGACGGCCGCAGGAAAAATAAGCACCAATAGCAAGACGACATTCCCCAGGATGATGCCTGCCACACTGTGAACACCGAAGGAAAAATGGCCTCAACTGACTAGAACCCCTGTTCCTCTGAGAACCCGAAGCCCTGGAGCTCTGACCGACTCCTGAATACCCTGGACGGTCGAACCTCCTGCCTGTAGACTGTAGGGGAGCACTCTGTGCTGGCTGGGATGAATACCTAACCTGCTGTTGAGGCTGCCTGCCTCGAGACTCACCAGAATAAGCTGCCGACCTAGCCCTCTTATGCTGGTCCCTGTCATGACCTCTGTCTGGCTGTCGCCCTCTATGTCGGTCCTCAACCCCCTGTGCATATGCCTGGATACGAGCAATATCCATACCCGGCTGAAGAGCCACCGCCATATAACCATCGATCAAATAGTGGTCCAGCTCCATCACATAGCAATGCACCCTGTCTGCCATATCTACTACAATAGTGGGTGCATATCTGGCCAATGAGTCAAACTCAAGGTTGTACTCTCTAATGCTCCTACCGATCTGCCTCAAGTTTAGGAACCTGTCAACTCTGGCCCTCTTCATCTCTGGAGGTAGAAAGTGGTCAAGGAAGGCCTCCGCGAACTCATCCCACACGGCTGGAGGAACACCCTCGCCCCTAGATAACTCTCACGATTCATACCAATTAATAGCCACATCACGCAACCGGTATGAAGCCAACACGACCGACTCAGTCTCTGAAGCCTTTATCACCCTCAACGTACGCTGTATCTGTCGGATGAACTCCTGTGGATCATCCTCGGGCCTTGACCCGAAAAACTCTGGTGGACTACAGCTCAAGAAATCATGGACCCTCAAATTATCTGCTCTAGGGTCAACTCCTAGTCCCTGTCTATAAGTCTGCTCTGCCACTAACCTAGTCAGCAGCTGAACCGCATCTCTCATGGCTCTGTCCTCTATCCCTGACTGAGGAGCTGGAGGCTCAGGTACTGGGGTCACTGGTGATGTTGCCCCCTGAACTGGAGCCTCTGGAGGTGGCGACGAAGCAGAGCTCGTCGACTAGGGTACAGTCTCCGGCATAGACTGAGTACGGGACCTGGTAACTCTCTGAACCCGACTAGTATCCCCCGCTGTAGATTTGCCCTTCTGGGCCGCTGTCGTCTTCTTCGGAGGCATAGCTGTAAACATAATAGGTCGTTAGAGAGGGATTATCCTAATAACATAGTTTTATTGCACGATCTAAGAGATGAAAGAATAGAAACCAATCCTAAATGTCTGACAGCCTCCTACGTATAAGTATAGTGCACAACATACCCATACACAAGACTCTACTAGACACGATGCAGACATTACGAGACTAATCGCTCCGATACCAGGAGTCACGGCTACATCAACATATCAAATAGATGGTGTCACGACCGAACCGTGGCCGTAGTGCCTTACCGGGCACCCAAGTAGACATACATCGAGTGTCGTGGAATATAAAACAAGACATGAAATAATATGAAGTGTAAAATAGTTTATCTGAGAAAAGTTGTCTTACGACATATATATATAACTTAAATCCGAACAGTTACATCCCTTTTACAAACTCGCCTGGCGATACTCTGAGCATCTAAGAATGTTATAACAACAATGGCGGGACGGGGCCCGCCATACCACGAATGTAAGTACTCTGGCGGGGACTATACCACCGATAAGCCTCGGAGAAACGGAGCTTCCCAAACGCTGACTGTGACCACATGGCGAGGATCAACAATCGGTGTACCTCTACTGCGGCATGACGCGCGGCCCGGAAGTCGATCTAACAGTACCAAGTATGTGGCCCGAAAATCGTAAATGAAATCATAATAGTCTATATAAAGCGAAGACATATATTATAGCCAATTTACGATACCTGATATGCGATCGTATGTCAGTCGTGGACTCACGCCTTAAAGTCATCACTCAAATATAACCATGGGTCTCATGCCCACAATATCAATCATGCGTGGAATTTCTTCCTCACTGCCGTGATCCATGATATATAAAAGCACCAAAGAATACATGAACACGTGTCTCACTGTGTCATAATAAAGCATGCGGGGTAAATGCGAAGGCATAGCCGACTACTAAAACCCACAGTACCAACAAAGCCATAAAGCGTATCACGAGGTCTTTCTAGACCGCCACATGATCGAAGGCCGCTCGCGCGATATCAAATGTGCGCGTCTAATCCTGGAACTTCCATGACTCGCGCAGGCCACACATAGGCCCGCATGAGGTATTCCGCATCGAGGTAGCTACTCTCGGCATCGTCCTGGACTCGTAGTCCGCGTGGCCACATAGACCGCGACACTAACACGGAACTCTCGTAGCTCGCGTAGGTCCCCGGACGCGTGAGGTATTCTCGAATTATAGTCACCTGTTGCACGAGGTATACCGCGTCGAGCGGCAACCGGTATAACATGTCAAGAGGTGAGTGGTACAATACTAACATAACGACTTATCGTTAAACAACATAAGCACAACAAGGGAAACCCCCTTACACAAACATCACAAGACACTAACACACGTAGCATCCTAACATGTTTACTTATCAAACCAACAAGAAAGTATTACAAGGCTATCACAAACCAACATAGTCAAGTTATTCACACAAGGTACTTTCTATCTTATGTCAACAAGTTCGGGTTTTTATCCCCAAAGTACTTCATACATTACCTCTTTAAAAAGATCCTGTTTCTTTCACAAGAGTCACACGATACCCGTAGTATTAAAATAGAGTGACTATCTTTTTAAGTAAACCAAAACAATTTCCCTTTTTAGAGACAAGTAACAACCTTCTTTTCCAAAAGTTCAAGTTTGCCTAAGTTCAAAGACTCAAGTCTCTTATTTTCGAAAGGTTTCGTAGTTCATAGTCTTAATCACTTAATAATATAATTCCCTTTTAAAACAATTTGAGAAACATATGCCCTATGTGTGAGTAGGTTATTCTTGTTCATAACAATCTTATTAAAGCAACCATGATCTAGGAAATGTAATATCATTTTGTCTTATCTTAGCTTCTATGCAGATGGAGGTTTCTACTGGTTTTAATAATACTTAATTAGTCAATACATTTCCCTTTATTAGCGATGGTTTGTTCGATACTTATTCTCATTTCCAAATCAATACAAGGCGTTCATAAACAATTAAGTAAAGTTCCTTTTATCTCTCTTAAGTCGTTATTCCTAACTTCACATAAAGCTAGTATAACTCTTAAGCTTTTAAAACCAAGTATTACTCTTCTTTCAAAAACGATTCTTAATACTTTTGAAATACTTCAAGATTCTTATTATTTAGACTCAAGTCAAAAGACATGTGATAAAACCACGTTCGGTTAACACGTCGTCTCGTACTATATATATTCTTTTAAAATATCATGCTCAAGAGGATAGGAAGAATCACATACCTCGCGACTATTATCGATAATTAGCAAAGCGCTCATGCATTATAACGCTAGCCTTGTCCACCTTTCAAGTAGAACATGTTACACGCAGAACTTTCAACCTATAAAGGCCATATCGTCTATCAGCGTCTAGACTACTCTGTAGAATATTCTAAGCGAGAGGTTCTCTATTCTACGGAAAATCGGGCAGCAACTTCCCTGCCCGTTAAACTACACAAGTCTACTATAAATCTGATCCTATGTAAATGATTCAATCTTCTTTTTAATATTCTTACGATGTGATTTCAATTCAATTCTCTTCTCTTATACCATCCTTACATATATCTTATACTCATTTCTATACAACTACGATTATGTAATTTCCACTTCTGATAGAAGGACAAGAGTATTTACCTCGATAAGCCCAAAATTATCCAAGATTTAATGTCGATCCCGAGCAACGTTTAGCTCTACTGGCGCTCAATCGCTCCAAACAACCCTTAGAAGTTCTCAACTTCTTCTTAATACTTGACCAATGATGAAGATTTTCCTTAGGGTTTCGTTTTGTGATGAAGGAAGTATAGTAGTATTTACGGGCTTTTAGTATAGGGTAACCTTGGAATACTACAAGGTATTTGGGCGAGTATTTTGGAATAGTAACATACTTGGAGAATACTTTTCTATCGGGGTTCACGAGAACAACACTCGAGAGGGTACTTTCGGCCAGGGCCTTCTCGAGGGGAGGAGCTCTTGGGCGAGCTACGCTGGGGAGAGGATTTTCAAGACTTAGAAAATGTGGAGTGGATGAAGAAGTCTTGACTCGAGGGGTATTTATAGGACTTTCAATGGCGAGATTAAGGCAAGTGGAGGGCAAGTGGAGGGTGTAGATTTGGACAAGTGTTGTGTGGGTCCCACCTTATCCATCTACCACACAAATATCTAGCAAACATTGACCAAATGTTTTAGGCAACAAAAATGGGAAAAACGTGCCAAGGAATTCGGCCACCATTTCATGACTTGAGGTGACACGTGTCGCCTCTCGTTGGTCCAAAATATTTCATCTCTCGGAAAAATCTGCAAAAAATATAAATGTCGCAACCGTAATTTTCCCTTCGCAAGGTCCGAAAAACGTTTCGTCGGAAAACAATTCTTTTCGCTAGTTGTGCACAATTTTCGTCCCTTTGCCTACTTAAGGCTTAAACATTTATACGTACGTCCTCACGTACATACTCTGGAAATACGGGGTATAACATGAGCCGACGAGGCTGTCACTATATACGGGAACATCCCCAAAAGCGAGTACAACCACACATAAAAAAACACATTTACCCCCCCCCCCCCCCCCACACAACTGTCTACAGACCTCTAAGAGTACAAAATTGACATATGACGGGACAGAGCCCCGTCGTGTCCATAAATATACATAAGTCGGAATAAAGTTATGTACCAAAATGACAAACTCTGAATCAAAGGAGATTTCCAAACAGCTGAGCAGGAACCTAGACCGGAGGATCATCAAACTGAGCACCTATACCTGCGGGCATGAACGCAGTCCTCCGAGGAAAGGGGGTCAGTACGAAATAATGTACTGAGTATGAAAAACATGAAATTATGTAAATGAGATCATAACTCTGTCAAGTAAAATAGAGAGTCATATCAGTAATCATGAATGCTTACTCATAGGGTCACCATGTCCATATATATATATATATATAACGTGTCTCGGCCCTCTAGTGAGGGACTCGATGGAATCATCAATATAACGCATCCCGGCCCATTCTGGGACTCGGTGAAATCATCAATATAACGTGTCCCGGTCTATTATGGGACTCGGTGAACTTATCATCATCTTATATGTACCTATAACGTGTCACAACCCTCTAGTGAGGGACTCAGTGAGAATAAGTAATAACACTTGACACGAGCAGAATATCATGAGCAATCATATGCAAATTAAATCATCATTGAACTCTCCATAAAAATCATTAAAATAAATTCTTTACTGAAAATCATAGGCATTTTTCGTGATTAACGTCTTTAGGAAATATACTGTGTAGAAATCATGTACGTCCGCCGTACTTTCATTAAATCATGCCAAAAGAAAGAAGGAAAAGTTTCACATACCATTTCGCCGAACTAACCAACTCAAAGAATAGAATTCGTCTCAACTAGTACGTCAACCTCTAATAAAGGGTAATACGCCCGTCAATTCTATGATTTCTAGCGTAAGTTATATCGAAAGACGACTCTTTTTTCTATAGAAATTCGGGCAGCACTTCCCCTATTTATGTGCATATCCATAACTTTCAAATCAAGCCAACAATATCAATTAACAATATGCAACTTAAAGATATAATCATAACAATCTCAAATACTCTATTTACGCCATTAATACACATTCCTTCTCTTTTATATTTATGCAATCCAACAACTTCAACAACCAATCTACAACTTTTAAGTATCAAGATTTCCTTCCCTTTAACATATAATTAATGTGGACAATAATAACATAACAACAATCGAATTCAAAGTTCACAAAAACAGCTCATATTCGGCCCAACACCCACAACATTCACATGCAATTGTCTTAATTCCAATTTTCCCTTGACATAAATTTATTTTCTTAATTCTAACAACATGCACTCCAATTATATCATAAGAAGAAGAATTTATTACCTCAAATGAAGCCCAAACAGTCCCTAATCGGAATTCAATGTTTCATCGATTTTCTTCATCAATTTTCCCACTTCTTCAACTCCAATTTGACATGCATGAATTCTAACAATTTAATCCATCATTCCTTATGTTTTTCTTCCTTAAATATCGTCCAAAACTTCGAGAAAATGTTGTCCAGATTTCGTCCCAGCAGTGGCCGATTGCCACTGTTTTATTTGTGCAAAATTGGCTTCAAATTTAGATAAACAACTAACCTAGAAAGGAGGAATAAAAATCTACAATTGTTGTTGAGTGAGGGAGGGTGGTTCTCATTGAAAATGGAGGAGGAGAGAAATGCTTAACTAAAAGTGGGGAAGAAGAAGAAAGGCTAATAGGTCTTTAGAAAGGATTAAAAATCTGAAAATTTACATTTGCAAATTTGGTCCCCATTTCTCAATTAATCATCCTTGTGTCCCAAGTCCCCCACTTAATAAATCTTAACTCCCGCTTCCCTTAATTCCCGAGAATTTCATTAGGTTTCGTATTCTCCATGTCGTAATTTATAACTTTTCACCTCTTCGATTAAACTCCCAAACTTCTAGCGGGAATAAATAACTTTCTCTATTCTTACTCAGAAGTCTCAAATTAAATTTTTAAAAATAGAAATAATTTTACTAAATTGCATTTTTGCTTTTAATAAATCTTATGTGGAGCGTATTTGAATTAATTAGAACACTAAAGCAGATACTGAATATTGAGATGAGAAAAATAAAAGACTTCAACCAATAGTTCCTTACATTCATATACACTATGCCATTAAATAGTTTGATTAGTTTTTGGAGAAAAAGGGGAGAAGTTGGGTTAAATTGGGCAAATTGAATTATGACTTATTATCAACCTCATCTTAATCCGTTCATTTAAGTCCAAATAACCTTTGAACCAGTCACTCAAAGGCTCTTAATTGCAGCTTGAGATTTTCTTCAACAATGTTTCATCAAAGTTAAGTAATATCACTCGAGTTTTAGATTGTATCGTATAAAAGATTTAACACATAGAAAAATGATTGATGAACTCCGTTTATGATTTAAGATTTGGAGAAGCTACATTCAAATTCATTCAATGTCTGATATTCGCATTGAGTTACGACTAAATTCAAATTCACACTGGGAAGTCTCATATTACGGGATAAATTCATTGAATATATGATTTGCTACTCTTATTAATTACTCAAGCATTTAACTTTTCTTTCAAAATTAAAGAGTCCAACAATGACAATACAAAGTGGCAGAATTTTTAAAGCAAGGGCATTTGGTCTAGTGATATGATTCTAGCTTAGGGTTCCCGAGGTCCCAAGGTCAATTCTTGGCATTCCTCATTTTGTAAGAACTACTTTTTTTGTGTGCGGAATGCCCTTCATAGGGATTGGTCTTTAATTTTTGCCCTTCGTATACATGGTCTCTAACTTTTGCCCTCTTGCTCATTTAATGAAATTTTTATAACGAAACTACCCTCTCATTCCACGTTGCTAGCTTTCTTCTTGTGATTCCTTTTCTTCTCTTCTGCAACTTGATACTCCTTTTTTTTCTAAATAATATAGAGATAATGGAAAGAGTAAAGAAGTTCATAAGCTTACAGATATGGAATGAACAATACACCCATGATATACACGGTATACAACTCGGTATATACAGTCCATAGTTGTATATCGTGCATATCACGGAATCCGAGAAGCCTTTACCGTGTAGAATCCTATTTGTATACCAATTTATTATATAAACTTATCATAGTTGTAGAATTCTTGTACAAGTATAATTAGGATATTAATAGTATTGTAGGAATAAAATTTTCCATATTTGTAAATTGTACATATACCTCTTCATTAATGAAAATAATCAAGGGGATTATATTCTTTCATGGTATCAGAAGTATAGGGCAGAGAATATCTTCCCTCAAAAACCTTCTACGACCCTACTTTGAGTCTCGGAATCTGAGCCATACCCCTCGCCCGATGGTATCCTATTAGTGTTCTCTTCCCTTAATTCTTTTCTTCTAAATCCCTCATTCTCCACTCATGTCTACCTCAAAGAACATGTGTCATCCTACCTATACCATCTCCAACATCAAGAACAACATCCCTATTGTTCTTGCGATGGAAAACGTCCAATACGCGATGTGGGCGAAATTATTTAAAGTTCATGCACGCTCGCATCAAGTCCTTCATCACATCATCCCCGCGGATACGGGCATAGAGAATGTACCTACCGCCGATGATGACCCTGTGTTATGGACAACTCTCGATGTTACCGTTCTCTAGTGGATATATTCCACTATCTTTACATATCTCTTGTAAACGATTATTGAACCCGACGCTATAGAGATGGACACTTGGAATAGGGTGTGTGACATATTTCAAGATAACAAAAATTCTCGTGTTGTTACTCTTGAGCAGGAATTTTCTCATGTTGACATGAAGGATTTTCCGAACATCTCACTTATTGTAAAAGGCTAAATGAATTGGCGGACTAACTCTGCAACGTTGGTGCGCTCGTCATTAATGATCGGCTTGTTCTTCAGATGGTTGCAGGCCTATCTGAGGCCTATAATGGCGTTGGATGCTTTTTCATCAAAATAATCCTCTCCCACCATTAGACCAAGCCCGTTCCATGCTTACATTGGAAGAAGCCGGCTTGGATAAAAAGACGGCTATAGGAACTAATTCTGTCATGATGATGGTCACGTCCGATGACCCTCCTTCATTCTCAAATCATTCTATCCAAAACCGTACCAACGGTGGTGGTAAAAGGGTCAAAATCATAAGAATACGGTAAGAACTGCGGTGGCGATCGCGGTGGTAACAACGGTGGTTGCCCTGGACAGAACAATGGCGGTGGTCTCAAGCGGTGGGTCGCCACCAATCGCCATAACCTTGTACTGCTATCGCGAATTTGGGCGATGGCCCAACAACCCATATCCCCATCGCTTACACGAAAGTGGGATCTATTCTCGCTCCGGGACGAACTCTATGTTCTGATCTGTGGGCCATGGCGTGGTGGCTGCTGGGCATCGGCCTCGTGAGCCTTCACTGCTATAGGCCACACATAGACCCCACACCTACAGATATTGAGGATGCAATGCATACGCTAGGATTAACTCCCACGGACGCAAATTAGTACATGGACATCGGCGTCACTTCTCATATGACGTCCGCACAAGGTACTCTCTCGTCTTATGGCAACTCAATTTCAATTCACGGTTATGGTCATATGAATTTGTCTCCCCCACATCCACCTCTAGTCTTAAAAAATATTCTTCATGCCCCTAACTTAATTAAAAATTTGGTGTGTGTCCGTAACTTCACCACTGATAATTATATTTCTATTAATTTTGATCCTTTTGGTTTTCTGTGAAGGATTTCAAGACGGGGATACCACTAATGAGATGCAACAGTAGGGGAGAGCTTTATCCAATCACCACCGCCACCATCTCCACGATTCAAGTCACACCCTCTACATTTGCCTTTCTTGATCCTTCCTTGTGGCATGCACGTTTGGATCATCCGAGGTCGTCTATTATTTCTTTTTTGCATAAAAATAATTTTATTAATTGTAAGGGTATGCGTAGTACCCCACTTTCTCCTCCTTGTCCATTAGGAAAATATGTTAGATTATCATTTGTAGCCTCTACTTCTAGTACGTTTATTCTTTTTGATATTATTCATAGTGATTTATGGACATCTCCCGTTTTAAGTTCTTTGCACCATCGTTATTATGTCTTATTCTTGGATGATTATTCTACTTTTTTGTGGTCTTTTCCGTTATCCAAAAAATCTCAAGTTTTTTCGATCTTTTTAAAATTTAGAGCATTCATCCGTACCCAATTCGAACGGAAAATTAAAAACATTCAATGTAATAATGGTAAGAAATATGATAGTGGGGTGTTTCGAGAGTTTTGTGACAATCATGACATCCTCTTTTCAGTTTTCGTATCCACATACGTTCTCATAAAATGGAAAGGCCAAAAGAAAAATTCATACCATTAATAATATTGTCCACACCTTGTTAGCCCAACACCGGCCTCCCGGGAGAAATAATGAAGGCATGCAACTGCTGTCCAAATTTGAAGGCCCACTTAAGATATGCATACTTTGTATTGGCGGCAAAATTCTAGAATGACATCATCAATTACTTTCCAAAGTTACATGAAAAAGGGGTAAGTCTAAACATAATAATACTCTTGTTTATAAGAGGTGATCATTTCCTCACTAGTAGGAATTAGGACTTCAATTGATTCCCAGCCGTAATCGGCTTTCACTGTTGATAAAATATCAATAGTGATTCGGGTTTTGTAATCACCGACGGGGATATCCCTGCCGCTGGGTAAAACCTATGTAATTATTTTTTCTCGAAGATCGTGAGTTGAAATTCCATGTCTTCGGTAAAAGAGAAGAAACCAAAGGATTTTAGCTAGTAAAAGTCCCTGCGTGAATGTTAGGGTTCTTCCTTCTTGAAAAAGTGTTGCTACGATTGGAAGGATTGGTCATATTGGTGATGAAGAAGGCTTGATAATAATCAAAAGATTGGAGGTGCTTTTACGTAAATGAGAGGTGAATGCCCAAACCCTCAAATTGGCGGAGTGTTTATAAGGGAGGAAACGAATACACCACTTGAAGAAAGTGTGTGTCGAATATCAATCGGTGGCAGCATGTGTGTGTCAGAGCAGGTGTGATTAGATGACACACCTCATCATTACTCTGCATTTTTTCATTAATCGAGGGAAGTCGGAAAGTTGCCATCATTTCATCAAGATGACGATTGAAGTAGCAAAATATGTGGACAGTATTTTTCGGAGTTTCTCGCCAAAGCACAGAGTGTCAATTGGTTGTTATTTCAAATCCATTTTCCGGTTGCACAAGAGTTACAACCAGAAAGTACAAGGACTATTTGTACATGGCAAAATTCGTATAAGACAGTTGTACGAATTATAATGTGACACAGGACCACATCAGCCTAAGATACAACCGATTAGGTACGCTTGGTACTGGTTGCGACATGAGCACAACCGGTACCGATAACATAGAAGATTGAGAGCCATTTGAGTTGTAACGGATGGTCGTTACTAAAATCGATTGTACGTCTTTCAATGACGATTTAATGTCATTTATTGAGATATTGATTATCCAATAATTACAACATTTATTCTTCTGCATTAATGATGTTATATTTAGTGGGTTATGTACCCGTGTATCTCATGTATAAATAGGACATGCTATTTCATTGTAACACATCAGATTCAAGCTATTACAAAAATATTATTGATGTTCTCTTGATTTCTTTGTTTTCATACAAGTTACCGTCACTTTGCCCAGAAGTTGTGATCACAAAACTCAGGTTAATCATTACTTTATTTTGTCTTATTGTTATTCGCTTTCATTATAATTTATCTAGAATTCTGATCTAACGTATCACTTCTGATTCACGTGTTCTTGATCACATATATAAATTTAACTATACCGTTTTACGTGTAAACAGTATGTATCGTAGTGACTCGTTGGACATGGTTATTGCTTACTAGAATTATCCACCCCGTGTTCTTTATACAGAAAGTATTGATTTGTTGCTGCAATTCGTGGAAATAGAGGAAAGAAAAGGAGGATGTTCATAGTACTTTGTGTGTTACTCAACACATGAAGAAAGAAAGCTTTTTTTGCTCCGGTACGTATGACGATACACACGTAATATATAATCTAAGCCAAATATGATGTGAACAAAGCAATTAAATACCCTCGCTCCACTTGGCCTTATTTAATAGGGGAGGTGTCAATTGATATATATAACCTCCTAAACGTTAACAAATTTCTAATGCTCTAATATATTATCCTCTAATATATTGTCAATAAATCATAATTAGTTTATAAAATCAAGACATATACTAATATTTCATAAAGATCAAGAAATTGATTAAAAATTATATCTTATCAAATTCTAATTCTTTCAATCAAATATCAAAATTACAAATTTATGTACTATTAATTCTCAAAACGGAAAAAGATAATTCCTAATGAAAAAAATAATTTCTATTTTTGATAATAAATAAAATTCCATTAATAAATAACCTCATGTTATATATATAACTTTGAAGTGTATAAACAAAGTAGTAATATTAATAACCATATAAAAGCATATTTGTCAAACTTTTACATAAAATGTTTCACGTAAAAGAAAATACTATATCAAGGTAATGTATAATAGTTTCGAAATTTGTCAAACATACGGAGTCTTACATCTATAACCTCATGTCTAACCTTAATCCCTTCCAACTCATATGGTTCTAATATGATGCATCCTAACGCTAAGGTACGGGGTGTTACAGTTCCCATGCCACTGAGTCTCGTACTCAGGAATGAACCGGGGTCCTCATACAGGCGTGTGCGGTGAGGGCCCTCGAAGCTCCCATAGATCCTGTATTGTAGATACTTTTCCGATGCTAGTCCGCAATCCTACCGTTCGTCGGTAGGTCACTTTCTCCATTCCTCAGGAATGCAACCTTCTTTCACGGCTGGTAGGGGCAGTGTCACGACCCAAATCACTAGCGACATGGTGGCACATACACAATCCTCCAGTAGGCGAACCAATTTCACAAACAGTCTTTTAAAAGGTTTTAAACAATACTGAAGAGAATAAAATTAAAATAAAAAAAGACTCATTTAATCATAAGGACAATGAGTTTATACAACAAACTTTCCTTCCCCATAATCTGCTCTGACTTCTACAAGGACTCTACGATACAATACTTGAAAGCTGAAAATAACACCGGAAAAGAATCAAGAGAAAAAGAAAGAATTAGAATTGATCGATAGATTTCTCGAAACTCCCCCTTTCCATTGAAGTAGGGCCTCTTTCCCTACCATTTCGGCCTATTATTGATAGGGATTTTACCGATGCGGAAGATAGCTTGCTTACCAAGCCGCCCACTTGAGAAGCTAGTCGCCAGGAAAGAAGCGATGAGGAAGCGAAGCTGTCTACGAAGCTTTGCTTCTCCCCCTGTAGTCGTAATACTCGACTTGTCGCTAGTTTATCCCCATTCCCTGAACCTTTCGGATATCCTCCCTTTCTTCAATCTAGTCTATTTAAGCGGGATATTTCCCGAAAATGCCATTTCTACGACCCTAAATGAAGGAATAATTAACATAAGATAGAAACCAAGGTCACTGAATAGAGTAGTCTTTCTCAGTTTCCCGTGCTCCAAACTATAACCTGATAGATCGGATACCTGTATCCATAAAAGATGCAACGCGTGTAGCACGAGTACACAATGTACCCCCGTAGACATCATAGGCCGACAATGATGAAATCTACACAATCAGATATAAATACAAAGTTGACACCACATAATTCTATCACTAGCGATTCAATAAGTCAAATAAGTCATGTTGTTTACACAGTTTATCAAAGAATTAACAAGTCGGCCTAAACCGATAAAGGTTCACTAAGCATATAGGTTTTACAAAACTACTTGCTCAAATAATTGAGTTAAGAGCGCAATGTCTAGATTATGTAATCAAGACAATCCATCTTGATGATGTTGATTTGGCATTAAATGCCTCCAATAAATAGCTAAATCATTACTTATAAGAATAAAACTTCATGTGCTGGTATGAGATATGATATCTTTCATACAACATCGCGTGTATGCTTCAGACCAATAAATTATGACAAATTCTCCATTCACAATTGAATCGGGGTTAAGAACCATATATTTCCATCTGATTTTTTTTTTATATATGGCATATGATTAATTATTCTTCCATGATACACAAAGATGGATTCCCCCAAAGAAGATGGGCTATATCTTAGTTTTTCTAACATAAGGTGGAGAGAATAAGCAGCTAGAAAATATATTGTGAATTATCATTAGTATGATCCTCATTCAAAAAGTAATTCAAGTTAAATGCTAGAAGCATTTGCTGACCTAAAATTAATATCATATTTCAGCTACAAAATGCTCCTATTAATATTAATGTCCCTGAAGAACAGAGTCTGCAATATGCATTAAGCATGATAGATCAATCGGTTTCAAATAAAATATTTCTTTAAAAGAAAAAGGAGCAAATGATCAAAATTATCATAATAAGGAGACAATGTGCTTTTGAAGAGCCAACAAAATAACATTTCATGAAAACCTCACGAAGAGGTTCATGTACCTGAAAATAATGAAATTTAAGAGATCTTAAAATGTTATGTTGTAGTGCGAACCAATATAAATGATATATATGGTCACCAATATTTTTGGTACAATATAGCGCAATATTGTAAAAGATTGTGAAAATCTGAAATCTACATTTATTAAAACATGCTAACGTAGAAATTATTATCAAGTGAAATGATGCATCTTGGTAAGTGTAAATTCATTGAACTTGCAGTCCAGACACCAGAAAATATCATATCATTTAAATAGAAATGGATATTGTCACAACATATATGAATTACTTGACAAAATTCATATACAAATTATTGAAGAATTATAAATGTTTAAAGCATATACAAGTTCTAAATTTGTTCATAATTCTTATATGAATTAAATCAAACAAGATGAATGCAATTTAATCACCTTAATGAATATTCATTGACTAAGGGTCAGTTTATCCTAACATCTTTTCGGAAATCAAATATGTCATATTTTTTATGCAAGTTGATGTCTGGAATATTATTGAAATTCTTAAAGAGTTCTCAAAAACAGTATATTATTTGTTGAAATGATACAACTTACGGATTTTTTTGATCCTGAAGGATATCTTTATAAAATTGATGCATTTATATACCTTGCTATAACTATGAGACTGATATTACTCCTACATGGAGATATTGAAATAAGATCAATTGTAAGCTTGATATGAATGTGTTATCCTAACAAATATTGTCAAGTTTATTGAATATACAGAGCATTCATCAAATTGACAAAAAATATTGATCAAGAGATGTTATCTATTTTCATGAAGGATTATGGCATATGATGTTGTTCAATGTGACAGTCAACTCACACAAAAAGTGGAGATGCAACATACAAAGTTCAACTAAAAGGAAGATTCATAAAATGAGATAGAACAAAACACATTTCGTCAAAGTTTTTCTTCACACGCGAGATTCAGAAGATGGTGATATCAACGTGCAACAGATTCATTTGAGTGATAATATGGCTGATTTATTCACCAAGTCTCTTCCAACTACAACTATCGAGAAGATGGTGCACAAGAGTGGAATGTGAATATTTAAGTTTTTAGATTGAAGTTCTCATCTGGGCAGTTAATAGTTAATACACATTGTACTCTTTTTTTCTTTAAAGGTTTTTGACCCATTGTGTTTTCCTTGTAAGGTTTTTAATGAAGCAACCAAAATGAGTATTATTAGAAATGTGTACTCTTTTTTCTTCACTAAATTTTTTCCACTGAATTTTTTCTAGTAAGATTTTAACGAGGCACATTATCTATTAAATAAACATCCAAGGGAGAGTGTTATAAAACTTATTATTGTGGGTCTATCTTTAAGAGAAAATACAGGGTTAGTGACTTGGGTATCAAGCATTTTTTCATTAGAAATACAGGATTCTCTTCATTGTATTTACATCCTTTTTAATAGAAATAAAGACCTCTCCTTTCTTCACAATATTCTTATTTTATTATTTCATAACAAGATATTTTATTTGACCAATTAATTAATTTGGGTCATTTGCAACTTTTCCCCCTATTTTGTTGGTCTTTAATTTTTACTCATTAGCAAAAAAAATTGTCTGATATAAATTTATATATTTTTGCATCATAATATTTCATCAGTTATGTTTTGCTAGGCATAAGTTTGATTTCGAAGGGTATAAATTAAAGACCAACCCATTGGAAGGACAAAAATTAAAGAGAAAACTGTGCAATTTCTTCATTAATTTAATATTACAATGCGGCTTAATCTTTATTTTTTAGCCAAAATTGACAACACAACTTAAGTATTGTTTTTCAGCCATTCTGAGATATCGAGAATATAGGTTCCTCAATCGATAAGAATATGGGCTTTTTCAACAATTGAAAGAGAATGTGAAACGGCCCGTCTTTGCTCTTTATCTCATGGTTGATCACGAGGGAGTGTCTTCGAGACTTTTGAGGGTAAGCTACATGCCTACCATGGCCTCTAAATTCCACTTAATATAATATTTCCCGACTATTATTTCATTAATTGTATATCTTTTATTTTAAGTAGAATTGTATTCCTATTGTAATTAGGTCTCCTATTTTAGGTAGAATTGTATTCCTATTGTAATTAGGTCTCCTATTTTAGGTAGAATTATATTTTCTATTGTAATTAGGTTTATTAGTTACCTAGTTTAAATATTCTTGTACTACTATATATATTGTACATTATTGATGAATACAATCAAAGAATATATTCTTTTATGGTATTAGTAGCCTAAAAATACTTTCACTGCCACCGATCATAGCTCTCGGCCGCCACCCCACGGAACCCTAGTATTTTTTCAATCATTCTCTCTCCCTTTTCCTTCTGAATTTCATCTTGCATTGATGACAAAACTAAATTTCATCCTGCACTTGCAGTAAACAACATCAAAAACTTCATCTCTATCACCCTTGAGATGAAAAATGGTCAATACTCCTCATGGGCGAAGCTGTTTAAGATCCATTATCATGTTTACGAAGTTATTGACCACATCATCTCTCCTACACTGAAGTCCACAAACCTACCATCAGCTTCAACTTCTGATGATGCACTCTGGTCTTATTTGGATGTCACCGTCCTCCAGTGGATATACGACACAATCTCTTATGATATGTTGCACATCATCATTGATACCGATACAACAACGGCGACGGAAAGGGCCGGCAGGAAACAACCAACAACGACCGCAACAGAGTTAGCAACCTCTGCCATGGGCTGCCTACCCACCGTGGGTCGTGTGGCCCCCACTGTTATGGGCCTCTCCTCCTAGCCCGTATCTAACATCCTCCAAGCTCCATATCCTCAATATATGCATTGACTGACATTGAGGTAGCTATAAATACAATGTCACTCAACGCTCCAGACAAAAATTGGTATATAGACACAGACGTCACATCTCACATGAAATCATCACAAGGTACTCTCTCGTCTTATTTCAATTTGAGTAATTTAAATCGAAATATTATTATTGATAGTAGGCAGGGAATTCCCATTCGCAGTTTTAGTCATTCATCTTAACCCCCCCCCCCCCCCCATTCATCGTGGTTACTCTTTTCTATGACATATTAAGCCATAAAATAATTATTTCATTCTATGTCCTATTTGATAAGTCTCAATTCCCTATTGCCTCACTAAACTCACCACCTCGACATTCCCATGACTTCCTAAATGATGGCATGAACCCCCTTCTAATTCATCATTTACATAATTCAATATCCCAGTTCTCGGAACCCGAACACACCAGTCAGTCTGGGACATGTTTCCCACCATGTTTTGTTGATGGTGGCTTGAAGCATCCCACATCAGGGTGATTCTGCAGCCACCTCTCGGCAAACCGAGCATCGACCAGCCAGTCACGCCATTCCTGCCCTTCTTCTTCTTCTTTTCGATAGTCTCGCGGCACACGCGCCTCCAATCCTATGTCCCAAGACATGTTATCAGACCATGGAAACCCGTGTCATGCACGAAATTCATAAACCTAAATGGATGTTTAACCTATCAATTTCAATTGTACATTCCCCTGTCCCTATAAATCCAAAGGATGCACTGTCTGATCCTAATTGGAAAGCTGCAATGATTGACGAATATAATGCACTTATTGATAATAAGACATGAGACCTAGTACTACGTTCACCTGATGCTAACATTATTCATTCTATGTGAATTTTTAGATATAACAAGAAATCTAATGGTTCTTTTGAGAGGTACAAGACTCATCTTGTACATGATGGCAGGTCTCAATAGGTGGAAGTAGATTGTGATGAAATGTTCATCCTGGTCGTAAAGCCCGCAACCATCCGGACCATCTTCAGCATTACTCTATTCAAATCTTGGCCCATTCATCAACTTGATGTCAAGAATGTCTTCTTACGTGGAGATCTTCATGAAATGGTATATATGCATCAGCCTATGGATTTCAGGGATTCTATTCATCCGGATTATGTGTGGGTGTTGCAGATATCTCTCTATGGACTTAAACAGGCTCCTCAAGCATGGTACCATTATGTCTCATCTATTGGTTTTTCACACAACAGATCTGATCATTCCCTTTTCATCTACAATAAGGATACAGACATGGCTTACCTATTATTATATATTGATGACATCATCCTCACCATATCATCTGATGCTCTCCTCCGGTCCATTATGTTTTTCCTTTCCTCTGAGTTTGCTATGAAGGATCTGGGAGCCCTAAGTTATTTCTTGGGCATCTCTGTCACTCGACATTCTGGCGGCCTATTTATGTGTCAGAAAAAGTACACCTAAGAGATCATTGACCGTGCAGGCATGACATCTTGCAAACAATCTCATATGCCAGTAGATACTAATTTCAAGCTCAATGTTGATTCCAGCTCCCCATATTCAAATCTGACTCACAATTGTAGCCTGGATAGGGCCTTGCAGTATCTCACATTCACGAGACCTGACATATTCTATGCCATGCAATAAATCTGCCTACACATGCATAATCCGACGAAAGCGCACATGCATGCCCTCAAACATATTTTATGATATGTCCAAGGTACACTTCACTTCGGATTACATCTATATAGGTCCTCGCTAACTGGTCTCACTGCTTATTCTGGGGTGGATGTCCTAACACCCGATGCTTCATGTCTGGTTACTGTATTTTCCTCAGAGATAACCTATTGTCTTGGTCTTCCAAAAGGCAACCTACACTATCCTGATCCAGTGCCGAAGCAGAATACAGAGGTGTTGCCAATGTCTTCTCTGAGTCTTATTGTATCTGTAACCTTCTACTTGAATTTCACTGCCCGATTCAAAAGGTAATATTGGTCTACTGTGATAATATTAGTGTGATATATCTTTCCAGCAATCTCGTCCAACATCAGCGCACTAAACACATTGGGATGTATATTCATTTCGTTCGCAAAAAAAAAGGCTCGTGGTCAAGTTTGTGTTCTTCATGTTCCTTTCAGATATCATATTACCGACATCTTCACCAAAGGACTTTCGCGCATACTATTTGATGATTTTTTAGCCAGTCTCAGTGTTCGTGAACCTCCCGCTTCGACTGCGGGGGTGTAATAAAATATTTCCCAAATACTTTTTCATTAATTGTATATCTCTTATTTTAGGTAGAATTGTATTCTTATTGTAATTAGTTCTCATATTTTAGGTAGAATTATATTTCCTATTGTAATTAGGTTGATTAGTTACCTAGTTTAAATATTCTTGTATTATTATATATATTATACATTATTGATGAATACAATCAAGGAACATATTCATTTACTCCTCTTATGACTTTCTTTATTTTTATCTTCTGACAGACAATTTATTTCGATTTGTAATTCATCTTTTAATTTTTAGAGTTGTTGTACCTTGATACTAGAATTTGGGAATTGTACTGGTTGATTTTCTATTATGTATGACAATCTAAGTATAAGAATTGTATCTAACTTTTATTTTCGTTAATTGAAACTTCTCTTTCTTGAAATATGGGTGATGGTTCGCCTACCGGTGGGATAAGTACAGGTGTCATCAGAAGCGGATGAAGCATTATAACTAGGGGTTACCCAAACTTTCGATGTGGTATATAAATTTATGTCTAAATATTTATAAAACTTACATTAAATAGTAGATATATATTAACTCATTGGTGGAACTTGTAGAAGAACAAGAGCAAAAAGTGAACAGAATAAGTGTTGCGATTTTAGGCGCGGCGTTGCGGTGCCCAAAGGCAGGGTCGATGTCACGCCCCAAATTTTCCTAAGTCTTTACTTAGGGCGTGATGGCACCTGGACAATTATTTTCCTCCAGGAGCACCATTTAATTCTCTTTATTTAGGAATTTAAACTTATATTCAAATACGGAGCTATTAATAAAAATAACAATAAAGAAATTTGTTTATGACTTTATTGAAAATATAACGCGAGCTCATGCTCGTGCAAATATCGTTTCTACATAGACATACTGACAAATATTATTCGAAGTTGGAAGGGAGACCATTCCACACGGACATTTCCTGAGACACTGGAACTGACATTCTGAACCTGACGAGTACCAAGCCCGAAGCAATGGACTTGGTATGACAAGAGGCTGCGGGACGATCGCTAGCCTTGGCGTGGAGTCTTTCCTCTATCACGCTTTCCTGAAACATGTTAAATAAAGAGTCAGTCCTACCATCTGGGGCTGAGTGGGAACCTTACCCTGCAATTCAAAGTAACACCACAATATTCCAAGCGCAATCACATTATAACGTAATAAGCATATTGCAAAAACATATCAGGTTACAACATTTTTAAATATGCAACAACTCCTCATAGGAAATTCTCGGCTTAACTAACACTTCATTTTATCTCGTATTGTACGTTAAGACATTCCCCTGCATTTCCACATGTTTATTACATTTATATATTTGTGAACGCGTATTCACTTTTCATATTTATATATAGGTGAACATGTATTCATCTTTCATATTTGTTGCGGCGTGCAACCCGATCCATTATATTTACGTATTTGTGAACACGTATTCACTTTACGTTTTGTTGCGGCGTGCAACCCGATCCATTATATTTACGTATTTGTGAACGCGTATTCACTTTACGTTTTGTTGCGGCGCGCAACCCGATCCATTATATTTACGTATTTGTGAACGCGTATTCACTTTACGTTTTGTTGCGGCGTGCAACCCGATCCATTATATTTACGTATTTGTGAACGCGTATTCACTTTACGTTTTGTTGCGGCGTGCAACCCGATCCATTATATTTACGTATTTGTGAACACGTATTCACTTTACGTTTTGTTGCGGCGTGCAACCCGATCCATTATGTTTATATTTATATATTTATGTGAACACGTATTCACTTTTCATATTTTTCAGAAGATTGAATAAATAATATTTTCTTTCCCAACATTCTGTCATTCATACTTGTAACGATTATAACTTTTTAACCATAACTCCAACTAAGGTGTTTCTCAAGCGGAAACTAAGGTAAGACGAGGATCTTTCACTGTACCAAATTTCATTTAAAACTACTTTGGGTAACTAACACAAATTTATCCTCAAAACAGCCCCATAAAATTTGTTTCGGCAGAAATTTTATTAAACAACACTCAATCTTAGAATAGTCATAACTCCTAATCTGTAAACCCGTTCAAGCCCTATAAAATCTCAAAACGACGAGAACAGAGAGATACACGTCCCCATGTGAACCATCCTTTCATATTCTGTACCATTTGGTACAGTTTTACACTTTTATTCGCTGCCCTTCCTGGATCTCGATAGATCCGAGGCAGAAATTTTAAACAGCGATAACTCTCAATCCGTAAGTCGGATAGACCCCCGTAAGGTCTAAAAATGTCCCCAACAAAGATATCTAGAACTTTAATTTAGCAACAATTTTCATATTCCCCACATATTAGTACAGTTTTACGTTTCAACGTCCTGCCCTTCTGGATTCCGACGAATCCGAGGCAGCAACGTCAAACTATAATAACTCTCAACTCGTAAGTCCGTTATAATAAATATTTATATATATATGTCCGTAACAGAGAGATTTACAACCATGTAAATTTTCATATAATTCTAATAAGTAAAACTCAATAAAAACAGTCCGTAATTATGTCTTTCCGAATTTCTGCCAAATCTAAGGCAGAAACTTTGAACTATGATAACTTTCAAACCGTATGTCCATTTTACCTCATTTTTGGTTCTATATGATCATAATAGATATTTGTACTACCCTTCCGAATTTCATCAAATTCTAACAATTATAACTCAGTGAAAACAGTTCGTAAAGTTCATGACGCAACTAGTTGTCTAAACAATCAAAAGTTCAATATTTCTTTTCAATACTCAATTCTTATTCTAACATGTATTGAACTTAAAATAAAGGATGTTACCAAGAATTTCTGAGTGAGAAAACTCACCTTGTAAGTGTGAAGATTATTGTTGTGTGGTTGCTAAAATTATCCTTACTCTCTAGTATTTTGCTTCTTGTTCTTCTTGCCCTCTTGGTATTTTTTCCTCTTCTTTTCACTTGTTTTTTCTGATTTTCTAACCTTTATGTTATGTACTTTGTTTGTGTGTAAATATAATGTATAAGTGAAGAGTTTTCTATAACCTATGGGAGGTGAAATGACAAGAGTTGGAGGGGAAATGAAAAGGGGGGAAGGGGGGAAGCAAATGATTTACGTGCTGCATGTTTCTTCTCTTCTCTTTTTTTTTTCTTTTGTTTTTGTTTCTCTTTTGTTTTTTTTGTTTTTTTTTTCATTTTTATCCATCTATTTATCCAACTTTAACACTAACTCCATCCCATGCAATTTATTCTTTATTTTCTTATATATATGTATTTTTATTAACTCAACCAACAACTATATATTATTATTATTTTTCGGATTTTACAGCCGCGGTGCATGAACAGCCGTCGACAGCGCCACGGCGCTAAAACTTCAGAGAGCTCTGCAGGTTTTATAGCGCCACGGCGCTATGGGGCAGAGTCGCGGCGCTAATCCAACGGGAAAATCCAGTTTGAACCAAAAGTTGTGTGTCTTCCCATGGGTCACAACCTTTGGAATGGAAAGTTGTCATGGACGAAAATTCATGCTATAAAATTATGTAGATCACTTGTTAGAAAATACACAATACTCATAACATTACAATCAATAATTAAATTCATCTAATGATCTAAGATTGTGGCTCTATTATCTTCTTCTTTCAAAGGCTATTTTCTGAAGAACACGTATAGTAAATTCGCCAGGAGTGAAGTTCTTGTGCGAGAACTTTTACTCAGATAGTTGTATCATCAAGGCAGACGTCCGTTGAACTACAACACAAGTGGGGATGATTTTTTTGTCTTAAGACACTGCATTAAGCAGACCTCTATCTACACCAAGTTAGTAAGAGTTTATATACTTGTTGTTTTTGTTTTTGTTAATTTCAATTTACATTGAAGTATTATTATATTATTGTGGTTATTCATTGAAAGGTCTAGATTAGCACTAACAATATAAGTCAAAAATTCTCAGAAAATTTATTTTCTGACTGTGTGAAACTTGCAAAATTTTCAAAGAATACATCTTCCTAATTTGCAAAAGAATGGATCAATTGGATCATCAATGGTGAAAAACCATGTGGAGAAACCCGAGAAATTCAAGGGTTCTGATTTCAAACACTGGCAACAAAAGATGTTATTCTATTTGACCACTCTTCATGTGGCAAATGTATTGAATGTTGAGGCTCCAACGACATTGCCGGAAGGAGAAGGGGAGAATGCTCATACGGATGCGGAGAAAGCCGAAAGGCTGAAGGCTATTGAGACTTGGTGGAGCCAAGAGTTTCTTTGCAAAAACTACATTCTCAACGTCTTGGATGATACTCTCTATGATATATACTCCACTTTCGGATCAGCAAGGGAGTTATGGCAGTCATTGGAGAACAAGTACAAAAATGAGGTTGCTTATTCTAAGAAGTTCGTCATCGGAAAGTTTCTAAACTTCAAGATGAGCGATGCAAAGGCAGTTGTCAAGCAAGTGGAGGAACTCCAAGTCATTGTTCATGAATTAGAGGTTGAAGGTATGGGCCTTAATCAATATTTCCTTATTGGTGCTATTATTGAAAAATTACCTCATTCTTGGAAGAATTTTAAAGTTTATTTGAAGCATCTAACGGAGGAAATGAGTTTTGAGCAACTGCTTCTGAAAATTCGTGTTGAAGAGGACAACCGGAAGAATAAAAGGGTTGATCCTGTTTCATTAGAGCCTAATGCCAACATGGTAGAAGACAATGCTTCCAAGGCCAAGTTTCAGAAAGGCAAGGGCAAATTTGTTGGTGTCAAGCCATCTTTTGCAACCGGGAGGAATGCACTAGCCCCACAAAGGACCAATGCATTCAAGAAATCACAACTGGGACTATGTTGGGTATGTGGAAAACCTGGTCATAGGGCAAAAGTTTTCCGGCTTCGAAAGAGTCAATGTGGTGGTGTTGGAGGTTCGAGTAATGTCAATCAAACCAACCGAGTTGAAACTAAGAACCAATTTATTGGGGTTGTGGCTGCTCAAGCAAATCTGATTACAAATTCAACCGATTGGTGGATGGACATGGGTGCTACAAGGCATGTATGTTCAGAGAAGGACATGTTTTCATCTTACAAAGCCATCTAGTATGGAGAACCACTGTTCGTGAGAAATGTCGTTGCTGTGAAGGTAGAAGGGAAAGGGAATGTGACGTTGAGGATCACTTCCGGGAATGATCTTGTGCTCTCAAATATGTTGCACGTGCCTGAAATTTGTAAGAATCTAATTTCTGGGCCTGTTCTTATAAACAAAGGCTTTAAAATTGTAATAGAATTTGAAAAATTTGTACTCACCAAAGGTGGGGTGTATGTAGGAAAGGGTTACCTCAGTGAGGGGCTCTTCAAATTAAGCATTGTACCTACTCAGACAGTTTCCACTATTAATGAAAATGCAGGCACTAGTACTGCTTCTATGTATATGGTTGATTCCCCTTCTTTATGGCATTTTCGATTAGGCCATGTTAATTACTATTCCTTACAAAGAATGGTAAAGATAGACATGTTGCCAAAATGTTCTATGAATAAAATGACTAAATGTGGGATTTGCATAGAGTCAAAATATGTAAGTCATCCTCATAAATCTGTTGTGAAATCAAATGAAGTGTTTGGCTTAATTTATAGTGATTACCAAGCAACCCTATCGCGTGGAGGAAAGAATTATTACATATCATTTATCGATGATTGCAGTAAATTTTGCTATGTATGCTTAATACATACCAAAGATGAGGCTTTGAACATGTTTAAAACATACAAAGCAAAAGTGGAAAACCAACTTGACATAAGAATTAAGATTCTAAGGTCAGACAGAGGTGGTGAATATCAATCGAATGAGTTCAAAGAATTCTATTCAACTCATGGTATAGTTCATCAAACCACTGCGCCATATACTCCAAAACAAAATGGAGTTGCCGAACGTAAGAATATAATATGGAAAAATATGATAAATTTTATGTTTATTAGTTCGGGGGCACCTCTAAGTTGATGGGGTGAGACACTAATTACTGCAAATATGATATTGAACAAAATTCCTCAAAAGAAAAATGATTAATCTCCTTATGAATTGTGAAAAAGGAAGATTGCCTACTTTCAAAATGATGAAAGTGTGGAGTTGCCTAGCGAAAGTTCAGGTTTCTTTACCAAAGAGAACTAAACTTGGACCAAAAACTGTGGATTGCATATATATATATTGGTCATGTCAATAATAGTGCAGCATATAAGTTTTTGGTGTATCATTCTGATGTTGACGGTATTCACAAGAACACACTAATGGAATCTACAGATGCAAAATTCTTTGAGGAGATGTTTCCTTACAAAGACAAGGATAAAAGTGTCTTAATAATAAGAAGAGGACACTGCCTCAAAATGATGATAATCTTACTTCATCGGTTCAAAAAGAAAATTCTGAACTAAGGAGAAGTAAACGTGGAAAAATCACCAAATATTTTGGACCGGACTTTATGACCTTTTCCGTTGAAGGAGAATCTCAAACATATATGGCTACTATGAAATCATCTTAAGCACCTTATTGGAAGGAAGCTATCCAAAGTGAGGTAGAATTCATTGTACAAAATAATACATCGAAATTGGTTAATCTCCCTCCGGGACAAAAAATCAATAGGTCATAAATGGATCTTCAAACGGAAACTAAGGCCTGATGGTACTATAGAAAAATATAAAGCACGTATAGTAGCCAAAGGGTTTAGACAAAAAGAAGGTGTAGATTTCTTTGATACCTACTCACTAGTGTCTAGAATTATGTCTATAAGGACATTAATTTCTATAGCAGCGATTCACAATTTGGAAATACATCAAATGGATGTGAAGACTGCATTCCTGAATGGTGAACTAGATGAAGAAATTTACATGGAACAACCCGAAGGGTTTGTTGTGAAAGGTCAAGATAAGAAAGTCTGTAAATTGATTAAGTCTTTATATGGACTTAAACAAGCTCCAAAACAGTGGCATGAAAAGTTTGATAATACATTATTATTAAATGGTTTTCAAATAAATGAATGTGACAAATGTGTCTACATTAAGGAATGTAATAATACATATGTCATTATATGCTTGTATGTGGATGATATGCTAATTATGAGAACAAGTAAGGATGTAATTAATCAAACTAAGAAGATGTTGCATGCCGCTTTCGATATGAAAGATATGAGAATAGCGGATGTCATTCTTGGTATTAGAATTCAAAGGAAGTCTGAGGGTTATATATTAACTCAATCTCATTATGTTGAGAAGGTCCTTAAAAAATTCGGACACTATGATGATAGACCGGTTATTACGTCAATTTATCCCGCTAGTCACCTTAAGAAGCATGAAGGTGATAGTGTGTCTCAATTGGAGTATACGCAAGTTCTTGAAAGCTTGATGTACATAATGAATTGTACGAGACCGGATTTGGCATATACAGTGAGTCGACTTAGTCGATACTCACACAATCCTAGAAATGATCATTGGGTAGCGCTAATAAGGGCCCTACGATATCTAAAGCATACAATGAACTATGAGTTGCATTATACAAAATATCCTCCCGTGTTTGAAGAATATTGTGATGCTAATTGGATTTCCAACCATTCAGAAAGTAAGTCCACAAGTGGGTATGTATTTACACTTGGTGGAGCGTCGGTATCTTGGAAATCATCAAAGCAAGTGGTAAATAAGAGATCAACTATGGAAACAGAGTTTGTAGTCTTATACAAAGTTGTCGAAGAGGCAGAATGGCTAAGAAACTTCCTAGAAGGTATTTCGTTGTGGAAAAAGCCTGTGACAGTCATTTGCATACATTGTGATAGTATGGCTGCCCTGACGAGGGCAAAGAATAAAATATACAATGGCAAGTCAAGACGTATAGGGCGACGTCATAATACAATATGAAGCTTGCTAAAGAGTGGAATTATATTCATTGATTATGTAAAGTCAATGGACAATATAGCGGATCCTTTGACAAAAGGCCTTACAAGAGAGAAAGTCGTATTTACATCGAGGGGAATGGGCTTAAAGCCTCTACAATGAGTCGTTAACTGGTGAAAATCTAACCTATCATAATTGGAGATCTCATGGTTTAGGTTCAATAGGAAAACTAGCTGGGAAAGACTCAAGGAGCATAAAACACATATATGCTCATTCATGTGGTGTACTAAGTGTGTTAATCCGTTGATATTTTAATGGATGAATATGTGTTATTTTTAATAATACTCAAAAGTCTTTATGGTGCGATAGTACGGACTATTCTTGTTTGATAATACCTATATGAGATTGATGTGGGGTCGCATCTGGGAGAACTGATATGACTACGTTCTCTAAAAATTCTCATGAAGAAGGAGTTGTTCATGACCGAAAAGAACACAACCGTAAGAATTGAAATATGCCGATATGGCATGTGTGATATTTGTTGTCTAGATTTACTACAAAATGTGAATAATTCAAGGCACTTTGTCTACTACTTCAGAAGTAGATCCGATAGGTATTCACTATGAACGCTTCAAGTCCAAAAGACTCTGTTTCCAATGCATGACATATCGCGTTTGACAGAAATGACGATAAGTTCCTCTTTATCTTATTTTCTATCCACATGTGGGGTATTGTTAGATGTGTGAATAGAAAATGTGGGGTATTGTTGGAACTTGTAGAAGAAGAAGATCAAAAAGTGAACAAAATAAGCATTGCGATTTTAGGCGCCGTGCCGCGGCGCCCAAGAACAGGGTCGCGGTGCCTGAATAACCGTCGACAGCGCCACAGCGCCAAAAACTTCAGAGAGCTCTGCAGGTTTTATAGCGCCACGGCGCTATGGGGCAGAGCCGCGACGCTAATCCAACGAAAAAATCCAGTTTCAACCAAAAGTTGTGTCTCTTCCTATATGTCACAACCTTTGGAATGAAAAGTTGTCATGGACGAAAATTCATGCTATAAAAGCATGTGGATCACTTGTTAGAACATACACAATACTCATAACATTACAATAAATCATTAAATATATCTAATGATCTAAGATTGTGGCTCTATTATCTTCTTCTTCCAAAGGCTATTTTCTGAAGAACACATATAGTAAATTCGCCAGGAGTGAAGTTCTTGTGCGAGAACTTTCACTCAGATAGTTGTATCTTCAAGGCAGACGTCCGTTAAACTACAACACAAGTGGGGACGAATTTTTGTCTTAGTACACTGCATTAAGCAGGTCTCTGTCTACACCAAGTTAGTAAGAGTTTATATACTTGTTGTTTTTGTTGTTGTTAATTTCAATTTACATTGAAGTATTATTATATTATTGTGGTTATTCATTGAAAGGTCTAGATTGACACTAACACTCATAACTTTAGAATATAATGGTTCAATGCTAAAAAAATTAAAAAATTGAACTCCTAGAATTAAAATTCTAAATCCGCCTCTAGGTGCCATCATGACCGCTAAATTAGGTCGTGACAGTAAATAATTTTATTTTAACCAGAATACAACTTACAACTTATTTTAACCAGAATACAACTTACCATAATTAAAAATCAGTTTTAAGAGATGAATAGTCGTCTTTGGGTCCGTGCGAGCCGTGCTACCGCACAGGGCTCCCGAAAAAAAAAAAAAATTAGGGGTCCCTTTTTTCATTTTTTATTAAGTAGTATTAGCCAGAATTTACTGTAAAAGTCAATAATGCGCAGGTCTTAGCCCAATTTAAAATAATTTCTAATTATTAAAATCGTATATTTATTTATATTAAGGGCTCACTTTTACGAATTAAAATAGAGTTTCAAAATGTTTGAGACAAGCCTCAGGAGGTGAATGGAAGACATAATTGGCCAACCTGGCTGTAGCGGACCAATCCTCTAACTTGCCTTCAGGTAAATTTAGCTCATTTTAGGGGTAAGTAATTAATGGTGTACATTTTGACCCTGTAAAGGCAGTGTATTAAATCCTCCATAGTGTATGTGGTTTCGATAAATATACTGTAATATATATATATGGGTGTGTTAAGAAAACGTATATCAAATTGATACATGTAAAAATGTTGAAAATTTAAAAAGAAATATTTTGCATCATGCTTAATGGAGCCACGTTTCTGATTGAAATTACGATTGATTTTATATGCTTTAATTTGCTCGAATAATATTCTCTTCTTATCCAAGAGGATACTTTAATTTGCTTTGGAGGTCCGAATGTTTATTATTCAAGTCTTCTAGACTTTTTTATATCGAGGGACGAGGAATCGGGGCCCATTGAGAGACTTGCACGATGGACTATTAGCTCCGTGATAGAGCGTACCCGTTATCGTTGGAAAAAAAGTATAGGTTCCGCTCCTATATTAATATACGGACTGAAAGTGAAATGAAAAGTATAATTCGAATGATAGGAATTCAATATGTACGTTCTTGTTGCAAGAAAACTAAAACAGAAGATTGTGTGCTTTATTAACTCCATAAGTCGTTCAAGACCATGAATACATCTTTATAAAGGAATAATACATGTTAATAACCACTACTTTGAAAATTCACTTTAATTTCTTTTTGCACATATAAGTGCTTTATAATTTTCAAATACTTGGTGGTTTTAAAAAATTTCATACCCCTAAGTGCAGAAACAATGCCCATCTTTGCACTTGGCAGCATAAGTAAATGGATAACAATGATAATAACAATCTGCAGCCTTGGTGCATACTGGCTGTGCTGAAACTTCCAAGCAAAACAAACCTGCAAAAAATAAAAAGTAATATCCGAAATTAAATAAAAAGAATGTTCAAAATTTAATATTCATATATAAAAAGTAATTTTTTACCTATATACGTCAATATGTTATTATAAATAATATAATTTTCTGAAGAAGGGTATTCAGTTGACTATCCTTCGACCTATATATGTGGCTCCGCGAACTCCCCATTTTAAGATTCTTTATTCCAGGGGCTCGAACATAAAACTTGTTATATTAAGAATGAGGAGATCACAAATATTTCACCACCGTTAAAAGAAAAAAAAATTAACTTGCATAGTATTTTGGTTACATCTACTAATTATTCTATACCAAAAAAGTTACACTAAAAATGGAACAATAGAAATTAATTACACACAAATAATTGGGAAGAGAGATTGATTACACACCAATAATTGCAATTAGGATGACATAAACCATGAACAATGCAGTGAAGCAAACTCTCGCCATCTCTTCAGATATTATAACACAAGTTTTTCTGATGAACTTTCTTTTTAACTTGAATCAAATTTTACTTTGGTGGTGTGTATATATATACACTTATAGGGGACAAACTGTGATTTAATTTGGAAAAACATTTATTGTGTTGAACATTTTTTGGTTTGTTTGTATAATCTGTCTCATTAGGAAAGAAGTAAATTGTCCGTATAGACGTATCTTAATTGGTTTCAGAATGGTAGATTCCCACAAGAAAAGAAACAAATTGAGAATAAGGAAAAGGGTCAGATTTTACCATGTAGTGGAGGGGTAAATTGGTTGGGTGCTGAGGTGGCATATCAATCATGTAGCGTTTGTATCATCAAAATGTTAGTGAGACGTTAGATTAGGTGTCCACCTTAGATAAATTTGATCTTTTCCCAAAAAAATAATTAGAATTAAATGGTTAACCAAGTTTTGTAGAAAATAATTAAAATAGTTACTATACATAATAAGTAATGAAAAATACTCTAAATTAAGATCGTAATATAGCATTTGTCATTAGGCAGTCATTGCTAACGTCATCAATTAGACAAGAAACTAGTTCTAATTATTGTATATGTAACCTTCTACTTGAGTTTTACTGTCCGATTCAAAAGGTAATATTGGTCTACTGTGATAATATTAGTGGGATATATCTTTCCAGCAATCTCGTCCAACATCAGCGCACTAAACACATTGGGATGTACATTCATTTCGTTCGCAAAAAAAGTGGCTCGTGGTCAAGTTTGTGTTCTTCATGTTACTTTCAGATATCATATTACCGACATCTTCACCAAAGGACTTCCGCGCATACTATTTGATGATTTTTTAGCTAGTCTCAGTGTTCGTAAACCTCCCGCTTCGACTGCGGTGGAGCGTCGGTATCTTGAAAATCATCAAAGCAAGCGGTAAATAAGAGATCAACTATGGAAACAGAGTTTGTAGCCTTATACAAAGCCGCCGAAGAGGCAGAATGGCTAAGAAACTTCCTAGAAAGTATTTCATTGTGGACAAAGCCTGTGACAGTCATTTGCATACATTGTGATAGTATGGCTGCCCTGACGAGGGCAAAGAATCAAATATACAATGGCAAGTCAAGACATATAAGGCGGCGTCATAATACAATATGAAGCTTGCTAAAGAATGGAATTATATCCATTGATTATGTAAAGTCACAAAGGACAATATAGCGGATCCTTTGACAAAAGGCCTTACAAGAGAGCAAGTCGTATTTACATCGAGGGAATGGGCTTAAAGCCTCTACAATGAGTCGTTAACCGGTGGAAACCTAACCTATCATAATTAGAGATCTCATGGTTTAGGTTCAATAGGAAAACTAGCTGGGAAAGACTCAAGGAGCATAAAACACATATATGTTCATTCATGTGGTTACACTAAGTGTGTTAATCCGTTGATGTTTTAAGGGATGAATATGTGTTATTTTTAATAATACTCAAAAGTCTTTATGATGGGATAGTACGGACTATTCTTGTTTGATAATACCTATATGAGATTGATGTGGGGTCGCATCTGGGAGAACTAATATGGCTACGTTCTCTAAAAATTCTCATGAAGAAGGAGTTGTTCATGACCGAAAAGAACACAACCGTAAGAATTGAAATATGTCAATATGACATGTGTGATACTTGTTGTCTCGATTTACTATAAAATGTGAATAGTTGATGCGCGAAAAGATGCACACACTTTAACGCAAGTGCACGTTATCGTAACAAGTAATATAGTCTTAGTAAGACCGAATATCGTCCACAAAGATTAGGGTTCAAGTACCAACTATCTATCTTTTGGTATCTATTTGGTAAATTGATGTTTGATTTTGTTGTTTATAACTAAGAATTATAAAGACTAATTTAACTAATGAGTTTACTTCAAATGTGATGGGAATAGGGCTTCCATGTCTCTTCAACTATCCGCTTATGTTATTTATTAATGCAATGAATTATGGACTTCTTCTATCGGAGAAAGCAGGTTTACGAAATCGTTTTATATTCCCGTTAAGGATATATAAACACTCAACCCCAGTATTGCACCTTACCTACCTTTCGGTGATAAGGATAACTCTATAGGAGGATTAAGAACAAAAACCTAGTTAACCGTCACGCACCATGCGCAAAATTAGGATTTTTAAGCCTCTCATTAACGCTACATAAATAATTGAGGTATTTTCATCCCCAATCCAAGAATGTCTACCCAACTTACAGTATATTCACAATCTCTCCTTTCGAAGTAAATTAGAAATCATATAGTGATAATTAGTTGTCAATTAATTACCAAGCATTCAAAGCAATTATTGGATAAATCTCTCAAAGAAGAATAATAACCATAAACATGCATTAATTCATAACATAAGTTTCTAGAGAATTAACATGGAAAGCCCTATAAGAGAATTAGTTCCTAGCCATTGACATGACAAGAACTAATTCAAAAGTCATCATACAAAAGCGAAATAAAGAAAAGAAAAGGAAAAGAAAGTACTAAATTATGGTCTCGATCTCAAGCAAGAAATCTTGAGTTGTGCGAGAAGGGAACCTTGAAATCTGCCTAGGGTTCTCCTTTTATAAATGAAAACCGCCCTTAACTTTTCCTGCAGGCTGGCCCAAAAATCGTCAAAATCCTGATTTTCAGCGTCGGCGCGCGACCACGCTTCGGCGCGCGGCTGAACCTGCGACCGCCGGGTGAATTGGCGTCGCGGCCACGATTTACGCTATCTGTGGCGCGGCCACTGCACTGTAGCCTCTCTGATGATTAGGCGTCGCGACCCTGCACCTGTTGACATAAGGCGCCGCGTACTGGGACTCTGCGACCTCTCGGATATTGGCGCCGCGCCACATTGCGAGGCGCGTGAGGCCAGTGCAGGTTTTTGCCTCGTTCGCCACTTTCTCCGTTTTTAGCTCTGGAACCTCCTCTTTTGCTCTCTTTTAGCTCCTTTTCCGCCATTTTGCCATTTTAACCACTTTGACTCAAAAGAAAGAAAAACTATCCTAATACGACACTTATTTGTACAAAAAGGGACAAAAGACTAACTAAAATTGACTCGAAAAGTATATATAAAATACACCGATCAAATACCCCCCAAACTTAACCTTTGCTCGCCCTCGAGCAAAGATAGAAAGAAAGAAATAAAAGACTCAAGAAACGAAAATAAAAGACTCACTGACATTGATCACTTTTGCTGCATTAGTGTTAACTAGAAAAACATGAGGGTTAGCAAAATAATATGCAGGAACATATAGCATGAAATTTCAGCACACTAAACACATTAAGCTAGATATTTCGAAAACTCATATTTATCATGCTTAATGGAAGTCAATATACTAAATCATGCTTGTAAAATAGAAAAATTCTTATGGCATGTTTACTTGCTATTCTCCACTAATCCTGGATATGCATAAAAGAGATCTTCAGGACTTTAAGGGTTGTAATGTAGGCTTAGGTAGGGGTTGGTAAAAATAGGCATTTAGGCTCATTTTTGTGTACCATAAGCTCTTTAGCTTTTCAGTATTTCCCTTTTCTTTTTGTTCTTTTCTTCACTTCAATTCTATCTTTTCCCTCTTTTGTTTTGGGAGAGTGAAGAGTATTATAATAACAAGCACCCCCAAACTTAGGCTTTTGCCTATTTCTTATTACTTTTTTATTGGGGTGCAACAAGCTTGTTCATTCTTTTTGTCTCTTTTTTAACACACAATTTATTCCACTATTTCATATTTTTACTTATGGCACAATATGTGGGCATATGGGGTGTCAAAGAAGAAGTTTCAATTTTTTTTTGGCTCAATGGGGCTGACTAGGGATATGTTTAAAGTCCGGGATAGAAAAGAGTGGTAAGAATTGGCTATCAAAGAAATGTCTGAGTCATCTCCCTAACATGCATATCCTAACTATTTCGCCTCAAATAGCAAGCAATCATAACACATAAGTATTCATCATTTAGCATGCATAATTCAAGCAAGACACTCCAAATAGACCGATTTTATGAGTTTTTGGCATATCTGACTCTAAGTGTTTAGATAGTTGCTTTTATTCCATTACATTATTCCACCTTACTTCACTAGGTGTTTCTAGCAACTACAGCATACATGATCTTTGACAGGCAATTATGACTCAAAAAGAAGAAGAAAAAAATTGTGACTCAAAAATACCTAAAAACAATTATAAAGACATGACACAAATAAAACAAGACACAAATAAAACACCCCCAAACTTAAATCACACATTGTCCCCAATGTGTGTAGACTCAAAGACAATAAAAGAAAATAAGACACTTACAGACTTTGGCTAAAATGGTGGTGGTGGTGGTGGCATTGGTTGTCATGGACATTTGGTGAACAAGGAACTTATCTCGTTGATTTCTTTGTCGCGTTTCTTGCGCCCTTGTATCATTGTGTCCAAACTCGCATCATCCTCATCCGATTACGAAGCGGTTGCTCCATCGTGGGCGCGAGGTTACTTACGTGGTTGGCGGTGGCTAGGTCTGCCTCGTATTGAGCCTCTATTGTGCTCATCTTGCGTCCATGGCGGCCTCTGCTTCTTTGCTTCTTTATTCTTCTTGGTTGTTGTGCTCTTCTTCTTGCTGCTGGGGGCTTGGGTCTGGAAAAGAGTGCACTATCCCATAGGACACAGGCAGTTGGTTTCTCTCATGAGTATCAGTGGGTAGGGTTGGGACCGCATTCATGTTACATAAATTCGTGATAAGTGAGTCATGTCCCAATCCACCCGTTGTCACCAACCTGCTAATTTCTTCAATGCTCTGTGCTATCTCCTTCCCCACATCAATCGTTTTCCCCGTCATAATTCCATATATCAGCCTAATCCTCTCTTCTGGCACTCTGGTGAAGTGCGTGGATGGAATCATGCGGGCACTGACGAAATATAGCCAACCGCCCGTTTGCTTTGTTAATGCTTTGCTCAGTGCTCTTGATCCATTTCTTCCAATATCAAATGCAGCCCCAGGGTAGCTTACTGTGTCTGCAACGACATTCCAGTCGATGCGGTTGGTGCTCCTAGACCATGTTCTAAAGTGGTTCCAATCACTACTTTCTTCAACATCAACCGTCTTTAGGGCCATATTTATTGCTTCTGCCGTCACAGGCATATATTTTCCCCTCACAAAGCATCCCCTTTCCACCTTCTCCGGAAAGTTCGCATAGAATTCACGCACCATTGTTGTGTTCATTGGTGCTATCTTCTCCGGATTTACAAATCTCTTCCACCCCCTTAACTCAATCATTGCCCGAATGGGCTCATAAACATCCTCTTCCCCAAACGACTCCCTCTGATAATCCATTCCCCTTTCAGGGATTAAGGGTCTGGTATCAAGCTTTTTGTATCTTTGAAAGGCTTGGTAGCTCACAAACCTAGTATCATCGTATTGCGGGGCTGGGGTGGATGTGGAGGTTCTTCTCTTCCTGGTGGCCATGGTTAAAACAGTTTCTGCGGCTTACAACTTAGTGGCACAAATGTCTCCCAACACAATCAACAACTAGCAGTTAAACACAACACCCCCAAACTTCACTCTCTGCAATACCCACACCCTCCTTGTCTACTCTTTCTCCAAACTTCACAATCAATTTTTCAGCACCCAAACTACTTCAACACTACAACACTTCTCCACACTACTACCTCCTTTGACTACTTAGCAACTTTCAAGAAAAGGTGAAGATTACCTTTTTGATGGTGTTCTCCACGATGTTCTTGCTTCTAATGGTGAATTGAGGCTATGGAATGGAGCTTTGTTGGTTGAGATGGCTAAGGGTTTTAGGAATTTAAGAATTTTGGTTGTGGTTGGGTTTGATTTGTGGAGGATTTGTGGGTAACTTGTGGATTTTCGTGGGTTTTGTGAGGAGAAGGGTTAGGTTTTGGTTTTGAATTTGGGGCAAATCTGATTTCTGGGCGTTTTTAAGTTTCTGGATTTCCGCCGGTAGCCCTGCTTTTAGCGCGGCTGATGTTAATACTCGCCGGGACTTTATGCGTCGCGGCCATTACGGTATGGCTATCTTGGAAATTTTTACGGATTTATTGCCGCGCGCTTAAACTCAGCGCACTTCGATTCTTTTAGCGCGTGACACTGCTCTGGCGTCATTGCGCTTACCCGCTTTTCTGGAAATCCTAGCTTTTCTTCAGTTTTTCGTCCTTTAGTTTATTTGCCTATACCTGTCAATCACAACACAAACACTAGAACCCAAGACTGTGAGACTGTTCTAGACAAAATAAAATAAACTAAAGACAGGAATTGAAATAACATAATTGAAAACGTTGGGTTGCCTCCCAAGTAGCGCTATATTTAACGTCTTTTAGCCGGACGCAAGTTCCTTAGTTTAATAAATATGGGGTGGGTCAAGCCCGCAACTAATCCATTTTCTCCACATTTTACGTTTTCTTTTTCTTCTTTTCCTCTTAGCATTATCAGTAAGGCGGAGTTCAGGAACACATACCAGCTTCTGTGGGGGTTTGGCGAACCATGCTTGCTTTCGTGGGCTCATCTCCCTTTGGTTGACTTGTAGTGGCTCACAGGGGGGCTTGATGGTGCTGACTGCAAAGCACCTACTCATAGTTGGTGGCTCAATGACGTGTTTAAAAACTTTAAACACCATTTCTTCCTTCTCCACCCTTAGTGTCAGCTCTCCTCTTTCTACATCAATCAAAACTCTCCCTGTTGCTAGGAATGGTCTCCCCAATATGATAGGGATTTCCGCATCTTCTTCCATGTCAAGAATGAGGAAGTCTGCAGGAAAGAAGAATTTTCCTACTTTGACAAAAACGAGGTTGCTTGTTCTAAGAAGTTCGTCATCGGAAAGTTTCTAAACTTCTAGATGAGCGATGCAAAGGCAGTTGTCAAGCAAGTGGAGGAACTCCAAGTCATTGTTCATGAATTAGAGGTTGAAGGTATGAGCCTTAACCAATATTTCCTTATTGGTGCTATTATTGAAAAATTACCTCATTCTTGGAAGAATTTTAAAGTTTATTTGAAGCATCTAACGGAGGAAATGAGTATTGAGCAACTGGTTGTGAAAATTCGTGTTGAAGAGGACAACCGGAAGAATAAAAGGGTTGATGCTGTTTCATTAGAGCCTAATGCCAACATGGTAGAAGACAATGCTTCCAAGGCCAAGTTTCAGAAAGGCAAGGGCAAATTTGTTGGTGCCAAGCCATCTTTTGCAACCGGGAGGAATGCACTAGCCCCACAAAGGACCAATGCATTCAAGAAATCACAACTGGGACTATGTTGGGTATGTGGAAAACCTGGTCATAGGTCAAAAGTTTTCCGGCTTCGAAAGAGTCAATGTGGTGGTGTTGGAGGTTCGAGTAATGTCAATCAAACCAACCGAGTTGAAACTAAGAACCAATTTATTGGTGTTGTGGCTGCTCAAGCAAATCTGGTTACAAATTCAACCGATTGGTGGATGGACATGGGTGCTACAAGGCATGTATGTTCAGAGAAGGACATGTTTTCATCTTACCAAGCCATCTAGTATGGAGAACCACTGTTCGTGAGAAATGTCGTTGCTGTGAAGGTAGAAGGGAAAGGGAATGTGACATTGAGGCTCACTTCCGGGAATGATCTTGTGCTCACAAATGTGTTGCACGTGCCTGAAATTTGTAAGAATCTAATTTCTGGGTCTGTTCTTAGAAACAAAGGCTTTAAAATTGTAATAGAATCTGAAAAATTTGTACTCACCAAAGGTGGGGTGTATGTAGGAAAGGGTTACCTCAGTGAGGGGCTCTTCAAATTAAGCATTGTACCTACTCAGGCAGTTTCCATTATTAATGAAAATCAGCACTAATCTTCTACATGTTTATAGTTGATTCCATGCTTATGGCATTCTCGATTAGGCCATGTTAATTATTGTTCCTTACAAAGAATGGTAAAGATAGACATGTTGCCAAAATGTTCTATGAATAAAATGACTAAATGTGGGATTTGCATAGAGTCAAAATATGCAAGTCATCCTCATAAATCTGTTGTGAAATCAAATGAAGTGTTTGGCTTAATTTTTAGTGATTACCAAGCAACCCTATCGCGTGTAGGAAAGAATTATTACATATCATTTATCGATGATTGCAGTAAATTTTGCTATGTATACTTAATACATACCAAAGATGAGGCTTTGAACATGTTTAAAACATACAAAGCAAAAGTGGAAAACCAACTTGACATAAGAATTAAGATTCTAAGGTCAGACAGAGGTGGTGAATATCAATCGAATGAGTTCAAAGAATTCTGTTCAACTCATGGTATAGTTCATCAAACCACTGCGCCATATACTCCAAAACAAAATGGAGTTGCCGAACGTAAGAATATAATATGGAAAAATATGATAAATTTTATGTTGATTAGTGTTACACCCCGTAGTTCAGGTCATGCGTATGAGAGCGTACGAAATGGAGTAAGACTTAAAATTTTAGAAGGACGGGTTGATGGATTGTTTCGGACGGGTTTTAGTCAACTTTGAGGCGGGTTATGACCCGTTACATTGAGAGTTCCTAGATGTTTCAAAGGCCTAATGCGTAGTTCGTTGAGTTTAGTTTCCAACGCAACCCACCGTTCGTCGATAGGACATCGGAGTAGAAATTATGGGGGTTACAAGTTCAGTGCACAGTTGGACAGAAAGGTGTTTGATCGAGAGCCATAGAAGCGCGCGGAAGAGCGGAGTGGTCGAGATTGCCGCGCAGCGTGGAAGCAGGCATGGCCGGAATGTTCTGGGAGTCGGCAGGAGTTTCAGCGCCGCGACGCCGGGCCGCGGCAGCGGCGGATTCTGGGAAAAACCGAGAAAATCAGATTTCTTCTTTTAAAAGGCCATGGGAGGGTGACAAGTGTCCCCATCTGATTTTGCAGGCACTACTTATTGACCAAGTCTTGAAGACTTGGTCATTTTTCACACTCTCATCTCTCTCTAAAGCTAAAGCTCTCCCTTCTCTCTAGAATTCCAAGAGAAATTCAAAGCTTGAGGAAAATCTGAAAAGTGTGGCAAGAAGGAAGCTTGTAGCTAGCTTGTAGGAGTTATTGTGGTGGTGTTCTTGGAAAGGAGGCTAGCAAAGTTGTTGGAATAATTTTGGCTAAAGCTCTAAGGTAACCATTCTTCTCTTGTAGCTAGTTATTTGTGTTGCATGTGAAGGAGAAGGAACTTGTAGTAGTAAATAATGCTCTTAGATTCATTGCATGTAAGAAATGTGGTTTGGATATGAAAGGATTGGTTAAGAAGGTTATGTGAGCATGTTGTAGCCTAAAAACTACCTTAAACTTGTTAAGTTAGTTGTTATGCATTGTGGGGCAGAATTTTACACACCCAAGATTAGGTGTGTAATCCCCTTTGAATTGTTTGGATTGTTGTGCCTTAAATGTGGCGTTTGGATGTTGAATTCGGCCTTGAAAAATGTGGCAAAGTATGTAGAAACAAAGGAAATGCTGCCCCATTTTCCATAGGATTTAGTGACTTTGAACTTGGAATATTTTACATTGAAACTAGAGGTTAATAAACGTATTATGGTCATTATAGGTTGACATACTACGTACGGTATTTTGGACTTAGCAAGTGGATTGACCGAAGAGGTATGTGGAACTTTCCTATCTCTTGAGCATGAATGGTTTTACCTATGTGATGCGATATCGTCTGAGGTTTGATATCTCTTACTTGTTTTAAGGATGTCTTGAGTTTTCAAAGTTAAGGGACTTGTTGTGTTCAAGTATATGATTCTTGTTTTCCTTTTAAAAGTGTAAGTCCCTTGGGTTTTAGGAAAATGTATTTGACTAAGGTATAACGTTAATATAATGACTTTATGGGTGGTTGATTATATTAGCTTTGTGAAAGGTTAACAAAGAAAGATTTACTTTAAGTAAAATGAGTACGGATAAATGATTTGAGGTTGTGAAAGGCAAATTGGTTTTAAGACATCAATTGCCCAAAAGTTTTATGTGAAAAAGAGTCATTTTTAAAAGAGTGGAAGTATGTAGTACTTTGGGTTAAATCCCCGGATTTTCTCTTATTTATGTTATGTATGATGGCCGGTTGAGCTACGGTAAGAGTATAAATGAGGGGTAAATCCCCAAGACGTTATACCACCTTCTCCAGGGTAAGAGTATAAATGAGGGGTAAATCCCCAAGACGTTATACCACCTTCTCCAGGATAAGAGTATAAATGAGAGGTAAACGTTATACCACCTGCTTCAGGGTAAGAGTATAAATGAGGGGTAAACCCCCAAGACGTTATACCACCTATTCCGTGGATTTGCTACCCACGATGCGAGGAATACCTCATGCGAGTCCGTAGGGCTCATGCGGGTGAAATAGTCACATGTGGGTGAGTACAGCATATGCGAGGAATACCTCATGCGGGTCCACATGACCCATGCGGGTCCACATGACCCATGCGGGTGAAATAGTCCCAGGAGTGGGAGTGCTTAATGATACTGCGGGGCGGATGACCTTTCTTTGACCATGAGCTTCCTATTTTCATGCAGTAATGTATATGTTTGATATTCTCATTTATTAGTAAGGCACAGTGTGCGGTAAACTGATTTTTATACATGTCTCCAGTTATTTTATACTTGAGGTATTTTCAGTATTTTCCAGTTTCACATACTTAGTACATATTGTGTACTGACCCCCTTCCTCGGGGGCTGCGTTCATGCCGCAGGTAGAGGTAAGCAGGTGGTGGATCCTCATTCGTAGGATCACTGTTCCGGTGTCAGAAGCTTCATTCCTCCGGAAGCTTGTTTTGTTGGTACGGTTCCTCCCTGATGCTATAGGTATTGTGTACATTCAGGGGTATGGCGGGGCCCTGTCCCGCCACAGTTGTTATTCTTAGAGGTCTGCGGCCACGTTTGTAGTTTTGGGCTGTAAGAATAAGTTGTACTGCTATACTTTTGATTAAGTATGTATTTATGGGCGACCTTATCGGTGGCGATGATGTTACCTTTATAAGTTATGTGTTATGTATGTTCATGTTATTCTCACGATGTATACGGCGGGGTGCCGGTAGGCACGATCAGCGGCCGGTGGTCGTGACAATTAGGTCGGGGGCACCTCTAAGTTGATGGGGTGAGACACTAATTACTGCAAATATGATATTGAACAAAATTCCTCAAAAGAAAAATGATTAATCTCCTTATGAATTGTGAAAAAGGAAGATTGCCTACTTTCAAAAGGATGAAAGTGTGGAGTTGCCTAGCGAAAGTTCAGGTTTCTTTACCAAAGAGAACTAAACTTGGACAAAAAACTGTGGATTGCATATATATATATTGGTCATGTCAATAATAGTGCAGCATATAAGTTTTTGGTGTATCATTCTGATATTGACGGTATTCACAAGAACACACTAATGGAATCTACAGAAGCAAAATTATTTGAGGAGATGTTTCCTTACAAAGACAAGGATAAAAGTGTCTTAATAATAAGAAGAGGATACTGCCTCAAAATGATGATAATCTTACTTCATCGGTTCAAAAAGAAAATTCTGAACTAAGGAGAAGTAAACGTGGAAAAATCACCAAATATTTTGGACCGGACTTTATGACATTTTCCGTTGAAGGAGAATCTCAAACATATAGGGCTACTATGAAATCATCTGAAGCACCTTATTGGAAGGAAGCTATCCAAAGTGAGGTAGAATTCATTGTACAAAATAATACATCGAAATTGGTTAATCTCGCTCCGGGACAAAAAATCAATAGGCCATAAATGGATCTTCAAACGGAAACTAAGGCCTCATGGTACTATAGAAAAATATAAAGCACGTATAGTAGCCAAAGGGTTTAGACAAAAAGAATGTGTAGATTTCTTTGATACCTACTCACCAGTGTCTAGAATTATGTCTATAAGGACGTTAATTTCTATAGCAGCGATTCACAATTTGGAAATACATCAAATGGATGTGAAGACTGCATTCCTGAATGGTGAACTAAATGAAGAAATTTACATGGAACAACCCGAAGGGTTTGTTGTGAAAGGTCAAGATAAGAAAGTCTGTAAATTGATTAAGTCTTTATATGGACTTAAACAAGCTCCAAAACAGTGGCATGAAAAGTTTGATAATACATTATTATTAAATGGTTTTCAAATAAATGAATGTGACAAATGTGTCTACATTAAGGAATGTAATAATGCATATGTCATTATATGCTTGTATGTGGATGATATGCTAATTATGAGAACAAGTAAGGATGTAATTAATCAAACTAAGAAGATGTTGCATGCCGCTTTCGATATGAAAGATATGAGAATAGCGGATGTCATTCTTGGTATTAGAATTCAAAGGAATTCTGAGGGTTATATATTAACTCAATCTCATTATGTTGAGAAGGTCCTTGAAAAATTCGGACACTATGATGATAGACCGGTTGTTACGTCATTTGATCCCGCTAGTCACCTTAAGAAGCATGAAGGTGATAGTGTGTCTCAATTGGAGTATACGCAAGTTCTTGAAAGCTTGATGTACATAATGAATTGTACGAGACCGGATTTGGCATATACAGTGAGTCGACTTAGTCGATACTCACACAATCCTAGAAATGATCATTGGGTAGCGCTAATAAGGGCCCTACGATATCTAAAGCATACAATGAACTATGAGTTGCATTATACAAAATATTCTCCCGTGTTTGAAGGATATTGTGATGCTAATTGGATTTCCAACCATTCAGAAAGTAAGTCCACAAGTGGGTATGTATTTACACTTGGTGGAGCGTCGGTATCTTGGAAAGTATCAAAGCAAGTGGTAAATAAGAGATCAACTATGGAAACAGAGTTTGTAGTCTTATACAAAGTTGTCGAAGAGGCAGAATGACTAAGAAACTTCCTAGAAGGTATTTCGTTATGGACAAAGCCTGTGACAGTCATTTGCATACATTGTGATAGTATGGCTTCCCTGACGAGGGCAAAGAATAAAATATACAATGGCAAGTCAAGAAGTATAAGACGACGTCATAATACAATATGAAGCTTGATAAAGAATGAAATTATATCCATTGATTATGTAAAGTCAATGGACAATATAGCGGATCCTTTGACAAAAGGTCTTACAAGAGAGCAAGTCGTATTTACATCGAGGGGAATGGGCTTAAAACCTCTACAATGAGTCGTTAACTGGTGGAAACCTAACCTATCATAATTGGAGATCTCATGGTTTAGGTTCAATAGAAAAACTAGCTGGGAAAGACTCAAGGAGCATAAAACATATATATGCTCATTCATGTGGTGTACTAAGTGTGTTAATCCGTTGGTGTTTTAAGGGATGAATATGTGTTATTTTTAATAATACTCAAAAGTCTTTATGGTGCGATAGTACGGACTATTCTTTTTTGATAATACATATATGAGATTGATGTGGGGTCGCATCTGGGAGAACTGATATGACTACGTTCTCTAAAAATTCTCATGAAGAAGGAGTTGTTCATGACCGAAAAGAACACAACCGTAAGAATTGAAATATGTCGATATGGCATGTGTGATACTTGTTGTCTCGATTTACTACAAAATGTGAATAGTTCAAGGCACTTTGTCCACTACTTCACAAGTAGATCCGATAGGTATTCACTACGAACGGTTCAAGTCCAAAAGACTCCGTTTCCAATGCATGACATATCGCGTTTGACAGAAATGACGATAAGTTCCTCTTTGTCTTATTTTCTATCCACGTGTGGGGTATTGTTAAATGTGTGAATAGAAAATGTGGGGTATTGTTGGAACTTGTAGAAGAAGAAGATCAAAAAGTGAACAGAATAAGTGTTGCGATTTTAGGCGCAGTGCCGCGGCGCCCAAGGACAGGGCCGCGGTGCCTGAACAGTCGTCGACAGCGCCACGGCGCCAAAAACTTCAGAGAGCTCTGCAGGTTTTATAGCGCCACGGCGCTATGGGGCAGAGCCGCGACGCTAATCCAACGAAAAAATCCAGTTTGAACCAAAAGTTGTGTCTCTTCCTATATATCACAACCTTTGGAATGAAAAGCTGCCATGGACGAAAATTCATGCTATAAAAGCATGTGGATCACTTGTTAGAACATACACAATACTCATAACATTACAATCAATCATTAAATTTATCTAATGATCTAAGATTGTGGCTCTATTATCTTCTTCTTCCAAAGGCTATTTTCTGAAGAAACATATAGTAAATTCGTCAGGAGTGAAGTTCTTGTGTGAGAACTTTCACTCAGATAGTTGTATCTTCAAGGCAGACGTCCGTTGAACTACAACACAAGTGGGGACGAATTTTTGTCTTAGGACACTGCATTAAGCAGGTCTCTATCTACACCAAGTTAGTAAGAGTTTATATACTTGCTGTTTTTGTTGTTGTTGATTTCAATTTACATTGAAGTATTATTATATTATTGTGGTTATTCATTGAAAGGTCTAGATTGGCACTAACACTCATAACTTTAGAATATAATGGTTCAATGCTAAAAAAATTAAAAAATTGAACTCCTAAAATTAAAATTCTAAATTCGCCTCCGGGTGCCATCATGACCGCTAAATTAGGTCGTGACAGTAAATAATTTTATTTTAAGCAGAATACAACTTACAAGTAAACCATTGTGTTTCAGAAGTGTGTTTTACGATAAGATGAATTTAGCAAGTATGTAATGACATATAAACAAAAGGTACATATAAGTACTCTTTGATATAGGTTAAACCATGATTTTCAGTAGCAGATCATTACGTGGCCCTTTTATAGAAAGAAAAAAGTGGTGCAAAAGAAGAAGAAAAGCTTAGATATGTATAATATATAAATTGATGATGTTTATCATTATCAGAATTAAAAATCAGTTTTAAGAGATGAATAGTCGTTTTTGGGTCCGTGCGAGCCGTGCTACCGCACAGGGCCCTCGAAAAACAAAAAAAATTAGGGGTTGATTAAGTAGTATTAGCCAGAATTTATTGTAAAAGCCAATAATGCGCATGTCTTAGCCCAATCAAAGTAAGAGTTGATTAACTTGAAGTTGTATTTGGTAGTTATTTACAATTTAAAATAATTTCTAATTATTGAAATCGTATATTTACTTATATTAATTACTCGCTTTTACGAATTAAAATATAGTTTCAAAATGTTTGAGACGGCCCTGAAGAGATAAATGGAAGACATAATTGGCCAACCTGTAGCGGACCAATCCTCTAACTTGCCTTCAGGTAAATTTAGCTCATTTTAGGGGTAAGTAATTAATGGTGTACATTTTGACCCTGTAAAGGCAGTGTATTAAATCCTCCATAGTGTATGTGGTTTCGATAAATATACTGTAATATATATATATGGGTGTGTTAAGAAAACGTATATCAAATTGATACATGTAAAAATGTTGAAAATTTAAAAAGAAATATTTTGCATCATGCTTAATGGAGCCACGTTTCTGATTGAAATTACGATTGATTTTATATGCTTTAATTTGCTCGAATAATATTCTCTTCTTATCCAAGAGGATACTTTAATTTGCTTTGGAGGTCCGAATGCTTAGTATTCATGTCTTCTAGACTTCTTTATATCGAGGGCGAGAATCGGGGCCATTGAGAGGCTTGCGATGGGCTATTAGCTCGATGATTGGCGTCTGTTATCTTTGGAAAAAAAGTATAGGTTCCGCTCCTATATTAATATACGGACTGAAAGTGAAATGAAAAGTATAATTCGAATGATAGGAATTCAATATGTACGTTCTTATTGCAAGAAAATTAAAATAGAAGATTGTGTGTTTTAGTAACTCTATAAGTCGTTCAAGAGCATGAATACATCTTTATAAAGGAATAATACATGTTAATAACCACTACTTTGAAAATTCACTTTAATTTCTTTTTGCACATATAAGTGCTTTATAATTTTCAAATACTTAGTGGTTTTAACAAATTTCATACCCCTAAGTGCAGAAACAATGCCCATCTTTGCACTTGGCAGCATAAGTAAATGGATAACAATGATAATAACAATCTGCAGCCTTGGTGCATACTGGCTGTGCTGAAACTTCCAAGCAAAACAAACCTGCAAAAAATAAAAAGTAATATCCGAAATTAAATAAAAAGAATGTTCAAAATTTAATATTCATATATAAAAAGTAATTTTTTACCTATATACGCAATATGTTATTATAAATAATATAATTTTCTGAAGAAGGGTATTCAGTTGACTACCCTTCGACCTATATATGTGGCTCCGCGAACTCCCATTCTTTATTCCAGGGGCTCGAACATGAAACGACTTCATCCATGTTTCGTCTATGCAACGACGAACATCTGCATCGCGTCTATGCAATGACGCATTTCATCTAAGCCTATGCAACGACTTCATCTATGTTTCGTCTATGCAACGACGAACATCTGCATCTCGTCTATGCAACGACGTCATTTCATCCAAAACTATGCAACGTCTCATCTATATTTCGTCTATGCAACGACGAGCATCTGCATCGCGTCTATGCAATGACGGCATCTCATGCAAGCCTACGCAATGGCTTCGTCCATGTTTCGTCTATGCAACGACGAGCATCTGCATCGCGTCTATGCAACGACGTATTTCATAAAAGCCTATCTGGCGGCCGTCTATTTTCATCTACGCAGCGAGCATGCGCATCGCGTCTATGCAATGACGCAATTCATAAAAGTCTATGCAACGGCTTCATCTATGTTTCATCTATGCAACGACGAACATCTGCATCGCGTCTATGCAACGACGCCATTTCATAAAAGCCTATGCAACGGCTTCATCTATGTTTAAATCTATCTGCGGCGATCATCTACATCGCGTCTACGCAACGGCGTCATTTCATCTAAGTCTATGCAGCGGCCGTATATGTTTCGTCTATGCAACGACGAGCATCTGCATCGCGTCTATGCAAAGACGTCATTTCATTTTAAGCCTATGCAACGGCTTCATCTATGTTTCGTCTATGCAACGACGAACATCTGTATCACGTCTATGCAACGACGTCATTTCATTCTAAGCCTATGCAACGACTTCATTTATGTTTCGTCTATGCAACGACGAGCATCTGCATCGCGTCTATGCAACGACGCCATTTCATCTAAGTCTATGCAACGGCTTCATGTATGTTTCGTCTATGCAACGATGAACATCTGCATCGCGTCTATGCAACGACGTCATTTCATCTAAGTCTATGCAACGACTCCATTCATATTTCATCTTTGCAACGACGAATATCTGCATCGCGTCTATGCAATGACGTCATCAACATCTACAAAAAATGTCTGTTACAGCACCACATCACATGTAACCCAGTGTCAATCATAATTCGACACTGGGACAAAATTTAAATCTGTGTCGGCATTGTCTTTAATTTTGCAGCATCACAGCAGCCCAGTGTCATCATGATTCGACACTGGGATAATTTTGAATCGACGTCTGCCTGCTTTAATTTTCTAGCATCGCAGCAACCCAGTGTCCTCATAATTCGACACTGGGACATATTTTTGAATCGGTATTCGTCCGTTCATAATTTTAGCATCACAGCAACTCAGTGTCCTCATAATTCGACACTGGGACATTTTTAAATTTGCGTCAATTTTGCTTTTTATTTTCGCATCACAACGACCCAGTGTCATCATAATTCGACATTGGGACAATTTTGAGTCCGCATCAGCCCCACTTTTGAGTTCCAATTTATAAAACAGGACATAATTGGCTACAAGTCAACATCTTTGTCCGAAGACTCTTCCATCATCTCCGTACAAAGAGGGACGTCATTGTGATCAATTTTGACCCGTTTTTCGTATATTTATTACAATTTTAAGTATTTTAGCACACCGCATTTTAATCGTTATTTTGCATACTTTTACCTAATATTCTGTGTTTTATTATTCACAAAATGGCATTTCATCTTAAATTAAGCATTATGTCTTTGATAATATTATGTTTTTATTATTCACAAAATGGCATTTAGATGACATTGTCGGTTGCTTACTGTTTTGCGTTGGCTGCGTTTTTCATTTTTTAAGGGCCATTTTGTCCACTGTTTGGTTATTGATATACTATTTTCGTTGTCCGTATTGAACTTTGGACAATTTGGCCCTATGTTTATGCATTTACTGATTTTGAACATATTGCTACATTTGAATATTGGGTATTTTACTGATTTGAACTGATACTACGCATTAGCCAATGAAAAAGTTATCCGTCAATGTTTTAGGCCTCCTGATTGCAAAAGGCGGAAAATAAAATAAATGAAGCTTTACGGGCGTTGATGATTTCTTCTACTTACAGGATAACCAACATGCTTGTGGCGGGTGAATTCTCGTAGTCGCGCTTGTTTAGGATGTCTCACTTTATTTTTATATATATCTGAGCCCTCCATGTTTAAAACTATACTGTTTTGGCGCGGATCTGAAGGTTTTATTTATTTTATTGTTTTTTTTTAACAATATTGGTCGATGAAGGAATCTCCGTCTGATTTCCAAGGCCTCCTCTGTACAAAAGACGGATGTATTTATTTTTTACTTTACTTATTAATTCTTTTCATTGCATTAAAATTATTTATTATATTATTAACACTTTTACTAAGTGTTTATGCAGGTACCCGGAGATCATCTTGTGCAGAAGGCCTAAAAAGGGCTAAAAGATGTCTCGGAGTTTTATTTTATGTCGCATTTAATTTTAGTATTATTATTCTGTATTGCACTTTATTTTAATTATAAATTATGAAAAAATGCTTAGAATAGGTAGAATAAAAAAAGGCAATAAATAATTAACCTAGGTTTGAACGAATAACCGCAAGTTAGCGGATCTTAAAGGATGCATAATCCCTTCTTTAGGATAATAAAGAACTCGATCGAGAATCTCATTAATTTATGAGACCATTAAATGGAGATTAATTGCGATATTTTATTGCAATAAATCAAGTGTCCTAATTCACTTAACTAATTAGGTGGCGACTCATCAAAATCGGCATTATTGCTCCGTCGAGGAACCGCGCCAAAGAGCAACGTTGCGGATATCGTTCAGACCCCGAGGTCAAAAACGGGCGCGACACTAATTACTGCAAATATGATATTGAACAAAATTTCTCAAAAGAAAAATGATTAATCTCCTTATGAATTGTGGAAAGGAAGATTGTCTACTTTCAAAAGGGATTATTCATGATCGAAAAGAATACAACCGTAAGAATTGAAATATGTCGATATGGCATGTGTGATACTTGTTGTCTCGATTTACTACAAAATGTGAATAGTTCAAGGCACTTTGTCCACTACTTCACAAGTAGATCCGATAGGTATTCACTCTGAGCGGTTGAGTCCAAAAGACTCTGTTTCCAATGCATGACATATCGTGTTTGACAGAAATGACGATAAGTTCCTCTTTATCTTATTTTCTATCCACGTGTGGGGTATTGTTAGATGTGTGAATAGAAAATGTGGGGTATTGTTGGAACTTGTAGAAGAAGAAGAAGATCAAAAAGTGAACAGAATAAGTGTTGCGATTTTAGCGCGATCTTGCATGGCGCTTGAGGCAGTGCGGTGCACGAGCAGTGTCGGCGCCACGGCGCCAAAAATATCAGAGAGCTCTGCAGGTTTTATAGCGCCACGGCGCTATGGGGCAGAGCCGCGACGCTAATCAGCGGAAAAATTCGATTTGAACCAAAGTTGTGTCTCTTCCTATATGTCACGACCTTTGGAATGAAAAAGCACATGGGCCGAAAATTCATGCTATAAAAGCATGTGGATCATTTGTTAGAACATACACAATACTCATAACATTACAATCAATCATTAAATTTATCTAATGATCTAAGGTTGTGGCTCTATTATCTTCTTCCTCTAAAGGATATTTTAGAAGTACATATAGTAAATTAGCGAGAGTGAAGTTCTTGTGCGAGAACTTTCACTCAGATAGTTGTATCTTCAAGGCAGACGTCCGTTGAACTACAACACAAGTGGGGACGAATTTTTGTCTTAGGACACTGCATTAAGCAGGTCTCTATCTACACCAAGTTAGTAAGAGTTTATATACTTGCTGTTTTTGTTGTTGTTGATTTCAATTTACATTGAAGTATTATTATATTATTGTGGTTATTCATTGAAAGGTCTAGATTGGCACTAACACTCATAACTTTAGAATATAATGGTTCAATGCTAAAAAAATTAAAAAATTGAACTCCTAAAATTAAAATTCTAAATTCGCCTCCGGGTGCCATCATGACCGCTAAATTAGGTCGTGACAGTAAATAATTTTATTTTAAGCAGAATACAACTTACAAGTAAACCATTGTGTTTCAGAAGTGTGTTTTGCGATAAGATGAATTTAGCAAGTATGTAATGACATATAAACAAAAGGTACATATAAGTACTCTTTGATATAGGGTTAAACCATGATTTTCAGTAGCAGATCATTACGTGGCCCTTTTATAGAAAGAAAAAAGTGGTGCAAAAGAAGAAGAAAAGCTTAGATATGTATAATATATAAATTGATGATGTTTATCATTATCAGAATTAAAAATCAGTTTTAAGAGATGAATAGTCGTTTTTGGGTCCGTGCGAGCCGTGCTACCGCACAGGGCCCTCGAAAAACAAAAAAAATTAGGGGTTGATTAAGTAGTATTAGCCAGAATTTATTGTAAAAGCCAATAATGCGCATGTCTTAGCCCAATCAAAGTAAGAGTTGATTAACTTGAAGTTGTATTTGGTAGTTATTTACAATTTAAAATAATTTCTAATTATTGAAATCGTATATTTACTTATATTAATTACTCGCTTTTACGAATTAAAATATAGTTTCAAAATGTTTGAGACGGCCCTGAAGAGATAAATGGAAGACATAATTGGCCAACCTGTAGCGGACCAATCCTCTAACTTGCCTTCAGGTAAATTTAGCTCATTTTAGGGGTAAGTAATTAATGGTGTACATTTTGACCCTGTAAAGGCAGTGTATTAAATCCTCCATAGTGTATGTGGTTTCGATAAATATACTGTAATATATATATATGGGTGTGTTAAGAAAACGTATATCAAATTGATACATGTAAAAATGTTGAAAATTTAAAAAGAAATATTTTGCATCATGCTTAATGGAGCCACGTTTCTGATTGAAATTACGATTGATTTTATATGCTTTAATTTGCTCGAATAATATTCTCTTCTTATCCAAGAGGATACTTTAATTTGCTTTGGAGGTCCGAATGCTTAGTATTCATGTCTTCTAGACTTCTTTATATCGAGGGACGAGGAATCGGGGCCCATTGAGAGGCTTGCACGATGGGCTATTAGCTCAGTGATTGAGCGTACCCGTTATCGTTGGAAAAAAAGTATAGGTTCCGCTCCTATATTAATATACGGACTGAAAGTGAAATGAAAAGTATAATTCGAATGATAGGAATTCAATATGTACGTTCTTATTGCAAGAAAATTAAAATAGAAGATTGTGTGTTTTAGTAACTCTATAAGTCGTTCAAGAGCATGAATACATCTTTATAAAGGAATAATACATGTTAATAACCACTACTTTGAAAATTCACTTTAATTTCTTTTTGCACATATAAGTGCTTTATAATTTTCAAATACTTAGTGGTTTTAACAAATTTCATACCCCTAAGTGCAGAAACAATGCCCATCTTTGCACTTGGCAGCATAAGTAAATGGATAACAATGATAATAACAATCTGCAGCCTTGGTGCATACTGGCTGTGCTGAAACTTCCAAGCAAAACAAACCTGCAAAAAATAAAAAGTAATATCCGAAATTAAATAAAAGAATGTTCAAAATTTAATATTCATATATAAAAAGTAATTTTTACCTATATACGCAATATGTTATTATAAATAATATAATTTTCTGAAGAAGAATTATTGATTGACTACCCTTCGACCTATATATATGAGCTCATGAACTCCATTCTTTATTCCAGGGGCTCGAACATGAAACTTGTTATATTAAGAATGAAGAGATCACAAATATTTCACCACCGTTAAAAGAAAAAAAATTAACTTGCATAGTATTTTGGTTACATCTACTAATTATTCTATACCAAAAAAGTTACACTAAAAATGGAACAATAGAAATTAATTACACACAAATAATTGGGAAGAGAGATTGATTACACACCAATAATTGCAATTAGGATGACATAAACCACGAACAATGCAGTGAAGCAGACTCTCGCCATCTCTTCAGATATTATAACACAAGTTTTTCTGATGAACTTTCTTTTTAACTTGAATCAAATTTTACTTTGGTGGTGTGTATATATATACACTTATAGGGGACAAACTGTGATTTAATTTGGAAAAACATTTATTGTGTTGAACATTTTTTGGTTTGTTTGTATAATTTGTCTCATTAGGAAAGAAGTAAATTGTCCGTATAGACGTATCTCAATTGGTTTCAGAATGATAGATTCCCCACAAAAAAAGAAACAAATTGAGAATAACGAAAAGGGTCAGATTTTACCATGTAGTGGGAGGGGTAAATTGGTTGGGGGCTGAGGTGGCATATCAATCATGTAGCGTTTGTATCATCAAAATGTTAGTGAGACGTTATATTAGGTGTCCACCTTAGATAAATTTGATCTTTTCCCAAGAAAATAATTAGAATTGAATGGTTAACCAAGTTTTGTAGAAAATAATTAAAATAATTACTATACATAATAAGTAAAGAAAAGTACTCTAAATTAAGCTCGTAATATAGCATTTTTCATTAGGCGTCATTGTTAACGTCATCAATTAGACAAGAAGCTGAGTTCTAATGTTTTGAAACTCGGATCGGATATCGAACCGGACGACCAACTGGGTCACTGATTTAACCGGTTGGACCGGTTCAAAAATCGGTATCCACACACACATATATATATATATTGAATGTTAAATACATATCTATATTCAAACATATGAAATAACGAAGATACATGTTCATTAACTAATTTCAAAACACATGTTCATAAACTAAATTCAATAAGCTAAATAACCAAGATGTCATGCATATCTAAATCCAAGAAGTAGAAACTAGAAACTTGATTATCCATCTCCTCGCAAAATAAATACTTCAAAACACATGTTCATAAACTCAAATAGTCAAAAGAACTTTAATAATAAAAATTTCAATTAAGTCCATAGATGTCCTCTGTGTCGTCATCAACACTTCTACTATTGCTACCTTGATGGCCAAAACCTCTTAACTCAGCATCATTAATCATGTCTTTATCAACTTCTTTATCTAAAATAATAAATAAATAATTAATATAAGATAATATTAAAAAAATATATATGAATAAACAAAAACCGATTTTATGCGAGTTATCAGTCACGGTTAAATGTCGATTTTCCGAGTTGCGAGTTTGATACCACAGTTCCTACAATAAACTCGATGGCCTCAAGGCCAGGTTCGATTAACGATCCGACCAGTGATCCGATCCGAATTTCAAAACATTGTTGAGTTCTACAAATAAGATGACTAATGGGAAAGAGATAAATGTTAATTTAATATGTATCTCTGGAATGAATTTGGAGGAAATTTATTAAGGAAATTAAGAATAAGGAAAAGGATCAGATTTTACCATGTAGTGGGAGGGGTAAATTGGTTGGATGCTGAGGTGGCATATCAATCATGTAGCGTTTGTATCATCAAAATGTTAGTGTGACGTTAGATTAGGTGTCCACCTTAGATAAATTTGATCTTTTCCCAAGAAAATAATTAGAATTAAATGGTTAACCAAGTTTTGTAGAAAATAATTAAAATAGTTACTATACATAATAAGTAATGAAAAGTACTCTAAATTAAGCTCGTAATATAGCATTTGTCATTAGGCAGTCATTGCTAACGTCATCAATTAGACAAGAAGCTGAGTTCTAATTATTGTATATGTAACCTTCTACTTGAGTTTTACTGTCCGATTCAAAAGGTAATATTGGTCTACTGTGATAATATTAGTGTGATTTATCTTTCCAACAATCTCGTCCAACATCAGCGCACTAAACACATTGGGATGTACATTCATTTCGTTCGCAAAAAAGTGGCTCGTGGTCAAGTTTGTGTTCTTCATGTTCCTTCCAGATATCATATTACCGACATCTTCACCAAAGGACTTCCGCGCATACTATTTAATGATTTTTTAGCCAGTCTCAGTGTTCGTAAACCTCCCGCTTCAACTGCGGTGGAGCGTCGGTATCTTTAAAATCATCAAAGCAAGCGGTAAATAAGAGATCAACTATGGAAACCGAGTTTGTAGCCTTATACAAAGCTGCCGAAGAGGCAGAATGGCTAAGAAACTTCCTAGAAGGTATTTCGTTGTGGACAAAGCCTGTGACAGTCATTTGCATACATTGTGATAGTATTGCTGCCCTGACGAGGGCAAAGAATCAAATATACAATGGCAAGTCAAGACATATAAGGCGACGTCATAATACAATATGAAGCTTGCTAAAGAATGGAATTATATCCATTGATTATGTAAAGTCAAAGGACAATATAGCTGATCCTTTGACAAAAGGCCTTACAAGAGAGCAAGTCGTATTTACATCGAGGGAATGTGCTTAAAGCCTCTACAATGAGTCGTTAACTGGTGGAAACCTAACCTATCATAATTGAAGATCTCATGATTTAGGTTCAATAGGAAAACTAGCTGGGAAAGACTCAAGGAGCATAAAACACATATATGCTAATTCATGTGGTGTACTAAGTGTGTTAATCCGTTGATGTTTTATGGGATGAATATGTGTTATTTTTAATAATACTCAAAAGTCTTTATGGTGGGATAGTACGGACTATTCTTGTTTGATAATACCTATATGAGATTGATGTGGGGTCGCATCTGGGAGAACTGATATGGCTACGTTCTCTAAAAATTCTCATGAGGAAGGAGTTGTTCATGACCGAAAAGAACACAACCGTAAGAATTGAAATATGTCGATATGGCATGTGTGATACTTGTTGTCTCGATTTACTACAAAATGTGAATAGTTCAAGGCACTTTGTCCACTACTTCACAAGTAGATCCGATAAGTATTCACTACGAACGGTTCAAGTCCAAAAGACTCTGTTTCCAATGCATGACATATCGCGTTTGACAGAAATGACGATAAGTTCCTCTTTATTTTATTTTCTATCCACATGTGGGGTATTGTTAGATGTGTGAATAGAAAATGTGGGGTATTGTTGGAACTTGTAGAAGAAGAAGATCAAAAAGTGAACAGAATAAGCATTGCGATTTTAGGCGCAGTGCCGCGGCGCCCAAGGACAGGGCCGCAGTGCCTGAATAGTCGTCGACAGCGCCACGACGCCAAAAACTTCAGAGAGCTCTGCAGGTTTTATAGCGCCACAGCGCTATGGGGCAGAGCCGCGGCGTTAATCCAACGAAAAAATCCAGTTTGAACCAAAAGTTGTGTCTCTTCCTATATATCACAACCTTTGGAATGAAAAGCTTCCATGGACGAAAATTCATGCTATAAAAGAATGTGGATCACTTGTTAGAACATACACAATACTCATAACATTACAATCAATAATTAAATTTATCTAATGATCTAAGATTGTGGCTCTATTATCTTCTTCTTCCAAAGGCTATTTTCTGAAGAAACATATAGTAAATTCGTCAGGAGTGAAGTTCTTGTGCGAGAACTTTAGTTGTATCTTCAAGGTAGACGTCCGTTCAACTACAACACAAGTGGGGATGGATTTTTGTCTTAAGACACTGCATTAAGCAGGCGTCTATCTACACCAAGTTAGTAATAGTTTATATACTTGTTGTTTTTGTTTTTATTAATTTCAATTTACATTGAAGTATTATTATATTATTGTGGTTATTCATTGAAAGGTATAGATTAGCACTAACAATATAAGACAAAAATTCTCAGAAAATTTATTTTCTGACTGTGTGAAACTTGCAAAATTTTCAAAGAATACATCTTCCTAATTTGCAAAAGAATGGATCAATCTGGATCAACAATGGTGAAAAACCATGTGAAGAAACCCGAGAAATTCAAGGGTTCTGATTTCAAACGCTGACAACAAAAGATGTTATTCTATTTGACCACTCTTCATGTGGCAAATGTATTGAATGTTGAGGCTCCAACGACATTGCCGGAAGGAGAATGAGAGAATGCTCATACGGATGCGGAGAAAGCCGAAAGGCTGAAGGCCATTGAGACTTGGTGGAGCCAAGAGTTTCTTTGCAAGAACTACATTCTCAACGCCTTGGATGATACTCTCTATGATATATACTCCACTTTCGGATCAGTAAGGGAGTTATGGCAGTCATTGGAGAACAAGTACAAAAATGAGGTTGCTTGTTCTAAGAAGTTCGTCATCGGAAAGTTTCTAAACTTCAAGATGAGCGATGCAAAGGCAGTTGTCAAGCAAGTGGAGGAACTCCAAGTCATTGTTCATGAATTAGAGGTTGAAGGTATGGGCTTTAACCAATATTTCCTTATTGGTGCTATTATTGAAAAATTACCTCATTCTTGGAAGAATTTTAAAGTTTATTTGAAGCATCTAACGGAGGAAATGAGTTTTGAGCAACTGCTTCTGAAAATTCGTGTTGAAGAGGACAATCGGAAGAATAAAAGGGTTGATGTTGTTTCATTAGAGCCCAATGCCAACATGGTAGAAGGCAATGCTTCCAAGGCCAAGTTTCAGAAAGGCAAGGGCAAATTTGCTGGTGTCAAGCCATCTTTTGCAACCGGGAGGAATGTACTAGCCCCACAAAGGACCAATGCATTCAAGAAATCACAACTGGGACTATGTTGGGTATGTGGAAAACCTGGTCATAGGGCAAAAGTTTTCCGGCTTCGAAAGAGTCAAGGTGGTGGTGTTGGAGGTTCGAGTAATGTCAATCAAACCAACCGAGTTGAAACTAAGAACCAATTTATTGGGGTTGTGGCTGCTCAAGCAAATCTGGTTAAAAATTCAACTGATTGGTGGATAGACATGGGTGCTACAAGACATGTATGTTCAGAGAAGGACATGTTTTTATCTTACCAAGCCATCTAGTATGGAGAACCACTGTTCGTGAGAAATGTCGTTGCTGTGAAGGTGGAAGGGAAAGGGAATGTGACGTTGAGGCTCACTTCCGGAAATGATCTTGTGCTCACAAATGTGTTGCACTGTCACGACCCGATTCCGGGCCCGTGACTGGTGCCTTACCCCGGGCACCCTAGTGATACAACATCAGAGTAATCAGCGGAACATAAAACAATACAAGACATATTATGAAATATGAAACAATAATCTGAGAAAAATTTGCCTTTCGGCATATATATAAATAACAACTTTTTCCAACATGAACAGTTTTAATCCATTTTACAAACTCTGCCCACAACAGCACTACAGACCTCTAAGAAATGATACGACAACAATGGCGGGACAGGGCCCCGCCATACCCCTGAATGTAAACACCTACAACAACAGGGGACTATACCACTGATAAGCCTCCGGAGAAACGGAGCTTTCCCACACGAATTGTGACCCTAAGAGCGAGGATCAATGGCGGTGTACCTTTACTGCGGCGTGAACGCAGCGGCCAAGGAGGTCGATCTGCAGTGCAGAGTATGTGAAACTAAAAATCGTAAATGAAATCATAATAGTCTATAAAGCGGGAGACATGTATGCTAACCAAACTACGATTCACAATAATAGCGATCATGTCAAGTCGAGGACTCACGCCTCAAGTCATCACTCAAATATAACAATGGGTCTCACGCCCACAACATCAATCATGCGTGGAATACCTTCCTCATCACGGCGATCGATGATATGATAACAACAAGACAAAGAATCCAAATGGAAGCATACGTGCGCTACGCATCGTGTCGGTATGTCGAAGAAACAATAAGACAACTTTCCAAATGGGCGTACGATACCCGCGTCGTGTCGATATGTCGAAAGGAAACAATAGGACGGCATTCCAAATGGGCGCATGCGATGCGCTACGCATCGTGTCGATATGTCCAAAAGGAAATCACAAGGCGATAATCAAAATGGAAACATACCCGTGCGCTACGTCGTGTCGATATATCCAAAGCGATTAACCACAAGACCTTAACCAAAATGGAAGCATACGTGCGCTACGATCGTGTCGGTATGTCCAAAGCGATTAACAACAATAATACTATCAGCGAGGCGTGCGTGGAATTTCTCCGTCGCTGCGACGCGTCAAGTAAGTTCTCAACGAACCGACCTGCATCGAGAGCGGTAACACGAAACACAACGCTTGTACAATAAAGGCTATCATCACAAGCATAGGCAAGTTTCAAAACAACAAGCATAGGCAAGTTTCACAACAAGCATAGGCAAGTTTCACAACAAGCATAGGCAAGTTGCACACAACTCAAAGTACTTTCATTTTATGCCAAAGTCGGGTTTTTAACCCCAAAGTACTACATCGTTAAGTTCTTTTAAAAGAGATCCATTACTTTTATAAAAGTCACGATACAGTAGTATTAGAATGACCAACCCACCTTCCTTTTCAAAATCAAGTAACAACATTCTTTTCCTAAGTTCCGGTTGCCTAGTTTGATTACTCAAGCTTCGTTTTCAAATGGTTTCATAGTTCCCAAACTTAATCACTTGATTCCTTTTAGAACAATTGAGTAACATATGTCATATCGTGAGTAGTTTATTCTTGTTTATAACGATCTTATTACATGACCATGGTCAGGAAATATCATTTTGTCTCATCTTAGCTTATGCGGATGGAAGTTTCTCTTGGTTTTAATAATACTTAATCACAAAACATTTCCTTTTATTAACGCTGCAGTGGTTTGTCGATACGTTCGATTTCCAAAATCAGTAAAACATTCTTAAGACGTTATACCTAACTTCCCATAAAGCTAGTATAACTCTTAAGTTTTCAAAACAAATCAAGTATTACTTCTTCTCTCAAAATGATTCAAAACTCTTTTGAAATACTTCAAGTTCTTTATTAACACATAACAAGCGGTTATAGTTCAAATCGGTTTACCTTTTAAAAACCACGTGTATTTTCTTACCAACATAAAGCCGTTATAACCAACTTCCCATAAAGCCGTTATAACACTTTATGTTTTACACCAATCAAATACATTTAGTACATGACGTCTTCACCGTACTACATAGTTCACATATCATGCTAGAAGAGATAGGAAGAGGTTCACATACCTCGGCGCAGTATCGACTAATAGCAAAACGCTCAAGTACTCCCAACCGTATGGCTACTCCTAAAGCCAAGTAGAGCGCGCCACGTAGTACTTGACCTATAAGGCCTGGCGCTTATTAACATTAAGATCTTATCGTAGAACATTCTACGAAAATTCGGCACCTCCCACACTGACGGCGTAAATCTCACTCTAGCAGGCTGCGAAGCCAACCGGGGGTTATACATCTAACGACGGCACAATTCTACTCCACAAGTACTACACAAGTCTCATGTCTGATTCGATTCGATTCTTGAGCTTAAGTCAAAAGACATTGCCAACTAACGTTGATTCTATATATAGTATACTTTAACTATATATTCTAACAACATGTAATTTCCAATTACAATAGAGGACAAGATATTTACCTCGATAAGCCCATAATTATCCAAGTATAAAGTCGATCACGGGCAATCGTTTAGCTCGACTCGAGCGCTCAACCCGCTCTAAACCACCCTTAAGTTCTAACCAACTTCTACACAATACTCCGGAATTTATGGAGATTTTCCTAGGGTTTCGGTTTTGTAGTGACGGGAAGTATAATAGTATTCAGGGCTTTCGTATAGGTATAACCTTAGAATACTACAAGGTATACGGCTAAGGTAATTTGGGCATTATAACAATACTTTGAGAGTATTTCTACACCACAAAGGGGTATTATCTGAAAGCAACTTGGTAGGGGTACCCACACTACTAGGAGGGTGTACCCACTCGGCCAAGGCCTCAGGAGAGGGGAGGCCTCTTGGCCGAACTCAACACTAAGGGAGGAGAAGATTTAACACTTAGAAACATTTAGGAAAGGATGAAGAATTCATCAAAGGGAGAGGGTATTTATAGCCTGACAAGGCCAACCAATGGCCAAGATTGAGCCAAGTGCTACACAAGTGTAGGGCAAGATATGCCCAGTGCCCCAGTCCCTACTCCTTAAAACCCTCAAATATATACCAAAATATCTACCACTGACCTCACGATTAGTCCCGTATGCGCCGCGCTTGCCCGCTGATGAGAGGGTGCCAAGTGCGCCCTCTCGTTGGTCCAAAATGTTCCGTCTCTCGGAAAAATCCATAAAAATAAGAAAAGACATAGCGGAATTTTCCGCCGCAAGTTATGAAAAGCGTTTAGTCGAAAACGACTCTAGCAGGGTGTTGTGCCAAATGCCATTCGGCGAGCCACGAGCGGGGTGACACGTGTCACCCTCCTATTGGCCCAAAATAAAACATCTTAGAAAATATCCACAATGGCCAAAATCTCGAAAACAAAGTGGGCCCAAAAGCCAGTAAATTTCTCCGTGGGCCCCACGTGACCATTCAGAAAATAAAATTCCATAATTCTCTAATATTCGGGAAGTCAGAATACCAAATCTGGGAATCGATTCCCATTAACGAACCTTTTTCCTTCACAAAACCGGAAACTTTTCCGTGGAAAAATCGCCTCTTTCTTCCTTTCCGATCTTTGCGCCGTATTCAAATGCGTGCGTCCTCGCATACATACCACGGAACTACGGGTATAACATTCTTCCTTAGAAACATTCGTCGAATGTTCCTTCTAAGTCTCAAAGCGAACGCGTGCGAGATAGTCTTCACTACTATACTTACGAAACAATCCGCGCGCGGTGGCCGCGTAAATACCACGCAAAATACCTACATCCAAGTCCACGAGGAAACACCTCTAACATCACCACAAATAATACTACTTTTGTCACTTTGTCGCGAGCCTTGCTCCAACGACCCAACAAATGGTACCGGCCGCACGCGATCATCGAAGTTCGTCAGACACTAATTCTTACCATATTTACGATCATCGCTTTAGTATCCAAAACTCGGTTACTATCTCTAACGTGGTCATCATTAATCGGGAACATTCGGATGGATCTTCGATACTTTCCGAACATAACAATACGAAGATCGGACGCCCTTCCTCCTAAGTCGGACGCAAATGCTAACATATAAGCAACCCGCCTATTCTTCACGTGAACTCACAAAGGCCCAAAGTAACTCGCTAAGTTCATTCGTTTCCAAAACTCGTCACACTCGTCCGGTGGTACTTTCAAGAAGACCGACCCAACACGAACTCTAAGCGCGTCGCCGATTATCCGCACGATTCCTCCGAGCCGCCGAACTTCTTCTAGACAAGCTTCACTATCCACGAATACCGGAACAAGATCAACCAACTATCTGAACCACGCCAACATCGAACCAATCGACGGCAACTTACACTTCCGCCGCAAATCTTCATAAGGCGACATCCGAACACCGAAATGGTAGCTCAAACGCCTCCTCCACAGAGACAACAATCCTCACAACTACCTCGAAATCCACGACCGCCCGGCGGCGAATGCGATTCTCGAGACTTACGAGTTCTTAACACATGCTTGTAAAACTTCCAGAAACAAAAACAGCCGTAACCTGGGCTCCACTGTCTGTCATAAGGTGAAGGTAGGCACCCCGTGCAGCCTTACAACCTTTCTGATAAATCAACACTGCCAAGTGAACGGTCCCGACCGAAGAACACGATGGGCGCCCCATCGGCCGACCACCGGTCGAACGCATCCACGAACTCGACGTTGGTTAACTAAACTTGGGCCTAGCACCTCGTGACCCTACCACAAGGCGGGACCACCACAACTGACCCACCGCCATACATGCCGCGGGTTGACCCGCAACGTGGCCTCAACCCGACCCGCAACGCCGCGACAATACTAGCTCGATCGAACAATCTCACTAATCACGTTACGAAACCTGGCGGTCTTCTTAGCTCAACTACCCTCTTCATTTCACACTACTTAGGACCTATCCCAAACACACCACGTCACTAAGCACTCCTATAAGGGTCAAACATAAACATACGTCTCTACCCGAGATGGCCTTACCTCTAAGGTCTTTGCGTATAAAGCTCTAAGGCTCACACTTTCTCTATCCTCCAAAATCTTACTCGGTTAACCCACCATGATTTCTAATCACAACTAACACACTGCTATCAGAACATAGCACTTAAGGTATACTCACCTTGAAAGTTACCGAAGGACCTTCGCTCGCCTCTTCTCGCCCTCGTTAACCTGGTCGATCTCTACGTTTCTCGCTGCAAGATAAGCCCGCATACGTGCCATGCTCAAGCCCAACTGAAGAATTACTCTTGCACAACCCTTTCTTAGGTAGTCATCAAGACTCGTGGTACATCGGTATAATCTCTGGTAGCCAAAACCATGGCTAGTAACAGGGTCGCCTCTTTGCAATCTAAATTCTCTGTTCCCGGTCGTGGAACTGAAGGTTCAAATATCATGGCCGCAGTAGGAACTGCCGTCGCCGTGCTAAACTCCGCTGGGGCTAGTAACGTCGCAGAAATCCCCGAATGAAGCACTACCCTAGGTAATGATTGGGCTGTGGCCCTCGCAACCCTCTCGTATTCTACTCGCAGCCTCCGCCGCCTGCCTCCCGGGCGGGTTGCCACGCGAGGCATAGCGGTAGGAAAGAAATACGTTTAGAGGTCCAACTTAAAACACGACTCTAAGGCACGCACTCGGAGTGAGAAGAATAGAAACCAATCCTAAATATCCTATAGCCTCACGATTATTGGCGTGGTGCACAACACACCGATAATCAAGACTTCATCGATACGGTCAGACACTTTCCGAGGATTAATCGCTCGATACCACTTTTGTCACGACCCGATTCGGGCGTGGATCGTGCCTTACCGGGCACCCTAGTGATACAACATCGAGTAATCACGAACATAAACAATACAAGACATATTATGAAATATGAAACAATAACTGAGAAAACTTTCCTTTGGCGTATATATAAATAACAACTTTTTCCAACATGAGCTTTAATCCATTTTACAAACCCCGCCACAACAAAGACTACTGCACCTCTAAGAAATGATACGACAACAATGGCGGACGGGGCCCCGCCATACCACGAATGTAAACACCTACAACAACAGGACTATACCACCGATAAGCCTCCGAGAAACGGAGCTTTCCCACACGAATCGTGACCCTAAGAGCGAGGATCAATGATCGTGTACCTTTACTGCGCATGAACGCAGCTTCGGGCGAGGTCGATAACAGTGCAGGAGTATGTGAAACTAAAAATATCGTAAATGAAATCATAATAGTCTATAAAGCGGAGACATGTATGATAACCAAACTACGATTCACAATAAGCGATCATGTCAAGTCGAGGACTCACGCCTCAAGTCATCACTCAAATATAACAATGGGTCTCACGCCCACAACATCAATCATGCGTGGAATACCTTCCTCATCACGGCGATCGATGATATGATAACAACAAGACAAAGAATCCAAATGGAAGCATACCCGCGCTACGATCGTGTCGATGTCCAAAGGGAAACAATAAGACAACTTTCCAAATGGACGATACCCGCGCGCTACGCATCGTGTCGATATGTCCAAGGAAACAATAGGACAGCATTCCAAATGGGCGATACCCGCAGCGCTACGCATCGTGTCGGTATGTCCAAAAGGAAATCATGGCGATAATCAAATGGAAACATACGCGCGCTACGCATCGTGTCAAGATATCCAAAGCGATTAACCACAAGACCTTAACCAAAATGGAAGCATACCCGTGCGCTACGCATCGTGTCAGTATGACCAAAGCGATTAACAACAATAATACTATCAGCGAACGCGTGCGTGGAATTTCTCCACATCGCGCAAGACGCCCAAGTAAGTTCTCAACGGTCAACCGACCTCATCGAGACGCGGAATACGTAAAACACAACGCTTGTACAATAAAGGCTATCATCACAAGCATAGGCAAGTTTCACAACAACAAGCATAGTCAAGTTTCACAACAACAAGCATAGGCAAGTTTCACAACAACAAGCATAGGCAAGTTTCACACAACTCAAAGTACTTTCATTTTATGCCAAAGTCCGGGTTTTTAACCCCAAAGTACTACATCGTTAAGTTCTTTTAAAAGAGATCCATTACTTTTATAAAAGTCACCCGATACCCGTAGTATTAGAATGACCAACCCACCTTCCTTTTCAAAATCAAGTAACAACATTCTTTTCCTAAGTTCCAGTTTGCCTAGTTTCAATTACTCAAGCTTCTCATTTTCAAATGGTTTCATAGTTCCCAAACTTAATCACTTGATTCCTTTTAGAACAATTGAGTAACATATGTCATATACGTGAGTAGTTTATTCTTGTTTATAACGATCTTATTACAATGACCATGGTCTAGGAAATATCATTTTGTCTCATCTTAGCTTCTATGCGGATGGAAGTTTCTACCGGTTTTAATAATACTTAATCACAAAACATTTCCTTTTATTAACGCTGCATGGTTTGTCGATACACATTCCGATTTCCAAAATCAAGAAACATTCTTAAGACGTTATACCTAACTTCCCATAAAGCTAGTATAACTCTTAAGTTTTCAAAACAAATCAAGTATTACTTCTTCTCTCAAAATGATTCAAAACTCTTTTGAAATACTTCAAGTTCTTTATTAACACATAACAAGCCGCTTATAGTTCAAATCGATTACCTTTTAAAACCACATGTATTTTCTTACCAACATAAAGCCGTTATAACCAACTTCCCATAAAGTCGTTATAACACTTTATATTTTACACCAATCAAATACATTTAGTACATGACGTCTACCGCATTTACATAGTTCACACATATCATGCTAGAAGAGATAGGAAGAGGTTCACATACCTCGCGACGAGTATCGACTAATAGCAAAACGCTCCAAGTACTCCCAACCGCTGGCTACTCCTAAAGCCAAGTAACGCGCCACACGTAGTACTTCAACCTATAAAGCCACAAGGCGCTTATTAACATTAAGATCTTATCGTAGAACATTCTACAGAAAATTCGCAAAGACCTCCCGCAGCGTAAATCTCCTCCTCTAACGGGCGGCTACCAAGCCAACCGCGGGGTTATACATCTAACCCGAACGGGTACAATTCTACTCCACGATTACTACACAAGTCTCATCAGAATACGTCGATTGGGCTTCTTGCTTAAGTCAAAAGACATTGCCAACTAACCACGTTGATCTATATATAGTATACTTTAACTATATATTCTAACAACATATAATTTCCAATTACAATAGAGGACAAGATATTTACCTCGATAAGCCCATAATTATCCAAGTATAAAGTCGATCCCGGCAATCGTTTAGCTCCAACTCCGAGCGCCCAACCCGCTCTAAACCACCCTTAGAAGTTCTAACCAACTTCACACAATACTCCAACTGACTATGGAGATTTTCCTAGTGGTTTCGCCAGGACTGACGGAAGTATAATAGTATTTAGGGCTTTTAGATAGTATAACCTTAGAATACTACAAGGTATACGGCTAAGGTAATTTGGGCATTATAACAATACTTTGAGAGTATTTCTACACCACAGGGGGTATTATACGAAAGCAACTCACAGTGGGGTACCCACGCCACACTACTGTGAGGGGTGTACTTCCGGCCAAGGCCTCTAGGAGAGGGGAGGCCTCTTGGCCGAACTCAACACTGGGAGGGAGAAGATTTAACACTTAGAAACATTTAGGAAAGGATGAAGAATTCATCAAAGGGAGAGGGTATTTATAGCCAAGCCAAGGCCAACCAATGACCAAGATTGAGCCAAGTGCTACAAGTGTAGGCCAAGATATGCCCAAGTGCCCCTAGTCCCTACTCCTTAAAACCTCACAAATATATACCAAAATATCTACCACTGACCTCCCGAATTGGTCCCATGCGCCCACCTTGCCCACCAGAGGGTGCCAAGCGCCGCCTCTCGTTGGTCCAAAATGTTCCGCCTCTCGGAAAAATCCGCAAAAATAAGAAAAGACATAGCCGGAATTTTCCTTCGCAAGTTATGAAAACGTTTAGTCGAAAAACGACTCTAACGGTGTTGTGCACAAATGCCATTCGGCGAGCCACAAGCGGGGTGACACGTGTCACCCTCCTATTGCCCAAAATAAAACATCTTCCAAAATATCCACAATGGCCAAAATCTCAAAACAAAGTGGGCCCACAAAACCGTAAATTTCTCCCGTGGGCCCCACGTGACCATTTCCGAAAATAAAATTCCATAATTCTCTAATATTCCAGGAAGTCCGAATACCAAATCTGGGAATCCAATTCCCATTAACGAACCTTTTTCCTTCACAAAAACCGGAAACTTTTCCGTGGAAAAATCGCCTCTTTCTTCCTTTCCAATCTTTCTGTCGTATTCTCGTACATACGTCCTCGCATACATACCCTGGAACTACGGGGTATAACATGCACGTGCCTGAAATTTGTAAGAATCTAATTTCTGGGCATTTTCTTAGCAACAAAGGCTTTAAAATTGTAATAGAATCTGACAAATTTGTACTCACCAAAGGTGGGGTGTATGTAGGAAAGGGTTACCTCAGTGAGGGGCTCTTCAAATTAAGCATTGTACCTACTCAAGCAGTTGTCATTATTAATGAAAATGCAGGCACTAGTACTGCTTCTATGTATATGGTTGATTCCTCTTCTTTATGGCATTCTCGATTAGGCCATGTTAATTACCGTTCCTTACAAAAAATGGTAAAGATAGACATGTTGCCAAAATGTTCTATGAACAAAATGACTAAATGTGGGATTTGCATAGAGTCAAAATATGCAAGTCATCCTCATAAATCGGTTGTGAAATCAAATGAAGTGTTTGACTTAATTTATAGTGATTACCAAGCAACCCCATCGCGTCGAGGAAAGAATTATTACATATCATTTATCGATGATTGCAGTAAATTTTGCTATGTATACTTAATACATACCAAAGATGAGGCTTTGAACATGTTTAAAACATACAAAGCAAAAGTGGAAAACCAACTAGATATAAGAATTAAGATTCTAAGGTTGCAGACAGAGGTGGTGAATATCAATCGAATGAGTTCAAAGAATTCTGTTCTACTCATGGTATAGTTTATCAAACCACTGCGCCATATACTCCAAAACAAAATGGAGTTGCCGAACGTAAGAATAGAATATGAAAAAATATGATAAATTATATGTTGATTAGTTCGGGGGCACCTCTAAGTCGATGGGGTGAGGCAGTAATTGTTTACAGTCAATTTTGACCCGTTTTTCGTATATTTATTGCAATTTTAAGTATTTTAGCACACCGCATTTTAATCGTTATTTTGCATACTTTTACCTAATATTCTGTGTTTTATTATTCACAAAATGGCATTTCATCTTAAATTAAGCATTATGTCTTTGTTAATATTATGTTTCTATTATTATTATGTTTGCATATCTTTAAATAATTAATTGGCATCCCATTTTTACTTTTAATTAGACATTAAACATTTGCTAAATATTGTATTTTATTATTATTGCATCGGCGTTTGCATTTTAATAATCTTGCATCTTTTAAATAATTAACCCGTTTTGCATTTTCATCAAATCAGTCCCAATTCGAGGCTTAATTCGGATCAGTCCAATCCAACACCCTTTTTATTTTTTTATTTTTTTATTTTTATTTTTATCCAACACTCTTTTATTTCACCCCCAAAACAATACCACACTTTTTATTTCCCCCCAAAACCTAAACCTAAAATATCTACCCTATAAATAAAACATTACATTCTCACTTTCCCCCCCCCAACAAAAATCAGCCCCCACAGAATATCAGCCCAGCCGCACAACATTATCAGCTCTCTCCTTTATCACCCTCCCATATCCTTTATCGAAAACCTCTCTCCCACCGCCCTTCGCCGGAGTTCCAGCTCCGGCGAACCAACATCCGTCACCACTGACCTCCCCTGCCTCCCCCTCGTCGATATAACACCTGAACCACTCTCATTCCCGTCGAACACACCACGATCACATGTCGGAGCTCGTCGCTCCGGAGAACTCCTATCCCTCACAGCCCACACCCTCAGTCGCATAACACATGTATCTCTCCCTCACTTATTTTTATTTTTAGCACTCCTTTCTCCCTTAGTTTTCCACACCTCCCCGTCGACCTTGCCTCTTTCACCATTACTGAATCTCGTCACTGTCGGAACCCCCACTGGACAACTACCATAGAGGCGTCGCTCTGGCGTATCTCGCCGTGGAAGCGATGCCGCTGCCCTCTCTCTGTTGGTGATGTTGAATCTCGCCGGAAGTGTAACTCCGACATTACTGTTGTTTTCCTTTTATCCTGCGATTATATCATGGTGTGAGTAGTGGACTGATTTTTAATTTATTTTTGGGAGCTGGCCGGAGTTAAAACTCCGGCGATTTGTTCGCCTGATATTTTTGGGGGATTCCATCGGTTTGCTTCTGTTTGCTGTTTGATTTGGCATGATATTGGTATCTTTGGTCGGAGTTGTAAACTCCGACAAACTTCTGTTTTCCGATGACATTGTCGGTTGCTTACTGTTTTGCGTTGGCTGCGTTTTTCATTTTTTAAGGGTCATTTTGTTCACTGTTTGGTTATTGATATACTATTTTCGTTGTCTGTATTGAACTTTGGACAATTTGGCCCTATGTTTATGCATTTACTGATTTTGAACATATTGCTACATTTGAATATTGGGTATTTTACTGATTTGAACTGATACTACGCATTGGCCAATGAAAAAGTTATCCGTCGATTTTTGAGGCCTCCACAGTTGCAAAGACGGAAAATAAAATAAATGAAGCTTTCTGGGCGTTGATGATTTCTTCTACTTACACAGGATAACCAACATGCGCTGGCAGGGCGAATTCTCGCAGCCGCGCTTGTTTAGGATGTCCCACTTTATTTTTATATATATTTGAGCCCTCCGTGTTTAAAACTATTACTGTTTTGGCGCGGATCTGAAGGTTTTATTTATTTTATTGTTTTTTTTAACAATATTGGCCGATGAAGGAATCTCCGTCTGATTTCCAAGGCCTCCTCTGTACAAAAGACGGATGTATTTATTTTTGACTTTACTTATTAATTCTTGTCATTGCATTAAAATTATTTATTATATTACTAACACTTTTACTAAGTGTTTATGCAGGTACCCGGAGATCATCTTGTGCAGAAGGCCTAAAAAGGGCTAAAAGATGTCTCGGAGTTTTATTTTATGTCGCATTTAATTTTAGTTTTATTATTCTGTATTGCACTTTATTTTAATTATAAATTATGAAAAAATGCTTAGAATAGGTAGAATAAAAAAAGGCAATAAATAATTAACCTAGGTTTGAACGAATAACCGCAAATTAGCGGATCTTAAAGGATGTCTAATCCCTTCCCTTTATGATAATAAAGAACTCTGATCCAGAATCTCATTAATTTCGCAGACCATTAAATGGAGATTAATTGCAGTATTTTTATTGCAATAAACCCAGTGTCCTAATTCACTTAACTAATTAGGTGACGACTCCTCAAAATCAGCATTATTGCTCCATTCAGGGAACCGCGCCAAAGAGCAACGTTGCGGATACCTTTCAGACCCCGAGGTCAAAAACGGGTGCGACAGCATGGCGACTCCGCTGGGGATATCAGGTTTTTGATCATAGCAAACTCAGGTTAATTAAATATTGCGCTTTATTTTACTTTTATATTTGTTGTAAATGTTTTATATTGTTTTCTTTTATTTTGTAATTAACTACTTTAATTGCTACATTCTTTTATTGCTTTCCTTAAATTGTCATTCCGCTCATATTTCCTCAATTCTGGAAAATTGACACTATCACACACTACACGTGAGGTGTGCTGGCGCACCCGCAAATTTCTTTCAAATACTCAAAATATAGGCGAGTTGGCAAAGGCGCAGAAGCATCCGAACCATCCGGTGGCCGCGTAGTTTTCTCACTCGAGTAGTCCGCTCGGGAACCACTGTGTCTAGTAAGCCAAATTTTAGAAAATATAAGATAGAGTTATACCGCCCTCTTTATTTTAAGTCATGCATGCATACACCCTAGGTGGGTCGATCCTTGGTATCGTCTCCACGATTCGGAAATCCACCAAATTGTCGTTGGGTTTCACAACCCGACGGCCAATAAGTATATGTGTGTAGCGTGATTATGATAGACGGATCCAAGCCTGATCATGACACCCCGAAATTGAAAAAAGTGCACCGTCATTTGGTCGCTATTTCCAACGAAATATTCCAGTTTAACGACTTGGACTTATTTATCATAATTTCGCATATCTGACGTTTAGGCCGACCTCTGGCATAAGAGAGGTCCCATGCATATTAGGGCACGCGCTTGATTTGCATGCTTTTGTTTACTATTGTTGTCGCTAGCAATTCTGTACATATTATTTAATGCAATAATTATCCTTTGTGATTCCGGACTCGAGCATTTGCATTTTTGCACTTTTTTTTGTCACATTGCAATCAGGACTTCTACTGCGTAAATCACTCTTGAATAGCGCGACTTGGACTTTGTGAAGCATCAACCACCAGTCTGATCGAACCAATCAGGGGAGTCTTTGACTATATTGTCACGCCCTTACATTTTATTATTTTTGTGACTTGCCTACTCTCACCCATTTCTCATATTTTTGCAGGAAGGTCGTCCCCGCAAAAAGCCGAGGGCGGTGGGAAAAAAAATCATCACAAGAATGAGTGTGAGTTATGTTGACTCGTAGAAGTCATTCAACGAGACATCGCTCTCAATTCTTCTTTACTTTGTAATTTTATTCATATTTACAAATTCAATTGATATGTTTAGCGTTGATTGCATAGTTATTTCATATCATGCATTTTACCATATATCTTCTGAACTACGCGTGTCTGATTCTCACCACACGGTGTGATACGTAGGCAACTCATTTTGGGTTCGACACCACAAAAAAAACATATTTTTCTCACTCATGCATCCCATTCATCATATTTTCGGGCATTCATTTTTTTCGTTACATTCATTTTACTTTGCATTCATCCACAGTGGACAATCATTTCTTTTGCACAGCTTTATATTGCTATCCTTTCATTGATAAATTCTTTTCAAGCATACATTTTATAACATATTTGAATGAACTACGCGCACCTGATTCCCTCGGCGGGATACGTAGGCAGCCCTATTCGGGTTCGGTACCATTTATTCAAAAAATACAAAAAAAAACAATTATTCGAAAAATACAAAAAAAAAGAAATATTTTATTCAAAAAATACAAAAAAAATGTGTTATTCAAAAATACAAAACAGTTTTAAGTATCATTGTTTGACTTTGTTGATACCAACACAGTTAGGAGTGTGCATAAAAAAACAAGTGATAATCAGTATGAGTTGAATTTGTGGTAAACCATAGATTCTTTTGGTACCTCTTATTCATACCCGTAGTTTTTTAGAATAAGTTCAATCGCATTGCATTGTGATCTAGAACTTGGCCTGAATGTTTGTTGAGGCGAAATCCTGAGTAACACTCGGTGTAGGAAATGATCGTAGGATTTCTTTGACCCGTTTGAGCCTTTTTCAGCCTACCAAATAACATTATCCTTAGTACACCCCTTTTGAGCCTAAAACTTATTCTTTCGACAACCGCATATTACATCTAATACCCTTTCTGAGTGCGTACGTAATATCCCTCTCTTGGCCCGACCTCCTTGAGCGCTTTAGAAATGTGCAAATGGATGACAAAATTTTGCGTTGAAGTTGCAAAAACAAAAATTGTCAAAGTCTCAAAAAGAAAAAAAAAATGATGACGACTTCACACAAAGAGGAAATCAAAAGCCCCGATAATAATAAAAAAAGGAATATATAACCTCGAAAAAAGGGGCTCCAAATGAAAGATTCAAAAGAAGTCAGTACAGAAAAACTGAGACAAAAAGAAAGCAAGTCAGCATTAAAGCGCACAAATATCAAACATAGACGTAGTCCAACTCTCGAGGAATGATTAGTCACTTTTATCCAAATGATATTCATTCCTTTCCCCAAGCCTACATTACAAGTCTGTGACAAGACCTACATGATCTTATACTGAGGGTTCTCACATTAGTAGATACTTACATGACGGTCAAGCCTATGGTATCACAAATGCATGCATTGAACATCTTTCTGAGTGTGAGTGTGTTTTCTCTAAACGTCCCTAAATTCAAAATACTGAAATATATGTGAGAAATGAGACTTTCTTTCGGTGAGGAAATTTGAAACGTTAGATTACGTGTAGTTCGAAACCTTGGATGCAAGCAGGTGTGTCGACACTCAGGTATGTCTGAGGTACTATCTGAAGTTGTGTGAGTTACACCGGAGCCAATCTCGGTTAGACTGAAAGCAATAAAAGAAAATATTTATGCACAATACTAATTGTTGGTATCAACTGAAGTCAGAACGTAATTGTGTCTTCCATTTTTTCAGAAAAAAACAACAAAATGCATATTACATAAAATTCTTATTTTTTGCATCACGAACTACGTCTTGACCTGATTCCCTCAGCGGGATACGTAGGTGGTCACATCGGCTTCGGTCCCACATCATTTTAAAATCATAAAAAATTTTTATTTTGCAGCATGAATTACGTCTTGACCTGATTCCCTCGGCGGGATACGTAGACAGCCTGTCACGCCCCGACTTTTCCTAAGTCTTTACTTAGGGCGTGATGGCACCTGAACGATTATTTCCCACCAGGAGCACCATTTAATTCTCTTTATTTAGAAATTTGAACTTATATTCAAATACGGAGCGATTAATAAAAATAACAATAAAGAAGTCTGTTTATGACTTTATAAAAAAAAACATAACGCGAGCCCATGCTCGTGCAAATATTGTTTCTACATAGACATACTGACACAGATTATTCCAAGTTGGAAGGGAGATCATTCCACACGGGCATATCCCGAGACATTGGAACTGACATTCTGAACCTGACGAGTACCAAGCCCGAAACAATGGACTTGGTATGACAAGAGGCTGCGGGACGATCGCTAGCCTTGACGTGGAGCCTTTCCTCTATCACCCTTTCCTGAAACATGTTAAATAAAGAGTCAGCCCTACCATCTGGGGCTGAGTGAGAACCTTACCCTGCAATTCAAAGTAACACCACAATATTCCAAGCGCAATCACATTATAACGTAATAAACATATTACAAAAACATATCAGTTCTGACATTTTTAAAAATGCAACAACTCCTCATAGGAAATTCTCGATTTAACTAACACTTCATTTTATCTCGTATTAAACGTTAAGACATTCCCCTGCATTTCCACATGTTTATTACATTTATATATTTGTGAACGCGTATTCACTTTTCATATTTATAGATAGGTGAACATGTACATCATTCATATTTGTTGCGGCGTGCAACCCGATCCATTATATTTACGTATTTGTGAACACGTATTCACTTTACGTTTTGTTGCGGCGTGCAACCCGATCCATTATGTTTACGTATTTGTGAACGCGTATTCACTTTACGTTTTGTTGCGGCGTGCAACCCGATCCATTATATTTACGTATTTGTGAACGTGTATTCACTTTACGTTTTGTTGCGGCGTGCAACCCGATCCATTATATTTACGTATTTGTGAACGCGTATTCACTTTACGTTTTGTTGCGGCGTGCAACCCGATCCATTATATTTACGTATTTGTGAACGCGTATTCACTTTACGTTTTGTTGCGGCGTGCAACCCGATCCATTATGTTTATGTTTATATATTTATGTGAACACGTATTCACTTTTCATATTTTTCAGAAGATCGAATAAATAATATTCTCTTTCCTAACATTCTGTCATTCATACTTGTAACGATTATAACTTTTTAACCATAACTCCAACTAAGGTGTTTCTCAAGCGGAAACTAAGGTAAGACGGGATCTTTCACTGTACTAAATTTCATTTAAAACTACTTTGGGTAACTAACACAAATTTATCCTCAAAACAGCCACATGAAATTGGTTTCGGCAGAATTTTTATTAAACAACACCCAATCTTATAATAGTCATAACTCCTAATCTGTAAACTCGTTCAAGCCCCATAAATTCTCAAAACGACGAGAACAGAGAGCTACACGTCTCCATGTGAACCATTCTTTCATATTCTGTACCATTTGGTACAGTTTTACACTTTTATTCGCTGCCCTTCCTGGATCTCGATAGATCCGAGGCAGAAACTTTAAATAGCGATAACTCTCAATCCGTAAGTCGGATAGACCCTCGTAAGGTCTCAAAATTTCCACAACAAAGATATCTAGAACTTTCATTTAGCAACAATTTTCATATTCCCCACAGATTAGTACAGTTTTACGTTTCAACGTCCTACCCTTCTGGATTCCGACGAATCCGAGGCAGCAACTTCAAACTACAATAACTCTCAACTCGTAAGTCCGTTTTAATAAATCTTTATATATATATGTCCGTAACAGAGAGATTTACAACCATGTAAATTTTCATATAATTCTAATAAGTAAAACTCAATTAAAACAGTCCGTAATTATGCCTTTCCGAATTTCGACCAAATCTAAGGCAGGAACTTTGAACTATGATAACTTTCAAACCGTACGTCCATTTTACCTCATTTTTGGTTCTGTATGATCATATTAGAGAGGTGTACAATTCTTCCGAATTTCATCAAATTCTAACAATTATAACTCAGTAAGAACAGTTCGTAAAGTTCATGACGCAACTAGTTGTCTAAACAATCAAAAGTTCAATATTTCTTTTCAACACTCAATTCTTATTCTAACATGTATTGAACTTAAAATAAAGGATGTTACCAAGAATTTCTGAGTGAGAAAACTCACCTTGTAAGTGTGAAAAATATTGTGGTTCGGTTGCTACAAGTGGTCCTTGCTCCTTAGTGTTCCCTAATTTTATTGTTCTCCTTCCTCCCTTGATATTTTCTTGATTTTTTTCCTTCTTGTTCACTTGTTTTTTTTCTGATTTTCTAACCTTTATGTTATGTCATTTGTTTGTGTGTAAATACAATGTATAAGTGGAGGATTTTCTATAACCTATGGGATGGGAAAAACCAAGGGATTGAAGGGAAATGAAAAGGAGGGGGAGGGGAAGGAGTGAGACGTGCTTGCTGCATGCATGTAGTGGGTTAGTGAAATTTTTCTGCCCTGGCGTCATCACTTCATTGTCCTTCTAAAGTCTTGATGTAATACTCAAATATAATTGGTATAGTCTTTTTTTTTTAGCTAATGATACGTTATTATGTTTTACTAATTAGTGTTGTCTTCATCTCTGGCACAGATGATAATACTTAATATGCAAAATATCATGAAACACTACTTATAAAAAAAACTATTTATTGTTAAATTATATTTTTATTAACCCAACCACAACTATATATTATTATTATTTTTTTCCGGATTTTACACAGCCACACCGGCTTCGATCACATCATTAGAAATATTTTTTCCTTGCTTCGCACATGACTCGATTTTGTCCATTGGAGAGTTTAGCATCCTCATATATTTTGCATTCATGACTACCTACACATGACTGGGCATATTTTGAGGGTTGCATTCTCATCTACTCAATTGTACATTATCCATATTCTCGCATTAGGTTTTCATTCACGATAAAAAAAAATTGCTTACCTGATCGCCTTGATAGCGTCAAGATTCAACCTTACCCAGTTCAACATCTTCATTTACCAGAAACTGGACATTTTAAGGATACACTGCAAGAAAATGGCAATAGACAGGAAAAAGCAGGCCAATTGGGTCTTCAGTCCAAACCAAGAATGCAGGCGTCAAGAGCCAAAGATACAAAGTCGACGCTAATCAAGCACTCATTTCCTAAAAAACTCACAAGTTTTCTTTGAGTGCAGGATCTTCATATCAGCAAAGTCGGGAGCACAACAATAAGCCCATGCGGGTTACAAACGCACAACATCTATGCAATGACGTTATCTCAACTCAGGCGAGTCACAAATCAGGTACGTTCATAACACGACACTATATCTCATTTAAGCCTATGCAACGGCTTCATCAATGTTTTGTCTATGCAACGACGAACATCTGCATCACGTCTATGCAACGACGTCATTTCATTCAAAGACTATGCAACGGCTTCATCCATGTTTCGTCTATGCAACGATGAGCATCTGCATCGCGTCTATGCAACGACGCATTTCATCTAAGCCTATGCAACGGCTTCATCCATGTCTCGTCTATGCAACGACGAACATCTGCATCACGTCTATGCAACGACGTCATTTTATTCAAAGTCTATGCAACGGCTTCATCCATGTTTCGTCTATGCAACGACGAGCATCTGCATCACGTCTATGCAAAGACGCATTTCATTTAAGCCTATGCAACGGTTTCGTCCATGTTTCGTCTATGCAACGATGAACATCTGCATCACGTCTATGCAACGACGTCATTTCATTCAAAGCCTATGAAATGACTTCATCCATGTTTCGTCTATGCAACGACGAACATCTGTATCGCGTCTATGCAATGACGCATTTCATCTAAGCCTATGCAACGACTTCATCTATGTTTCGTCTATGCAACGACGAACATCTGCATCTCGTCTATGCAACGACGTCATTTCATCCAAAACTATGCAACGGCTCATCTATGTTTCGTTTATGCAACGACGAGCATCTGCATCGCGTCTATGCAATGACGTCATCTCATGCAAGCCTATGCAATGGCTTCGTTCATGTTTCGTCTATGCAACGACGAGCATCTGCATCGCGTCTATGCAACGACGTATTTCATAAAAGCCAATGCAACGGCTTCGTCTATTTTTCATCTATGCAACGACGAGTATCTGCATCGCGTCTATGCAATGACGCAATTCATAAAAGTCTATGCAACGGCTTCATCTATGTTTCATCTATGCAACGACGAACATCTGCATCGCGTCTATGCAACGACGTCATTTCATAAAAGCCTATGCAACGGCTTCATCTATGTTTCGTCTATGCAACGACGATCATCTACATCGCGTCTATGCAACGACGTCATTTCATCTAAGTCTATGCAACGGCTTCATATATGTTTCGTCTATGCAACGACGAGCATCTGCATCGCGTCTATGCAAAGACGTCATTTCATTTTAAGCCTATGCAACGGCTTCATCTATGTTTCGTCTATGCAACGACGAACATCTGCATCACGTCTATGCAACGACGTCATTTCATTCTAAGCCTATGCAACGACTTCATCTATGTTTCGTCTATGCAACGACGAGCATCTGCATCGCGTCTATGCAACGACGTCATTTCATCTAAGTCTATGCAACGGCTTCATGTATGTTTCGTCTATGCAACGACGAACATCTGCATCGCGTCTATGCAACGACGTCATTTCATCTAAGTCTATGCAACGACTTCATTCATGTTTCATCTTTGCAACGACGAATATCTGCATCGCGTCTATGCAATGACGTCATCAACATCTACAAAAAATATCTGTTACAGCACCACATCACATGTAACCCAGTGTCAATCATAATTCGACACTGGGACAAAATTTAAATCTGTGTCGGCATTGTCTTTAATTTTGCAGCATCACAGCAGCTCAGATGTATTCAGCTCAGTTATATTCACGTCAAATCTATTCGACTCAGTTGTATTCATTTGTAGCTACTTTTACATTGTATTCAATTTATTGTATTTAAAAATCGATTGTATTCAAACAACATAAATACAAAAAAATATTGTATTCAACTTATTGTATTTTAAATTCGATTGTATTCAAATAACATAAATAAATAAAAATAGATACACTAAAAACTTAATACAAAAAAATAGATACACTAAAAATTTAACAAATACACTCAAATACTGAATACAAAAAAATAACAAATTGAATACAATCTAAAATTTTAACAAATAAACTCTAATACTGAATACAAAAAAATAACAAATATACTAAATAAAATGCTCCGGCGGGCAATGGGTCACGACAGAGTCCATTGCTATCAGATCTAGCCGTCGTCAGTTTCTTTGCGGCGTAACAGATCTGGGTCAAGACAGAGTCCATTGCGGCGGTTTCTTTTTCAGATCTGGTCTTGTGGTGGCGTAACAATGAACAGTTCCAGATCAGGTCTTGTGGCGGCGTAACTGTGAACAAAAAGAGAGAGAGAGTAGTAAACGGATATGGGGAAAGAGAAACTAGGGAGTGGCGTTGTGTTGTTGTTGTTGTGGTTGGCCGGAGACGGCGTCTCCGACGAGGGCTGACATTGATGGGGGTTGGTGGCGTGGTAGAGTTAACACGACACTATATCTCATTTAAGTCTATGTAACGGCTTCATCCATGTCTCGTCTATGCAACGACGAACATCTGCATCACGTCTATGCAACGACGCCATTTTATTCAAAGTCTATGCAACGGCTTCATCCATGTTTCGTCTATGCAACGACGAGCATCTGCATCGCGTCTATGCAAAGATGCATTTCATTTAAGCCTATGCAACGGTTTCATCCATGTTTCGTCTATGCAACGACGAACATCTGCATCACGTCTATGCAACGACGTCATTTCATTCAAAGCCTATGAAACGACTTCATCCATGTTTCGTCTATGCAACGACGAACATCTGCATCGCGTCTATGCAATGACGCATTTCATCTAAGCCTATGCAACGACTTCATCTATGTTTCGTCTATGCAACGACGAACATCTGCATCTCGTCTATGCAACGACGTCATTTCATCCAAAACTATGCAACGTCTCATCTATATTTCGTCTATACAACGACGAGCATCTGCATCGCGTCTATGCAATGACGGCATCTCATGCAAGCCTATGCAATGGCTTCGTCCATGTTTCGTCTATGCAACGACGAGCATCTGCATCGCGTCTATGCAACGACGTATTTCATAAAAGCCTATGCAACGGCTTCGTCTATTTTTCATCTATGCAACGACGAGCATCTGCATCGCGTCTATGCAATGACGCAATTCATAAAAGTCTATGCAACGGCTTCATCTATGTTTCATCTATGCAACGACGAACATCTGCATCGCGTCTATGCAACGACGTCATTTCATAAAAGCCTATGCAACGGCTTCATCTATGTTTCGTCTATGCAACGACGATAATCTACATCGCGTCATCTGTGGCGTCATTTCATCTAAGTCTATGCAACGGCCGTATATGTTTCGTCATGCAACGACGAGCATCTGCGTCGCGTCTATGCAAAGACGTCATTTCATTTTAAGCCTATGCAACGGCTTCATCTATGTTTCGTCTATGCAACGACGAACATCGTATCACGCCTACGCAACGACGTCATTTCATTCTAAGCCTATGCAACGACTTCATTTATGTTTCGTCTATGCAACGACGAGCATCTGCATCGCGTCTATGCAACGACGTCATTTCATCTAAGTCTATGCAACGGCTTCATGTATGTTTCGTCTATGCAACGACGAACATCTGCATCGCGTCTATGCAACGACGTCATTTCATCTAAGTCTATGCAACGACTCCATTCATATTTCATCTTTGCAAAGACGAATATTTGCATCGCGTCTATGCAATGACGTCATCAACATCTACAAAAAATGTATGTTACGACACCACATCACATGTAACCCAGTGTCAATCATAATTCGACACTGGGACAAAATTTAAATCTGTGTCGGCATTGTCTTTAATTTTGCAGCATCACAGCAGCCCAGTGTCATCATGATTCGACACTGGGATAATTTTGAATCGACGTCTGCCTGCTTTAATTTTCTAGCATCGCAGCAACCCAGTGTCCTCATAATTCGACACTGGGACATATTTTTGAATCGGTATTCGTCCGTTCATAATTTTAGCATCACAACAACTCAGTGTCCTCATAATTCGACACTGGGACATTTTTAAATCTGCGTCAATTTTGCTTTTTATTTTCGCATCACAACGACCCAGTGTCATCATAATTCGACATTGGGACAATTTTGAGTCCGCATCAGCCCCACTTTTGAGTTCCAATTTATAAAACAGGACATAATTGGCTACAAGTCAACATCTTTGTCCGAAGACTCTTCCATCATCTCCGTACAAAGAGGGACATGTTGTTGACAGTCAATTTTGACCCGTTTTTCGTATATTTATTACAATTTTAAGTATTTTAGCACACCGCATTTTAATCGTTATTTTGCATACTTTTACCTAATATTCTGTGTTTTATTATTCACAAAATGGCATTTCATCTTAAATTAAGCATTATGTCTTTGATAATATTATGTTTTTATTATTCACAAAATGGCATTTCCGATGACATTGTCGGTTGCTTACTGTTTTGCGTTGGCTGCGTTTTTCATTTTTTAAGGGCCATTTTGTCCACTGTTTGGTTATTGCTATACTATTTTCGTTGTCCGTATTGAACTTTGGACAATTTGGCCCTATGTTTATGCATTTACTGATTTTGAACATATTGCTACATTTGAATATTGGGTATTTTACTGATTTGAACTGATACTACGCATTAGCCAATGAAAAAGTTATCCGTCAATTTTTTAGGCCTCCACAGTTGCAAAGACGGAAAATAAAATAAATGAAGCTTTCTGGGCGTTGATGATTTCTTCTACTTACACCGGATAACCAACATGCGCTGGCAGGGTGAATTCTCGTAGTCGCGCTTGTTTAGGATGTCTCACTTTATTTTTATATATATCTGAGCCCTCCATGTTTAAAACTATTACTGTTTTGGCGCGGATCTGAAGGTTTTATTTATTTTATTGTTTTTTTTTAACAATATTGGCCGATGAAGGAATCTCCGTCTGATTTCCAAGGCCTCCTCTGTACAAAAGACGGATGTATTTATTTTTTACTTTACTTATTAATTCTTGTCATTGCATTAAAATTATTTATTATATTATTAACACTTTTACTAAGTGTTTATGCAGGTACCCGGAGATCATCTTGTGCAGAAGGCCTAAAAAGGGCTAAAAGATGTCTCGGAGTTTTATTTTATGTCGCATTTAATTTTAGTATTATTATTCTGTATTGCACTTTATTTTAATTATAAATTATGAAAAAATGCTTAGAATAGGTAGAATAAAAAAAGGCAATAAATAATTAACCTAGGTTTGAACGAATAACCGCAAGTTAGCGGATCTTAAAGGATGCATAATCCCTTCCCTTTAGGATAATAAAGAACTCTGATCCAGAATCTCATTAATTTCGCAGACCATTAAATGAAGATTAATTGCAGTATTTTTATTGCAATAAATCAAGTGTCCTAATTCACTTAACTAATTAGGTGGCGACTCCTCAAAATCAGCATTATTGCTCCATCCAGGGAACCGCGCCAAAGAGCAACGTTGCGGATATCGTTCAGACCCCGAGGTCAAAAACGGGCGCGACACTAATTACTGCAAATATGATATTGAACAAAATTTCTCAAAAGAAAAATGATTAATCTCCTTATGAATTGTGGAAAGGAAGATTGTCTACTTTCAAAAGGGATTATTCATGATCGAAAAGAATACAACCGTAAGAATTGAAATATGTCGATATGGCATGTGTGATACTTGTTGTCTCGATTTACTACAAAATGTGAATAGTTCAAGGCACTTTGTCCACTACTTCACAAGTAGATCCGATAGGTATTCACTACGAACGGTTCAAGTCCAAAAGACTCTGTTTCCAATGCATGACATATCGTGTTTGACAGAAATGACGATAAGTTCCTCTTTATCTTATTTTCTATCCACGTGTGGGGTATTGTTAGATGTGTGAATAGAAAATGTGGGGTATTGTTGGAACTTGTAGAAGAAGAAGAAGATCAAAAAGTGAACAGAATAAGTGTTGCGATTTTAGCGCGATCTTGTGGCGACGAGGCAGTGCGGTGCACGAGCAATGTCGACAGCGCCACGGCGCCAAAAATATCAGAGAGCTCTGCAGGTTTTATAGCGCCACGACGCTATGGGGCAGAGCCGCGACGCTAATCCAACGGAAAAATTCAGTTTGAACCAAAAGTTGTGTCTCTTCCTATATGTCACGACCTTTGGAATGAAAAACTGTCATGGACGAAAATTCATGCTATAAAAGCATGTGGATCATTTGTTAGAACATACACAATACTCATAACATTACAATCAATCATTAAATTTATCTAATGATCTAAGGTTGTGGCTCTATTATCTTCTTCCTCTAAAGGATATTTTCTGAAGTACACATATAGTAAATTCGCCAGGAGTGAAGTTCTTGTGCGAAAACTTTCACTCAGATAGTTGTATCTTCAAGGCAGACGTCCGTTGAACTACAACACAAGTGGGGACGAATTTTTGTCTTAGGACACTGCATTAAGCAGGTCTCTATCTACACCAAGTTAGTAAGAGTTTATATACTTGCTGTTTTTGTTGTTGTTGATTTCAATTTACATTGAAGTATTATTATATTATTGTGGTTATTCATTGAAAGGTCTAGATTGACACTAACACTCATAACTTTAGAATATAATGGTTCAATGCTAAAAAAATTAAAAAATTGAACTCCTAAAATTAAAATTCTAAATTCGCCTCCGGGTGCCATCATGACCGCTAAATTAGGTCGTGACAGTAAATAATTTTATTTTAAGCAGAATACAACTTACAAGTAAACCATTGTGTTTCAGAAGTGTGTTTTGCGATAAGATGAATTTAGCAAGTATGTAATGACATATAAACAAAAGGTACATATAAGTACTCTTTGATATAGGGTTAAACCATGATTTTCAGTAGCAGATCATTACGTGGCCCTTTTATAGAAAGAAAAAAGTGGTGCAAAAGAAGAAGAAAAGCTTAGATATGTATAATATATAAATTGATGATGTTTATCATTATCAGAATTAAAAATCAGTTTTAAGAGATGAATAGTCGTCTTTGGGTCCGTGTGAGCGTGCTACACGGGGCCCTCAAAACAAAAAAATTAGGGGTTGATTAAGTAGTATTAGCCAGAATTTATTGTAAAAGCCAATAATGCGCATGTCTTAGCCCAATCAAAGTAAGAGTTGATTAACTTGAAGTTGTATTTGGTAGTTATTTACAATTTAAAATAATTTCTAATTATTGAAATCGTATATTTACTTATATTAATTACTCGCTTTTACGAATTAAAATATAGTTTCAAAATGTTTGAGACGGCCCTGAAGAGATAAATGGAAGACATAATTGGCCAACCTGTAGCGGACCAATCCTCTAACTTGCCTTCAGGTAAATTTAGCTCATTTTAGGGGTAAGTAATTAATGGTGTACATTTTGACCCTGTAAAGGCAGTGTATTAAATCCTCCATAGTGTATGTGGTTTCGATAAATATACTGTAATATATATATATATGGGTGTGTTAAGAAAACGTATATCAAATTGATACATGTAAAAATGTTGAAAATTTAAAAAGAAATATTTTGCATCATGCTTAATGGAGCCACGTTTCTGATTGAAATTACGATTGATTTTATATGCTTTAATTTGCTCGAATAATATTCTCTTCTTATCCAAGAGGATACTTTAATTTGCTTTGGAGGTCCGAATGCTTAGTATTCATGTCTTCTAGACTTCTTTATATCGAGGGACGAGGAATCGGGGCCCATTGAGAGGCTTGCACGATGGGCTATTAGCTCAGTGATTGAGCGTACCCGTTATCGTTGGAAAAAAAGTATAGGTTCCGCTCCTATATTAATATACGGACTGAAAGTGAAATGAAAAGTATAATTCGAATGATAGGAATTCAATATGTACGTTCTTATTGCAAGAAAATTAAAATAGAAGATTGTGTGTTTTAGTAACTCTATAAGTCGTTCAAGAGCATGAATACATCTTTATAAAGGAATAATACATGTTAATAACCACTACTTTGAAAATTCACTTTAATTTCTTTTTGCACATATAAGTGCTTTATAATTTTCAAATACTTAGTGGTTTTAACAAATTTCATACCCCTAAGTGCAGAAACAATGCCCATCTTTGCACTTGGCAGCATAAGTAAATGGATAACAATGATAATAACAATCTGCAGCCTTGGTGCATACTGGCTGTGCTGAAACTTCCAAGCAAAACAAACCTGCAAAAAATAAAAAGTAATATCCGAAATTAAATAAAAAGAATGTTCAAAATTTAATATTCATATATAAAAAGTAATTTTTTACCTATATACGCAATATGTTATTATAAATAATATAATTTTCTGAAGAAGGGTATTCAGTTGACTACCCTTCGACCTATATATGTGGCTCCGCGAACTCCCATTCTTTATTCCAGGGGCTCGAACATGAAACTTGTTATATTAAGAATGAAGAGATCACAAATATTTCACCACCGTTAAAAGAAAAAAAATTAACTTGCATAGTATTTTGGTTACATCTACTAATTATTCTATACCAAAAAAGTTACACTAAAAATGGAACAATAGAAATTAATTACACACAAATAATTGGGAAGAGAGATTGATTACACACCAATAATTGCAATTAGGATGACATAAACCACGAACAATGCAGTGAAGCAGACTCTCGCCATCTCTTCAGATATTATAACACAAGTTTTTCTGATGAACTTTCTTTTTAACTTGAATCAAATTTTACTTTGGTGGTGTGTATATATATACACTTATAGGGGACAAACTGTGATTTAATTTGGAAAAACATTTATTGTGTTGAACATTTTTTGGTTTGTTTGTATAATTTGTCTCATTAGGAAAGAAGTAAATTGCCTATATAGACGTATCTCAATTGGTTTCAGAATGGTAAATTCCCCACAAGAAAAAAAACAAATTAAGAATAAGGAAAAGGATCAGATTTTACCATGTAGTGGGAGGGGTAAATTGGTTGGATGCTGAGGTGGCATATCAATCATGTAGCGTTTGTATCATCAAAATGTTAGTGTGACGTTAGATTAGGTGTCCACCTTAGATAAATTTGATCTTTTCCCAAGAAAATAATTAGAATTAAATGGTTAACCAAGTTTTGTAGAAAATAATTAAAATAGTTACTATACATAATAAGTAATGAAAAGTACTCTAAATTAAGCTCGTAATATAGCATTTTTCATTAGGCGTCATTGTTAACGTCATCAATTAGACAAGAAGCTGAGTTCTAATGTTTTGAAACTCGGATCGGATATCGAACCGGACGACCAATTGAGTCATCGATTTATAGGTTGGACCGGTTCAAAAATCGGTATCCACACACACATATATATATATATTGAATGTTAAATACATATCTATATTCAAACATATGAAATAACGAAGATACATGTTCATTAACTAATTTCAAAACACATGTTCATAAACTAAATTCAATAAGCTAAATAACCAAGATGTCATGCATATCTAAATCCAAGAAGTAGAAACTAGAAACTTGATTATCCATCTCCTCGCAAAATAAATACTTCAAAACACATGTTCATAAACTCAAATAGTCAAAAGAACTTTAATAATAAAAATTTCAATTAAGTCCATAGATGTCCTCTGTGTCGTCATCAACACTTCTACTATTGCTACCTTGATGGCCAAAACCTCTTAACTCAGCATCATTAATCATGTCTTTATCAACTTCTTTATCTAAAATAATAAATAAATAATTAATATAAGATAATATTAAAAAAATATATATGAATAAACAAAAACCGATTTTGTACGAGTTATCGAGTCACCGGTTCGTATCGATTTTTACCGAGTTGCGCCGAGTTTGATACCACCCGTTCCTACAATAAACTCGGACCGGCCTCAAGACCGGTTCCCAGTTAACCCGATCCGACCGACTGATCCGATCCGAATTTCAAAACATTGTTGAGTTCTACAAATAAGATGACTAATGGGAAAGAGATAAATGTTAATTTAATATGTATCTCTGGAATGAATTTGGAGGAAATTTATTATAGCAATAAAAAAATATTGTTAATTAAAAATGCTATTATACATCCTTCCATAGGGAGAGGTATTTCCTCAAGAAAAGTACAACAAAAAAAAGCGAAACTTACACAAATCACTATAGTTTAGGAGTTTTAAATTTACCATAGCTACAATTTCAATATTTACATGGTATAACTATTTTTTTCGTTGTATTCATAAAATGATTCGATGTATTCATAAAACGGTCTCGTTGTAGAATACAACGAGTAAAAAATATATTTAAATTCTTTTCATTGTATTCAAGTCAGATGTATTCAGCTCAGTTATATTCACGTCAAATCTATTCGACTCAGTTGTATTCATTTGTAGCTACTTTTACATTGTGTTCAATTTATTGTATTTAAAAATCGATTGTATTCAAACAACATAAATACAAAAAATATTGTATTCAACTTATTGTATTTTAAATTCGATTGTATTCAAATAACATAAATAAATAAAAATAGATACACTAAAAACTTAATACAAAAAAATAGATACACTAAAAATTTAACAAATACACTCAAATACTGAATACAAAAAAATAACAAATTGAATACAATCTAAAATTTTAACAAATAAACTCTAATACTGAATACAAAAAAATAACAAATATACTAAATAAAATGCTCCGGCGGGCAATGGGTCACGACAGAGTCCATTGCTATCAGATCTGGCCGTCGTCAGTTTCTTTGCGGCGTAACAGATCTGGGTCAAGACAGAGTCCATTGCGGCGGTTTCTTTTTCAGATCTGGTCTTGTGGTGGCGTAACAATGAACAGTTCCAGATCAGGTCTTGTGGCGGCGTAACTGTGAACAAAAAGAGAGAGAGAGTAGTAAACGGATATGGGGAAAGAGAAACTAGGGAGTGGCGTTGTGTTGTTGTTGTTGTGGTTGGCCGGAGACGGCGTCTCCGACGAGGGCTGACATTGATGGGGGTTGGTGGCGTGGTAGAGTTAAGGAGATGAGAACGGAGGGAGCAGTGGTGTCGGTGCGAAATAGTGGGGTGGTTGTGGTGGTGTTGGCCGCCATTTGTGATTGTTGGCTGCTCCGGTTCACCAGAGTTGGAGCTCCTCGCCGGAGTAGTAGGGCGCGGATGATGGAGGGAATAGAAGGAGACGGGAACGGAGGGAGCAGTGGTGTGTTGTTGTTGGTTGGTGGCCAGAGCTCGTTCGCCGGAGCTCCGACGGTGATTCGTTGTGGCCGATGACGGCCGATAGCAGAAGCAGATTCTCATCAAGATAAAAAAAAAATATTCTACTTTAGTTATATATATAACTAAAATACACATGATAATTATGCTTTATAATTTAATTAAATAATAGTTACTAAAGGTTAATATGTCCTAGAGTTAGCTTTGGGATCGAAACAAAGATGTCACTGGCATATAGATATGGTTCGATTAAAATGAACAAAATATAATTAGATATTTGATTTGACTGATTTGCACTTTTTCCCCAATTTTGTGTTGATCTTTAATTTTTATTCCTTATAACAAATAACTTTTCGTCGATTTTAAATTTATACTTTTTAATTATAATATCTCATAAGTTATATCATAGGCGTAAGTTTGATTTTGAAAGGTAAAATTAAAGACCAACGAGAACCATACAATTTCAACACTACTTGATCTTTGTTTTTTAGCCAAAATTAATATCAAGTTTTTTTTCAACCACACTGATATGCCGAGAATCTAAGCTCATCAACCGATAAGAATAGGGGTTTGTTTCCACAATTGAAATAGAATATGAAGCGGTCTTGCCTTTGCTCTCTCGCTTCAGCTTGATCGAATCACGGGATAACTTAGAACCCTAATCTATACCTAAATAAAAACTTAAAAAGGGATATATACTCTTTTTGGAGGCATCTTGAAATTATAAGCGAAGTTAGGCGTGGCAATGAGGCGGGTTAGGGCAGGGCAAGCCTTGACCTGCTAAGATGTTAACCCGCCCTGCCCTGGTTAGCATTTTATAAAAAAAATTCCTGTCCTCCTCCCGCCTGCCCTCTTTATGTTATTTTTCATTTTTCACTTTTAACTTGGTATTTATTTTGTTAACTTCTTTTAATTATTTTTAAAAAAATTGGATGAGCAATCAGTCCATTGTCATAATTTCTTAATATCAAGTACTTTATGAACTGGGTTTATTTTTTAAATGTTATTCCTTTCTTTCAACCTTTCGCACTTTTCACTTGTAAGGGTTACAACTCTCAAACTGTAACCCCAAATATGGTATTTCTTACGCCGATCTGAAGGTAACACGGAGACCTAACACTATCCCAAGTTTACTCTTGAAATACGTAGTGTAACTGGAACAAATTCACGCAAGAACAATCCTATAAAAACTGTCTCGCCAGAATTTTTATGAAACAATACACAATCTTAAAACAGTCATAACTTCTTATCCGTAAGTCGGATTAATCCCCATAAAGTATCAAACTGTCGAGAACAGAGAAAATTAAAACTTTTATTCAGCGCAAACTTTCAGATTCTTTACCGGTTTGTACAGTTCCGAAGTTATACATTCTGTCCTTCCAGATTTCAGTTGATCCGAGGTAGAAACTTTAAACAGTTATAACTTTCAAACCGTAAAGCCTCAATATGACCGTAACAGAAAGATGTACAACTCTATAAAATTTTATTCAATTCTAACAAGTACAACTTATCGTAACTGATTATATCTTTAAATTTGCACAAAGAACACTTTGTCCTATTAACTGTCGGCCCTATTTAGAATTTGCTAAAAATGTGTTTTAACCCTTTCCGGCCTGCCCTGTTCCGTTTAAGCATTGACTTACCCTGCTCCGTTTAACGTTTGACATGTCCTACCCCGTCCTGCCCCATTTGTCATCCCCAAGTGAACTAAACAAAATTTCTTTGAAAAATAAATTACTAATTCACCTTAGGTACTCTTTTAATTTAAATCCGCCTCAAGGCAGAGGGAATAAAGGCACCTGCAGAAGGCGCTAGCGCTAGACTTTCACAAGTCTTGCTTGCTCTTTGTTCTCAAATGAAAAATTGTCATAAATTGATCATCTCCGACTTATATTATTCTATCTCTAATATTTTTGGGATCTCTAAAGTACTCCACCGAAAATGAAACCCGTAAACAAACCTAACTCGCATTCTATTTCTACGTATCATAGAGCAAACTAAAAGAGAAAAGAGGCAACCAAGAGATCCTTTACACATTTGAAAGAGATGACTGATGATAATAGAACATTTGCTGTACAAATTTTGAGGTGATGCCAGTTTTCCCCTCATTTGAGAAATGTTCTAAATACATATTTACACAAGTTTATGCCAACAGGTCATAACTAATAGATCATTGTTCTTTCATATCTTCGTCATTCAAAGCAGTTTTCTTGCAGATTGGACACACGTTCTTCATCGACAGCCATTTTCTTATGCACCCCACATGAAAATCATGGCTGCACGTTTTCAGTGTCCCGACATCATCCATGTTCACATACTCTTCCTGTAAAACGCAGTGACATACGAAATCCACTTGTTAGAATTCAATCTCTCCTTACTCGCAAGAAAAGCAAAAGTTTTATACGAACTAATAGACAGGTAAAAACTGCTCAATCAGATTTCAACGAGTAAACTCGCACGGAGTGATAATGATGAAAGGATTTAAGTAGCTTATGCACTAACAGTGTAGTTTAACCTATGATAGCATGTTAATCACCATTCTTACAAGTTACAAATTCAACTTATTCTTTCAATTGAAATTGAGATTTTTGCCTACCCTCCTATTTTATTTTGCAAAATTTGAAACTTAGGTAAGTCCTCTTGCCTAGCAGGCAAAGATAGAGATTTACTTGTAATTTCCTAATGGTGGCCTGATTATATAAATAATTTCTCATCAAGAAAACACTAAGGAAGCATCCACAGTGCTTGAAGTCGTTTATCTATATTTGACATTTCTGACAAGATAACAATACTCACCAAACAAATAACACAATTTCCTTCCTCCTGAATTTGGTCTGAGGAACAATAAATTGACTCGGTCATGCACTTTGAAATCAGCTCCTCCGTCAAGCCAGTATTGACATGGCCAATTCTTTCTCCCAGAGCAAGAAGTTCCTGATTAAGTCAAAAGCATCGAAGCTGAGAAAATGGCTGTAAGTTGAAAACAGAAAGCAAGTAGAGTTTCAGCATTTACCTCATAGCCCATGTCGTCAATGTCAAGTCTCATGTCCCTATGCTGATCAAACATGATTCTGGATCCGTAATAAGTAGAGCGGTCTGGAAGAATAACACCCTGAAAGAACACCCAAAGTTTCACATTAACACATCTTGAAGGCGACATGTTCAGAGATGGTAGAAATGATTAACTAAAATATCATATTAAAGCCAAGTTACCATCTGCAGCTATTTGTATTTCCCGTTATGCCAGATTGAAGTAAACAAGTGTCAATATAAAAAGGCAAAATAAATTCACTAAATTATGAGTAATGAAAATTGATGAACAAAATAAGGAGCTCTGACTGAATTTCATCAAGACTGACTGGATATAAGAAGGATCACAAGCCAAACAGACAGCACAAACAACTTAAGTTAATGACACGAACCCACATATCATAAATCTGTGCATATACATATTCCCACTAAATCTTTCAAAGTGAAGCACATAATTCCCTGCATTAGCTGATTAAACAAATTTACAAAATACGCCTGGTAGCATCTATCATTTACCTAACACGAATTTACACCAATATGAAATACACACATGTAAGGCAAAATAAGACTGGGACATTCTTGTGGCATGAAGCAGAAAAGTCATTTTTATATAAGAGGAAAAGAAAAAGAAAGACTGGGACATTCATGCGGCACAAACAAAGAAAACTAGATGCACGTCATGATGACAAAAGACTGTCTTTGAGATAGGGAGCCTAGACAGGAGCTAGCCCCCCCCCCCCAAACCCACCCCCCCACACACAAAAAGGACATGATAATTTCTTGTATAAGATGAGCATACACACCTCAGATGCAAGTTGCTCACGGAAACCTGCCTCACCAACCAATGATCTGTACCTATCACTAGATACCCTAGTTCTCCCATTTCGGTCGCTACTACGCAGTCCTAGAGTAGACAATGGCCGTGAATGTCTTGAGGAGTAACCTTCAGCAAAAAACTGTGATGCGTCATCTGAAGTACCAACATGCCCATGGCGCAAATAGCTTGAAGAAGTCCTAAAAGCAGGGGAAGATCTTTGATTGTAGCTACTTCGGACTCCCCTCGAAGATTGCAAGTTGCCAGGCAAATGTTGAGGAAGGGAACTTCTGTTGGAGTTGAAATCATTGTGGTAATTCCCCATCTCCAGAGAGGTCGAGATGCTGCCGGTAACCATATCGTAGTGGTTCATATCATAACAAAAGAAGCTTGTATCTGCAGTTTGCAAGACATTACTATTAAAATAAAAAATAGCAAAGGATAACAAAATAATTTAAGAAACTAACCAGGAGGGAAATTCCTCCCATGAGCAGCAGCAGCAGGTGGCATGACTGGATGGTTCCATTCCCTAGCTGAAGAATTTGAACTTGGAGCTAGATAGTTCATTGAACTACAATAATCAGTAGTTGTTCTACTGCTGGTAGAGTGATGTGAAGGAGTACTTGTTATATGAGCCCTTCCTACATTATTTTGCAGATCATATGCAGCTCTGCTTCTTACATTCCTCTGAGAACCTTCGCCTCCAATAGACAGACTATTACCTCTGTAACTAGGATGTAAACCCCAAGTTGTGCAATGGGAGTCTGAATTTTGTTTCTCATGCCAAGAGTCAGACGGGAGATCAGATGAACTGCCAGCATCAAAATATCTGCTTGTACTACCACTTTCACCACCGGCAGGTATACCAGGACTCTTTCGTTTGTATGGCCCTCTTCCACTACCCATTGTGAGGTCAACAAGGCCACCATCCACCCCATGATATGTCTGGCTGCCATGGGTTGATGAAGATGCTTGATGTGGATAACTCTCATGGATCATATGAAAGCCTCCAGTACCTGAATGCAAAAAAGGATCATGAAGAGGACCTTGAACCTGTGGCTGACAGTGTGGATTTTCCATATTTGGATTCGAGGAAGAATATCCACTTGGCCTGGAGGCATGACTCCCCTGAGCAGGATGGTGAGTCCCGTCAATCAACATACTGTCCACTGGATAAACAAGATTACTGCTTTCAGGAGCACCAGCCCTTGCTGCAATTAAAAAAAGAGACATCAACATGAGAAGGTTCTTATTCTTGATTTATATCCTCCCTATTTCAGAACATACAAATGGTCAACAAAGGATACTTTTTGACTTTTATACAGCCAGAAGGCATTATTTTGTTCATTACCCTCCAGCACTTCCACAAGAGTATTCTGTCAAATTGTTAATTTCCATGTTTAGCCAAGGTCAGTTACTTTAATTTTTTTATAATGAAGGTCAGCTACTTTAATCAAAAGCCAAACTCTGCTGTTCTCAGTCCAACGGTTTAGTACAAGCCCATCCACTGGTACTATATGTAGGTAGATTTTACATGGACCAATATTAATGCCATTTTCCTACAGGAGACAATCAATCATGAAGCACCAGAAGGGCACATCATTTTGCCAAATGCATTCTCCATCTTTTAAAAAGGAGAAGTATTCAATGATTTAACTACTTTTAGCACTAATGTGATGATAGGATCATCTCTGTAATATAATGAGTTTACAGGCATTACATGTCAATAACCAAAGGAAGGGCAAGAATGAAAAGGAACTATCATGGTACTCTTGAGAGAGGGCTCATGGCATGTTATGAACTTGCAGCTCCCAAGACATGTGATAGATTTACTAATAGACTAATTTCAGACAATACTTAATAAACCGAAAAGATTGGTCAAGATTTATGTTAAAAATGAAATATGTACACCTAAAAGGAATATCAATTGTTACCGAAAGGCAAAGGTGCCTGCTCCGGAAGATTCCATCTCTGATCATCTTCTGTCTCAAATATCTGAGACATGTTGAATGAATTTCTGTGCCCCATTGTCAGTGAATGTCGGCAATAAGTTTATCTCTCCGTGAAAAGAACCCTGCATTCAAATAACAGGAGTTACTTCAAAGAAAATATGATGAAATTATTTTGCCCTTTTGGCTTCACCTCGTCATTTTCTTTCTTTATACAGAAAGGAGACATAAACAGTTACTCGGTGACACATAATTTGACCATTCATCTATACACCGCAAAATGACACATCAAAGATCCACATTAACCAACCATGACTAAAAAATCTCAACGGAAGCTAATTTTACAAGTACCTTAAAGAAGCACCTTTATGATATTGTGTAACTCTCTCTCTCTCTCTTTCTTTTCCTTTCCCTTTTAGTACACAAAGTAACGTATGGAAAAGTATTATCGATCTTCCCTCACCTTCAGAACCCCGACATGAATTCTATACAATTTCTCATCAAACACACTTCAGATTTTGATTTCTATAAACCTACTCAAACACATCTTGTTACAGATATTTACTGATAACAGATACAAGCCAACATAGAGAAAAGATCTTATCAAAAGTAATTAAGGAAAGTCGAGGAATAAGCTTGGGATTTCACAACAAAACAGGAAAGCTTGATTTAAAATTATTCGACATCTAGATATGGTACAATTCTTGCACTGAAAGCCACAATTAAATCTCACAGAGATGTGAAACTTACATATCAGCATGCAGGATAAGTCAAACAAAGCTAACTTATAATCTTAATACATCCAGGTTAATGGCATGAAATATTATTTTGTGGTTGGTAATCCCAAAGATTAGGACACTTCCCTTTTTTCTTTTTTTGGTTTTGTGTGTGTTGGGGACATTAGGACACTTCCTTCAGCCTAAATATCTTCTTCCTTCTTGTATTCCAAAATTTTCTTATTTCATATTAGCCCATACTCCTGTGTAAAGAGTCCTTATATGTTTAAGGTTTCCTCTTTACTTGTTCCCTTTTACATGGTAAGCCTCTATAAACTTGATAAACACATAAGCAAGCAGATTCTTTGTGCTAATTGTCTGGTCAAAAAAATTCCCTTCTTTTTTACAAGTTACTATTTTTCTCTCTGATGAACGTTCTGGTGGCACCATCTCTTCAGACCACTATTCTAGTCATTCTTCTAGCAACTTTCAAGTAAAATGTTCTCTGAAACTTTTTCTCCTCGTCTTTTTCTTTATAGTTTCTTTATTTATCAAGTAAAGTATTTTTTTATAAGGTAACATTTCTATTTATTCACCAGATCAGCAAATAGGTTGTGCAGAAACCATATTTACAGGCACATAGGATAAAGTATTTTTATTACTAACCACTACCAAGCGAGTACCATAGAAAATACAAAAGGAGAACTTAACCACGGGCTAAAAGTTCAGGGAATCTAGCACATCCATAACAGTTCTATTTCGCAAGTTCACCATGTCACAAAATTATATTTTGTATATATCTAGATTTAACATGAGAAATGAGATCTTCCTCCCCTTAAAAACATTTCTCTCTCCTTGCAAGGCAGACAATCCATATAATGCATAAATGGATAGTCTTCCCCAGGTGTCTCTATACTTTGTCTGTTTTCTGTCTCTGCCAGCAGTTTAACAACTGCTTCAGATTCTATGCATAACCCAAAAAACACCAAATATGTCGAGAAACAAGCCCATATCTGACACGTTTGGCTGCAGTGAAGAAATAGGAGACTAGTTCAGGGGATTGTTCACATAGAAAACATCTGTTGCATAAAGTAAATCCTCCGCACTGAAGCTCATCTTTAAACATGCTTCATGTGTTGTAATCCATCCAAATATTGCCATCTTTCTTTTTTCTTCATGATATTGAAGTTTGGGCATCGCTCCTTGGAACATTGTTCCCACAACTTCTTTGATTACTCTTCCAATACCAATTCAAGCTACACTAATGTTGTCCTAAAAATTGACGTCACTGCACCTATTTGCAGTAATTGAGTATAGATATTACTTTCTCTTTTTTTTTTTTGTGTGCGTGTGTGTGTGTGTGTGGGGGTGGGGGGAGTAAGGATTGTATTCAAAACAGCACTAAGAATGTGTTGGAGGTTCGTACAATGTGGTGAAGTAAGAAAACAAAAGTACATCCCATCCTAGACATGTAGGGATTCTAGCAGCTAATGGAGTATAGATTTCTTTCTGTGTATGTTACAAGCACTTCCTATCACAATACAATTACCAGAAACTTTCCGAGGAAAGATCCCAATGCCGCTTTCTTTCCAGTGATTATTTACTTGTTCAAATAGTACTCCGCCAACACTATTCGGGTGATTGATTACTATTTCTGTGATTTTTTAGTATTTTTCTTTTGGGAGTAACAGACAAGTTATGTCACCACCTTGAGCTGAAAGTCAAGAGAATTATGTCATCTTACGTTAATAAATCTAGTTCAAATAGTACTCCGCCAACACTATTTGGGTGATTGATTACTATTTCTGTGATTTTTTAGTATTTTTCTTTTGGGAGTAACAGACAAGTTATGTCACCACCTTGAGCTGAAAGTCAAGAGAATTATGTCATCTTACGTTAATAAATCTAGGTTAATAGTGTGAAACATTCTTCATGATCGTATCATAATTAAGAATACTAAGAATTATAAACTTTATTTAACTTAAATTTTCTCGATTGCATTCGTACGTGTTCTCACTACTTAATAAGTATTTCTTTCTTTCTTTTACTTTTCTTTTTTCACAATTCAAAAGCTAAAACCTCACAGAGGAACCTCTACAAATAATTAGAAGTACAAGTACAACATAGAATTTCTTTTTTACTGCAGAGGTCCAACAAAGCTATAGAAGTAAATAAAAGCAGAACTTTCTAAGCGGAAGGTTTACTCCTTTATGTAAAAATAATTCAAAAAAAAAAACTTACATGCCGAAACAAATTTCTATCTATTCAATAATAATGTAAATCCCCAACTCACATACATTGCAGGGAAGGATCCCTTTCAGTGGTGTACTTTATGGAGATGGCTTCCAAAGAGCAAGTAGATATTTACTTTTCAAATACATTCCTCTTCTTGTTGTCATACTAGCTACCATTTGTATCATCCCCTGTCGCTTGTGCATATAGTTAGGCTCTTAAGACTATAACGCCTGGGCCAATTATTGAAAGATAAAGAGAGATTTTCTTTGATTTTTGAAAGGTAGAGAACAAAGGAAGCTTGCTACTTCGCTGCCGTTATTTTTTCCTTTGTAGCCTGTTTTGGTAATGCGTCGTTGATCCCGTCTATGGAAACAACCTCTCTACTCCACAAAGGTATGGGTAAGGTATGCGTACATCCTGCCCTCCCCCGCTTGTGGGATTACATTGGGTAGGTGTGGCTGTTGTAGAGAATAAAGGAAGCTCTAGGTCTCCAACTGGACTATTGTGGTCAAAATTAGCATCAAGATAGAATTTTCTCTTTCTTGTCCATACAGTTATTCTTGGCCCCTTGGTGGAGAAAGTTAAGAACCTAAAAGTAAGATTATTACAGTTCAACTTGAATTAGGTTTATTAGTTAACCATTTTCCATGTCTAACACAAGTATTCAAGTTAAAGATGTCATCCGCCTCCTCCTTTACAGAGTATTCTAGTTGAAAAGAAGTTGTTTTTTCAGAAGTACCATACTTGCAAACTGAATCCCCACAATAGCGCTTATGCAACAAACATTAGCTAACTAACCCTTTCTTTTTTCTGTTCTAGTTACATTATATCTTCCTACCAATTAAAGCATGGAGTCTACTTAAACGGTAATCTTAACTTAGAAACTTCGAATGGATTTGGTGAAAAAAGGAATCTCATAAGTTTATACATCTCCATAGTGAGATAGCCTATAATGGTTAATGGAATTCAGTTTGAACTTTTCAGGAATAGCAACGGATCACGCAGAGATCACTTATCCCCGTTACTTTTCTGCCTTGCCATGGAGAGGATCAATAAGTCGCAGGAAAAGCAATAAATGGAGAATGTCTAAATGGTTTTATTATAAAAGATATCAGTAAACCACAGATTGAAATATCAGATCTAGTATAGGCAGATGATACCAATTTTCTAAGATCCTCAATTTAGACAAATCTGTTCGCCGTTCAAGACCATGATATAGTTTGTGGCAGTGTATTGGCTCAGAACAGGTACAACGAAATCGGAGTTCAAACCATTGGGAGGTGTATAATAACCATTGATCTAACTACGACCAAGGGGTGGTTGCACATGAGTTCCGTACAAGGAGGGAAAGCTTTGGCTACGACAGTTCGAGAGAGTATTGAAAGGATAGAAAACAAATACATGTCAAAAGGAGGGAGAAGTATTTGATGAAGAGAACTCTTATCTACATTTTCATTTTCTAGCATTGGTGCCTAAAAAAACTGAAAACCTTATGAGGGTAAATAAATGAGATAGGAAACTTCACCTAGTGAGTTGGGAGAGCTGGAGAGAGACAGAGCCCCTATATGAACAGAAGAGCCTCGGTAGGAATGGAAGCCTTACTATCTGGGAATTATAGTGTTCAACCCCTTTTGGGCCTTTTGGGATGGTTATGGGAGACAGAAATTGATGAGAGTGATAGATAGAGAGACATCAATAAAATGTATAAAACGCATACATCTTAGATGGTTATCAAAGAGGCGATTCACTCTTATAAAACAAGCTAATGGTAAAGATCATGAAAAAGAGAGGATTCCATGAAGTTCATAGAAATCTCATTTAGGAACGAAAACTGTACACGATGTTGGCTCGATAATTGGTGAGGTGTCGTTATTTTAACAGCTGGATATCCTCATTTCTCTTCAATCACAACTGCAAAGAAAGCCATAGTTGTGGAGATTCTTAATGCAAAGGGATGGCAGATGGCACCAGACATACATTTTAGACAAGAGTACAAAACTAAAAATTGACAACGTGGATAGATTTCCTCGCAACTATACAATTTTTTCACGATTAAGGTGATAAGATGGTCTGGATGGTGACCTTTCCAAATTATTCTCCAAGAAGTCTTACCATAACCTCCTGCTTGAGGGGGGTGAAGTAAAACCATTTGGACGTCAATACAGAAATTGGAACCAACCAAAAAGTGGCATTTTTCACGTGAAAAAAGATGCATTAATGTAATGTGTGTAGGTATTGTTATAAAGGCAACAACACCATTGAATTATACAGTAGTATCCATTTCAAAACAATATACTAAAGTATGAAGACCTGGGGATGGATATCTATGACCATTCCTATTTGAACTCTCAAAATTGAATAGGAAACAAGAACACAAGCTAAACCACTTGAATACTCCTGCTGTTTCACCAAGATGACAGAAAATATTAAAGACGGCTCATTATTAATAAAGCTAAAAAGAGAAACATATCATCACAAGTACCTTTGACGAGCCATACCACCAAACAGGCATGGCCAATTTGGTTTCCCTCATCCCATGGCAGTCTCACTGAAATATGTTCCATTAAGAAGAAGCCACTACAATTTTTTTGTCCATCAATCTTTTCTGATAATGACGTTTCAACATTCAGAACTCAGACAAATGCAGGACGAAAAGCGATGGGTGGGGGAGGAGTATGAGAGTTCCTATGAAAGCACTTATTAATGTTTTTATGAGATGTACCAGTGTAAAAGAATATGTGAGAGATTAGAAAGAAGCAACTGCTACTTTTTGTATGAGATACACCAAAACAAGTTGACTTGTCAGAGAGAGAGAGAAACTAAATGGATAACGACGGTATGAGACAAGCTAAGAATAATATTGTCAGAGGGAGAAAGTAAGGAAATAAATTTGCTAACAGTACCAGATATGCTTTGTGCTTGAATGAGTTCAGTACAAAGTGTTGCGAGTACAAAATAAAGAGTAGAAGCAGAAACTGTAAAATGGCTGTAAAAGCTTCCATCATTGCATCTACTTGCAACGTGAAATATAAGAGGCATCACCTCAGAAGATTGTGGGTAGTAGAAAAAGATGAATAGTGTCGGGTATCCACGAGCCCCAAGGAACTACAAAGAAATCCTCCAGGCTACAGAAGTGTTACTAGTTTGAGAGTTTTTTACATCAATGGGAGCTCAACCATAAATACAGAGGCTAACTGGTGATACACATGTTGTCTCATTCATCTCAACCAACTATTATACTTGTCCTTCAATATTGGGTAGACGAAGCAACATTATGATTAAGTGTTCTAAAGAGTTGCAGCACACTTAGCAATATACTAGCATCAATGTGCTACATCTTAGTGGCACCACTAAGAAAATGCACCTTCCATTGGGCCACAGCTCTGTATTGTGATGCCATCCACAGAACCTATTAATCAGGATTGCTCTCACTCTGTTTCGTACTAAGCCACCAATAGAGTAAGATTACAACCTAACTCAACAATTTGAGGAATTACCAGCATACAATTGAATCAGGATAAAACCAGCTGTCGGTGAGAAAAGAGAGAGAATGTTGTGTCTAGTGAGCACAATAGTATCTGCTCAGTGACTCTACTCTGAACCTTAGGAGGATATAATAATAAAGTTGCAACCCATTCAACTAGAACACACTCAACTGTGCACCATTCAGTTCTATTCACTGGAAAACAATTGTAAGTGTGCACAGAGAAGCAGCAGATCAAGATGGCGCACATCTGCCCCCATTCCAGAGGAAGTAACACAAATCCCAGTCCAAATTGTGCTTTGGAAGCAGCATGGCCAGCAAGAACCTCATCTCCTATCATCAGTCAAAAAATGTTTTAAGCAGATAGTCTTCCCAAGAGAAAGTGGCCCCATACTACACCTCATACTACCAGCAGTTGTCATAATGCAAAGGAGTCCCACAACTAAACAGAAAGTTAGTTGCAGCCTGTAGATTGAACTTCAGGTTTTCCACAAATGCTCACCCCTCAGTTAGTGGCAGCCTGTAAAATGAACTTAAGTTTTTCAACAACTCCTCACCCCCTCCCCCCCAATTAGTGGCAGCTTGTAAAATGAACTCCAGGTTTTCAAAACTCCTCACCCCATCAGAGAAGCATCTTTAATCATATAGGTGAATTTCACATTGCAAGGTCATTAATTCTGCAACAATAGCAGAATCTATTTCCTATGAGCTCTTCACGTTCAATAGTTGGAAGGGTAAGAGACTGCAATAACAGCAGCTCAGTCTAATGAATCTTGATAAGAACACCATAAGAATGAGATATCTTCATAACCTGCCAGATTGACCAAAAGGTTGCTTGCAACATCATTTGTGATTGAGGTTCTATACATTAGCAAAGCTAGCTAGCTATCCACCATATATACCCTGCACGAGCTCCCAGATTATTTTTCCAGTGAGAAAGATGAAAAGAATCAGAAATATAATTATGAACTATCCTAATTATCTGAGATGGTAATAAGAAATCCGGACTGAGATTGAAAAAAGAAAGGAAGAACAGGAAGATGCTAGTGAAAAAGCTGGAAACAAAAAGAACAACGTAAGCTGAGGACATTGTTCCTTAAAAGTAAGTACTATAGAGTATAGATAGAGATATGGCTGGACTGAGAAAGGTAGGTACAAAACCCCTCACCTGTACTTGTAACCTGTCCTCATTTCAAGACCTCACATCAACTTATGTCGTGTCAAAGTAAGATATACCAATGGAAATGACATTTGATCACCACGCCCAATATTAAGCTCAAACCAACTCCAACATAGCCCTAGTTTGAAATATTAATCTAGGGCAATATCCTTCATCAGAAATAATATTCCGCCAGCCTCCCTAGCCTGCATACGAAAAACCATCTAAACCTAGATGCTCTGAAAGGTAATATAGAAAAATGCTAGCACATAGATTCTAGGAACTCAGTGCCTAAAGGACAATAAATATAATACAAAGTTGGCGCTTAGCAGGAAGATGGGAGATAGATATTTGCTAATATAGAGGCACTGTCACATGGCTTCGGATAAATGTTTGCATACAGTCATTTTAAGTTGGTTCATCCTATTTCTTCAAGTTCATATCCCGATGCATAGTCCCATATAGTATAATCAATTAATGAGACAACAAATGTTGAATAGGAACACAAAACAAGAAAAAATATCATTTATAAAAGAGAGCAAACAATATAAACATTGTTCAAATTTAAAAGTTAATGGAATAAAGCTAAATGCTTTTCAAGTTCCCGAAGTAGTCCAAGGGAAGTAACTTTACATGGTGCCCAACAAAATGAAAATATAATATAAGCAGCTATAGGCAGCTCAGTGCTAAGATGTATCACTGAGTAGAATAAAGGGACTGATCAAATGTTGTTTCCTTACTATAATTTTGGAAGTGTTCAAATATGTAATCACAGCAGCTGTTATTAAGGATGAAAATGTATCAGACAATTTTGAAGAATAACATTGACATGATAATATGTGGCATCATATCCTCCTGTGATCCAAGGAGAGCTATGGCCCAATAATAAGAGAACTCCTGACATCTAAAAGTTGCACGGGGCAGATGCTCCACCTAAAATCTTTTACCAATAGATCTCAAAGCTAACAATTTGAGAGTTTACATAAAAGAGGACATGCTTACGTGAACAGGAGTCTCACTCAAATCTGGTCAGCAACAAAGAAAAAGTATTATGCCTTGAGGTCCTTGCAAGGTCTATAACTCTGCGGCTGTATGGTATAATATGGAAATAAAACCTGCTTCATTTGTGTTGGACAAACTTTGAGTCAATAGTACACATTGATGGTGTAAACAAAATCTTGACTTTTAGGGAACACTGTAATACTATATGCACCAACGGACCCATAATCACAAGTTATGATTTTCTCATATCCTTGCAAAACAGAATACCAACTATGAACATACATATCTAAAGGAACTCGGAATGCATTCATGAAATCAATTTCAGATACACTGGAGTCTGCAATCAACAGCATAGCTCATGGTAGAATGGTATAAAACTGATTCTAGGCTCCATTTGTATTTGACTTAAAATTCATGGACAAGGTGTAATTTCTTATCCAAATAAGTTGCATCCCTATGAGACTCAAAACTAGTTCATTAGAAAAGATTCTCACTGAGACGATGTATCCATGGATCCATCACATGTCATCTTTGATTGGTCCCTAAACCCCTGAGGTGAATTTAACTCCCTAACAGTTAGAATACACTGGCCACCTATTTTTGAGAAAAGGAATGCTGGTCCATTTAAATGCCATACACAGTCAAACTTGGGGAAAGAGTTATCCTAACCCTACATCATATAAGGAACTCCAAGGTATTATTATATTATACTGACCGCCACTATGAGTAGCTAAATGCCAATGTTCCTCTTAGACTAAATTTGAGATTCCACCCTAGTGAAGGACGTATAAGGAAATAGAACCAAGAAAATTTGAACAAATATATCTTGGCAACTTTCCTTTTAATCGACTGTGAGGGGGGTTTCTAGTTTACTACTCAAGTAGAGGGATTCTAGTTGAAAGATATCTAATGAAAAAGTCGTCGGAATGAGATCAAAGGCATAATTCACTCAAAAGGAGAAGAGCCTCAAGCAGCCCCAACTCTAGCTCCAGAGGGCTCCCTGACTAAATTTGAGATTCCTCCCTAGCGAAGGACGTATAAGGAAATAGAACTAAGACAACTCAAAATGGAAAATATAAGTAGAGAATGAAGCTACACACACACACATATAATATATGAATGTTTATGTATATTTACTATTAGCTTACCAGAATTATGAAAAGGTTCAAGTCAAATTACGGGATATATTTACTTGGTGTGGAAAGGAGAGGGTTGTAGAAAGCTATATCACTTTTACTGCTCTTCCAATCATACCAAGCAAAACTAAGCCACGAATAGTTCACATATGTGAATATACCAACCAACTTCTCTCTTTTACCCTCCCTCTCTCCCTCCCTCCCTTTTTTGATAAATAATTAATGCTTTCAGGAACTCCTATATGCAACATATAGCTTTTCTGGACAGCAAGATCTCCACATTTAAAATCTACAGTTAAATGTTAATACAACAACAACATGTAATCCCACAAGTGGGGTTGTACGCATACCTTAACCCTACCTTGTGCAGGTAGAGAGGCTGTTTCCGTTAGAAAAATCTACGGTTAATATTATCAAAACCAAAAAAAACTGTTGTTAATGTAGCAGATTACCAAATGGGATGTCAAATATTCAATTTTCTTTCTTTTTTTAACATTGATGCACTCCTGACGACTTACCGTTGCTTTTCACCTCTACTTGAGCCGGGAGTCTATCGGAAACACTCTCTATCCGTCAAAAGGTAGGGGTAAGGGTTGCGTACGCTCTACCTCCCAGATGGATGTGGTGGGGATTATACTGGGTACCACATGTTGTTGTTGTTATGCACTCCTGACCTGATATGGTCCCTGGTGAATAACTATATGTCTAGTAACATAAATCCCCAATATTAGTTGACTGGCTTCATTCAAATGCTCAACAATGTCATTCTTCTTAGATCCATGAGTAAACAGTCCATAGATTCATTTTTTGTTTGATTACATCAAGTACCTAGTAGTTCCTCTGTCCCAATTTATGTAATACAGTTAAAATTTCGAGATTCAAACTTCTAAACTTTGACCGTGAATACAGACATAGAAGCTTTAAGTTTTCCACAAGTGGGGTCGGTAGCGGACCTTGCTCCTACCATATATGTAAAAAGTATGGTAAATCACAATAATTAACAAGTTAAAATATTTAAAAAAACATATAAAGAAATTTAAGTCAAAGAAAAACTTAGTTGAGTCTCGAAATTCCAACTATGACACATAAGTTGGAACGAGTATTTATTTATAAAAAAAGTAAAAATAAAAACTATGCACTTCAATGATTTTCAATCAAACAGAAAACTGACTTGGTTTCTTAGATACAATAAGTTGGGGAAAAAAACTATTCATGCAAAATAAAGTAAAAACCAAAAAAAAAAATCTATTCATGCAAAATAAAGTAAAATAACAAAAAACATAGTATACTAAACGATCGGGTGAGAAAAATAAAATCAGCTCGGAAATGATGATTATTTAATTAAATTAAAAAATCGCAACCAAACAAAGCCTTAAACCCAATAAAAAATTTACAAAAAATGAACATAACAACCACACAATAACATAAATTTGACAGAAAAAACGATCGGCTAGGAAAATCAACTTTTTAATCGATCGAACCAAGGAAAACCAAAAAATATAGGGACGAGAATAGATAATTAAAGAACATGATGGACTACAAACGATGATCGATGAATTACCTGAATTTGCCGGGGAAGAAAACGGTACCTTTGCTTTGTGAGATGATCGGTTTGATTGAGACGAATAAAATTATTAATTGAGAATTTGATATATAATGGAGATAATAATTTAGATAAAGAAAAGACACACACGTAAAGAGAGAGAGAGAGAAGAGTAATTTTGTGTGTTCAAGCAAGCCAAATGAATTTACATAGCGGTTGGATTATTTTATACAAGCAAGTAGTGGCCTCTTTTTTGTTCTTCTCTTTTTTTATCTAATACCTCATTTTATTATATTTTATTTTTGCTTTTTGTTTTAGTTTTTTCTTTTCTCTTCGAATTTACTAATGTGTCGTTCATAGAAAGAGGAACCTACATATGATATTTATTGATTTAGAGAAGGCGTACGATAAAGTCTTAAGAGAGATTATATGAAGATATCTGGATGTTAGAGGTGTACATGTGAGAAACACTCGGGCGATTTAAGACATATATGATGAAGTCAAGATCAAGGTTAGGACAGTGGGCGGATACTCAGAACACTTTTATATGGTGATGGGGTTGCATCAGGGATCAACTTTTAGCTTATTTTTATTAGTATTGGTGATGGATGGACTGACGCGGAAAATTCAAAGTGAAGACATGATGTATGTGTCTCATACCTCCAAACTAAGGCATGATCATGATTCAGGAGTTTAGTAAACCAAGATGGAGGGTTAAAGTTGAAAAAAAACAGTTTCAATTTTGTAGACTCAGTTTTACGCCCAAGATCGAAGACCGTAAAAGATTTTACGGACCGTCGAAATATACTGTAAAAGTTGTTTTTGAAATTTATAGATTTCAGTAGATTTTACGGACCGTATAAAATTATATGGCCTATCCTTTTCAACTGTAACATTCTCTTCAGTTTTTAGCAGTCATTGGAAATTTTCAGTTTTGTGACGGCCTGATTATTTATACGGTCCAGACCCTAACCGTAGAAAATTCAACGGTATGTCGATTCCGGCCGTAAAAGTCCTGACAAACGGAATAGTATAAATACATAACTTAGTTTTAAAAATCATATTTTCTAATTCCTTCAAGCCCCAGAACGAAACTCTCTTCTCCCATCATCCTCATAACTCAAGGTAAGCCTTTTCATGCAATTTCTCACTCTTCTAATCAAGTGTATTCAATTCCTAAGGGAAAATTATTGTTTCTAACCTAAGGTTTTCAAGATAAACCCATCTCGAGGTTTCAATGTTCAAGCTTTGAATTTCTACTCCAAAGTTCATATTTTTAAGACAAGTATTGGAGTGAATAAGGTATTTAAAGCTTCTATCCACGTGTTGAAATATCTATATTTTTCCCACGCCACGTTATTTCATGAAACCATAAAATTTCATAACCTAAGGTTTTATTTTATTATCATGATAATCCTAACTGCATGTAATATTATATACCATGTCTATATTTCAATTCATCAATTGTATTTGTGATAGATCATTATGATTGACATGAATCGGTTCGTAATCCATGAACACATGCTTTGAATTTCATGAGTTCTTAATTATCAAGTCATGAATCATTATTACTTAACCTATGAAATTATACATGTTTTCACACAGGATATATTATGTATTTATGTTCATGTTAAATTATCACAGATCATGTTTACAAGTTATATTTATAAAATTTATGGGCTTACAAGCCAATTATTTTCAAATACATATCTTGAGAGTTGCATAGATTACCGAGAAGGCTCTAGTAGTCTAAAACTACATCTGCCAACGTAGGATGGAGGTCACTTCACCCAGAGGACAATAGCTTCATATTATTGATTGGATCTTTTCATGTCATTCCATGTCTCATACCCCGACAAGGTATGAGAGTGTTATGCTAGTCGGGCCAGGTACCATACTTCATGTACTAATGTGGAGATTTCACGTTATCAGTTATACTACTGCTCTCCCCATAGATATACAAATATATGATTTTATAAGATTTTATACATGTTGTTTTATTCATGTCAGATCATGTTCATGTTCATGTTCAGTTTCATGTTCCTATTATGTGATGTGCATGCTTATTATTTCAGTTGTTTTACATATAATACAATTCAAATGTACTTACATCCCTTTTGCCCAAAACCTACACTTCACGGTGAAGGTACTGAGTTTCAAGATGAGGGATCTGCACGTTAGGACTCATCTGTATCAGTTATTGGAGAGTCTCATTTCCTTCGGGGTGTCAATTTAGTTATGTTCATGATTATGCTTTATAGTAAATGTATGTCAGGGCTTTGTCATGGTAAAATTATTTTACAACAGACTCATGTTTAGAGATTTCATAGACTAGACTTGTTTAGCATATCTGTCATGTCATTATTATTATTTTTAGACTTATCATATTTTACTCAGATATTTCTGTTATTATATTTCAGAATATATGTATTTTCAGTAAAAACGTCATTATTTCATACTTTTGATGCCCATGATGGTCATCAAGCCATGTGGTCACTCGATCACATGAAATCAGGCACCGAGTGTCGTGTTTCGCCCAGGTCATGATTCGGAGCGTTACAAAATATGGTATCAGAGCACCAAGTTCAAGTGGCTATCAGAGCACTAGGTTCAACTGTCTTAGGGAGTATAAAATTGTGTCCAGTTGGGTCACTTTTATATGAGTGTGAGCGCCACACATATAAATGGTTGACCACTAAGACATTTAGGATTGTCTCACTTTTTTCATACTCTAGATCGCGCAATTAGAGCAGTACTTTCAGAAACTCTTCTAACTCGTGTCATGAAGTCTAGAGCATTAAGTAACGTTCTCTTTCCATTGAATCCCGAAGGTATCAAATGCATAAGTGACGAGAGAGAAATTTAAGGTCCAACTGAGGATGACTATACATTGGAGTATAAGTGTGAAATGCATATGAATAACATATGAGACTTGAGATAATATCGAAAGTGAAACAAAATGTATAGTTACTATAGACTAAAGCATAACCCTTATAAGAAATTACAAAAGTTGTTATCATAATTTATGATTATCAGTTAACCTCAGTTACTAGTTAGCAGGATTACGGTTATTCAGTACACCAATGTTCGGTTATGTATCACATTTCCAATTTTTAGTGTATCGAGATTCTTATGAGTATATAGTGATGCCTATGGGTGCTAAAAGAAAGTGTAAGTAATGATGACTATAGCGAAATATTCGCATATTTTAAGTTCGGGTTAAGACTTGTCAAATGGCGCATGAAGTAATTTATCAGGTGAGTACCCTATGAAGAATAATTTTTTGCATGATAATATATGTATGTTCCAAATCGTACAGAATACATTTATTTGGATTTTGGACCATGGAGCTACAAGTATGAGGATGATAGCTCAGATTTAAGACCCTACAAGGTAACATACTATGAAGTTAGTCGCAGTAGACATAAAATGCCCACAATAGTATTGAACAGAAAATAACCTAAGAGCAAATCACCTGTGATTCTAGAATATCTCTAGTTTTCAAATATATATAATTTATCGCATACCCATTGTGAGGCGTATTTTGTATATGTCTTTCGAGTCATTTTTAGTTGGTATTTTACTCGTTTTTATTGTGTTTAGTATAGTAGTAGATTTGTTTTTCTTTCTTTTGCGTCACAGCGGTGCAAAAAGGCAAAATGACAAAAAGGAATGAGAAATGGGCAGAAAAGGTGCGAAAAGAAAAAAGAGCGTGCTTATCGCGCGCCACTACGCAGTAGTGCCATATTTATCGAGGAGTCACAAGACTTTCAGCCGCTGCCATCGTGAAATCTGCGTGCCATTTGTCTTTGAGAAGAGTTTCAGACGCGCCAGATCCAGAATCATGCTGGCGACGCTGAAATTTCGATTCGAGGCAAATAGACTAAGGGCATATTGGTACATAGGGCACAAAAATTAGAGGATATTTAAGCCCTAGGGATTGATGTTATGAGGAGGTTGGTCATTCTACAACACAACACAACACAAGACGGATTTGGAGCTACAATTGGAGACTTAGTTCGCAGTAATTTCTTTTCTTTCGTTTTTAATTCAGTTTATGTATGGATTTTGTATTAGTTCTTAGCGTCACTATGGCTAGGAGCTAAACACTTTATTAGAGTTTTTCTTATGAATCTCTTGAACTTCTATTCATGAATTAATGCAGTAGTTTGATTCCTTCTTCACTTGATTAAGATTTAGTCAATAATTGGTATGAATGTTTGGTAATTAATTGATCACTAATTATCATAATCTATATGATTTCGAATCAAGAACCGAGAGGAGAGATTTAGATATGTTGTAATTGACTAGACATAGGTTAAAATCGCGGACGACAGTACCCCGATACTTGTGTAGCATTATAGGTTACTGTTCTTAATCCTCCTATGTGGTAAATTCTATCATAGAAATATAGAAGGGTTCTGCACTGGGGTTGAGTGATTATATATTCTAACCGGAATATAAGACAGTTTAGTTAACCGCTATCTTAACATAGAAGAAGAAATCATTCTAGTTGCATTAATGATTGAATAGAGTGGAAAGTCGAGGATTTTGGAAGCCCTAATTCCTTCATAACCGATCAAAACTTAAATAGTTAGTTAATTCTTGCAATTATTCTAGTAGTTAAACAAAAACTCAACTTAAATATTGATTGTCAAATAGATAACATATAATAGATGAACGGTAGAAACCAGTCTCTGAGGACGATATTCGGTCTTATCATACTATATTATTTGTGAACGATGAGTACGCTTGCGTGAGTAGACGAAATATCGCTAACACTCATGCACATGACTAAGGAGATGATTGTGTACGACATGAGAACCATGAGCAGGCGATATTGAATTTCTAGAGGTAGTTTTAAATTATTTAAGTTTATTCATATCAGAATCAGAGAGTATGACATTAGTAAGTTACTATAAGAAGTATATATTACTATAAGATAATAAGATGTGACAGTTCCCTCTAAGGTTATGTGATTTAAGTTTTTATCCCATGTTTATATAATTTGACATGACCTTAAAGTGTGTAGAAAGTGGGGTTAGATATTTCAACCTTTCATTTAAAAGAGACATAATTGCTCTAAGTTTGATCCATGTCTATAACTCATAAAAGATAGTATAAGACCACAGAACATGGTCAGATGATGAGGAAAGTTAGAAATAATATTATGTGTTACTTTAGTATTCAAGATAGGACCAGAGAACATGATGTTAGAAGGTGGTTAGTAGAGAATTGTAAGTAAGTTTTTAGTAGATACACTGAATTAGCAGTTTCAGCAGAGCTAGTAGAGATACAATTTGAATTTCTTAGTTAGGTTAACACTGATGAGTGAGTAAGAGTTTTGAATACACCGAATGTGTATTAGAAGCCAAAGAGTTTAAGATAAATATGAAGTACATTGACAGTGGGAGAAGAAAATCAGCTAAGCAGTAAGAAAGAAAATTACAGAAGAATAGTCTTTTAGAGTTATCAAAAAGGGGGTTTTCCCTAGGACTAGCAGTGTGAGCAGAGTTAAGTCGTTAATTCAGTCCATATAAGTAAGTCATTTCTCGGTTCATGTACTTCGGTTTTTTCTAGTAAGGAAGATCGCTCAGAAGTGAGTCGAAAGATGAGCCGTCAGTGACATAAAGTGCAAAGAATTGCAGAAGATGAGGAAGGTAAGTTAGATTACAATGAGAGAGAAGGATCCACAAGTATATGACCTTAAATTTCAGTCTAAGGAAAAGATATGTACATCGTCAGTAAGTCTAGTTGAGTGTTTAAAATCCAAAGGGTTAACATGAGATATGAAGAACCTCAATTCGGTAATGAGGGAATAATGAGATAGTCTCCAAAAGAAATGTTCCTAGAATGTGCAAGAAACACAAAGTGAGTATAATGATCATCGATTGATTTGTGTCAAGATCAGTGACTCGTGCCCCCATGTTCATGTTTTCATATAATCATGTCAGTTTGTCCTCATGTTCCATGTCACGTTTCTTCACGTTCATGTACTAATGTCATGTCCAACCTTATTCTTAACCATGGCCTATCATTTGAGGATAAATGATCTCAAATGTGAGATATTGTAACACCTCGTACCTTCAAGCTAAGCCATGATCATGATTTAGGAGTTTAGGAAACCAAGACGGGAAATTAAAGTTGAAAAAATCAGTTTTAGGTATGCATATCCAATTTTACGCCAAAATTTGATGGACCATAAAAGATTTTACGGACCGTGGAAATGTACCATAATAGTTATTATTGAAACTTATGGACCTCATTAGATTTTATAGACCATATAACAATTATACGACCATTCTCTTTCAACTGTAACATTATCTTCAGCTTTTAACAGTCACTGGAAATTTTCATTTTTGTGACGGTCTGGTTATACGGACTGTATAAAATTATACAGTCCAGACACAAATCGTAGAAAATTCTACGGTCCGTTGATTCCAACCGTAAAAATTCTGATAGACTGAACAATATAAATACGTAACTTAGTTCTAAAAAAATCATATTTTCTCATTCCTTCAAGACCTAGAACGAAACTCTCTTCTCCCATCATCCTCATAACTCAAGGTAAGCCTCTTTCATATAATTCCACGTGATTCTAATCAAGTGTATTCAATTCCTAAGCGAAAATCATTATTTCTAACCTAGGGTTTTTAAGATAAACCCATCTCGAGTTCAAAGGTTCAAGCTTTGAGTTTCTACTCCAAAGTTTATATTTTTAAGACAAGTATTAGAGCGAATAAGGTATGTAAAACTTCTATCCATGTGTGGAATATCCATATTTTTCCCCATGCCATGTTATTTCATGAAATTTCATAACTTAGGGTTTTATTCTATTATCATGATAACCCTAACTACATATAATATTATATATCTTGTCTATATTTCAATTCATCAATTGTATTCATGATAGGTCATTATGATTTTCATGAATCTGTCCATAATCTATGAACACGTGCTTTGAGTTCCATGAGTTCTTAATTATCAAGTCATGAATCATTATTATTAACCTATGAAATTATACGTGTTTTCTCACGTGTTCATGTTAAATTATCACAGATCATGTTAACAAGTTATATTTATGAAATCCATGGGCTTACAAGCCAACTATTTTCAAGTACATGTTCTGGGAGTTACATAGATTACCGAAAAGGTTGTAGTATCCTGAAACTACATATGTCAGCGTAGGATAAGGGTCGCTCCGCCCAGAGAATGTACCTTCATATTAATGATTGGATCATTTCATGTGATGTTAATATCTCATACCCCGGTAAGGTATGAGAGTGTTCTGCTGGTCGGGCTAGGTACCAAACTCCACGTATCCAAGTGGTGATTTCATGTTGTAGGTTATACTACTGCTCTCCCCACAAATATACAGATATATGATTTTACAAGGTTTCATACATGGTGCTTTATTCATGTCATATCATGTTCATATTATTTCATGTGTCTGTTTATTCTTTAAGTTGCTTTACATATTATATAATTTATATGTACTTACATCCATTTTTCTCAGGGTATGCACTTCACGGTGCAGATATTGAATTTTAGGACGAGGGATCTGCACATTATGACTCATATGTATCGTAAGTTCCATTTTCTTTGGGGTGTCAGTTTAGTTATGTTCATGATTATGCTTTTATAGTAAATGTATGTTAGGGCCTTGTCCTGGTAAAACAATTTTGCAGTCAAACTCATGTTCACAGGTTTCATAGACTATATTAGTTTAGCATGTCAGTATTATTATTTTTATACTTATCATGTTTTACTCAGATACTTCCGCTATTATATTTCAAACTATATGTATTTTTAGTATTGTGTTTTACATGTTTTAAAGCATCATTATTACATGTTTTTGATGCACGTGATGGTTAGCCACCCATGTGGTTCGCTCGGTCATATGCAGTCAGACACCGAGTGTTTGTTTCTCCCAGACCATGATTCAAGGCGTTACAATATATTATTCGCGGATGACATTATTCTGATTGACGATACTCGAATCGGAGTTAACACTAAACTAGAAGTTTAGATACATGCTTTGGAGTCTAAATGGTTTAGATTGAGTAGGACCAAGACATAATACTTAGAGTGTAAGTTCAGTAATGTAACGCATGAAGCTGGCGTGAAAGTGAGACTTGATCTTGGTACTCAGGTTATTCAAAAGAAATGAAGTTTTAAGTATCTTGGGTCAATTATCAAAGGAAATGACGATATTGATGATAATGTCACACATCATATTAGGGCAGAATTGATGAAATAGAGGTTCACATTCGGAGTCTTATGTGAAAATAAGATACCACAAAAACTTAAAGGCAAGTTCTACAGAGTGGTGGTTAGACCAACCATGTTGTATAGGGCGGAGTGTTGGTCAGTCAAGAACTCTCACGTTCAAAAGATGAAAGTTGCAGAAATTAGGATGTTGTGATGTGTGTGGGCATACTAGGAGTGATAGAATTCGAAATAAAGATATCTGAGACAAGATAGGAGTGGCTTCGGTTGAGGACAAAATATATGAAGCGAGATTGCGATGGTTTGGTCATGTTTAGATGAGATGCATGGATGCCCAGTGCAAAGATGAGAGGTTGACTATAGACCATTTTATGAAAGACATGGACAGGTCGAAGAAGTATTGATGAGAGATGGTTAGATAAGAGGTTATGGAGGATATGCATTAAGCTAGAAGGTCAGAAAGTAGTTAAGTGTTGTCCTACTTATTCTTTCATACTAGTAATCGTAGTATTATTCTTGTAGTGTCTTTCGATTTCAGTTACTATATGTTGTTTCTTGTACTTCGATTATTATATTATTTTGTGGTAGTTACGACTCATTTTTTTCCAGACAGTTTTATCCTACTTTCTATAGTATTTTGACATGGTTCTTATCATATTATTTTGTGATGTGAATTACTTGTTTTTGAGCCGAGGTCTACCGAAAATAGTTTATATATCTTCCAAAGTAGGGGTAACATTTGCATACACTCTACTCCATACCCACTTTATGAGATTTCATTGGGTATGTTATTGTTGTTATTTGTAATATGCTAATTTGTCAAAGAATTAAACTTGCCCAAGGAAAAAAAAGACCTATAGTCAAACCTATTTATAATGGCGTTGTATGTGCGGATAAAATTTATTCTAAAAATAATTAACCTTTAAGATAAAATATTGGTATGGATGATGAATATTATAGAGAGGTTTTAATGTATTGTTAAATACCAATTCTTTGTTAATTTAGGTACACGTTCATTGTTCGTTTATTAAGAAGGTAAAAAAGAAATTGGAGATATATTATTTTATCCGTTTTTTTCTTCAAATATCTTTCCAACAATTGTTTCACTTGATTATTTGGTTGGGGCTTGGGTGATGAATTCACATTGATATGCGGTTAGGAGCACGAAGCACTTCAACTTGATTTGTCAACTATAAAATTAAGATAACTATCTTTCAAATTATTAGTTACAATCTTTAAAACAACATATTAATAGCAAATAAATAATAAAAAACAATTGCCTCACAATTGTGATTATTTAAAGGACAATATCTCATCAAGAGCGAAAAGAGAGTAGAATAGAGAAACAGTAAAACAAAGGATCATGATAGACAAATAGAGAACAATCACCATCACCATCAACATATTCAGTGAAATTTCATAACATAGAATCTGAAAAGGATAGAGTATCAGATTTTATCCCTATCAAGATAGGGAGACTGTTTACGAAAGACTCTCGACTCAAGAGAAAACATAAAAGAATGCGAGATAAGGATAAAAAATTTAAAGCAATATAAAAATTAAAATAACGAAAACGACTAAGCCTTGATAAAACAATTTGAAAAAGATACAGTAGCTACCACAAATAAAATAGGATTATCAAAGTACAAGAAATAACAGATAGTAACAGAAATCAAAACATAAAAAACTATAGAACAATACTGCGACTACTAATACGAAAGGATAAGTGAGACTACCTACTAGCCTTCTATGTTAATCTTAACCTTCATAACCTTCCATCTAAGGTCATGTCGTCGGTAAGCTGTAACTGCACCATGTCATGTCTAATCATCTTTTTCCAATAGTTTCCTACGTCTTCTAAAATCGTCCATAGCCAAAAAAAGAAAAGGTTAGGAAACATTCTAAACTAGAATGAATGTTAAGTAATAAAACTATTTTATTTTTCACCTTTCGTTTATCATTTTAATTGCTTCAATACTTAATCTATACCTATATATATCTATAAAGCTAGGAATAAGCAATCTTATGTGGCACCTTCCAATGACCTCCATTGACATTTATCTTTTTTCTCTTTTTTTTTTTTTTTGCCTTTTTTATTTCATTTTTTCCCATTTATTTGCTATTTTAAAAAGCCAAAAAGTTACTCCTTTAACTCTCTTAAATATCTCTTATAATCACTTAAAAGGGAGAGACATTTAAGAATATTAAAACTTACTATTAATTATTTGAAAGGTAATATAGTGATACTTCTCCGTTCCACAATAAGTGATTGTTTGGGTTTTTTTTTTTTTTAAAATAAATGATTTTTTAAAATTTCAAAAATACTTTGGGAATGTTCTTCCAAAATTGCTCTTGTTTAAATGATCAACATCCATTAACTATATTTTCTTTTTTTAGTCATTGATTAAGGATAAATTAGTAAAATAACTTTTAATTTTCTAGGAGTTACCACTTTCTTAAAGGGTGTGCACACGTTAAAAAAATCACTTATTATAAAACAGAGAGAATAATAAACATGATTAAATATTATTCCACTAACGTTAAGAAGTCCAAGAGTCATCTTTAGCAACTAAATCTGGCATCTTTCCGTATTCCAAACTAAATTTACATAATGATTAATTTAGTATTATTAATATGTGAGATTCAATCGTATTTGTTCCTCACTAATGTGAGATAATATTAATCTCTCTTAAAGAGTCTTTTTATTAATATCAAAGTATATATAGAATACAATGTTCATCCCTTATACAATAAAAATCCTAAGTCTATACAAAAGAGGAATCCTAGTCTTACCATAATTATATTTACACAATATATGGAGATATTCTAATTATGGGGTAGGGATGAAATTGTATCTAGAATATACACGTTTACACACCCCCTCAATCGGAGCGGGAGGAGGCCGGACGCTGAGAATGGATCTGAAGTCAAGAAATAAATGTCTGAGAAGTCCTTTGGTAAATATATCTGCATACTGATAGGATGATGAAACATGTAACACTCTGACATAACCTAGTGCAACTTTCTCACGAACAAAGTGTAGGTTTACTCAATGTGTTTGGTTCCCTGATGTTGAACCGGATTATGAGACATATAGATGGCAGAGATGTTATCACAGTACACAATAGATGCTTGACGCAACTGAAGTTCTAACAGTAAATTTCTGAGCCAACAAATCTCAGCTACTACATTTGCAACGTCTCTGTACTCAGCCTCGGCACTGGAGCGAGATAGGGTAGTCTGTCGCTTGACAGACCAAGAAATAAGATTATCCCCTAAAAAAACACAAAAGCCGGAGGTGGAGCGTCGCGTTTCCGGACACCCTGCCCAATCTGCATCCGTATATGAAAGTAACTTGTTTGGTGCAGAGGGGTATAGGTGCAAACCATAATCAAGAGTGTCTTTACTGTATCGAATGATACGCTTAAGAACAGTGAAATGAGACTCCCTGGGGGCATGCATGAATAAACACACCTCCTGAACAACATAATCTATGTCTGGCCTGGTGAAGGTGAGAGACTGAAGTGCACCTGCAAGGCTCTTATACAGAGTAGGATCATAGACTGGAGCACCATCCATTAGGGGTGAGCACGGGTACAGGGTACCCAGATACCCGACCGGAACAGATACTAACGGATAGGTTCCGGATAGATATATTAGAATAACAGGTAGGTTCTGGGTAGTAAAATTAGGAACCGATAAAATAGGGTCCGGTTTCGGTTCCAAAATATAGAGACCGGGTACCCGAAACCGGAACCGATACCCGGACCCTATTAATCCCCCCTTTAAATTATTTATTTAGTCCGCTTAATTTTATACACAAACAGTCAAATACACCAATCCCTTTAATTTAACAACCCAGTCCACTTTAATTTAACAAAGCCCACTGGCCAGTCCGCTCACCCTATTAACACAACACACACCCTAATTTTCATTATATTGTTATAATGTTATTCAATTATTCATCAAGAAGACAAGAACGCAGCCAGCTCCCAGCAACAGCTCTCCAAGTCTCCATTAACTTTAAGCATTTCATTATATCATTATTCATCAAGCAACGCAACCAGCAGTCTCGGAGTCTCGCAGCCAGCATCCTCACATTCTCGTAGCCATTTCCCTCTCTTGTTGTCGATGTTCCTAACTCCAGAAGCTTGATAAAAGTTGCAGTGTAGTACTCGAATTCCTCTCGGTCTTGTTAAAGGTAATGAATGGAGAATAGTCTGACTTAGTTTGGGTTGATTTATGTTAGTTTAGATTGAATTAATTTGGGTTGATTTCTGTTAGTTTAGATTGAATTAGTTTGGGTTGATTTCTGTTAGTTTTGATTGAATTAGTTTGGGTGATTTCTGTTAGTTTAGATTGAATTAGTTTGGGTTGATTTCTGTTAGTTTAGATTGAATTAGTTTGGGTTGATTTCTGTTAATTTATATTGAATTAGTTTGGGTTAAAGGGAAGTGGTACTGTCTGACATGCAGACAATTACCACATTGATTAAAAGTACACCACCTTCTATTAGTGCTGCAATTTCTTCTACAACAATTTTTTAAAGGGATTTTCCATAGGTTAGGCTCCCCTGATGTCTGTTGTCGCTAAAAAAATGTACTTATTCAGTTAATGGTCAAATTTTGGTGCCTTAGATGTATGAAAATGGGAGGTCGGGGGAAAAGGGTGGTTGGAGAAATGCAGTGTGTATTTGCTATTGATGTGTCACTGTTTGTATCATTAGTTGTGGCCTTTTGAAAACTCAATTGTGTTGCCACTGTTTTCTAGCATAACTTAGTTAAATAGCTATTATTTTTTACTACTGATGTGCTACTGAAGTACTGATGACTATTAATTTTGAATGTGTTTTCCGTTACAGGGTACCCGGGAACCTACCCGGAACCGCAAGGTCCGGGTAGGTTCCGGGTAATGATTGATACGGGTAGGCTCCGGGTAGTAAATTTAGGAACCAATCTTTTACAGGGTAGGTAGTTGAAAAATAGTAGGGTACCCGGACCCGCTCACCCCTACCATTCATGGCAATGAGCTTAGATTTAGAATCAACTGGAGTATGCACCTCTTTGCAGTTCGCCATCTTATCCCTGTACACAATCTCCTCTGCATACTTACACTGAAACAAGAACATATGATTGACAAACATGGTCACTGATATCCCCAAAAAGTAACCCAGCTTCCCCAAATTAGTCATTGCAAATTTGGACTTAAGCAAGGCAATAATCTCATTTTTCAATCCGTCAGAGGAGGCAGTAAGAACAATATCATCCACGTAAAGTAATAAGTAAGCAGTGTTACTACCTCGATGAAAAATGAATAGTGATGTATCACTCTTGCTGTATACAAACCCAATCTGCAAGATATAGCTGACAAAGCGATCATACCACGCACGGGGGCCTGTTTCAGGCCATATAGTGACTTATGGAGACGACACACATAGTGAGGAACTGCAAGATGAGTGAACCCTGGCGGCTGATGCATGTAGACTGTTTCTCTCAGATCCACATGTAGGAATGCATTATTTACATCAAGCTGATGGATCGGCCAGTGTTTGCCCATGATAATGCTCAAAACTGTGCGAATGGTAGCCGGTTTGACAACCGGGCTGAAGGTCTCACCACAATCAATACTCTTATACTGATTTGTGTCATTAGCCACAAGTCGTGCCTTATATCTCTTAAGATCTCCACTGTCTCTGAATTTATGACGATAAAGCCACAGACAACGAATCACATTCACCCCCTCAGGTCTAGGTACTAGATCTCATGTGTGTTGTTTAGTTAAAACATTGAATTCCTCAGACATAGCCTCATTCCAATTTGGGTCTTGTTTAACCAATAGAGGATTTTTGGGAATTGGAGAAATAGTTTGGACATACAAGTTAAATTGGACTTTGGGTTTGAAGATTTCATGATTGACACGAGTTTTCATTTGGTGAGTGGGGACAGTGGGAGGTGGAGCTGGCTGAGTAGGGACAGTGGGAGGTGGTGCTGGCTGAGTAAGGAGGGCTGAGACTGATGGTAGGGTCAGAAAATGAGAAGGTGGGGGCCAAACAGTTGGAGGCGCCACGACGCCTGGATCTAGCGCCGCGTCGCTGTCTGAGTGACATGCCTCTATGGAAATATGACGCTGCGGCGCCTCATCACTGGGCCACGGCGCTCTCGACGGGTTGGGAGAACAGACCTCTCTAGAAAGTTGGCGTCGCATCGCCATAACACTGGGCCGCGACACTGTCGACGAGTCAGAAGAGATAAGCTGGTCAAGGATGATGGGAGGGATAGCAGACTCGTCAAGGAATGAGTAATCCAGTTTTTTAAATTTCTGAAGAATCGAAAACGGGAATGTGGTCTCGTCGAATGTGACGTGACGGGAGATGTGGATTTGACGAGTGGACAGGTCGTAGCATAGATAGTCTCTATGGTTCGGTGGGAAACCTAGGAAGACACATGAAGTGGACCTAGGAGCGAGCTTGTGATGGGCGGTAGAGCTAAGGTTGGGATATCACAGACAATCGAAAATCCATAGATGATCATAGGAGGAGACTCTATGGTAGAGGATTTCGGTAGGGGTCCTGTTGTGAAGAGTGCTAGTACGGAGAATATTGAGAATGTATTCTGACATTTTGGCAGCATATATCCAGAAGGATGGAGGGAGGTAGACATGAATCAATAGGGTGCGAATCATATTGTTAATGGTGCGGATGATTCTTTCAGCTTTACCGTTTTGTGGTGAGGTGTGAGGGCAGGAGAAACGAAAAACCATGCCATTATTGGTACAAAACGGTGAAACATAGAGTTATTGAATTCACGACCATTATCGCACTGAAATGATTTGATACCTTTTTCAAATTGTGTTTGGATGAATTAACGAAACTCAAGAAATTTGGTAAACACTTCCGATTTATATTTGAGAGAGTACAACCAGATATAGTGAGAAAAATCATCTAGCAAGACAAGATAATATGTATGCCCGAGAGAACTAGAAACAAGTGATGTCCATAAATCGACATGTATTATATCAAATGGTGCAAAGGTAACACTAGTAGATGATTTAAACGGAAGACGAGTATGTTTGTCTAAAGAACAAGAAACACAATTTTAGGCAAGCTTTCCATTACAAGTAATGAAATTATTACCTCTAAGAAAATTAAAGACTGGGAGTCCTGGGTGACCAAGCCTATTATGTCATGTCGAAGAAGAAATAGCCGCTAGAGAGACGGGAGAATAAGATCTGACAGTGGGGGTAGATGTAAATGGATAGAGATCCCCCGTGCTATTGCATCTCGTAAGATGTGTCCCCGTATGACGATCCTTTACAGTGAAACCAAAAGGGTCAAATTCAATAGAGATAGAATTATTACGAGTAAATTGGCGGACAGAGATTAGGTTCTTAATCACGTGTGGGGCATATAAGGTATTTTTAAGGAAGAATGGTGGATGGGGAGGTTGTGTGTATGATGTACCATAACCCTTTACTGGAATGTGTTGTCCACTACCAACTGTAACATATTGATGATGCTTTAAACTGCACAGTTTGGGAATAGTACTTGTAGACTGGGTGATGTGAGATGTGGCTCCGGAGTCCATGTACCAATTATTGTCAGGCTGTTGCATGTTGAGGGTGCTGAAAGTCTGACCCAACTCAGTGGGTGTCTTGGCGGAGGAGAGATGTTGGAACTGTCCCTGCATGAAGTGGGCTTGCTGTGGTGCTGGAGCTGGACCTAATAACCCGTGGTGGGAATAAGGGTTGAAGGATCTTTGATGCTTGGAGATGAGGCAGCGCCGCGGCTGTCTTTGAGGCAGCGGCGTTATCGATCTTTGTGGAGCGCGGCGCTGATGCTTCTTTGCTTACGACGAGTTTCTTCGAGCAACAACTGTGAGCGAGTTTTGTTAAAGCTGAGTAACGGATCCGCCTGTTGAATCATGGTGGCCAATGTATCATATTTGCCTTTAGGGAGGCCAGCAATCAATTGTAACACCATTTTGGTGTCGATAAAGTAGTCGATAGCGTGAGTTGATCGTCGGGAGCTTTAATCGTTTGCGATGCTCGATCCACATTGGAAAAGTTTTTAAGACGTGTATTGTTAAATTGCTCCTCTAAATACACAGCACGGGTGTCTTGTTGTCCTGAAAAATTTCCTCCAAACGATTCCACAAGTCACGGAATGTGGAGTCAGATTTCATGATAGTAAGAAGTAGATCCTGAGAAATACTACAATATATCAATTGTTTGACGTCGGCGTCTAGACGACACCAAGTAGAATCATCAACCTCCGAATGGCGTAGAATGATGTGTCAATATGATCAAACACGTTATAGAGACATGCATGATTGCGAAACAGTTCAACTCAAGAATAATACTGACTGGTTTCTTGATCACGAAGGATGGAGATATGGTTCTTGATGTTGAAAACAGTGAGAGCGGGATGAAAAGAGGGTGACGACTTGGTGGTGAGATTTGTGAAGGTAGAAGCGTCAACAACAGTGGGAGACTCCTGATTATTCATTTAGAGAAGAGAGGAAGAAAAGAAAGACCAAGAAATTTCTTGAAGAGAAGAAGGGAGCCGCGGCGCCGTGGGAGGGGAGATGGTGCCGACGGCTGGGGAAGAAAATTTCTAGGGTTTTTAGAGTTTAGGCTTTGATACCATGTAAGATGATATTAATCTTTCTTGAGGAGTCTTCTCATTAATATCAAAGTATATATAGAGTACAATATTCATCGCTTATACAATAGAAATTCTAAGCCTATACAAAAGAGTAATCCTAGTCTTACCATAATTATATTTACATAATATATGAAAATATTCTAATTATGAAGTAGAGATAGAATTGTATCTAGAATATACACGTTTATACCTAAGCACAAACCAGCTTTTAATTCTCTCTGTTTATATTGTTCTTCTTTTTTCAGATATGAGCAGATGAAGGAAGAGTTTGCAAATTAAAGCATCACAAGCCTAATAGGCACTTCTCTAATCAGCAATCACTTCTATACGTTACTCATACTATTGTTTACCTCACAAGTTACAAATTGTTGCTTAGTATAAATACTTAAGCACATTTCTTCATTTCATAATTTCTGCAGAAAAAGTTTGCTCTTCTTATTTTGTTAGCTCTTTTCCCGTTATTGGTATTTTTGTTATATTACGTCATTTATTTGTACTCCTATCTTCGACTCTTCTATAACTGACTATTATGGTTAGCTTTTTCACATACTAATTGATTTTCTTTTTTAAAATAAAAAAATATGAACTTTTTTATATGAACAAAAATGATTGTAGGTTGAGCCGGAGGGTATAACTCACGTGAGACAGTAAAAATTTGTAAAACGGAGATAAGAATTTCTCAAGGTAAAAAAAAAATATGACGCACATATTACGGTAGATTTTCCTTTATTGTATTTGATTTTAAAATGATTGTGTGTTTTTAATAGGTGGCGACAGTATCAGACGGAAAGTATTTAACTCGATCTTGAAGAGTTCAAAAACAAAAAAGATACATGTATACATTAGGAATATATGTATATATTGTCATTCTTTTAGTTTATTGCATGCTTGTAATTATAGTATTATACTGCTAATTCAATTGTAATAACGTTGCCTTTTGTTAGGTGTAAAATGCCAATTTTTAATTGTAGGAGTAAGTTCGCATTAGATTTTAGTTATTTTTTTCGTTGTTTAAGGAATAAAAAAGGATAGAAAAAGAATTGAAGAGGAAAAATCAACAGGAAGTAAAAACAATTTTGGTAAACAACAGGAAGTAAATACATAAAACCTCCATAAATTAATAATGTCCGGACCACATAAAACCTTAGATGTTATGTAAGTATTAATAATACTTGCATAAGTTATTAGAGAATTTAAGTATTATATTATGCGAGAATTAGTTATGCAGGGTTTAGTTATTCCACCTTCTATCCAACATAAAATAACACATAGATTCCCTCATAATTTATACATGTATAAATTATATACGGGTTTCTAAGTTGTAAATCAAATATCATATTAATTTTATACATGAATAACTTAGCTCTAAATCAACTACCAAACATGGTATTACGTATGCAAGATTAGATATATGCATAACTCACCTCCAAACCAGCTACCAAAAGACTAGGGGTGACAAATGAGCAGGTTGGCCTGAATTAGGGCAGATCAAAATAGATTGAGTTAATAAATGGGTGAGTCATACTCAGACTGAAATGGATTGGACTGAAATGGGCTAAAAGCGGGTCAAAACCTAATTCGTTCAATTCTTAATAAGCTTTAATTGCCTTATTTGTTTTTTTTCTAATTCTTTAATACCTAATAAATTATTATTTTTCTTTATTATGGTTATAAATAACATATCAAATAAATAAAAATTAAACACATTTTTATAAAAAAAATCTCTGGGATCAATTTGAGCCAGATATCAACCCAAATTTCAATGTGTTGAAATGAATTGTGCTGAAATATACTGAGCTAAAAAAGTGAGTGGGTCAATAACCCGTCCAAGCCTGAGCCAATCGACGAATTATGATTTCATGAGCTAAGTTTGTCACCCCTGCAAACGACCCCTACCATCATTCAAAACGCCACCAACCTCACTCATTCATCCCGAGCTATCATTATAATTATTCTTTAAAAATATTTTATTTATATAATATTAGATTAATTACTCCTAATACTTTATATTTATTCAATTTTAAACAAAAATATTTTACATGTTCTGATTTTGAGAAAACAAAAAGGCTTACTGTGAAGACAAAAAAAATGTTTAGTAATTTCTTCTAATCCAAACAAATTAATTACCCTAAGTCCTACGTGTCAAGTTTTGAATGGATAGGCCCACAGACACCACCTAAATCGAAGACACGTGGAGAATACTGATAAGCTAATCTAACGTGGTATGATACGATAATAATCCTTTTAACCTTTTGAACCCTTTCGTCAATTTGTTAACACACAAAAATAAACTTCACATTGTTTTAAGAAACACAAATCTATATTACCTTTTGTTGGAAATTATACATATACAATATATCTTTATATATATATATGTAATAATGGAGCCATTGATGAAACTATGGAGCTTTGATCTTGTAGCATGGAGGGGATTTTTATTTTCAGCATTAATACTCAACTTTATATTTGCTTGCCAACTTTTTTTCCTTCAACCCCTTGTATCTGCATTAGGTAAAGCTCAAATTTTTATGATTATATTGTTTGATTCTTGATTTGAGTCGAGGTCTCTCTACCTACCGAGCTAAAGGTTTGCATATACTCTACCTCCCCAGAATCCACATTGTGTGATTTCACTATTGTTGTTGTTGTTTGATTCTTGATTTGGGGTTTCTTGATTATTTTAGCTGTAAATTTGGATACCCAGATTTGTGCATTTTGAATATATGTGATTAATAGTGACAGTTGATTAGGGGATTTAACTTTCAAGATTTGAGCAAAATCTTACGATTTTCTTGGCTTAGAATGCATATTGCTAGTGTTATATGGCTATTGAGTATTAGAATCCACTTATCTAATTTCTACTTGGAAAATATAAAAATCATAAATTTAATTGCTAAAAGTAATTAGTACTCCCTCCATCCCTAAATATGTGTCACTTTTCACTTTTCACTTTTCACTTTTCGTGACTAATCTTCGAAGCTATTGGATTAGATTAATCCAACATTTTAAATAGTGAAGTTAAAATTTATATATTCGAAAACTATACTTAAATGTACTGTATCGATATGGTGAAAAATGCTATCTTAAAATAGGTCAATTCATGAAGTTTGAATATCGAAAAGTGAAAAGTGACACGAAGTTTGGGATGGAGGAGTAGAAAAAATATCTTCTTACCCAATAAAAAGATATGGTACCAGACAATATGAGACGGAGGAAGTAGTTTTTGCTGTTCTTTTTGTTTTCCTGAGGGGTGTCGTTTGGTTTTCGTTGGTTGTCAGTTGTCACTAACCTATAAGATTTGCATTATTTTATCCTCTTTAATGTTGATAATGAGGATGTGAGGAACCAATTCAGATAAGAATGTTAGTGCTAAAAAAAGGTAGACATAAGGGTCAACCGTGCCATCTTAGGTGATGCAGTAGTGAGCGCTAAGTATATCTGAAAAAACTGATGAAACGCGAGCGATTATCTTACTGACATGATGTTAATGTGGGCCATTGATACTTTAAATGGGGGGAAATTAAATTGTTGTTCGATGTTGTCTAGATTGAGACCTAGCAGTTGTATTGTGATAAGAAGGGGAAAACAAGATCATGTGCCTGTTAATATCTTTAGCTTGATTCATCATCACGTCTGAAGCTTGCCCTAAAAACTTATGAGGGCCATAATACTGCAATATCTTTTGCATGTCATATTGTCAAAAACTATGTTGCTCGGACTTTCCAAAAATGTTACCGAACCCGTGTCGTATCCTCCAAAATGCACTATTTTTGAGGATCCAACACGCATCCGATGACATTTTTGAAGAGTCCGAGTAACATAGGTTAAAAGCTCATTTTTTCTTGGTTGAAATGTGTAGGCTCTTGATGAGAATGATTATTTCTTATTATTCAAGCTCCTACTGGCATCAAGTAATGTAGGGTGCATCTTATCGTATATTTTCATGGAAAGGGATTTCCGTGCTAATTCATTATGTATCTAAGCCCCCCTCCCCAATTGTTGTTGTTAGGATGAAGGATATAGGGTGTGTTTGGTATGAAGGAAACTGTTTTTCATTGAAAAAAATGAGTGTCTTAATTATTTTCTAGTGTTTGGTAAATAAGCAGAAACTGCTATTCCAAAAGCATTTGTATGTGGTCTAGGGAAAACTATTGGACTTAGCATGAGGGCCTAGGGGTGTGGGGGTGGTAGGGATGGGGCTGAGAGTGGGGTGTGTTGGAGGGTGGGTATTAGATAATTAGCGTGGAATGTTACTTATGAAGCTTGTGTTCCCTATTTTCACGTCATTTTTCTCATTTTAAGGAACTTGTTTTCCTAGAGAAAATATTTTCCAAGAATTTTGACCAACCAAACATTTTTCTCCATACCAAACACACCCGTAATTCATTTACGGATGAAACATGAGGCTGTGTTTATCTATTTAGTTAGGAAACACAAAGGATCATGCTTTAGAGTGTTCTTTTTGTGTTGTAATTGAAGTGGCACTTATTGTTCTCTGATGAATTTTGCTACTCTTGATGTGTAGACACCAAACCTGGTGATGCTGCTGCATTGTTTGAGAGAGTTACACAAAATGTAAAAGTTAAGAAATACAGCGAGGCACTTAATGATCTAAATTCAGCCATAGAGGCAGACCCGGCGCTTTCAGAGGCATATTGGCACCGTGCATCTCTCCTTCGTCAGCTGTGCAGGTTGAAACCAAATTTCTTTTTTCTTATATGAGCTCAAAACTCTTGTATGTCTTTGATTCTTAGAGATAAATTCACTAGCATATTTAAAGTCAGGTCTTCCTTATATAAGTTCGCTTGATGTATGCGGACGCACTTTTTAGGCGCTTCCTATTATCTTCCATTTAATGCATGGGCAGCTGTGCAGCTTCTAGACAACGAAGAATTACAATGACAGTGTTAGTTTAGTAGGGCATGCCTTCAATGAATTGACTCCTAGGAATCACTATGAACCTATAAGTGTGAACATTTAATTTATATATTCTGATTTTGTTATTCATCTAATCTAGCAAAAACCTAGGTTTGAGATATCTACTCCCTCTGTCCCACTATATGTGACACTCTTTCCTTTTTAGTCAGTGCCAAAAAGAATGACACATTTCTTTATATAGTATTTCCTCCGTCCCAAAAATATTGTCTTAGTTTGACTTGACACGGAGGTTAAGAAATAAAGGAAGACTTTTGAAATGTTTGTCCAAAACAAGCCTTAGATATTTGTGTGACTATAAATCATACCATAAAGTTAAATTGTTTCTAAAAATATAAATGTGTCTATCTTTTTGGGACAAACTAATAAGGAAAGTAAGACAATCTTTTTGGGATGGAGGGAGTAATAATTTTACTTTGAACTTCCCATTTTACCCTTAGATGATTTACCACACAAATATTTATAGCTTGTTTTAGAATACAAATTTCAAAATTATTTCTTTCATTCTTAAACTGCGTGCCCAGTCAAAACGTTCATATAAATTGGGACAGAGGGAGTATGTTTCTAGGTGTGTGAATATGTAACAACCATTTGCATTCTGGATTCCGGAGCTTGAATACACTAGTATATCCTCAAAATTACTGTTTCCCAGGGTAAATTCCCTCTACCTCTTCATTTCATTGGCATCTTGCTCAAGTAACCTACTATCTCACATTGTGGGCTACTTACTTTTGTACGGTGCATAAATGTATCTATGATCCCTCAGGCTTGTTTCTGATTAGTTGGCATTCAAGCATATAAGATTTAGTCTGTACAGGTAACATCTGATCTGAAAACTATATGATTTACGAGATCTCTTTTTGGCTAATGTAGATATGAGGAATCAGAAAAAAGCTACAAAAAGTTTCTGGAGATGAAACCAAGAGACTCAGCTGCAGAGAAGGAGCTTTCTCAGTTGCACCAAGCTAAGAGCGCTTTTGATTCAGCTACCAACCTGTTGGACACAGGTGACATCAAAAAAGCATTGGAGTATACTGATAAAGTCGTACTCGTTTTCTCTCCAGCATGCTCCAAGGTATTCATTCTAATAACTTGAGTGTTTTTGTCATTGTTAATGATGTGGTTGTATTGTATTATTGATGTAATTTCCTGTGTAAAAACCACTGGGTGTTACACCAATGATGATTTCTTCTACATGTGAATTTCTAGGCCAAACTCCTTAAGGTGAGGCTATTGCTAGCAGATAGAGATTATTCAGGTGTCATATCCGAGGCGGGATACCTACTCAAAGAGGATGAGGATAATCTGGAGGCTTTGCTGCTACGAGGCCGTGCATACTACTATCTGGCTGATCATGATGTTGCCTTAAGGTATGCCTGACAAACTATCAATTTGGTCCTCTGTTTCCTTCCTCCCACTACACCAATCCAAGAAAGGTGTTCAGCGTAAAGGTGAAAAGAGAGAACCCAAAAAAAAGAGGATTTTTTACATTGTATAACCGCCCATCAGAATAATAGCCAGGAAATGTAGATTTTCTGTATATTAATGTATATATAGATATAATATACATATTTTATATGTAACAAATGTACAATTTTTGTATATTTGGCTAGCGGCTGTAATTATTTTGACGAGCGGCCAAATTTGTAACTTTCCCTTAAAAAGGAAGGCTATATTTTGGAAAAGCCAAACGTTATGTTATGGAGATCTCTAAAGAAGCTTTTTACACCCTTCTTCAGGCACTACCAAAAAGGTCTCCGTTCAGACCCAGAGCATGGGGAATTGAAGAAAACATATTTTGGCTTGAAAAACTTGCTGAAAAAGACTAAAAGTGTAAGCCCCATTTTTCCTGTTTCTAGGTGTTTGGCCATAGATTTCAAATATTTTTCACTTTATTTGGAATTTATGGAGTTGGAGTTGTGTTTGGTTATACTTTTTGCAAAGAATATTGGAGCGGTGTTTTATGTTTGGATGTACTTAAATACAACTTCAAAAGTGAATTTAAGGTGGAAAACAGGTTATAGGCTGTTTACCAAATTTGAAATACAATTTCAAGTTGGACTTGGAATTTTCATGGTCAAGCACTGATTTTCAAATAAAGTGAAAATTATTACGGAAAAAGTGAATAATACGGACCCGTATCTCCAATATATGCTACAATGTGAAATTCTGAAACCCTAAGCTTTCGTGCAGGCAGAAGATAATGCAAATAAGGGTAAGCTTCGTCTTGCTGTGGAGGAGTACAAAGCAGCCCTGGCATTGGACCCCAACCATTCTGCACATAATGTAAATCTTCATCTTGGTTTGTGTAAAGTCTTGGTAAAGCTTGGAAGGGGGAAGGATGCTATATCAAGCTGTTCAGAAGCCCTTGAGCTTGATGGAGAGCTTATTGATGCTCTAGTGCAGGTTCTATCTTTATCCGCTTTCTGCTTTTTTTCAATCTTTAAACAAATACAGTCAATGACATTAGAATGACCTAATTGTATTAGACCAAGTTGTATGCTTAGAAATATCTAGTTTACGCCATAAATCTTGAATCTTTGAGTTGGAAATATTTTTACAGATGGGTGAAGCCAAGCTTCTAACAGAAGATTGGGAGGGAGCTGTTGCAGATTTGAAAGAAGCAGCTGAAAAGAATCCTCAGGTTTGTTGGCAACTATTTTCTGTGGTTCCTTTTGTTTATTTGTTTTTTTGCCTTTTTAAACCTTTTCTCCTCAGCATGATGTTTCGTCATGTAGTAATACTGCATCTTAATGAGAGAAGACATTGACATGAAAACTCAATCTTGCCAACACATTTTTTTTTTTTGGGTTTAGTTTTGCTCGTAACAAGGATTAGATTTTTTGCAAGTTTTGTGATAGCCATGACCTAAAGTCAGCATATGAAAATGAAAAGAAAAATAACAAATTTCATGATTCACTTTCTCCAAGTTGAAGTGAGGTCCTTCCTTTTGACTTAGACTAATAGTATATTTGGCCAAGCTTCTCCAAGTTCAAAAGTGTTTGTTTTTCTTTCTAAAAAGGTGCTTCTTTTTTCAAAGTTGAGGTGTTTTTCCAAGCTTTCAGGAGAAGAAAAAGTTCTTTTGAAGATGTTGTTTCTGAGAAGCTGAAAAAAGTAGCTTCTCCCCATAAGCACGTTTTTGGGAAGCACTTTTAAGAAAATACACTTTGAAGCACTTTTTAAAAGTTTGGTCAGACACCAATTGCTGCTCAAAATGCTTTTTAAATTGATTAGTCCAACACAAATAACTTCTCACCAAAAGTACTTTTTTCAAGTGATTTGTTGTTGCTTGTCTGATGTTTTTTGCCTATGAATCCATCTATCTATCATGTATATTTATATAATGTGTGTATATGTGGTCCTTTTTATCAAGGTTTATCTCTTTAGCCTCAATCTGGATATCAAATAATCTTAAGTACACTTCTATAGGATAGGACTATTCGTGAAGCGCTGATGAGGGCTGAGAGATCATTGAAATTGAGTCAACGGAAGGATTGGTACAAGATCTTGGGAGTGTCAAAAACTGCATCTGTATCCGAGATTAAAAAGGCATACAAAAAGCTTGCTCTGCAATGGCATCCTGACAAGAACGTTGACAACAGAGAAGAAGCAGAAAACAAGTTTCGTGAAATAGCAGCTGCATATGAGGTTTGTTTTTGTTTTCTCTTCCATCAGTTTTCGTTTGATTTGTTCAGTTCTTATTTGGTTTTGCAACTGTCACGCCCCGACTTTTTCCAAGTCTTTACTTAGGGTGTGATGATACCTGGATAATTATTCCTCACCAGGAGCACCATCTAATTCTTTTTATTTTGAAATTCAGACTTGTATTTAAATGCGAAACTAGTAATAACAATGGAAGTAAAGAAATCTGTTTATGAATTTGATTAAAACATAACGCGAGGCCATGCTCGTGCAAATATTGTTTCTTCCTAGACATAATGACAGTGATTATTCCAAGTTTGAAAGGAGATAACCCCACACAGGCATTTTTCGAGATACTGAAACTGAACCTTTCACTACATTCTAAACATGACAAGTACCAAGTCCGAAGCAATGAATTTGGTACGGCAAAGAGGCTGCGGGATGATCGCTAGCCTTGGTGTGGAGTCTTTCCTCTATCACGCTTTCCTGAAACGTGTTAAATAAAGAGTCAGCCCTACCATCCGGGGCTGAGTGAGAACCTTACCCTGCAATTCAAAGTAACCTCACAATATTCTAAGTGCAATCACATTATAACATAATAAGCATGTTGCAAAACGTATTAGGTTACAATAAATTTTTAATTTAACTAATAACCTGTTTCAATCCATACCACACATTAAGGTATTCCTCTGCATTTACATCTTTGTTGCGGCGTGCAACCCGATCCGATGCATTTACAAATGCATTCTTTACATCTTTGTGAACACGTATTCACTTTACATATTTGTTGCAGCGTGCAACCCGATCCAATGCATTAATCAACTTATGAACACATATTCACTTTACATATTTGTTCCGGGCATGTTACCCGATCAAATGCATTTACCAATTTGTGAACACATATTCACTTTACATATTTGTTCCGGGCATGTTACCCGATCAAATACATTTACCAATTTGTGAACACGTATTCACTTTACATATTTGTTCCGGGTATGTTATCTGATCAAATGCATTTACCAATTTGTGAACACGTATTCACTTTACATATTTGTTCCGGGCATGTTACCCGATCAAATGCATTTACCAATTTGTGAACACGTATTCACTTTACATATTTGTTCCGGGCAAGTTACCCGATCAAATGCATTTACCAATTTGTGAACACGTATTCACTTTGTATTTTTCAGAAGGTCAAATAAATAATATTCTCTTTTCTTTTACATTCTGTCTGTCGTACTTGTAATGGTTATAACTCTTTAACCGTAACTTCAACTAAGATGTTTCTTACGCTGAAACGAAGGTAACACAGGGACCTTTCACTATACCAAATTTCATTTGAAGCTACTTTGGGTAACTAGCACAAATTTATCCACAAAACAGCCACGTGAAATTTGATTCGCCAGAGTTTTTATTAAACAGGACCAAATTTTAAAATAATCATAACTTCTAATCCGTAAGCCCGTTCGAGCCCCGTAAAATCTCAAAACGACGAGAACAGAGAGTTATACGTCCCCATGTGAACCATCAATTCAGGTTCTGTACCATTTGGTACAGTTTTTCACTTTTATATACTGTCTTTCCGGATTCCGATGGATCCGAGGCAGAAATTTCAAACTACAATAATTCTCAACCCGTAAGTCCGTTTTATCCCTGCTTTGGCTCAATCTATGTACAACACTTTCAAATTTCACAAATTCTAACAAGTATAACCTAGTGAAAACCTAAAGTTCTGCCTTCCCGAGTTTCAGTCAAGCCGGTGCAGAAATTTTAAACCGCGATAACTCCCAATCCGTAAGTCGGATAGACCCCCGTAAGGTCTCAAAATGTCAACAACAGAGAAACCTAGAACTTTCATTTAGCACAAATTTTCAGATTCTTTACCGAATTGTACAATTTTACGTTTTTGTGTTCTGCCTTTCCGGGTTCCCGTCAATCTGAGGCAGAAACTTCAAACTATAATTACTCTTAAACCGTAAGTCCGTTTCATCTCTTCTTTGGCTCAACATGATCATAACAGAGAGGTGTACAACACTTCCAAATTTCATTTAATTCTAATAAGTATAACTTAGTGAAAACAATTCGTAAATCATGACTCAACTAGTTGTTTAAACAATCAAAAGTTTATGATTTCTTTTCAACATCCGATTCATATTCTAACATGTATTGAACTTAAAATAAAGGATTTCACTAAGAATTTCTGAGTGAGAAAACTCACATTGTAAGCGTGAAAATGATTGTTGTTCGGTTGCTAAAAGTGACCCTTGCTCCCTAGTATTTTTGATTCTTGTTCTTCTTGCCCTCTTGATATTTTTTCCAAATTTGTTTTCTTCTTGTTCACTTGTTTTTTTCCTGATTTTCTATCCTTTGTGGTAGGTACTTTGTTTATGTATAAGTAAGGGTGTTTGTATAACCTATGGGAGATGGAAGGGCAAGGGTTGAGGGAACTAAGGGGTTTGGGATTTTTTCCTCCATGCTCAGAAGGCAGTCCGGTACAATCATATTCTTCTATTAATACAATCTCTTACATTTCTTTTGTTTCGACCCATGGACTGTATCGTCCATTACTCTACTAGAGGGGATGTACATTCTGTCACGTTTTTTAATAATAAATGCACATAAATAACATCTCACAACTCCAGATGAATTGCAACATTTATACTAAAGCTCTACTAATTATTTTTACATTCTGTCACGTTTTTTTAACAATAAATGCACATAAATAGCATCTCACAACTCCAGATGAATTGCAACGTTTATACTAAAAGCATTGCAACGTTTATATTAAAGCTCTACTAAAGTTTTTTATACACCCTACTATTATTATTATTATTATTATTATTGTGTTATTGTTATTACTACTGTTATTGTAATAATAATTTGGGACTTCACAGCAACTGTCTCAAGTGGTGGACAAAATTCTTAATAGCTCCAATTTTTTTGTTATTTTGGAGGTCATTTTATTTTATTCTACAAGATATCTTTCTGAGCATCAGCAGTGACCAGATTATGCTTAAAAGTTTCTGACAATCCCTTGCCAATCCGGTCCTCTTTTACTGTGTCAAAGATATTTGGCCCAGGGCATGTGTTCTGATTTAGTTTTCCGACATTTGGTTTTCTTGCTCCACATTCTATACTGAAAATATTTGTTAGTAGCTACCTTGCAATGTTAGAGTGATGACATAAGTGAGACATTAGTTTGGAAATATTATGGTAGTGAATTTGTATCTTGTAACAGATCGCGTTGTATAAAATGTCGTCAACTTTTCCCCCTTAGTTTCTCGTCTATTAGCATTTGCCCTATGTTATGTTGCTTTATCGCGATTTGAGGAAAAAAACATAAACCTATTTAGACTTTCAGCTACAGTCAAACCTCTCTATAACGTCATTTGTTCCGATAATTTTTAGCAGCTATAGCAAGATGATGTTATTGAAAACATATAATATAACATAACATGATAGATCGGTTGCACGGACATGAAATGTTGTTACGGAGGATGCTTGTTATAGAAATTTCTGACTGTATATGTCTGAATGTCACGTATCTCTTAATAGGTTCTTGGGGATGAGGAAAAACGTACACGATATGACCAAGGGGAAGACATTGACGACATGGGTTCAGGAATGGGTGGGGGAGGATTCGATCCATTCAGTGGAGGAGGGCAGCAGTACACATTCCACTTTGAAGGTGGTTTTCCAGGTAGTGGATTTGGCGGATTCCATTTTTGACCTCCATGGCGTTCATTTGTCACATATCTCGAATGGCTTTGCAAAGAAACTCCTCACATGGTTGCTGCAAGGGATGCACAGCACAAAGTACAGTAGGATGTTATACTCTCATTCCCAATAAGTTTTTGATTTGCGGATACCATTTTTTCTTTCTTTTTATGTATTGATTCGCAGTAGCTTTAAGGAGAGAATTGTTGGGATTGATTAAACAGGTCCATTTGTAACTTCCTAACTCTGAATGGAGGAATGTTGTGGAGCAGATAACTGACATTTAACATTTAACATACACCAGTGTAGCTAACATAAACTTCCCCAACTCCACATGAAATATCTCTTTAGTGTCATATGTTGTTCTATGTCCAATTGTCCATAATAACTTCTACTTGTATCTTCATAAACAACGAATACAATCGAAACTTAGCCGGTTTGGTTCAATTTTTTCTTTGGTTTGTCGTGGTCTTTAAAAAATCCCAAACCAAATATTGTCAGTTTTTTGAAAATTTAAAACCAAACAAAACCCAAAAACGTATTGGTTTATTTAGATCAAATTTTCACAAAACCGAAAACACCCCTAGTTCCAAGCAACTGAAATTTGAAAATATCTTGCTTTTTGTACACCAGTTGAAGACCAAAGGACTAGGATAAAATAGCTTTTGAGACAAATTGAAGCTTTCTATCTTTGCTTAATCAATGACCGCAATGAGTTTCCACATCAATAGCACGCGCCAAAAGAAGCCAAAAGGCAAAGATTATCCCTCACATTCCTCATGAATCAGCTTTACAATCTGATTAAATGACTAAGTAATCCCTCCGTTCCATAATAAGTGTCACTTTAGCGAAAAACACACATATTAAGAAATCAATAATGCAATGAAAAGTTTAGCAAACTACCCCTATTTAATAAAAATAGATTACTTTTTTTTTTGATTAAATCATGCATGAATAGTAATCATTTATGTCTTGAATATAGTACTTGTCAATAAATGTTTCTTGAATAAAGAGCTTGCCAAATTTTGTCTCGCCACGTTAATCCTTGAAAAACCCTAGAAATTGGAGGTTATGTCTCAATTCATGATAAATCCTTAAAACAAGTTATATATGTTCATGTATGTATAGTTAAAACAAATCATGTCTCCGTTATTGTGTTCATGAATATGATTTTGATTATCATCAGTTCATCTGTAATCCATGAATACTCATGTAATGCATTCCATGTATTTTTAAACACAAGTCATGAACCTAAATTAATCAATTCCATGAAATCTACATATTTTCCATATTTTAAGCAAAGTATATTATGTATTTATATTCATGCTATATCTTATACTTATCAACCATGTTTACAAGTCGTGATTTTGCAAACTATGGGCTTTCTATCCAATTATATCTCATATTCATGTTTTGGGAGTTGCACAAATTATCGAGAAGGCTCAGACAGCCTGAAACTACGTTTGTCAGCGTAGGATAAAGATCACTCTGCCCAGAGGACGATACCTTCATGTTACCCCTTTGTGAGATTGTTGGATCCATTATGTCATATTCATGTCTTGTACCCCGACAAGGTATGCGATGACTTAGCTGATTGGGTATAGATCAGATGTCATGTTCACACATGGTGGTTGCATGTAGGTTTGGTTAATGCTCTCCCACATATATTCAGATATACAGTTTTACAGATTTTATACACGTTACTATATTTATGTCAGATCATGTTCTTGTATATTGTTCAGTTTCATGCCCCTAGCCGGAACCTACTTTATGGGTCATATTTTCAAGTGAGTTTACGCAAGATCTTACTTCAAGCGAGTATTCAGACAATTCTATAAGGAATTTGGGCTTCATGAAAGGTGTAGACATTTGAAATACCTTTCCATCCATATATGAAGTAGCACAAACGGACACACATACGAAAAGTAATACATGATTTACCAAACATCATTGGCTTAGTCAAAATAAGCATGGCACTGGGCGCCCACCTTGGGCATGATCACGTCACACCAGGCCTATTTTCCAATAAGACACGAATTTTTCCAAGTTTTACATATCTCTAACTCCTTCAGACTTCTCTCACTTTGTTCAAGACCCTTAGCATTCATTTCCCATCTCCTTTCAACCTCCTACATCAAGGTAAAATCATCACTATGATCCCTAATCAATTCTAGCATTAATTTCATGATTCTTAAACAAAAATATAGGGTTTCCAAGGTAATTCCTTCTCAAGCAATTCAAAGTTGGGGTTTTGGTGTTCTTCGTCAGGGAAGCAACCTAGTTCATTTAATTGGAGCGTTTACAGGTATGTAGATCTTCTATCTACATGCGGAAACATAACTGTTATTCCATATGTCACATTAATCCATAAAAACTCTAGAAATTGGGGGTTATATCTCAGTTCATGAGAAACCCTTGAAAACAACTTATATATGTTCATGTATGTATTGTTAAAACTAATCATGTCTCCATTATTATGTTCATAAATATCACTTTCAGTTCGTTCGTAATACATGAATACCTATGTCTTGAATTCCATGAGTTTTTAAACACAAGTCAAGAACCTAAATTAATAAATTTCATGAAATCTACATGTTTTCCATATTTTTGCAAAATATATTATGTATTTATGTTCATGCTATATATTATACTTATCAACCATGTTTACAATTCATGATTTTACAAATCATGGGATTTCTATCCAATTATATCTCATATTCATATTTTGGGAGTTGCACAAATTACCGAGAAGGTTCAGACAGTTTGAAGCTACGTTTGCCAGCGTAGAATAAGGATCACTCCGTCCAGAGGGAGATACCTTCTTGTTACCCTTTGGTGAGATTATTGGATCCAACATGTCATGTTCATGTCTCATACCTCAGCAAGGGATGTGATGGCTTAGCTGATCGAGCAAAGATCAGACGTCATGTTCACACATGGTGGTTACATATCGATTTTGTTAATACTCTCCCACGGGTATTCAGATATACAGTTTTATAGATTTTATACACATTATTATATTCATGTCAAATCATGTTCATGTACATTGTTCAATTTTAGTTTCATGTTCCTATTATTTCATGTGCCCACTTATTCTTTCAGTTGCTTTAAATACAGTACAATTCAAAATGTACTAACAACCCTTTACATGTTTTAGTATCATCACTGTTTCATGCTTTTGATGCCCATGAAGATTAGCCAATCATGTGGTTCACTCGGTCACATGCAGTCAAGCACCGAGTGTCGTGTTTCGCCTAGGCCATGACTTGGGGCGTGACATATTATATATCATGTCTCTATTACAATTCATCAATTGTATTAATAATATGCCATTAGGATTGTCATGAACATGTCTATAATCTATGAACACATGTCTTGAATCCCATGAGTTCTTAAATACAAGTCATAAATCATTATTACTCAAGTTATAAAATTATGCATGTTTCCAGATTTTTTAGAAGTTATATATTATGTATGTATGATCATGTTAAATTACAATTACAAATAAGGTTTACAAGTTATATTTATGAAAACCATGGGCTTACAAGCCAAATATATTCATGTTCATGTTTGGGAGTTGCACATATTATCGAGAAGATTCAGACAGCCTGAAACTATGTATGCCAATGTAGGATAAGGATATCTCCGCCCAGTTAGGACGATTCCTTCATGTTACCCATTACGGGTTATTAGATCAATTCATGTCATATTCATGCCTCATAACCCGACAAAGTACCTTGGTTTAGCTGATCATGCAGATATCAGACGCCATGTTCAAGCATGGTGGTTTCACGTCAGTTATACTAAGCTCTTCCACTTAAAAGATTTATCATATTTTTATTATATATTCATGTAAGATATTATACATGCTCAGGTTACATTTTCAGTTTCATGTTCCTATTATTTCATGTGTCTGCTTATTCTTTAAGTTTCTTTATATATAGTATAATTCAAATGTACTTACGTCCCTTTTTCCGAAGCCTGCACTTCACGATGCAGGTACTGAGTTTCAGGACGATGGATTTGCTCATTAGGATTTAATCAGTATCAGCTATTGGTGAGCCCCATCTCCTTTGGGGTGTCAGTTTAGTTATTTTCATGTTATGATTTGCAATAAAGGTATGTCAGGGCCTTGTCCTGGTAAAACAGTTTTGCAGTCAGACTCACATTGCCAGAGGTTTCAAAGACTAGATATCATGTCACGTCAGATGATCAATATTTTAGATTTATTATGTTTTCAGACTATTTTCGCTATGATATTTCAAGATATTTTTTCAGTATTCATCTTTATATATCTTAAATCATTATTATTGCATGCTTTTGATGCTCATGTTGATTCAGCAGCCCATGTGGTTTACTCGATCACATGCAGTCAGACACCGAATGTCGTATTTTGCCCAAGTCATAGTTCATGGCGTTACATTAGTATTCAAGACAGAATCAGAGAACATGAGGCTAGCCTGTGGTTAATAGAGAAAGAGTAAGTTTTGAGTAGATACAGTGAATTACCAATTTCAGCAGAGCTAGGATTTAATTTCCTTAGTATTGGTGAGTGACTAGCAGTTTGAATACACCGAATGTGTGTTAGAACCCAAGGAGTTTAAGATAAGTATGAAGTACAATGACAGTGGGAGAAAAAATTCAGCTAAGCAGTAAGAGAGGAACTTACAGAAGAATAGTCTTTTAGAGTTATAAAAAATGTGGCCTCCCTTAGACTAGCAGTGCGAGTGAAGTTAAGTCGTTAAGGCAGAATATGCGAGTAATTCAGTCCATGTAAGTAATTCAATTTTCCTAGTAAGGAAGATCGCTCAGAAGTAAGTCAAAAGATGAGCCATTAGTGACATAAAGTGCAACGAATTACAGATGTTGAGGAAAGTGGGTTGGATCCCAACGAGATAGAAAGATCCCCAAATATAAGATCTTAACTTTTGGTCCAAGAGAGAGATATGTAAATTGTCAATGAGTGCAGTTGAATATTTGAAAGCTCAAAGGGTTAGCAAGAGATATGAAGAACCTCAGTTCAGTAATGAGGGCATGATAAGATAGTCTTTATAAGGTTATGCCTCATATGTACAAGAAATACAAAGTGAGTAGTTGATCATCGGTTAACTTGTGTCAAGATTAGTTATTATCAATTAAGCGATCATAGAAAAGCTATACGATCATACCCAATTATGTGTCACAAGGTAGTACCATCGCCCAAGACTCTATTCTTCAGTGTGTTGGTCAAAGACTTAGCGCACAACCATACTATGAGTATTTCAGAAAGTATCTCAGAAAGATATCAAATATAGGTAGTTTAGCTCATGTTGAGGCAGACAAGAGAATCATGATGAAAGAAGTTCATCATTTAGCAAACCTATGAGTTTAACTTTTGGCGCCGAAGATGGTAGAGTTGTTGTACAGAACAGAGACAGATCCTCTTAGTAGTTGAGAAAAAAAAACAATTTCATGATCCCTATCTATTGCAGCTAAAGGAAGAGATTCACATATATAAATCCATGACATCCAAACAAAAGGGAGATGATGAAACTCTAAGGTACGAAGGAAAATTTTGTGTCTTGGATATAGATAGACGCAAAGAGAGTGTTATGGCAGAGGCATACAATTATAGATATTCTACCTACTCAATCTCCACGAAAATGTAACCTTGAGAATGTTTATTGGTGGAATGACATGAAGAAGAATGTAGCCAATTTCGTACTTCAATTTTCAAATTGGTAGCAAACGAAAGTCAATTCAGCAGAAGATTATATATATATATATATAGGAAGTTCCAAATTTCATGGGGCTTCAATGTCCATTGAATCAGTTCGAGATGCCCAATTCAAAGCAAAAAAAAATTGAGGTCTTTTAAGAAGGTATTGGATACCAGCTCAGTATCATTCTTCATTCTCAAGCGGATGTCAGGTAGATCACATTATATAGATACTCGAAGATATATTGAGTGCATGTGTCATAGACTTTAAAGGTAATTGAGATGATCATTTGCCTCTCATTGAGTTATTTCTAAAAATAGATATCATGCTAGTATCAAGATGACACCATTTCAGACCTTGTATGGGCGGAGGTGTAGATCACCTATTGGTTGGTGTGAAGTTGGCAAAATAATTGCTAGGGCCAAAAATGGTCCATTAGGCTATTGAAAAAGTTAATTTAATTCAGGAGCGTTTGAAAATGGCTAAGAGTCGCTGTTAAGTGTATTTTGTATAAACTTTTGAGTCATTTTTAGTTAGTATTTTACTCTTTTATTCTGCGTTTAGTGTAGTGTTAGGTGTATTGTTCTTTCATTTGTGGCACAACTTTTATAAAGGAGAAGATACTACTTTTGATGATAAAATAAGCTTAATTGAGATGAAATTGCACACTAAAAGGGCCAAGAAATGAAGCATAAGAAGTCCCGGGAAGCATAGAAGAAATCTGACGAAGTCCGGACGAGAAAATGACGAAAACTGAGAATTCACGTCGCCAGCGGCGCCAGCCAGCAGGGCCACGACGCAGGAAGTCCTGCGAGCAACAGTAATCTCGGCGCCGCGTCGCCAACCTGCAGGGCCACGACGCCGAGGCGGGTATTTTCGAATCTGGGCCGAATTTTGACACGATTTTCAGGGTCCGCAATGCAATTTTTCTCAGCTATAAATTCCTAAACCCTGACCATCTTTTTATCATACTTTTGGAGGCTAAGAAGGAGGCAAGGGCAAGATTAGAGACATCTTCTTGTTCAAGTTATTTTCTTTCCCTTATTTTATTTCAGTTTATGTCGGATTGTAATTTAGTTCTTGACATGACAATGTTTAGGAGCTAATTACTGTAGTAGGGTTTCCATCGAATCTTCTTGAAACCCTTTCATATAGTTAATGCATTGATTATTGATTTCTTCTTCAGCGTATTAAGATCTATTCAATATTGTTATGATTGCTTGATAATTAACTAGCTATTAATTGTCATCACTTATATGATTTCGAATCAAAAGTCTGAAAGATGAGATTTGATATGCTGTAATTGTCTAGACATAGGTTAAAATCGTGGACGAAAGTACCCCGATACTTGTGTAGTATTTAAATGTTATTGTTCTTAATCCTCATGTGTGGTAAAACCTATTATAGAAATATAGAAGATTTATGTACAAGGTTGAGCTCTTGTATGTCCTAACCGGAATATAATGACAAATTAGTTAACCTGCTATCTTAATAAGAAGAATAATCATTAGCATTGCATTAACACGTGAAATAGTGGATAGTTGAGGAGATTGAAAGCCATATTCCCTTCATAACTGTTATAAACCCAAAGTATTATAATCTTTAGTTTATTTTCTGCACTTAGTCATAATTCGTAGTCATAATTCTCAAACTAAAGAACGTCAACCAAATAGATACCATATAATAGATAACCGGTACTTAATAACCCAGTCTCTGTGGACGATAAACTCGATCTTGCAGATCTTTATTACTTGAACGATACGTACACTTGCGTAAACATCTAGAAATATCGCAACAGTCGCAAGAGTCCTATGAGAATATGCGGCGTAGAGATTCAAAGTTTCATGTTAACGATTGGGTGTTTATTAAATGTTTTGCCTATGAAAGGCTTCATGTGATTTTAGAAGAAATGGAAGTTAGTCCCAAATATATTAAACCATACAGGATCCTACAAAAGATCATCAAGTTCGATAGTTGAGGACTAAGGAGAAAGTGTTGTAAAATAATAAAAATATGAAGGAGGCTACATGGGATTACAAAGAGGAAATAAAGCCCAAATATCCGTACTTACTGATGGACAAGCAGAAAATGTCTAGGGTGACTACCTCAAGTATTTAGACCTCATGACAGTTCAGTGTTTAGGTCCCATCTCTGCTCAGCATCATGTTGTAACATTAATTTTTTCGGTAATCAAATATCATGATATGATATCCATGTATACACGTATCCATATCTTATGTCAGTTTAGCACTCATGTACTCATACCAGTCTTTATGTATTCATGTCCTATGTCATGCTCCTCATGTCATGTTCATGCTTATGTTCCAGTACCTATGTCATTCATTCCTACGAATTTTTTTCCAAATCTTATGTATAGTATTTATGTGTTCATTCAGTTTAATATTCATGTATTTATGTCATACCGGTATTCATGATAGTTGGTATTCACATATTCAAGCCAATTCAATATTCATGTTAGTCACGTTTATACTTCAGTTACCCTGTTATGTCATGCCCCGTGTGTATTCATGTCTTATGTTCATGTATTCATTACTCATGTCTCATGTCCCATGTTCATGTTTTCACGTAATCATGTCATTCAGCCCTCATGTTCCATGTCATGTTTCTTCGCGTTCATGGACTCACGCCATGTCCTGACTCATTTCTAACCATAACCCATCATTCGAGGAAAAATGAACCTAAGGGGGAGATATTATAACACCTCGTACCTTTAAAACTAAGTCATGTTCATGATTCAGGAGTTTAGAAAACCAAGATTGATACTATGAAGTTAAAATATGTTCAGTTCAACGATGCCGAGAATTTTACATCAGGAATCTACAGATCGTAGAATGTTTTACGGACCGTAGTATCCCACCGTACATTATTATTTGGGAAATAGTGAAATATGGTGGCTTATACGGAGCGTATAAAAATATACGCACCGTACCTTTTGGCCGTAGGAAGACTCCTAGCTTTTGGTACTTATTGGAATTGACAACACAATGATGGTCAGTTTATACGAGTCGTATAATTATGTACGGACTGTACCCTTCACAGTAGAAATTGTACGGACCGTACAATTTGGTTATATAACCCCTGACGGCTTAACAATATGTATACGCGAAATCAGTTCTAAAATTCAATTTTACAATGCCTCCAAGCCCTAGCACGAAGGTCCTCTCCTCCCATCACTCATATATACCCAGGTAAGCCTATTCTAAGTATTTCAAGTAGATTCTAACATATCCACATGAATTCTAAGTAGAAATTCATTGTTTCTAACCTAGGGGTTTTCAAGAAAACTCATCTCAAGGCTCAAGGTTCAAACTTTCGGGTTTCTTCTTCAAAGTTCAGACCTTTATTACAAGTTTTGGAGCAAAAAGTATGTAGAGCTTTTATCCACGTGTGAGAACATCATTATTCTTTCCCGTTCCACTTTTAATCAATAAAACACGAATTTCCTCAGACCTAGGGTTTGCTTTAATTCATAATGACCCCATATACATGTACAACTATATACCATGCTTATATTCATGTTCTCGTCAATTGTATTCATGATATGTCGTTGTGATTGTCATGAACCTATTTGTAATCCATCAACACATGTATTAAATCCCACGAGTTCTTAAATACAAGTCAAGAACCATTAAAACTAAATTCATGAAATTATATATCTTTTCAGGTTTCATACAAGCTATATTATGTATTTATATTCATGTTAAATCTCTTACGTTGTGGAATTTCACTGGGTATGTTGTTGTTGTATTTATGTTAAATTATTCATACAAATCATGTTTACAAGTTATATTCATGAAATTCACGGGCTTACAAGCCAAATATATTCATGTTCATATTTTGGGAGTTGCACAAATTACCAAAAAAGTTTAATACCTGAAATTACATATGCCAACGTAGGATAAGGATCGCTCCGCCCATTTAGGACGATTCCTTCATGTTATCCAAAGCGGGTTATTGAATCCATTCATGTCATTTTCATATATCATACCCCGGTAAGGTACGAGTTGGCTTAGCTGATCGGGTAGAGATCAGACGACACGTTTCAACGTGGTGTTTTCATGTCGGTTATACTAAGACTCTCTAACTTAAAATGATTTATCATGTTTTATATTATATTCATGTCAGATATTATACATGCTCATGTTCAGGTTACAGTTTCAGTTCCTATTATTTCATGTGCTTATTCTTTCATTTGCTTTACATACAGTACAATTCAAATGTACCTACGTCTTTTTTCCTCAGGGTCTGCATTTCACGGTGGATGTACTGAGTTTCAGGACGACGGACCAGTTCTCTAGAACCTCTATAGTATCAGCTATTGTGAGCCTCATTTCATTCGGGGTGTCAGTTAGTTATTTTCATGTCATGTTTTACAGTAAAGGTATGCTAGTGTCATGTCCTGCTAAACAATTTTGCAGTCAGACTCATGTTCCAGAGGGTTCATAGATTAGACTAGCTTAGCATGACATGTTATTCACTCAGATTTATTATATTTTTCAGATTATTCCGCAATCATGTTTTCAGACTATATTTTCAGTATTATGTTTTACATGTTTTAAATCATTACTATTTCATGCTTTTGATGCCTATGATGATTCAGCAAGTCATGTGGTTCGCTCGATCACATGCAGTCAGGCACTAAGTGTCGTGTTTCGCCCAAGCCATGATTCAGAGCGTTACACATGAAGTACTCATAACTTCACTTCTCTTGTTTATTTCAGTTATCAGTTAAAGTTTCAATATTTATTACATTCTTAATTATTTGGGTTGCTCTTTTCCCGAGCACCTCGCTTACAGTTCTTTCATTCAGTTGCTTTACGTACAAATACGATTCAAATATGCTGACATCTCTTTTTTCTGGGGCCTGCATCTCGCGATGCATATAACGATTTACAAGACGACACATCTGCTTGTTAGGATCTTCAGTATCAACTGAGTTGGTGAGCCCTAGTCTTTCAGGGTATTTTTTTTTATAGTTTTTAGCTATTGCAGACAGTCAGGTGTACTGGGGGTCTTGTCCCAGCAACAATCATCAGTTCATTATTCTTAGAGGCTTCATATACTATTGTTAGAGTTTAGCAGGATTTTGTTTTAGCCATGTCGACTACTTATTTATACCTTCAAATTTATCGCATTATTTTCGTGCTTATGATTACTCAGTTAAACTTTTTAGCAGCTCCGTATGATAAGTTATATTCCACATTCAGTTTATAACACATATTGATTCAGCTAGTCAGTTGATTCGCTCGGTCACATGCAATCAGACACCGAATGTCGTGTTACGTCCAGGTCATGGTTCGAGGCGTAACACGATCCCTCGATAATTAAGACATTAATGACATCAAGTACCCACTTTTAACTCCCCTATTTAAAATATTTTAATTATTAAAAATTATATAAAGTTTGGCTAATTTTAGACAATTTATTTGCGATAAATTTTCTTATGATTTGTAAAAGACAATAATAATGAATTCTAGAACCTTTTTAAGGGTCAAATAAACTCTCGACGTTATATCGTGGTCAAGAGCGAATCTACATAGAGTCAAGGGGCTCATCTTTGTCGGAAAATTACAGTGCGTACCTAGGATCAAATTTATATTTTATGTGTATTAAATGTTGAACCCCTTTCCATAACCAATATTTTAAACATAAACTATTAAAAAGCATAAAATTCAAAAAAAAAAAAAAACAGTTGCTGCAAATCATATGTACAAGTCTGGAAGAGAGCAAAACAGAAAGATAGGGACAAAAGGATCGATGTTAATTAAGAATCATTGTCTCGTACCATTTCCGTAGATACTATACTGTTAAATCCGAAAACAAATCAATATCCGTAGGGCGAATGTACGACACTTTTCGTTAACACGAGCACAACAATTGACGGAGCAAGATGAAAAGGGAAGTATGAGTATAATGGGTTAAATCATATACGTTTATAGAGTATACATAATGTTCCAATATAGATATACAAAGCATATACATAATTTATACATCAATGAATGATACAATGGGCTACATTGGCTGCATACTAGATGTTTGGTTGTATATATGGGTTATTTTCTCAATATAAAATGTATTGTATATTACTCTCTCCGATTCAAAATTAGTGTCCACTTAGCCTTTAATGTTTCTATTAAGAAAATACTAATTCCTAAAAGAAAAAAAATACGTTGACTAAACTATCCTTAATTAAAATTTTCCTATTACTATTAACTTGTCACATTGAGATCTGATCACTTTGTACTCTCTCCGTCTCATATTACTTGTCCAGTTTTTTCTTTATACGCCCCTTAAGAAATTATAAATAAGATGCACTCTAATTAATATTGATTATTTTCGAAAGAACACTTAATATCAAGCGTAAGATGAGAAATATTTAATTAGTTCTATCTTGATATTATAAATTTAAAAGTTATTTGGAACGAATAATTTTAATGTTGTGGGCAAGTAATATGAGGCAGAGGGAGTACTTAATAAGCAAGATTGGAGAGATAAAATTAATATCTTCTTAATTATGTAAGTAAATATTTATTTTAAATAAAAAAAATATTTATCAGAAATAAGAATATTCACCTGCATACTGCCTCGTACTTGTGGACAAGTGCAAACAATAATTTAAATTTAATGGCATTTTTTACTCTTTTTTGAATAAATTTCTACTTTCTTCGTTACATATTAGTTGACCACATTATTAAAATTATTTCTTTCAAATTACTTGGCTACTTTTTAAAAACAAGATAGAAATATTTAAGTTTTTTTATTTTGTCCTTCATATTAATTATTTTTAAAGTAATTAATATTGATTAAAGTATAATTAATTAAAGAAAAATAATTATAGTGGTGGAGGGACGTGTAAAATTGAAAGCGACTAATAATCTTTAGTGTCTCTATACTTTATGACTTGCACAAGTCAATCATGAATGCCCTTGTTGGAGCTACCATCAATGGAGTCCAAACGAAAACAACTAGACCTCTTTATGTTCTTATTACTCACCAATTGCTTATCATCATCATCATCATCATCATCATCATTAGCAATAACTCTTCCCCAACAAGCCTTACCAACAAAATCAGGTTACCTCACGGTTAACTCTACAACTAATTCATCCATTTTCTACACTTTTTACGAAGCCCAAAAACCAAGAACCACTCTTTTTGAAACCCCAATTCTCATTTGGCTTCAAGGTGGACCTGGTTGTTCTTCCATGCTTGGAAACTTCTATGAACTCGGGCCCTTTCGCGTTTCGTATTCTCTCAGGCATAGCGTCGAACACCTTACGCTCGAACCTAATCCCGGGTCCTGGAATCGTGTTTTCGGGCTCCTTTTTCTTGATAATCCTATTGGAACTGGATTTAGTATTGCTTCAAGTCCAGATGAGATACCAAGAAACCAACATGATGTTGCTAGACATCTTTTTATTGCTACAAGGAAATTCGTCGCGTTAGATTGTTTGTTTGAAAATCGACCTATTTACCTTACTGGTGAAAGTTATGCGGGAAAATATGTACCAGCATTTGGTTACTATACACTGAAAAAGAATGAGGGGTTGCCTAAATCGAGACGATTGAATTTAGCTGGGGTTGCTATTGGTAATGGACTGACGGATCCGGAAACTCAGGTGGGGACTCATGCTATAAGTGCTTATTATTCCGGATTGATCAATGAGAAGCAAAGGGGGAAATTAGATATGCTTCAAAAGGAAGCAATTCGACTTGCGAGAAATGGAAATTGGAGCGAGGCAACGGGTGCTAGATCAAGGGTGTTGGGGACGCTGACCAATATGACAGGGCTCGCGACTTTATATGATTTTAGAAGGCTAAAGCCTTATGAAGATGAATTGGTGGCTAAATTCTTAAGCAATGTAGAGATTAAGAGGGCTCTAAAAGCAAGAGAATCGATAAGTTTTGAAGTATGCAGTGATTTGGTAGGCAAAGCGTTGCATGAGGACGTGATGAAAAGTGTGAGGTACTGTTGGTTTTTTAAAAGATAGTACAGCAGCAAAAAGATTAAAGTTGAAATTGTCTCTCAATAATTTTATTAAGCATAGAGGGCTTGAAAACAGAAAATCTGCAGAATAAAATTCAAAATTTATCTAACTAAATTTAAATTTAAATTTTGAACAAAGACTCCTCTGCAACTAACCTACTTATTATTCTAGTAAATCTTCCGTAACAAAAGCAATTTTCAACAGGTACATGGTGGAGTTCTTGGTTAAGAATACTAAGGTGTTGTTATACCAGGGGCAGTGTGATTTGAGAGACGGAGTGGTTTCAACCGAGGCGTGGATGAAGAAGATGAAGTGGGACGGAATTGGAAAGTTTTTGGAGGCTGAGCGGAATGTTTGGAGAGTGAACGGCGAGCTTGCTGGATATATGCAGAAGTGGGAGAATTTGAGCCATGTTGTGGTAGTGAACGCAGGGCATCTTGTTCCTACCGATCAGGCAGTGAATTCTCAGGCGATGATTGAAGATTGGGTATTGGAAAAGGGATTGTTCGCCACGGGTCTGGTTAAGCAAAAACCAAGCAATATTGGTAAATCACTTTGAGTTCTATGTGCTACTCTGTTGTTGTAGTTGTACGATGATTTGGTGGAACTTTGAGCTTTATGCTTGTTGTATCTGTTCCTTACACGAAGTTTGAAATGTCTTAAACAGAAATAAAAGGCAAAACTTTCTGATAATTGCAAGCTGAATGCTTGGAGTTCATTGACCAGCAATTGTTTCTCTTGCTCCTCTTGCTTGTTCTTCCTTGATATTGACATTTCTTGTTTTCTGGGAATGAAAGACTAAAATGTTGCATCCTAACAATAGGTGTGATCTTAAGTAACATAGTAAATTGTGGAGGGGCATACCGAAGAATAGTAGGGAATGACACAATTTTCATGGTAAATTGAAAGACATAATTTATCCACCAAGATAAGGTAATGTTGCTCTGAAAACACAGCAACAATAACATACCCAGTGTAATCCCACAAGTGGAGTCTGGGGAGAGTAAGATGTACCCAGACATTACCTCTACATTTACTGGATAGAGAGGTTGATACTCATGTTGGAGTGTTTGAGAGATGTTGTGATAGTCCTATTTACAGAGGAAATTCTGCCGATTTTTTTGTAAAATTCCAGAGTTAGTCATACTCCTAACCATGAACCATTCCTCGAATGATCCCAAGGGGGAGATATTGCAACACCTTATACCTTCAGGCTATGGTTTGAACCGTACAATGAGAACATGATGGAACTAAGATGAGGATTGTATGAAGTGTTTTGAAAATTAATCAAGGCATAAGAAGTGTCTTAGGAAAAATTAGAGTCGAAAGCTACTCCAAGGAGCATGTTTTCAGGTTAGTTTGCATCAGACCTCACTTAAATCAAGTGTACAGATAAATCTCTAAGCAATTTGGAAAAAATTCCTTCATGAAAGTTGTATCCCTTTGAAATACCTTTCCATACATATAAGGCCCAGGTCAAACAGAGGTTTGTACAAAATGTTATGGCTGATTTACTGATGATGTGTAAAATGAAAATCATGATTCTTGTAGAATTAGGTTTTAAAGCCCAAGCCTTTTATGATAACCTATAAATACAACCTTAAAATATTTTATGTGAAGCTTTTCGACCAGAGCTAAGGTGAGTTATTATTCAAATTCATATGTCAATTATATTAAATTAACACTAGATTAACACCGAATCATTATTTTGAATCACTAGATTTTGTCGAATTTGGAATGAAGCTTTGGGATTTCTTCAAAAAAGTAAGCCCATCACTCAGTAATGGATTATATGGAGTTATTATTATGTTTTAGATATTTAATGGTTGGTAAATATGAAATATGATTGATTTAGATGCACTTCATCAAACGCAAAACCCTAGTAATTTTGCTATAGATTTTCCCTCTGACCATCCAGCTTCCGTTTACTTTGTCAATACTTTAATCGTTGGATCGAGCCCAAATTTTAATTGAGTGATCACAATATAGGTCTTAAATCTGAACAATGGATATTTAATTTGGTGTTCCGGAGAAGTGCCCTTTGAGCTATGAACAATAGCTAAGAAAAACGGTGAAAACTCTTCTCAAGTTCAAAGTTTTGGGTTTCTTCTTCAAAAGTTCATACCTTTTCTTCAAGTTTTGGAGTGACTAAGGTATGTAAAGTTTCTATCCACGTGTGGGAACATCATTTTTCTTTTCCACACTATTTTCAATCCACGAAACATGAATTCCTCAGACATAGGATTTTGCTCTAATTCATGATAACCCTAGATATGTGTACAAGTAAATATATATATATATATATCCTGCTTATATCATATTTTCATTTATTGTATTCATGAGGTGTCATTGTGATTATCATGAACCTGTCCGTAATTCATGAACGCATGTTTTGAATTCCATGTGTTCTTAAATAAAAGTTATAATAATTGTTACTCGGTTCATGAAAATTATACATGTCTACATATTTTACACAAGTTATATTATATATTTAATTACATGTTAGATTTTAATCATGAATCATATTTTAAGCTATATTTATGAAAAATCATGGGCTTTCAAGCCAACTATTTTCATATACATATTTTGAGAGTTGCACAGATTACCGAGAAGGCTCAGATGCCTGAAACTATGTTTGTCAGCGTAGGATAAAGGTCACTCCGCCAGAGGACGATACGTTCATGTTACCCCTTTGTGGGATTATTGGATCCATCATGTTCATCTCTCGTACTGCGTCAAGGTACGAGATGGCTTAGCTGATCGGGCAAAGATCAAACGCCATGTTCACGCGTGGTGGTTTCATGGTGGTTTTGTTAATGCTCTCCCACAGATATACAGATATTTAGATACATATATACAAATTTTTATGCATGTTTTTACACACATGTTAGATCATGTTCATATTCATTGTCCAGTTTCAGCTTCATGTTCCTATTATTTCATGCGTCTGCTTATTCCTTCAGTTGTTTTACATACAGTACAATTCAAATGTACTAACGTCCCTTTTCCTGGGGCCTGCACTTCACGATGCAGGTGCTGAGTTTTAGGATGACGGATCTGCTCACTAGGACCCTCAGTATCAGCTATTGGTGAGCTCCATTTCCTTCGAGGTGTTAGTCAGATTATTTACATGTCATGATATATATATATATATAGTAAGGTATGTCTTGGTAAACATTTTTGCAGTTAGACTCATGTATTTCAGAAGTTTCATCGACTAGACTAATTTAACATGTCATGTCAGCATTGTTTTCAGACTTGTTATATTTTCGAATATTTTCAGACTATATTTCAGCATTTTGTTTGCATGTTTTAAATCATTACTATAGTATGTTTTGATGCCCATGTTGATTTAGCAGCCAGGTTCGCTTGGTCACATGCAGCTCGTCACCGAGTGTCGTGTTTCGCTCAGGCATGATTCGAGGCGTTACATGTGGTATGCGGGCAATTGTACAGGAGTAGGGTTTACCCTGTGCACACCGAAAGGGTGGTGGTTACTGGTTCCCTTGTCATAAAAAATGTTTAGTGCTGAAGTTTTTAAACAAAGTTTCAATTGCAGAGCCTGAGATGAATTTAAATAGAGAAACATGATCAGTGAAGAAACCTCAACTTGTTTGAGACTAAGGCGTTGTTGTAATGTCTCACTGTCTCGGTGACAAACGGCTAAATTTTGGTTGTCCTATCTTGTCAGCATTGATATTGCAAAATCACACCTAATAACCAACTAATTGATATATAATCTTTGTTATGTTGCATTACATTATCATTAGTTGTCTTGTACCAATATATTCTGGATTGTGATCAATAAAGCAGCAACTTGCAACTAAATTAGCCCTCTTGTCCCACCATTTCTATCAATTATGATTGATGATTATCCTCCTGTAACTTTTTAGCCATTGAGTACATATTCCAACTAGAAAGGTTCTTCTTGGGGATTTTACCTCAGCAGAAATCACAACAGAGAAACTGAATGGAATTCTCCAAAAAAACAAACTTACCTGACTTTTTCCCATCCGTTTTTCCTTCCATCATAAGCAAACCAACAGCTGCTATAATATCATCAAAAACTTATTATCCACTTGCTCACCTTATATGTAACCTTTCACCAAACATCATCTCATTTCCTTTCATCCCAATACCTCACTAACTTTTTTCCATCCCTTTCCCTTTTTTTTTTATAATCGTAGTGTTCGGGCCAACTTGCACGCACCTTGATTAATTTTACAGGATATTTGTTACCTACCACTAGTAAAGATACCGGATAGTTTGTCCACCAAGGGTTGGACAGATGGGGAAAATCCCCTGGTGTTTTTTTACCTCCGTTGGGACTTGAATATAAGACTTCATGATTCTCAACCTACTTCAGTGACCGCTAGGCTCAGCCGTCAGTGTTTTCCGTCATTTTCTCTTTTGTAGTTTCCTTAATTGGTTTAGAGCAAGGGATTTATACCCTCATTATATAAGTGGTGCAATCTTCTTTTGCCACCACCAGCGCAACTTCAAGTTAAGCTTAACAAAAGAAAAAACACAAAAATGAAACACACCTTAGTGTCAACGTTTCTCTTCTTGTTTCTCCAATGCATTGGCATTTTAGCTCAAGGTCCAGCTCCATCTCCAGTTCCACCACTGGCTCGAGCTTCGGCTCCTGCTCCTGGACCACCTGGCCCGACTAATGTGACAAAGATCCTAGAAAAGGCGGGACAATGCTCAACGTTTATCCGATTGTTACAAACTACTCAAGAAATCAGCCAAATAACCTCGTTACTCAACAACTCCAACAGCATCACTATCTTTGTGCCACAAGATAATGCATTTTTAAGCATGAAAGCAGGGACTTTGAATTTCTTTAATGATCAGCAGAAATCAGAACTGGTCAAATTCCACATTCTCCCTCAATACTTCTCCCTTTCACAGTTCCAAACTGCTAGCAATAACGTGCAGACACAAGCCGGTGGGACCAGCAACCGCGAATTCCCAATCAACATAACAACAAATGGTACTTCAGTGAATATAACTACTGGAATTGTCAATGCAAGTATCTCTAGTACAATTTACATTGATAGCCAACTAGCTATTTATCAAGTGGACAAAGTTCTCTTCCATTGCAATTCTTTGTCCCTCCAGCACCATCGCCTGCTCCTGCACCACCTAAGCCGAAAAAGAAAGATGATTCATCGGATTCTAACTCTGTTTCCTCTGTATCTTCTGGTGCAATCAACTCGCCCCACGGCCTTCTCTTCTTCTTGGCTGTGTTTTCTTTCGTATACGTGGGATAATAAGTTGAAGTTACTATTATTATGCATGCATTGTTGTGATTTCACTTAATTGTCATTTTGTTTTTTTCCATGTAAATTTGATTTGGCTTTACTACCTGATTTTCCAGTAAGAAGAATCTACTCGCTTTTTAATAGTTTGTGATATATATGAAGCCGGATTGTTTCATATTGGAAGGTAAAAATGAGCTTGAAGGCTCTATATATTAGATGTAGAGTTTTAAATTTGAACTTAAATGCAGAGTTTTTAAATTTCAACGAACATGTTTATTCATGAAAAAAGATGATTATTCTGAACATCCTTCTTTCAACTCTACAAATTCAAGCCTTCCCCCGAGAAGTGGCTAAGTCCACTTATGTTATTCTCTTTATCTGTTCCATTAAAGATCAGTAAACCTTCGGAACAAAGATCATCGAGCCGCCGATAACTCCATGAGTTCACTAAAATAGGGGATACTCCACGAAAAACTATTGACAAGTGGAATTCGCGAAACCAAGTGGGCCGCACCTCTAAGGACTCAATATGAAACATAAAAGCGTTCCTTTAAGCCCTAAAGTCGTCCGCTTTCTCACTGGTCGCATAAAGTCTTTTAAGAAAAAGACTGACATCCAGATCGGATAGCCCGGCACGACGAAGACTGGCCCCTTTGTTTCAAGGTGTCGAGTTGTCATGGAGCATGGGAAGGACGCACGACGATTACCCCGAAAACCTTTGTTTTCTTGGAGCATATAGAGGCTCACGCAGCACAACTGGCAAGCAGACCAAGCCCAACCATTATAGTTAGCAAACGCGTAGCATGACGTCTTGGAAGTGGACGTGTAAAGCATATTGCTTTTCACATTCACCTCTTCTATCCAGAGACGTTCGAAGCCTAATGATTTCCTTTTCTACATATGCACATCTCACTCGAATACACAAATATATACTAAGTTACTTCATCCTTTTTGTAGCCCTTTTTCGTTTGTGCATCTTTTCTTTCCGTTGGTCTTTTAAAGTGCTATGCAGTCAGAGTATGAACACACGACAAACTCACAATTAGATTCCTATCTTTAGGACCATCAATTAAATTTAAAAAAAATTACCTTCTAGATAAGGTATAAAATAAAGTGGTAGGAGATGGAGGGCGGCTTATTTTGCAGACAGGTTCTTTCAAGTCTTCCAGAAAACCGACGACCGGAGTCTAGCTATCCTGAAATATAAGCACTACTAAACTTCAGTTGAGTGACCAATTGGTTCATCAAAACCTGACCCAGTATCACACATTCTCCAGAAGGAATCCAGTGCCCAACAACCGACTCCTCTCGGAATTGGCTTATTGGAGTCGAGCCAGGAATGGCTCAAGGGCATAGAGATTCGGTTTCCCTGCTTCCTAATTGATTACGAGGACCCTATGACTGAGTACTCTTCGGAAAAAGAATTTCCGTCTTGTGTACTATACTGGCTTATCCTTATTAAGAACATAGGGTGCACAAAAGAGCGGGTAACGCTACCCTCTCTAAGTAAAGGTAAGATTATTAGCCCGGTAGATGACTCCATCTGAAATACAATAGGGACAGCCGTTTTCGGTTGCTCCTTTCATATCTTGAAGAAAGAGTACGCTTAAGCAATAGGGGACAAGTCAATAACAGTATGCTATTGCCTTACTAATTTAAGGACTCCGCCGCACATGTTTTCGGTTTCATCTTCCTAGATGTTTTCCTAACCATTAGGTTTCTGCTAATCCTGCAACCTAAGTGATAAAAATGGAGGACAAAGTTCTCAATAGCTTTAAACTCATTATGGATGTCATCTTCTTGCATATCTTATGGTACAATTTTTCGTTGCACTATACAACAATGACTCAGGTCACAGGTCACTATAAGTACCTAAACTCAACCTTAATCATCAAACTGGCTTTCCAGTTGAAGCGATGAGGTTCTTTCACAGTGAAGCAAATGATCTAGCTAATCATTCTTCTACTGATTATCCAGTTCAAAAAAGTGGAGTGCTTACCGCCGTGGTAGTTGTGAGCCTCTTAGGTCTTGCTCTCTCTTCTTTTTTTCGTCCGCCTTCCTCTTGAAATTGACTCTTTCGTCGATCAAAGAATTGATACTGGTCCAATAAAGTATCTATTCAAATATTTCCCATTACAATTTCATCAATTAAAATTAAGAAGCATCATAAAAAAGTTGGAAATTTTGTAGACCAGAAAAGCTAAGTGGATAAGAAGAATCCCACATTTAGCACTTATTAAGCCTAGAACTTTATCTTTTCCAAATTAATCGACTTTATCGAGAAAGATGGTACTTTTTAAGCCAAGAGGTTGATAATGAGATTTCGTTACTCTTGCAGTTTACAAGTTTGTCAGAAATCGCCAGTTGGGTTGGTCCAAAGCTTAGGGAGATACTCCAGTAGCCCTAGCCATATAAGATGGATACTAGGCATTACACGTGCAGTGTTTTAGTGAACCATATAATTTAATGAAGATATTCTATGAAATTATATTTTTTTTGTTTTACATAAATATGGATTAAGGGAAGAAAAATTATTAGTACTTGCATAGTATCTTTTACTTCATTTTTATTTGTTACGTGTTGCTTTATTGGTTGCGGTTATCTTGTCACTTTGTTATCGATATTTTTTCCATTTAACCTGTTTTTAGTACTGCGTCGTTGAGTCGAAGGTCTATCGGAAACAACATCTCTATCCACAAAGATATGATTAAGGTATGCAGTTAATGTTGAGTTTTATGTTATGACATTTTTCCTAACACAACATTTTCAGTACTAAGTTAAAAATCAAAATGTTGGAACAAATGTCTTTGATATTCGGACCAACATTCTGATAACATTTTTGTCCTTTCTTCACGGACTGAAACTTATCTCGTGGGATTTTTACCACGATGGTAAAGTGACTTGGCAAGGAACTTTGAGCAGAATAAAAACGTGGGAGAACAAGTCAAAGCTTGGAGAGCAAGACGAGTGAAGAACAAGTCAAATCACTTGAGAGAATCACGGCTCAAGCTACTGCTTCACGTGCCCACTTTTAGCTCAACCTCCACAACCAATCGATGAGCTTTTCTAGGACGACTTTCTACTAAATATAGAGAAGGCAAAAGAGTGATTCGATATCAGAGCCAAGTTCATTTCAATTATTTGTTCAGAGATATTGGGCCCTCAAATTGTATTGTTCACGCTCGTTTTTGGGGTTGAGTTAGGCTCAAGATCCATTCTTTACATGGTATCAAGGCCAGATTCATTTCAATTCTTTGTTCACCAATGTTGGGCTCCCAAATTATATTGTCCACGCTCCAGTTAACGAGGTTTAAACGTGTGAGGAGTGTTAAGAGTCCACATCGGAAATGGAATGAAAACATAGACTACTTATATGGATTTGGATAATCATCACCCTATAAGCTAGCTTTTGGGTTGAGTTAGACTCAAAATCCATTCTTTACAAATATTTTTTTTAGCACGTAGAACAGAAAATAGCTCATGGATTTTTCAGTGTATCATATTGGCTACTCTTCATATCATATCAATTGTTATTAACTTTTGCTGGAATTTCATTTTTTAATTATAGTATCCCTTGGATAATGTGACAATATTTAAATAACACCATGTCAGCCACATATAGTAAACGCAAATTCACTGAGGCCACTTTGGATTGACTGAAGAGTAAGTCTTTAGCAAGATCATCTCTGGTTCTTTAATTTGTTCCTTCACACTCGTAAGGAGCAACAAAAAAAATAATATATACATATAATAAGACATGCAAAAACGTGTTTTTGACTGAATAAAAGAAAGGGAAGGGGCCAAAAATTCTTAAAACTATTCGAAATAGGTCAATTTTGTTCTTTGTTATGTTTGTGGCTCAAAAATATCCTTTAACTAGCCCAATAATTCAAAAATACTTTTCTTATTAACGGTTGCTCCAAAATAAAGGAAAAGTACAAAAAATGCCCTGAACTATTCGAAATTTTCTGGATTGCTAATTAAATTTTAATCAATATTTTAAAACTATTTAGTACTTAATGACTTTTAATGTAAAATTAAAATTTTAACAAAAATACCCCTAATTAAAACTTGATAAAAACTCTAGGAACATTTTTCAGTCTGAACTACATGAATTGTTCTTGGAGTTTGAAATTCCAGGCAAAATTTTGAACTTATACTGTGAAAGTTCAAACTCAGTGAATTGTTCTTAAAGTTTGAATTAATAAAATTTTCAACTCTATAAATAGTTCATGGAGTTTCGAATTGCTGTAAATTTTCACACTTAAATTGCGAAACTCTAAACTTCATGAATCGTTCCTAGAGTTTGAACAGATAAATATTCGAACTGAAATCATTTGTGAAATTGAAATTTCAACAAATTTTCACACTTAAACTGTTATAAAGTTTAAATTTCATAAATCGTTCTTGGAGTTCCACATGTCACACCATGCTATTTTACGTTTTAACTAGAAATAGTTATATTTTTATGCTATTTTATTATCATACTTTTTGTTAAAGCCATGCTTCAAATTCTTTTATTTTCTTTAGAGCCGAGAGTATGAGAAACAACCTCTTCCAAGACTCTACTTATGAAACTACACTTAATATGTTATTGTACTTATTATTATTTTTTTGTTGACGAAGGAATCAGCAACCGCTACTCTTTCGAGGGCGCACAGGGTAAACATTATTGTTGTAACTAGAAATGCTTGTTTTTATATATTATTATCATATTTATTTAAAAATGATTATTTTTTAATTATATATTTTTTTAAATGACATGAACTTTAATCTTTTCCTCAAAAACGGTCTATCTAATCTACCTATAAAATATTTACTATTTTTTTGTGAAAGCTTCCAAATCTCAAAAGCCCAAGAAAAAGGACAGTTCTGCCCGAAGGTTTCACTATGCTCGGAGTCCGTAAAACGACCGGACCATAGCCTGACCTTATATTCCGTAAGAAATTATTTTTACAATTTAAATCCGTAACCTCCGTGATAAAAACTTTACAGGTTAATCTAAAAAGTCCAACGTAAACACAAAATACATCCAAACTCTAATCCAAGCGAATCTCAACACCCTCACAGCGAAATACAAAAAAGAGTTAAAATAAAAATAAAAAATAGCAGCAGGAGACAATTGAAGAACAACAAGAAGAAGAAATAGCTGCAAAAAGTCAATATCACCCTTCCCAAAGCACTTGATCTAGAAGCAATTAACACCCAAGAAACTGTATTGGGAACAACCCAATTCCTTAAATGATCTCGGTATAAACCCCACATGTTTGAATTGTAAATAGAAAGAAAAAGAAGGGTTTATTTTGATTTTTGGATTAGTGAAGTGTTTCAAGAATGATCAATTCTGGGGTTAGTAGTAATAGTAATACGATGTCACAAGGTAACAACAACAATAATAACATACAATCACCTGGTTTAAAGACTTATTTCAAGACTCCAGAAGGAAGGTATAAGCTTCAGTATGAAAAGACTTATCCTGCTGGCCTTCTTCATTATGCTTATGGAAAGACTGTAACTCAGGTATTATAATGAATTTGTTTTTGTGGGTTCTTGTTTGTTTTTAATTTTTGATTGTGTTTATATGATGTTAAAGATTGGATTTTTGAGCTGAGTTTTAGATGGGGTTTTGGCTCATAATAGCGTTTGGTAGAGTGTATAAGAATAGTACTGAATTGAGTGTATTAGTTATGCTGGGATTATTAAAACCCCAGAAGGAAGGTATAAGCTTTAGTGAGCCGAGGGTCTTTTGGAAATAACCTCTCTACAGGTAGGGGTAATGTCTGCGTGCACTCTACTCTCCTCAGACCCCACTTTGTGGGGGTGAACACTGGGTATGTTGTTGTGGTTGTTGTATGAAAAGACTCATCCTGCATGGCTTCTATGCTCATAGAAAGACTATTACTAAGGTATTATAACAAATTGGCTCTTAAGGCTTTTGTGGGTTCTTGTTTTTTACATTCTTGATTAGGTATATTGATGTTAATTTAAGCTCTAGTGGGTTTATATGATGTTAAAGATTGGATTTTTGACCTGAGTTTTGCAAGGGGTTTTGGATAATATGGCTAATTCCAAACAGTTATAGTAGGCGTTTGGTAGAGTGGATAAGAATAGTACTGAATATGGTGTATTAGTAATGCTGAGATTATTAAAACTCCAGAAGGAAGGTATAAGCTTTAGTATGAAAAGACTCATCCTGCTGGGCTTCTTCATTATGCTCATGGAAAGACTGTAACTCAGGTATAATGTTTTTTGTGGGTTCTTGTCTTTTTTCATTATTGATTGTGTCTATTGATGTTAATTTTAGCTTTAGTGGTTTATGTGATGTTCAAGATTGGATTTTTGAGTTTTGTTTTAGAAGGCGTTCTGGATAATATGGCTAATTTCAAACATTTAGTAGGCGTTTGGTAGGTTGTATAAGAAATAGTGATGTATAGGGTGTATTAGTAATGTTGTGATTAGTTATGCCGGGATTATTAAATTCCCAAAAAGAAGGTATAAGCTTCAGTATGAGAAGACTCATCCTGCTGGGCTTCTTCGTTATGCTAATGGAAAGACTATAACTTAGGTATTATAACAACTTGGTTGTTAATGCTTTTGTGTTCTTGTTTTTTTTTTTCATTCTTGATTATGTTTATTGATGTTAATTTTAGCCGCTCTATAGAGGTAAGGTCTGCATACACTCTACCCTTCTCAGACCCCACGTTGTGGGATTGTTGGTTTATATGATGTTAAAGATTGGATTTTGAGCTGAATTTTAGGAGTTTTGGGTAATATGGTTAAATTTCAAACATTTAGTAGGCGTCTGGTAGAGTTTTTAAGAATAGTACTGAATAGGACGTATTAGTAATGCTTAGATTAGTTAGCTGGGATTATTAAAACCCCAGAAGGAAGATATAAGCTTCGGTATGAGAAAACTCATCCTGCATTATGCTCATGGAAAGACTGTAACTCAGGTATTATAACGAATTAGCTCTTAATGCTTTTGTGGGTTCTTGTTTTTTTCATTCTTGATTGTGTCAATTGATGTTAATTTCAAGTTTAGTGGTTTGTAAGATGGTGAAAGTTGGATTTTTGAGCTGAGTTTTAGAAGGGGGTTTGGGTAGTATGGTTAATTTCAAACATTTAGTGTGAGCTCTTCTGCCCTACCAAAGACTGGGAGGTTGCGCCCCTAAAGCCAAACACGGACCCGGGATTTGAAGTTTATGAATTCTGAATTTGTCACTGAACTCGCAGCTCGTTTTACATACTGGGTTCGCAATTCGATATGTAATACATATTTAATGGATTTCCTAATACAAATAGCATCTAAGCAAAAGCTACTGCGTTCGTATGAACCCGTGCCTGTAATTGATGCTCCGCCCTCCCTACACCACCCTTTTCTCAACAAAAAAAAGGAGGTTACTTTAAGTTTACTTGGCACCTGTATTTGTGGGTGTAGCAGCCTACCCAGAGGACCAGTCGAGGCTCATACCCGACATAGCCCTTTTCCCAAAAAAAGGAAGGTTGATTTCAAGTTCAAGGTAGTTTTGAGGGTAGTGGTTGTTATTCTGCCAAATTGTGGGGCGAACGCGTACTAGGACATGTATGCTATTTTAAGCTAAAAACGTGATCTTTTGGGATTCCTTTATCTATCAAAGCTATGCTATACACTTCTATGATATTAGCATGATATGTTGAACGTTTTTAAAGCATATAGCATGCCATAGTAGTTTTCAAGCTTCGGCCACTTAGTTGTCCTGAGAACTTCTGGGCAATTTATTTTTATAGTTAATTGGCTTACTTTTTATCTGTCTTTTCACCCCAAATTGAGAACCCATTACCTAATATTTTCACCCCAAATCGAGAATCCATTATTGAAATATTAATAATATCATTTTGATTTTCAGGTGACCCTTGCTCATCTCAAGGATAAGCCGACGCAGGCGCAGTCCCAATCATCATCAAGTTTTGGAGTGAGCAGTGGTGTTCGGTCAGCTGCAGCAAGGTTTTTAGGTGGAAATGGTAGTAAAACACTTAGTTTTGTTGGAGGAAACGGTGGAAGTAAGTCTATTAGTGGCATGAGTGGTAGGGTTGGATCATTTGGGGTGTCAAGTTCAAGTAATTATGTTGGTAATTCAAATTTTGATGGCAAAGGAACCTATTTAGTGTTCAATGTTGGTGATGCAATATTTGTCAGTGACTTGAATTCTCGAGATAAGGTGAACTTATCAACATATTTTTCTGTCTGAGATGGTAAATTTGATGATATGGATTATGAGAGATTTACTGTTCAATATAGGACCCTATAAAGTCTATACATTTCAGCAATTCAAACCCCGTTTGCCACGCATTTGATCCTGATGCAAAGGACGGACATGACTTGCTCATTGGGTTAAATTCTGGAGATGGTAAATTTCCTTCTATCAGTCTTGTGACGTATGATTTACAACTTCCAGTAGGATTCAGTTTTCAACCACAACGTCCGTTTCACACTTGCAGTTTATTCAGTATCTTTGCGGCTACAACTGCAAGATGTTGGGAAGAAGCTTATTGGGGCACAACATTACAACAAGGATGGTGTTGTCAACAACGGGCAAGGCTCTCAAATAAAACCTTGTCATTGTTATTATCTTAAATGCTTTCTTGTCTTTTGACACCTAGGCTTCCTTGACATCTTTTTTAATTGACTTTGAAATAGATGAATATTTAGTCAGACATGCATCATATATGCTTTTTGATGGCTTGTACAACTTGTGAGTTCCCTAAAATTTTCTTTATACTAGATAGCTTTCCCTTTAATGAAGATGGAATTCTTATTTTTGCAACTATCTTGCAGACTTTCTATAAATGGAAGTCTCATTTGCTGATTGTCATAGTACCATCATTGAATTAAGTGCCATTGAGCTGGTTATTTCCCATTTTATGTGGGTCAGAAATTAGATATTAATTTGGTAATCATAGTTGTGTCATCCAGAAAATATGTACTGATTGTTTTCTTAAAATGTTATTTTGAAACATGAGATGGAGTGCCTTAGAGAATATTTAGTATCATAAATTCCATTTATTTTTGAACAAAAAAAAGGCATTATATAAGCAAGGGTGTTAAGGAGATGCAAAGGTACCCCAAAAAAGTGGAGGAGGAGAAGAAAGATAAAACTAAATAAGATAAGGAACAAAGAAAAAGAAGAGGGGTAAGATCTTGAAGGCACCGTCCTTTTGACAGGAAATCTCGGAACAAACAAAAATCTTCAGCTCCTTTCATCTCTCCCTTACTCAAATGAGAAAGTTAAAACTAGATAAGAAATTGTTAAATATTTTATAGAAGCTGTAGTAGTAGTTCAAAAATGTTTTCGGTTCATACTTGTTAGCTGGGGACAACTTGTAGTATAATTTGGTGACATGGGAAATACTGCTATAGTATAAATACTTATGTTCTACACACGCCCTTTATAATGCGTCCTCGTCAAGTGTTTATATACCAAGAAGAGAAATGATTTATTTTCCACTTTAACAATTTCCTTTGCATTCAACCCCAGTCGTTGTACTAGTATTGCATGGGTGCCTAACAGTGACGGGACTTTTGTTGTTGGTCATGCGGATGGAAATTTTTATGTCTACGATAAGGTAAACATTGAATCTAAATGGTGGGTTACTAATTTCCAATTCTCATATTTCCAACTTCTGTTAGATCAATGTGCACTTTTTGTTGTTTCTCAGAGCAAAGATGGTTCTGCTGATCCTTCATTTCCAGTCATCAAGGATCAAACTCAATTTTATGTTTCCCATGCACGCTGTAGTAAGGTACTATGCTTATGGATATAGTACTTTTCTTCAGATTTAATAATTCGCCAGAGATATAAATACCGAGAGATGAGCCAACAATTTTCTCTTGTTTGTCTCCAACCATTTGCCAATTTATTTGTTTATCTTTTGAGATCAACCAATATTTGGTGTCTACTTTATGGAATTGTGTATCCATACCGTGGTATTTTTAGGTTCATTTAATTTCAATACTAAATAATTTGACTTGTAAAGCATATTAGAGGTTCTCTGAATCTCACACATAACCCTATGCCAATATACAAATCTCTTACTTGAATAAAAGAATAAAAAGGCTCATGACATAAAGCAATAACGAAGCCTTAAATCTGAACTAGTTGCTATAGACTATATGTATTATTTATCTCCATTTCGTCATGTTTTTAGCTAAATAAGCATTGATTTGGAGAGGTTGTCGGTATACTAAGATAACTTCCGTTCATGTATTTTACATCATCTTATTCCACTTTCATCATCTTAGATCACCGTATTGACGCACCTATTCTGGTGCATATGATGATCTTAGATCTATATAGGATATCACTAAACCATTTCAAGTGATCTCTCATTCTACCTTTTATTATATGTTCCTTGCACCCTCTCAGTCTGATCTGATCATTTTTAGTTCGTATAAAAAATATTTTTCTATAAGGTCTGCGTACACACTACCCTCTCCAGACTCCACTTGTGGGATTATATTGGGTTTGTTGTTGTTGTATAAAAATATTTTTTCTGTATTTACGTCATATATCTAATGGATGTCACACTTTACTGATATTTTGTTTCTTTTTGTTTATGTTATTTTGAATCTTTATAATTAGAATAATTATCAGAAAGCACACACATGTTCCTTCTATTTGATGAATATGATTGATAAAGGGCATATATTCCTTCAATTGTTCCTACTTCTTGATATGGTGGGTTATACTTCTAATGAGTGTAGTCATATGCTGTAAATTAGTTCATTTGTCATTTAGAGAATTGAAGCATGGCGCAAATCAACCATGTCTTGCAATTGTAAATATTGTCAGTGTGCTTAGTAACACACTATTTTGAGGAAGTTTCTATGTTGAAGGTCAGATGGGTAAACGAGAGGATTGAGATGTAATTAGCCCTTAAGTGGCTTCTTTTTCCACATGATTAAACAAACCTTGCTGTTTTCTCCGTTGTAAGCTATCCTTCTCTGTTAGTTGTGTTTATTTGAGAGGGTCATCTTGTATGAGTACAACGATATTAGGCTAGATCATGGTACTTTTTTCTGACCCCTTACTAATAGCTTCGTTATTTTTTTCGAGTCTATTCTAAGCAAAGACATTCTTTTATTTCACGAGGTTTAGATTTGTATCTCATGTACTACAACATGACAATTATCCATTCCTTTTATTCTGATTCTATTATGGAACCTCTTCTTCCTTCTTGATCCAAATCTGTTTCTTTCCAACTGAGACGTCTGTCTTTTTCCTCTCTTCCTCTTTTGGCCCTGCTTACTACCTCAATCTTCTAATTAGCACATTGAGATGATCTCCTTTCGCCCTGATTACTAGAGGTGGCAAAATAAACCCATGAAAAGATAACCCGCTCAAGTTTGGGTAGGTCAATAATCTGTCCATTTATTAGCTTAGCCCATTTTAGCCTATGTCATTTTAGCCCATCTAAAAATTGGGTTGTTATGTAGCCCAAATTGACCGTAGAACTTTATCAAAAAAATTCAAAAAGACATTTTTTATGTTATATATAATCATAATAAAGAAATAATTTTAGTAGGTACTTAAAAAATTATTTTGAAAAAAAAGAAATTGAAAAAGTAGTAAGAGTTGGACGGGTTGGGTTATGACCCTCTTTTTAGCGCATCCCATTTCAGGCCAAATAACTTTTGGGCGGGTCAATACTCAGCCCATTTTGACCCACCCAAATCCAGCCGAACCCGCTCATTTGACACCCCTACTGATTATTACATTTATCTGCTAAGTGGCACATTGAGATGAAATATGGATTGTCTCTTTCTGGGAAAGAACAAAATAAGAATAAGTGAAATGCAAAGGTATAAACATATTGAGGTGAACGTATTTATCAATCTTTAGAGCTTGGTTAAATTGCCATAATCTTGTCAAATCACCACTAACAAATCAGTTCTGCAAAGTTCTTTCCCTGGAAACCAGGAAGTTTAGTCTTTGTCAGCCCTCCATTGCTGTGGCATCACAAAGGTGCAGCAACCCTCCTATTCCCCCCTTATTTCAAGGATATAGCAAGAACTAACCAAATGGAGTTTATTCCTTGCACAAAATATTTTATTGTTCAGTTTTCCTACTACACCGTTTTCTCCAATCATTGTATCTAGCGCTTCTCTCTCTTTGGTGGTAGAAGCCCCACCTCCTCTTCCTTGTATACCTTTTTTTGGTGGCAATTTCCTTCCTTCTGAAACAAAAGATTTCCCGTTTTTTCAAATGTTTCCTTATATGTTTACCTTGTAAGTTTTTTCCATTTAGGAAAAAACAAAATTGTGGTATCTTGTTTCATCTTTCGAAAAACAAAATGGAATTTTTCTCCCTTATATGCTACAAGCCTGCTTTACTATTTATTTTTTCACGGGAAGGTTGTGTATTCTGCTTAGTCTTTCCAAATAAATATTACAATGCTTTGATGTCCTACCACTTAACGAGCCATTATTTTGAAAGCCACTTTAATATGTTTTCTTACTCATTGTAATAAACTAAACATCTTTTGGGTACAATGACGTCTGCTGCAGTAGAATTTCTGACTATTTAGATCTGAAGTCTGTGAAAAGCAATTTATTTTATTCCTTTCACATTTGGCTTCATAGTTCTTTCTTCATTTTCCTTATGCAGAATCCTATAGCTAGATGGCATATTTGTCAAGGTTCAATCAATAGCATTGCTATCTCAAATGACGGGGCATATATTGCAACTGTAGGGAGAGATGGTATTTTCTTCATTTGATGTCTTTCAAATCTTTTTTTTTTTGTCCTTTTGATTGTTACTCGGCTGATATGGCTAATTAAATGCAGGTTATCTGCGAGTATTTGACTATAAAAATGAACAGCTTATATGTGGTGGGAAAAGTTACTATGGTGCTCTATTGTGTTGTGCATGGAGGTTAGTGTGTGTGGTGTCTTAGGTACAAATATATGTGTCTTGAAGTTGCTTTTGCCTTCCCATTTAAACTTAGGATCCTTCCCTTAAGTACACATCTCCCCCCTCTCTCCTTCCCAAAAAAAAGAAGAAGGGATAGTTACATTTTTGGATCGGCCAAAATATTAATAGCCGGTAAATGTATAGGTTTTGTATTAAGTATAAATATACATATATTATACATAACAAGTGTGTGGGATTACACTGGGTATGTTGTTGTTGTTGTATAACAAGTGTATATGTTTTGGCTAGCGCGCCCATAATTAATTTCGGACGACGGGCCAAAATAAGAAAAATCCAAAAAAAGATTTGTTATTGTCAGTGTTTTGACTAGAGAAAAGTTTTACTGAGAGTGCATGAACTGACAGTATGGATGGGAAGTACGTATTAACTGGTGGAGAAGATGACCTAGTTCAGGTTTGGAGCATGGAGGAACGTAAAGTAGTTGCATGGGGTGAGGGACACAACTCTTGGGTGAGTTTGTAGCATATAAGTATAACTTACCTTTTCTTCACTTCTCTGTGACATTGAAGTCTTACTTTACTGTCTTGACTCGTGTCTGATAGGTAAGCGGAGTGGCATTTGATTCATATTGGTCAGCACCAAATTCAGATGGCTCGGATGAAAGTGTTGTCTACCGGTTTGGTTCTGTTGGTCAGGTATTGTTTAAACAAAGCACTACGGCTGCATGAATCACTACTAAAACTAAACACTTCATCTGAGTAAAATTTATTTTCGTATCTTGCTCAACGAAGGAACTGAAATCAAAACTGATCTTTACAAGTACTTGTGCAGTGTGATAAACACTGACTCTTTAGTAAGCTATCTATCCCTCTTATCAGGCTTTTATTACCTATTTAAAATTCATTTACCTCAAAAAAAATAATTCATTTTCTGCTCCTTAATAGGAATTTTTGCATGTTCAAAACTATCCGTCCTTTTACCCCTAGATTACTCCTATTCAGATGTGCCAAGTTGTTCATGAAACTAAGACCTACCAAGTGATGATGTGTTTTTTTTTGTGGTGGAATCCAAACATTCTGCATGCAATGCATTTCATTTGTGATAGGTATTTTTTCTGCGACTTGCTTCCTCAAATCTCTCCATCTATATTCGTATCTATTAGACTACTGCTACATTTGTAGTAGCTATTGGATTGATGTTAGGGCTGTCTGATAAAACTCGAATCTGAGGACTGAATTTTGTACCATGCGAATAATTTAGTTCCCTCAATTTAAGTACTGAAACTATAAGTTAATTCATCTAAAATATATCAAATTTAATCGTTTTCTTGAATGGATGGTTATGAAACTGGTGATTTTTGAAATTTTATGTGCATCTTAAAGAAGATTTGTTGAATATCTTTTTGTTTAAAAGGTCCAAATGTATCCCTGTACTATCTGAAATTGCTCAAGTTTTCCTTCCGTTACAGACCCTTGCCATTAGCAAATCGTCTCATATTTTCCCTTGCCATTAACGGAGCTCTAGCGTGAAATGGGTGGACTCCACATATCCAAATGCTTTACGGAAAAAAGGTTCAAATTTGCCACTTACCTTTCGGCTATGATTTAAAATTACTCTCAGTATGGAGCTCCATTAGGGGTCAATAGCAAAAATGAGATTTTTTCCTAACGGCGGGTTAGACCAAAAGTTTAACGAAGGGCAAAACTGCTCTATATCATACTGTACATGGGCAAATATTGACCTTTTTCCCTTTGTTATTTTAAAGATATTTGAAAAAAAAAATCACTTTTGTCGTGAAGTTGGTATTTCCTTGCTGCTAGCAGTTTTGGGGCTAAGCTCCACAGGGAGTCTGCTGAGTGGAAGATTTTTGTCTTCTTTAGTATGCTTAACTGATAATTTAGTTTTGGGGGGAAGTTTTCCAGATCAGTTGGCAAATGGTCAAGGCTCCGCTTTATTTGCATTACTCGGTGGTTAAGACAAGGCAAAATGAAAATGTGGTTCCGATCAGAGTAATAATGGTGTTTGAGTCCTACTTCCATAGTTTCATGTGCTTAGCAATTTGCAAAAAGTCAATTTATAATGTCATGATAAGATATTATTGTTAATAGATCTACGGTCGGTTGCAGGGTGTACCTACTTGATATCTCCTTGCTTGACTGTCTACAAACTTGACATGTCATGTCTTTGCAGGACACGCAATTACTTCTATGGGATCTGGAAATGGATGAAATTGTAGTACCAATGTGCCGTCCTCCTGGTGGGTCCCCAACTTTCAGCACCGGGAGTCAGTCGTCGTCACATTGGGATAATGCTTGCCCCGTGGGTACTTTGCAACCTGCTCCAAGCATGCGTGATATTCCAAAAATATCACCCTTTGTTACTCATCGTGTTCATACTGAACCACTCTCTGGTTTAAATTTCACTCATGAATCGGTGCTTACTGTCTGCCGGGAAGGACACATTAAGATCTGGATGAGACCAGGCTTTGGAGAAAGCCAATTGAACAACTCGGATACTTTATTGAGTACTAGTCTGAAGGAGAAGAAGGCTCTTTCTTCGAGTTACAAGCAATGACATAACAAGTATATGATGGGTTGCAAAGTGGAGGATGCAGTAAATGGGGGTTCTTTTCGTACATACTACCAATCACTGATCTTCAATTAGTTTGCTCATTTCTAATAAGCTCATGATTATGAGGTCGCACAATGAGATTAAATGACCAATTGTATAGCGAACAATGAAGATGCTGCTGGGAGCAAGACAAGGCGCGTAAGTATGAAATGTTAACAAGAATATTTAAGCAGATGGGCTGAAATAATCGGACATCGCCTTTGAGATGCGTAATTTCAAGTTCCTACCTTCCTAGAACTCTCCCAGCCCCTCCTTTTATTTTCTCCATTTTATTCTTTTCTTCTTCCTCTGTAGCCAATTTTGCCTAGAAACTGATGGTTGACATTTGATTTGCATTGGATTTACCTCATGTTTTGTCCTGTCCAACATTTTGGCTGTGGCTTTATGGGGGGTGATAATCCTATTAAAGGCATTTTTTTTGTGGTATTTTTCTTATGCAAGTAGGTTAGTCAGGTGAAACACGAATTTAGTACGAGGTTCGAAATGTACCTTTTGCTGATTGAAAACGCGCAAAAACTATGATGTTTGTTAATCTTGTGGCAGTCTCTTTTCCAGTTGAATTTGCAATTATCGTTGAATCCATTTCTCCGAGACACTGCACTAGTACATAGTTCCTAAACTCGCTGTTTGTGGAATGCAACTCTGAGGACTTGGGTACATTTTGTTGGGATGTGAGGAAAGGATGAAAGAAAACTTTCTCATGGAGATTTATTTGGATGTAGAAAGATGAACACTGCCTTCAAATGTTGCCTCCTTTTGATGGGTCATTTGTATTTTCTGTGTCCTAAAGTCTCTACACTTTTGACTTTTTAAAACTCGAATTAGAAATCTTTGTTGTAGTGAATTTTAAACTATGCACATGAAAAGCACTAGTGCAGTTTATCATTTCTTTACATTATTCATTGTGAAAAGCTTTTTCAATGTGAATCCAAAAGTGGCTTTGCGATAGTTCAATTTGCAAATGGAAGGAGTATCAAACGTACAGATAATATTACTTGCCGTGTATTTGGTATGAAGGAAAATGTACAACAACCATAACATATCTAGTAAAATTTTACAAGTGCTGTTTGGAGAGGGTAGTTTACACATATTTTACCCCAACCTCGTGGAGGTAAAGCAAGTAACGCATATCTTAGCAGGTAAAAAAGAAAATACAAAAGTAGAAAGGACATAGCAATAAGTAAGGAAAACATTCATCAAAAGGAACAATAATAATAGTAAAATAATGTGACAACCGAAGCACAAGACACAATATATAGTAAGAAAAATTATAGCGTAAGAAATTACAAGAATAATACTGCTACTACTACTAGTATGAAAGGAGAAGCAGGTATGGTGCACCAAACTACCACGAAGCTATCCGCAGGAAAGCGAGGCAACGCTAAATTACCTATTAATCTTCTATCCTGATCTGCAACCTCTATATCCTTTTATCTAAGGTCATGTACTCAATAAGTTGAAGATGTGTCATGTCATGTATAATCACCTCTCCCCAATACTTCTTTGCTCTACTTTTACTTCTCCTTAAGCCCACAATAGCCAACCTCTAACACCTCTTCACTGGAACATGTGCGCATCTCCTCTTCACATGTCCAAACCATCCCAGTCTTGCTTTCCTCGTCTTGTCCACCAGAGAGGTTACTCCCACTTTGTCCCGAATATCTTCATTCCTAATTTTATCTCTCCTAATATGCTGACACATCCACCTCGTCATCCTCATTTCTGCAACTCTCATCTTCTGAAAATGAGAGTTCTTAACTGGCCAACACTCCATAGAACTTACCTTTAAGTTTTGGTGGTACTGCTTATCAGATAAGATTTCGAATGCGAGCCTCCATTTCGTCCACACTACATCAATACGATGTGTGATATCATCATCGATCTCCCCGTTTTTTTGAATTAAATACCCAAGATACTTGAAACTTCTCTCTTATGGATGACTTGTGGGTCAAGCCTGACTTCCACGCCAACCTCATGCAAATATTTTCATAGAATATAAGTAATTCATAGAAAATATTCTCCTAGAATACAAGTGGTTTTCTTAATTATTTTTGGATGTTGGTAAATAAAAAAGTTATTATCTTATGAACAGTTATATATAATTTATATGGAGGTAGGGTAGTTGAATGGTTTGGGGTAGGGTGGGGTTGTTGGGTTCAGGGGCGGGGTGGGGGAGACAATCTACATGGATTTTCTAGTTTCACCAATGTCGTTTTTCCGATTTTTTTAAGAAACTTATTTTTCTAGTGATAATATTTCTCAATCATTTGAATCAACCAAACATGAAAAAATTAGAATCCTCACAGCCAAACATGTCCTTAATGTAAAAGTAGGCAAAGTTGTAGTTTCTTGCCTTGTGTTACGGATTTACTTAATCTATGTATATTCCCTTATATTATTAGAGATCATGTAATTATGGTATTAGAAAAATGTAATTATGATAGTAGTCTTGTATTAGAAAAAATGTATATTTAATTTCTGTAATTATAGGCTAGGTTTACTATTGTATATCATGTATATAAACCCGTTACATTAATGAAAATAATCAATGCATTATTCTCTTTCATGATATAAGCAGTCTAGGGCAAACTTTCCCTTCTCCAAAAATACCCACCTTCCGCCGCCGTACTCCTACCAGTGGTCGTCGGCCGCCCTACTCCCTCCCTCCATTTTTTTTTATTTTCCACACCCTAATTCTCCTCTTGTTTTGTCATCATCTTGTAGTCTCCAATATCAAGAACAACATCCCTATCGTTCTTGAGATGAAAATCGTCCAATACACGACGTAGGCAGAACTATTTAAATTCAAGGAAGGTCTAATAGAGTCCTCCATCACATCATCAAACCGGAAAAAGGCAAGAAGAATATGCCTACCACCTATGATGAAATAGACTTGTTGGCAACTCTTGATGCTACGATACTCCAATGGAGTTATTCCACCATCTCTACGGACCACTTACAAAATATTATCGAACCCGACGCCACGAAAAATGGAATCTTGGAATAGGTTGTGTGATATATTCCAAGATAACAAAAATTCTACTGCCGTGACTCTTGAGCAGGAATTCTCCCACATAAATATGGAGGATTTTTTGAATGTCTCCGCTCATTGTCAATGGCTCAAGGAGTTGTCAGATCAACTCAAGAACGTTGGTGCGTCCGTCACTAATGATCGTTTCGTTCTTCAGATGGTTGCAGGCCTCTCTGAGACGTATAGTGGAGTTGGAACTCTTCTTCGTCAAAGCAATCCTCTCCCGCCGTTCTACCAGGCACGTTCCATGCTCACCTTAGAAGAAGCAGTATTGACTAAAAAGACGGCTACCGGAGCCAATTCCGCCATGATAGTGGCTACGTTCCGCGAAACTGATGACTCTTAATCATTCTTCGAAAATTCTGGTCAAAACCATAATAACGGGGGTGACAAAAAGTGTCAAACCCGTGAGAAAATCACAGTGGCCGCGGCAGTGGCGGACGATCAACCAACGACAATGACGGTCAACAATGGATCGGGCCATTAAACCCTTGGCAGCAGGCTTGGGCTGCAGGGCAGTGGCCCTGGTCCATGCCTTGGGCCAACGGGCAGTGGCCCATGTTGTCCTACCCCTTTCGCTCTTCTAACTGGGCCAGATCTACTGGACAAAATAGGTAGAAGCCGTTTGGACCGAGAAATAATTCGGCCTGGCAGCAGGCCTTTGATGTTGTGGGCCCAGCAACGGTCTCGACCCACACGGACATCGAGGCAGCGATGCATACACTTGGATTAAATCCTCCGGATGCAAATTGGTACATGGACACCGGTGCTACTTCTCACATGACGTCCGCACCAGGTAATCTCTCGTCTTATTTCAATTTGAGCAAATATTGTTGCATAATTATTGGTAATGGTACTAAATTTCAATCTGTGGTTATGGCCACACTAATTTGTCTCTCTCGAACCCACCTTTAGCCTTGAAAAATGTCATTCATGCTCCTCACTTAATTAAAAATTTAGTGTTTGTTCGAAATTTACAACTGATAATTGGATTTATGTTGACTTTGACCCTTTTGGATTTTCTGTGAAGGATTTCTCGACAGGGATACCTATAATGAGATGTGATAGTCGGGGCGAGCTCTATCCCATCACCACCTCTACCACCACTACCACTAATCAAGCCACACCATCAATGTTTACCGCTTTAGCACCTTCCTTATGACATACGCGTTTGGTTCATCTAGGAGCGTTTGTTCTTTTCTCCCTTAAAAACAATAAATTTATTGAGTGTAATAGTATGCGTAGTACTATTGCTTGTCCTTTTTGTCTGCTTGAAAAACATGTTAAATTACCATTTGTTGCCTCCAATTCTAGTACTTTATTGTCATTTGATATTATTCATAATGATTTGTAGACATCTCCCGTTTTGAGCTCTTTGGGCCACCGTTATTATGTGTTATTTTTGGATGATTATTTTAATTTTTTTGTGGACATTTTCTTTATCTAAAAAAAATCAAGTTTATTCCACATTCCTATCATTTAGAACATTCATCCGTATCCAATTTGAACGGAAAATTAAAAACATTCAATGCGATAATGGAAGGAAATTTGATAATGAGCCATTTAGAGAATTTTGTAACGTTAATGGTATATCTTTCCGATTTTCTTGTCCACATACATCCTCACACAATGGGAAAGCCGAGGAAAAAATACGCACCATTAATAATATTGTTTGGACATTACTAGCCCATGCTTCCTTAACACTTTCATTTTGGCATCATGCATTACAAATGACTACTTACTTTATTAACATACTCTCTGGCAAAGGATTAGCATTTCAATCTCCACTCCAAATTCTTTATCATAAAGACCATTTGTATTCTCACCTTAGGATGTTTGGGTGTTTATGCTATCCTCTCTTCCCATCCACTATAATAAATAAACTTCAAGCCCGTTCTACTGCGTGTGTATTTTTGAGTTATCTGTCGAATTATCGTGGTTACAAATGTTATGCTCTAATAAAATCATAATTAGTAGTCATGTATTTTTTTATGAAACTCAATTTCTGTTTGCTAAGTTGCATAATACCGTGCGTAATTCTTATAATTTTTTGGATGATGGCTCTCACCGTATATGGTCCACCATTTGGTTCAGCCCACCTCTCGGGATTTGGACCAACAAATAGCGGCAGGCCCGATGCCTACTGGCCCAGACCCTTCTCGTGACCAAATGCAGCTAGCAGGCCCATTGCCTGCTGCCCCCATCTTCTTCCAGTGCGTCCCTGCCAGTAGGCCTACTGCCGGCTGGCCCAGTCTTCGTCCCACAGTCCTCTTGGTCAGCAGGCCCACTGCCTGCTGGCCCAACTCGTGACCACTCTATTGGTCTAGTTAGTTCTGACGTCCCTATATCGATCCAGGTCTGACCCACTTCTATTACGAGTTAAGGGCTCGTTACTTGTAGTCAACGGGGTATATTTAGACCAAAACGATAATTTAATCTCAACTTTAATCACTAAATCACCCCTACCACGTAACCCAGTGTCTGCCCTTAGTGATCCGAATTGAAAATGGTCATGGATGATGAACATAATGCTCTTATTGAAAATAAGACGTGGGAGTTGGCGCCCCGTCCGGCTGGTGTTAGTGTGATTCGTTCTATGTGAATTTTTACTCATAAGGAAAAACATGATGGTTATTAGAGAGGCATAAGGTCCGTCTTGTAGGTTCACCTACAAAACTCAATAGGTTGGGGTGGATTGTGGATAGACATTTAGTCTGGTGGTCAAACCAACAAATATTTGAACTGCTCTTTCGAAAACATAGCACATTCATCAACTGGACGTGAAAAAAACTTTCTTGCACGGTGATCTCAAGGAAACTGTATACATGCATCAACCCTTGAGCTTCAGGGACCCTGATCATCCTAACCATGTGTGCTTGCTGAAGAAGTCCTTGTATGGCTGGCTCATCGGGCCTGGTACAAAAGGTTTGTAGATTATGTGTCTACTATTGGATTTTCTCACAGCAAGTCTGATCATTCTTTGTTCATCTACCGTCGCGATACTTCTTTGGCATACATTCTATTATATATGGATGATATTATATTGACTGCCTCATCTGATAAACTGTGCGAGTCTATCATCTCTCTTCTCAGCTCCGAAAATGCTATGAAAGACTAAGGGCCTTTGAGTTATTTTCTGGATATAGCTGTTATCACGCCCTTTTTCGACCGCGACATTATTTTAGCGAATCCCTGCTTAAATAAAAATGTTAGAAAATAAAATGCCAAATGGTTAAAAGCGATAAAAGGGTGCTAAAAGGTTAAAGATGATGCTAGGGTACTAGAGTGCTAAAAGGGTAAAATGCTAAAGGTGGTAAAGTGCTAAAAGGGCTGCGAAGGGTTCGCGGAGTCGCCACCTAATTAGTTTGGGTGAATTAGGACACCTAAATGTTAACTAAGTCAAGTCAACACTAACTCCATTTAAATGGTTTGCTAAACTATGTGAGATTATGGGCAAGGGTTCTTTATTAATTTTAGAGGGAATGTGTTAGGCATCCCCTAAGATTCGCTAACTTACGGTTGTCCGTTCAAACCTAGGTTAATTATTTATGCTAAGGAAAATGCATGTTTTTGAAAATATAAAAGTTGCTTCAAGTATTTTATAAAAAGGAGGCATGTTGATAAAACGTTTATAAGACTAATGCTATAAAAATGCATGTAAAGTTTAAAAGTATGCATTTATATTATCTAAAATGATGCAAAGTTGATTTATGGACTAAATATATGTACTTGCTAGCTAAACTAATTCTGCTTAACCTGCGTACAATATGATATACAAAAAAAAGCTTAAGATGATTCTTATTATGCACAATAAATTTTCTATATAATGTTAGATAAGAGTTTAGGAAATTTTTTGTTATGGATTTAATAAGAAATAAAGCGTTGATTTTATGATGCAAGTTAAATTGTTTAGATTATTTTTGGCAAAATTTAGACATGCATGACAATCCTAAAAGGCAAGTAAGTTAAGCGATGAATTTTAAATTACCCTCCCCACTTATATGTTTAAAGACTAATTATTCTAGATATCCTATTAATTACAAGTCAAGTAATAAAATTACACAAATAAATAAATAAATAAATAAATAAATGCACAGAGGACGGGTGAGATTCAAGAGGCCAAAGGATGCTTTAAGGAGGACGACAATGTCATCTCGTCCCCCTTTTTGTTTAGGAATTCTGAAGAGGAATGCGGTGGACGCGGGCGTGGTTATTCATGCGGTGTGGCTCGTGACGAGTCTCGCAATGAGACTTTTCCTTCAACTCCAACGCATTTCATGTAAAAAATAAGGAAAGATAAGGATTAGTAAATGTCCAAATTTACCCAATAATGCAAGTAAACGTTCACGCGAATTTAGACATTCATGTAATTTGACTATAGCAATCCAGAATAAGGCGGCAGGCACAAGCAAAGAAGATTAGCAATCCAGAATAAGGTGGCGGGCAACAAGCAAAGAACATCAAAATTGTTCAATTAAAGATTGGGCCTCGGGTGCAACTAACACACAGAGAATATAATGCAAGCCCAAGACATATAATTTCCAGATTTCTCGTTATAAACAGAGGACAAGAGAACAGGCCCTGGACAAACTTTTTTTTTTTCCAGATTTTAAGGAGCAATGTACATCCATTTTGCCTATACAAAGGACTATGTGACAACACACATATGAGAATAAATAATGGGATGAGCTCAAAGACACATACCAAAGCAGTCTCAGGAAACTATCTTAGACATTATATTGACTCATAAAATAGAATTGATACAGAGGAAAATAACGAGAGAGGGAGAAAATGAGACTATTCAACTGAAATTAAGAAACATACTGACGCAGTTGAAACTTGGAAGTTAGCCAAAGTGTGCAAACATGCTTAGCTCGTTATTTTTTAGCCCAAAACAGATAATGACGCAGTTCAGTTATCGATCAAGCAAATGTACATTAAACATTTAGCACAGATATTAGTAGGTGAACATGCCATTTCTAAACTCACATGAGATTAATCTGGGCAGACACCAGTTAAAATCAACAACAAATAGACAGTCACAATTGCTAGAAAACAGCGAAAAAATCAATCATCTCAACTCGACACCTGTTTAATATTCAAGACGCACCGCGATATACAATGAACTAAGGGGATTCTCTTCATGTTATTCTAGACCTGTATCCGACACAAATATGACCAGTTTACTGGAAAACATGCAAAATACCATAGACGGCATTCGATTAATTGCTAACACATCCCACTCTTGACAAGCACATAAACCACTTATTTTACTTATTGCATCAACTGTGAACCTATGTCAGACGACTTTAGGATTTGTTTAAATAGAGTAAGGCATGTTAAACATCATACAACAATATTAACAAATATAGTCCAAGTACATATAACAGAAAACACATAAATTCGCATAACGAATTGAAATTTCGAGAGGAAAATGGGTTTACCTTCTCCGAGCAGCGAACCGAGGCAGCGTATCAAGTCGTCGATCCGCTCGGAGATTTGGGCTTGTGCGATAAATAAGGATGAGGCTTAAATGCTACTGATTGCTCTATTTCTGGATATTGGTTGATGCTGCTCCTTGCCCTTTGCATGTGCATATTGAATGGTTTATATAGCCTCTATTTCGGGTTCCGATTTTGGACAGCTATCGACGCGATTTTGGACTGATTTGGTACGATTCGTAGACGATTTAGTTATGGTAAGTTTGGTTATCAGATCGTGGGCAAGATTGAGGTTATTTTTGGATTGATTCTGGACGATTCTGTTAAGACTTTAGGTATTCGTTTTAGGTAGTTTTTGGTGTGAGATCTGATTAAGGCAAGTTATGATTGTAGGTCGATTTGAAGGAGATTTGGTGCGATTTTAGGTGGCATATGGTAAGATTTGATTCTGAAATTTCGATTATGGCAAGTTACCATTTTTAGGGATGATTTTGATATTGTTCTTGTTGGAACGATTCAGTTATGGATGAGGAAGGGATTCGATTTTGGTTATGCCGGATTTTCCAACCTGAAAATCCGGCAAGATTCGAGTAAAGGGAGGTGCATGCACGGGTGAGGATTTTTTTAGAGTTTGTTAGGTGAGGGAGACGGTGATGCTCAGTGAGGGTGCGGGAGATAAAGGTGAGGAGTGGGCCGTCGGTTGGGTTTTAATATTGGGCTTGGGCGATTTAAATTGTGGGTTAGGTAGAATTTAATGTATTAGGAGTTAGTTTTAGGTGTTTTATTAGTTAATTAGTGATAAATAAATGAGGTTTTAATTATTGCTTACTATTAAAATGACAAACGCGAATATGACATTTAAGGATTGCTTAATGCTTTTATAAATGTGACGCTATTATTTAAAATCTTATTTATTGTGCATTATTTATCATTATTTAAGTTAAAATTAAATTATCTTAATATGACTTTAGGTGTTTTATTAATCTAAGCTTGAGTTTAAATTATTACAAAAAATAGAGACGAGCGTGCTGCTTAATATTTTATAATGTGATGCCGTGAAATGAAAAATTGAATGGAGTTTAGATTATTATTAAATTATTTAGACGCTAAATGCAGATATGATATTTAGGGATTGTTTAATGCTTTTATAAATGCGACGCTATTATTAAACGCATGTATTAGATTAAAATTAATTTAAATTACAAATAATAATTATGAAATTGTCTTGCGTATTAATAAATGCAAATATGTTATTTAACACGACATCATGATTAAATTATTTATTTTATTGTATTTATTTATTTATTTATTTATTTATCATTAAGAATTGTTTGAGTTTCAATTAATGAGAAATAGAGCTTAAATTATGAATGATATTAATGAAATTGCTTGTTATTGAAATGACGAATGCAAGCGTGAGACTCAAGGTGTGCTTAGTACTCTACGTAAAATGCGGTGCCATTATTAAATTGCTTATTTATGCATGTATTAATGTTTTATTATTGCATTTTATTATTATAAAATTGTTAAAATTATTTTGAAAAAATTAGTGTAATTTTATAGTTAATGACTGAACGGGAGGATCAAAATTGGGTGTCAACAGCTGTAACCCGTCATGCAGGTGGTCTGTTTCTGTTCCAGAGAAAGTATACAGCTGAGATTATTGACCGGGTTGGTATGTCATCTTGTAAGTCATCTCCTACTCCGGTTGACACCAAACCGAAGCTGAGTGCTCATTCTAACACACTCTACGAGGATCCCTCCCACTATTGCAGTCTTGCAACAGCTCTTCAATAACTTACATTCACGAGACCCGATATTACTTATGCAGTGTAGCAGGTGTGTTTATTTATGCATGATCCGAGAGAAAAAAACATGCACGCTCTCAAACGCATTGTGCGTTACATTATGGGCACTTTTGATTATGGTTTACACTTATATTCATCCTCTGTATCTACTCTCATGTCTTATACAGATGCTGATTGAGGTGGATGTCCAGATATCAGACGCTCGACGTCTGGTTATTGTATGTTTCTTCGTGATAACTTGGTCTCTTGGTCAGCTAAACGCCATACTACTTTATCGCATTGCAGCGCAGAGGCCGAGTATCGAGGGATAGCCAATGTGGTGTCTGAGTCCTGTTAGCTGCATAACCTCCTCTTAACGCTTCATTTTCCTATTCATAAAGCTACCTTGGTATACTGCAATAATGTTAGTGCGATATATCTCTCTGGCAATCCGGTCCAACATCAGCGCACTAAACATATCAAGATGGATATTCACTTTGTTCGCGAAAAGGTAGCTCATGGACAAGTACGTGTCTTGCATGTCCCTTCACGGTACCAAAATGCTAACATCTTTACTAAGGGACTTCCCTTAGTTCTATTTGAAGATTTTAAAGACAGTCTCAGCGTACAACAACCGCCCGCTCTGACTATAAGGGTGTGATAGAAAAATATACTACGTATATTCCCTGATATTATTAGAGATCTTGTAATTATGATAGTAGTCTTGTATTAGAAAAATGTAATTATGATTTATGATAGTAGTCTTGTATTAAGAAAAATGTATATTTGATTTCCGTAATTATAGCCTAGATTTACTATTGTATATCATGTATATAAACCCATTACATTAATGAAAATAATCGAACAAAGATGTGCCAAGCAATTCAATAAAGTAAAGAGCACATACAGATCAAATTTTGCAACATAAAAGAAAAGGAGAATAGATCCTTGTAACATTCTGATATATACAATACATTATTTCAGTTTCCTTTCATGCACTGCCTATCTACTGGAAAAATGAATCCGCTTGTCTTTTGCGTGCCATTCCTTATACCCTGAGAAAGAACCTCCGCTTGAACTCATTTCAAGTGCCAGAGTTCTTGCTTAGAATTCTGACGCTCGAATGAGAGCTTTGATGTAACTCAAAACTGTACAGTTGTGACTTGCAACGACTAGCTATACACTCCAATCATTTGCTTATAAGAGACAGAAAATATTATCAGCTGCCATGGGCAACTCCAGAAGTACCAGCTTCAGCTCCACGCGTTTGGCTTTCTACCTGAAGCGTAGCACCAACTTCTGATGATTGATTTGGCGGAGCCCCTTCTTGAGAATCTTGTTGCTCATTTGACTGAGAATTATATCTTGTCCTCCATTTGACAAGCTCAAGAAGAATAGAAGTCCCACACATTACACCTCCAAAACCCGCAAAGGTGGCAAGAAGAACAGATATAACTGCCTGCACTCGAAGCTACAACCCCAAGGATAAGAAAAAAGAAGTTTTTAATACTAGGTCGAGCCCGAGGTAATTCAGAAAATCCGATAATTTTTTTGGTGAAGTTACACATTTGGCTAGTCGGCCAAAAATAATTACATCCGCTAGCCAAATATGCATAAATTATACACTAATTAGGTATAATCTATGTATATTATACATTTGCCGGGTTTTATTGTGGGTGATAGCTATACACTGTAAAATCCCATCTAATCTGTTTTCGTTTTGATTGGTCATGTGAGATTAGTTTATTTGACCTGAAGCATTACTTACCAGTGAGTAGAAAACATGAGCAAAAAGAACCACCAAGGAGAACTGAATCACAGCATAAACCCAAGCATATCGCCTTTGTACTGAACACGTAAAGCATATAATCTATACGTTATATTACCATTCAATATATAGAAGAAAAATGGAAGTGAAAAGTGAAATCCAGTTCATGTACCCATAGTTGTTGCTGTCATGGATGCAATAAGACCCAAGATGCATGAAAAGGGCAGAGATATAGCGATCGCGCCGGATCCCATTCTGGTAACCTGTAAAACAAGCACTATTTAAGACCCTTTTCTGGAATAGGATGACATTACTGTATTAGTCTTTACTCACCAAAAGCTGCTCCAGGAAACAAAAGTATGCAAGCATGCTGACGATGACTAGAACTGGAACATCCTGCCAAACCCTGTAAGCAGTTTGCACACGTCGAGTAAATTAACCATGTAATTTAAATTAAATATTTCTTCGTTTTGATAGTCACCATGTAATTAAACTTAAGCTATTTCCTCATAAGAAATAATAGAGAGCAACAAAGAAATGTCGCTCGTCATCAAATTGTATTAAACTTCAAAGAAGAATTATAGTACTCCATCCCAATTTATGTGCTGCGCTTTGATTGGGCATGGAGTAGTTTAAGAAAGAAAAGACTTTTGAAATTTGTAGTCTAAAACAAGCCATAGATGTTTGTGTGGTTTTAAATAATCTCATTAAGGTTAAAATGGAAAATTTTAAAGTGAAATTATATCAAGATATAAAATGTATTATTCATTTTGAAATAGACTAAAAAGGAAAGTGTATAACATAAATTTTGGGATAGAGGGAATAAAGTTAACAAACAGGTGCAGGCACTTAATGAAGTAGTAGGGTTCATCTGATCATCTTTTTGGGGCATATTGAACTATATTCCAAATGTATAGGAAGACTACACTACTTTGGAAAATATATCCCTTTTTGGTTTAGGTGGACAGTGTGGATCACACCATTTTGAAAATAATATTTTCAATCGACATTGAAAAATAATATTTCTAATTCATTTTGCAGAACAAAAATTTCTTCCCATTTTTGTTGTTGTAGGAGATGGTGTCTAAGGTCTTTCATCTCAAGAATTCAACACAGTCCAAAAGGGAAATTAATTATAATTAGAAAATTAGAAAAAAAGGAAAGGCAATTTCATGCACAAACCTGTATCGGGAAGATCCAACTTGAGCTTGGTTTCCTCCACGATTAGTACTTTGAATCCGCAAAAGAGTGACAGGTAAGTTCCTAACCTCTTCATTACAGACATCACAGATCTTGTTTCCTTTTATTCTAAACCATTTTATAGCACATTCTTGATGAGCTAAGGCTAGTTCACCTTTACAGCTACACTCCATCTTCAGAGTTTTCGAACATTCCCCAAGTTCAACGAAACAGATTCTGCAGACAGCATCTTCTTGAGTGATGTCTTCACCAAAATTAGTGTTTTCATCTGAACCATAATACTAAGAGAGGTGTAGGTTAGTTATCCAAGGTGAGTGAACATAAGGTTCAAGCCAAGGTGAGTGAACATAAGGTTCAAGCTGTAAACGCGGTCATGCTACAAAAGAATACTGTTGGTTAGATTTACAGAATATTCTGTCCAACTATAGTTAAATTCAATTTCTTAAAGTTACCAGATTTTGAACAATGAATTTAGGGCAACCCGGTGCACTAAGCTTTGAACAATGATTTTATGGAATATAAATGAGAAAATGACAAAAATGGTCCTTTATGTTTGAGGGTAGGTTCAAAATAGTTCCTAAAGTTTGAACTTAACAGTTTTGTTCCTTTATGTTTGCCAAAAGTTAATACTTTTAGTCTCCCTACCAAACTCTGTCTGATAGATTTGGCAGAAACATTAGAGAAAATGTGCACATATGTATAAGACTTTGTCTACAATTGAGCAACGATAAACACCAAGAAAGTCCCATCAAATCCTAAAATATGCAACACAAAAAACTACACTACACTAAAAGATATAAAAATAGCAAAAATTACACCTCTAAAAGTTGCACCAAACTCTAGAAATGAATTAAAAATAGCAGAAACTACATAAATTGTACCCATAAATGTAAGTTCCCACTTATTCCTTTTTTCCCACTATTTCCGTCAAATCTAACCGACTGAGTTCGGTAAATATTTCAGGGACAACAGAAGTGTTAACATTTGACAAACTCAAAGGACCAAAAATGTTAAGTGTATATACTTAAGGGACCACCTTGAACCTACCCTCAAACATAAGGGACCATTTTTGTCATTTTTCCGAGTATACATGCTATAGATCAACTTCAAACAACTCTTATCGACGAAAGTTGCGGTCTATTAGCGAGTCATACCAGTGTAATGTCCGAGGAGGGTAGAGCGTACCCAGACCTTACCCTACCTTATAGAGATAGAGAGGTTGTTTCCAGTAGACTCTCGGCTCAAGTAAATCAAGAAATTGGCGAGTACATATTCTTATAATTAGCATGATGACCAAGCAGCCAAAATTTTATAAATGTGATCTGTAGTATGAAATCCTAGGTTGTATGGCTTTCTAAATATATGTTCAGATAGCACTCCACTATATTCCTTATGGAGCTACATCTTTACTAGATTTGTAAATCCAAACATAACAAATCATCAAAGACTTAACTAACAGAGAATCACAGTTTGCAGAACCAAGCCTTTTTTATACGACAATACATCAGCATGATTATAGACATAAATTACCTGTGCTAACAGTCGGAGTTGTATTTAATAATGTAACATCATGTCTTGGCACGCGAGGAGTAGAGGGGACTACACGATAGATACTACTCCCTATGTAATCCATCTGTTTTAAGCTCCCGTCTTTGATCAGTTCCGGCACTGAATGTGAGCGAGGTATGGGATGCACTCCTGCTTTCTAGAAGATGGTGAGTTTGTAAGATTTAGAGAAAATGAGAGAGCAAAGGAAATCTTGAACGTTAAGTAAAATTACAAGGACGTTTATATTTATACCAACAAACCAGTAAGAAGATCCTGGTTCTCTACATACATCCAGGTAAATGCATTATGACTTGAGACAGCCGTAGTTGGAGAAGAATAATTATGTTTTTCTTTTAACTACACTCATTCTTCACTAGGTCTTTCCACTTCCAGCAGATAGACTTTTGCGATTTTACTTAAAATCTGAAGAACGCTCAGTATTGACAAGTTATGAGTTGCACTATTGCGATGTCTTTACAAACTCAAAATCTTTGTTATCGAGATGTCAGAATAGGAGACATGTAAAAACATCAAACAGTTAGATAGAAAAAAGATGAAGAAGATAAAGACAAGTTTTCCTTTCGAGATTCCTGCCAAAATTTTAAGGGGTTTCCTATAGCTTCCAAAATTTGCTTATTATGTGAAGTGCTTTTCAAACAAGTACTTTTGAAGTGCAGCGATTTGTGTTTGGCTAATCAGTTTGAAAAACGCTTTTGTTAAATTAGAGCAGTACTTTATGCTTGGCCAATGTTCCAAGAATGCTTTTGGAACAAAGCTACTCTTCCGAAAAATAACTTATACTACTGCTCATAAACACTTACTTTTTCTCTAAAAGATTTGCCAAACACCTCAACTTTCTAAAATAAGCACTTTTTGAAAAGAAAAAAAAAACACTTTTCACTTTCCAAAAGCTTGGCAAAACAGGCTATTAATCTGCCTAATTTATTTGAATTATTTATGGAGAAGGTCCAACAGTTCTAATTTGTTTAAAAAATCAATTCAAAATAAAAAATGGTCAGGTTAGTGATTTTCCATCACATAACCAATCAGTGTAAGACTAGATTGGAGATCTTCCGCTGGGAATAAAACGGTGCCTCCTTCCAACACCCTCATCCTCCAACTAGAACCCTAATAAATGATTGATTGGCTGCACCAAAGCAACAAAACAGGAAGAGAAGAAAAGAGTTCTACACTTCCTTACTTGCATATTCAGAAGTATAAGGATGTACGCATACGGTATACAATAATTTTTTTTTTCTTTTAGTGAGTTACCCAAAGCTGCAGCTCTTTACTACTCATTACCCAATGTAACATCATCTCACTGAGAATTTATAGTTAGGATTTTGCGATTTTGCTAAAAATTTAAGAACATCTCCGTACCGACAAATTATGAGTTGCACTAACAGGAAGGTTTTGCAAACTCAAAATCTCTGTTTTGAAGAGGACAAAACAGGACACATGGAGAAAACAACAAACACTTAGATAGAAAAAGATGAAGGAGATTAAGACAAGTTTTCCTTTCGAGATTGCTGCAAAAGTTTTAAGGGGGTTCTTTTAGTCTTTTGGCCAAGCTTCTAAAATCTGCTTATTTTGAAAAGTTTTTTCTGTCAGAAGTGCTTTTCAAAAAAGTACTTTTGAAGGGTAGCGGATTGTGTTTTGCTAATGAATTTGAAATACACTTTTGCTAATATTAGAGCAATACTTTATGCTTGGCCAATATTCCAAAAGTACTTTTGTGAAAAAACTACTTTTTAGCTTCTGAAAAACAACTTCTACTACTACTGCTGAAAAGCACTTACTTTTACTCTAAAAGCTTGGTCAAACACCTCAACTTCCTCAAATAAGCACTTTTGACTTTCCAAAAGCTTGACCAAAAAGACTATTGATCTGCCTAATTTATTTGAATTATTTATGGAGAAGGTCCAACAGTTCTATGCGAAAAAACTCTTTTTAGAATGAAAAATTGTCAGGTTAGTGATTTTCCATCATATAACCAATCAGTTAAAAGACTGAGAAATTAGAGTTCCACACTTCCGTACTTGCACATTCAAAAGTTTTAGGATGTAAACATATGGTATACATAGCTTATTTTTTTTCTTTTAGTGAGTTACCCAAAGTTGCAGTTCTTTTACCATTTAATTACACAAAATGTAACATAATCTCACTGTAAATTTTACAGTTAGGAAAAGATAAAGATTTCAATAACACCATTAACGACAGGAACAAATAAATACTTACAAATGAATCAAATGCTGCATTTTCGTAGCCACCATGTATTGATTCCGGATTAGAGTGTTCAATTGGAGTTACAGGCAATGATGAAGTTCTTTTCATTTTCGGAGTGAAAATTCTCTTAACAGATAGAGGCCTGAAAATTGAATGCTTGTCTTGAGTCGAAGGAGATGCTCCAAGAGCTAACATTGCAGCCTTTTCAATATCAGTCGTCCTATTCCGGAACTTGAAACTTAATTTAGGGAGGAGGGATTTAATGGACGATTTAGCCCTCGATAACGAGGGACCTGGAGATCCATTTACTTTAACATGGCTAGGGCTTGGTGATGGTGAAAAAATCACTCTTTTCGGAGTATGAATTGGTGATGGGGACATGTCTATCCTCACAAAATCTTCGGTTTGTCGATCAATGGTTCTTTCAGTTACTTCCAGAGGTGGATTTTGCTGTATTTGCCTTTCGGAAAGTTGCAGTTCCTCTACTATTTCACTTGATTCACCAACCTAAAAGATATTAAGGACAAAAATACCAGAGTTACTACTCAATTTCTTGTCTATCACCATACAAATTTAACTACACCAATTTGCAATCAATCAAAGATATAATCTTGAAACACTTATAATATACAAGGATTTAGCATGTCGCACCAGTAAAAGAATTAGTTCCATGAATAAAACAACATACCCAGTGTAGTCCCACAAGGCGGGGTCTGGGGAGGGTAGAATGTAGGCAGACCTTATCCTACCAAGGTAGAGAGGTTGTTTCCGATCGACCCTCGGCTCAAAGAATTAGTTCCAAGAATGATTTTCAAGAAAAGATAAACACTTTATGCCAAAAATAAGTAGTACAAAGAAGTAGGTGAAGACCCAAATCCACAGTTTTCCCAAATCAAAAACAGTTCAAAAAGTCCTTGTACATTCCTAAAACATCCAAAATCTTAATAAACAAAGCATAAAACAAATTCCTTTGCCTCTAAAGACTAATAAAAAAGAGAATTTGCAAAAGGAAAAAATTCCAAGAAAACCACAATTCAGACATGAAAAAAGAGGAAACTGAGAGTACCCAAGCAAAAAAAAAACTATTCTTTTAAGAATTCTAACACAAAAATCCCAAACAAGCAATAAAATGATGAATACAGATATATAACCCACCAAAAGAATTTCTCAGAAAAAAAAACAAAGTCATAGCTCAAATTGAGAAATGGGTAAAACAGAAAAATTGGCAGAACAGAACCCAAGTTAGTGAACACACACAAAATAACAATAAATCAAGAACCGAAGGATGATATGGTGCAGTGGATGAGGTTGCTCCTCCCTTAACCAGAGGTCTCGAGTTCGAGCCCTGGGTATGGCGCTTCCCTAGAGCCCAGTGCAAAATCGGATATAGTCGGCCTTCAATGCGGGTACCAGATACCGGGTGGGAAACCAAAAAAGGACGTAGCTCAATTTGAAAAATGGGTAAAAGCTGAAAACTTTACCAGAAACAGAACCCATAAACAGCACCTCCAAGTTAGTAAACACACAAAAAATAACAATAAATCAAGAAAAAAAAAAACTCAAATTGAGAAATGGTTAAAAGCAGAAAAAATAGCAGAAACAGAACCCTACATATATTTTTTTTAAAAGGCAGTCCAGTGCACAAAGCATCCCGCCTTAGCAGGTCCGTGAAGGGCGGCGCTCTTGTGAAATGTGACGTTGACAGTCTAACCTAATGGCTTCCACGAGTGACATATAACTCATATAGAGAACAACTTTACCTTTGCTTCAAGCCCCTTCAGACCCCATATACAACACCCAAGTTAGTGAACACACACAAAATAACAAGAAATCAAGAAACAAAACCATAGCCCAAATTGAGAAATGGGTAAAAGCTGAAAACTTTAGCAGAAATAGAACCCATACACAACCCCCCCCCCCCCACCAAGTTAGTGAACACACAAAATAACAAGAAATCAAGAAAAAAAAAGGCATAGCTCAATTTAGAGAACATTCAGAATATATCAAGAAAGCAATAAAAAAGCTACCTTTTCAAGAGGAGCAGGAAAATCAACAGTGCTGTTGATAATTTTAGTACAATTATCATCATCATCTTCATCTAAACATCTCTTATTACTTGTCTCCATGAATGTAATAATGGGTAACACACTGCTTTTGGGAAATTCTGGTTACCAATATATTAGTCTTGTTTCTTTCTCTTTCTGTTTTTTTCTTTGGTTGGTTGACAAGTTATATTATATTAAATTTATATATAATAAAAATTTACATTTTCTCGCTCTCAAATTATTTGTTGTAATTTTAAAATTACTTGTCTTAGATTATTTATAATTTTAGAAGTTTAAAGATTACACCACCTTAATAATTACTCCCTCCCAATAAAAAAGATTCATTTAGGGCGTATTCAATTAAGATTTTAAAAGACTGTTTGGGATAAATAAATTGTGTTATTTAATTAAGATTTCTAAATAATCTAAATAAGTCTTGTGTTATTCAATCAAGAATATTATGATTTTTTAAAGACAGTATTCAAATTTAGTGTTATTCAATCAGGATTTTAAACAAGTAACAAAAAGTCTTTTGGTATTTAAAAACTTGATAAACAATTAGAATTTTGTGTGACTTTTTAGTGGGAGATATAAATATCAAACTCTATAAACAATCCAACCCAAACCCATCCGATTTTTTTCTCTATTGCTAACACAGTCAATTCCAAAAAGCTTCGAGTCATTAGATCTTCTCCGCTACACATCGCCAGAGATTCCAATCTTTAAAACAAACTCATTTTTTTCAAGTGTCAATTTTAAAAGACAAATGTAAGCCATTGTCAATAGTTCCTACAATCTCTCTCTGATCTTCTTTGCCCGTCTTTTGAATGACTACTATTTTTGATTCCGCTTAATGAAGATCTCAGATTCAATTATCATCAGAAATAAAGCACGAAGTGACTTCTCAAAGAAACAAGTACTTACATCTGTAGGCAAAGTGCATAAATATTCCTCCTAACGGCTAAGAGAGTAAAGTTAGTAAAAAAAGTATTTTAACCTATTTATTCATCTTTGTATACTGAGAAAATCCTTTGTATATTCATTTTTATTTTTCTATAAATAAAATACATTTCTATTAAAATTGGGGGCAGTAGCCATGGCTTACTCCTTATATTCCACCATACCCAAAAACAGACTATCTGATTGAGTACGGTATCGGTGGAAAAAGATCCAATGGGATGGATCTAGCACAACTCCAGGTAAAGTTGAAATCGAATAGAAAAATAAAAAAAATCATGTGGTACTTTTAAATCTTTTAAAATTCAAAGGTAAAAAAACTTCAGTGTAAAAAATAAAAAATTAATTTTTTTTTAAGTAATTACATTCCTAAATAGTATTTTAAAATTCACTGAATTTATTTATCCCAAAATAGTCTTTTTAAAATCTAACACCCCTTTAGTCATTTGCACAACCTTAAAAAAATACTAATTTCTAAGCAAAAATAAGTAATTTAACTAAAATGACTCTAATTATATAGGTGTTGGGATTTGATCACCTAACACTTAATAAGATCAAATCTGAAAAATTAAGGTTAATTCCTTTTTATTTGGTAAGTAAACACTCTTTTTAACTTAAAAAATAAAAGTTAAGCGGACACTCTTTTTTATCCGAAGAGAGTATTGCTTTAAGATTACGAACACCGTAAGATAACACATAAATAAAATAAATATTCGGTAAACATAAATTATACCTTAAGACATAAATAATAATAAAATAATTTAAAACTCCTTCAAATTCATTTCTTCTTAAGGGGTATGTAAAAGAAAAACCCTCACAAATAGCTTTAAACGAAGAGAGTGATATGGTAATGACATAATATTTAGTGAATATGTTTTATTGATATGTATTTAGTTTACTGCACTAAAAATAAAATACGCAAAGTATAATATAAAATGTGAGTGATTTTACACTAGATAAATTAAGAAAAAAAATTAGTTTCCGAATCATGTTGGTTACGAAATTTACGTTTAGAGCTTCATTGTCCTATTGAGAAAGCTACCTTGGTGTATTGTGATAATATAAGTGTCATCTACCTTTCTGGTAATCCAGTTCAGCACCAGCGCACTAAACTCATAGAGATGGATATTCACTTTGTTCGAGAGAAGGTAGCCAAAGGACAAGTACGCGTCTCTTCAAGATATCAGTTAGAACATCTTTATAAAGTGCTTCCTCGGTCCTTTTGAAGATTTTAGAGACGATCTCAGACTGAAGATCGCCTATATTTGCGGGTGTGTGTTAAAGTATAGACGAGACAGTGGCCCAACCGTGTGGGGCCCTTCCATTTTCTTTGTATATTTGATAAATATTAGACTTAGATTTATACCTTAATTAGGAGTATAATATTACCATAATTATAAAGTTAGTATTCTTATAGAATAGGGATCCTAGGTAGAATAGGAAGAAGATTTTCCTTGTAACTTGTATATATATATTTTTTATTAATAAAAATAATCAAAGGATTATTTCTTTCAGTTATTTTGATTTTTTTTGGATCAGTAATCCTGACATTGATTGTGATATAAAAATAATATTAAAATAATTTCAAAAATTAAAGTTCAACTAATGTGGGATAAAATAATTAATGTATTTGTTCCAAAATTATAAGTTCTTATCCCAATTTCAATTTTCCACTAGACTTGATTTATCTTTCAATGGAGCGCACTTTTCATAGAGGTGATTAGGAGTATTAGGTAGGAATGCACGTAGCAAAGGACTCCTAACTTGTTACTTACACTTTATGTCAAAAGAAAAATAAATACAAAGTCCTTTTGTCAAAATTGTTATTCTTTTTTCTTTAAAAAATACGATATACCTCAACTAATTCAGCCAAGCCAATAGCATGTTAAAAGTTAAAACCAACAAATATTAATGTCGGACAAATTTATAGATGAGAGAATATACTCACATTGAATATTGTGGTTGAATTTGAACCTAAATATATTATGTTGTTATGCTATATCTCCATCAATTAGCCATCCCCTAATATTATTAACTAATAGACGAGCAGACCTATATAAAGTCAAAATGTGTTCAATTTATCCGAAGTCTACACTGGTTAGTGCTTGAAGCAGAGGAGTCATCGCCGTTGGGTGGTGTGGGAGAGAAGTATGAGTTCGAAACCCTGCGAAACGCCTTTCGGCCTGCGCTTGTCAGTGTGGTTTAAGCGCTTGGCGTGGTTTGCGCTATTGCGCGGTTACCACTGCACTCGAAAGAAGAATGCGGCCTTCAGTTCGCCGTCGACAAAAAAATGTGTTCAATTTGAATTCCATTCGTTAAAAAATTATATTATTCGGATTGACATTGTTCGGATTTTTAATAATAAGAATTTTGTATACTAAACTTGAATATTTGCGTGTCTTTTATTAATTCCTCTGATTTAATAATAGCACTATCTTTTTGTTCACTTGCTAATTATTATTTTTATTATTATTATTATTATTATTATTATTATTATTATTATTATTATTATTATTATTATTAACTCTTCCGTACCAATTATTGCCTCTCAAAACATCATTTTCAATCAAGTCAATGTGGTGACTCAGTAATGAAAGTTACTTAAACCAACAAACCCTTTAAATACACAAATATATAGTTCTACGTAATTTTAATAGACTTTTGGCATTTCGAAGGGTTTCTCGAAAAATAACACTTATGTTTTCAAAGTATTAAAGCGTTACTCCCTCTGTTTCAGTTTATATAACATGATGATTCAAACTATGACGGTCAAATTATTTAATTATATATGTATGGAATTTCTGAGATTTTAAAAAAATAAAATTTACATAATTTGAAATTGCATAAAGAAACAATATAAGTCACTATAATTAAAAAAATTGAAAAATATTTAAAAAGGTCACTAACCTATGTTCAGTTAATCTGAAATACGTAATTCTAACCATCCTGAGCTGATAAATCTTTGTTGGGCATTAGGATCGAGTGGTAAGGCTATGATTCACATGAAAACAAATCACTCATTCTTCTGTTGATGAGAGATGCATGAATGACAACTTCAAACATTACACGTCGTGGTAAATTAAATTCTTTATAATTCTCCAAATAGTAATTGTATAAGTGAGAATATTTTTGATATTTTTTCAAGTTTCTTAACGAAAAACTTATTTTCAGAGATTTTTATGTAAATATATCTAAACAAACGTCAACATATTTTCAAGAAAAAACATCCTTACAAGTATTACCATTTGTGGATTTCTCTTGTGTGTAATAAGAAATGTTGTCCATATATAATAATGTTCCAAAAATTGCCACATAAATGTTTTCCAGGGGCAAAATACTCAGTTGGCTAGAATTAGCAAAATAATAATCCTCGGACGACATGAAAAAAGAAGAAAGCACTAGGGAGGCAGTGTGTACTAGGGTGAGCGGATCCGGGTATCCTATTATTTTTTAATTATCCGGACTCTATCCTGTAAAAGACTGGTTCCTAAATTTACTATCCAGAATCTACCCGTAGCAATCATTACTCGGAACCTATCCGGACCCTGCGGTTCCAGGTAGATTCCCGAGTACCGTGCTCAATTTTAATCTGTCATTTCCAAGATACCAATTGAGTGTAATATTCTGTGTACTAACAATCAAAGCATATGTACTTGGATGTTCTTAAAGCAACTTTTTAGCAAGATCAATTGTGATTACTTCGCACTGCACCCATTCCACCTAAATTATAGCAAGTTATGTTCCCTCTAAGCTTATAATGATTTATGATCATGGCAGACAATGTTGGGGTCGGATTAAACAGGCTGCAGTTGATAATAATTTAAATGCATAGGGTCCGGATATCGATTTCGGGTTCGGGTACCCGGTCTCTATTTTCCGGAATCGGAACCGGACCCGACATCTATCGGTTCCTAATTTTACTATCCGGAACCTACCCGTTATTCTAATATATCTATCCGGAACCTACCCGTTAGTGTCGGTTCCGGTCGGGTATCTGGGTACCCTGTACCCGTGCTCACCCTTAGTGTGTACATGGGAAGATTCATGTAGGCGGGTTTTTTCATATTATTTATTTAATTATCTGATATGCAAAATTCACTCGTTCGATTAATTTAAATTTGGACTTAATAAATTCATAATGGGATTAAAACATTTTTTTACCTAAACGTTCTGTTGGAAATTAATTTATTAAACGTGAATATAGTTAATCCTATTATTTATGACTCGAACATGTGGGGCCTCGCACGTCTGAAACCTTGTTTCCATACACGTGCACACGTTGTGCCAAAGATCACAAATTTCCTTAGTGAAAGAGATATTGGTACATATACGATATGTTCGGGACATGAAATGATAGACGGTTATTGTCCAAATGACATTGGTTTCACGTTGGTAAATGAAGGAAGAATTACACAAAGTATGAATGTCGAAACTAGTCGGAAAAAAGGACCGCGATGCGGGAAAAACCTTCTCAGCGCCACGGCGCCCGTACGCCGGAACTCTCAAGTTTCGCGCCGGTGCCAACTGCGCGGCCACAAATGCGACAGCTTCGAACGTTGGAAACGAATTTAAGGTGATTTTTGGGTTGTTTTTGGAGTATTAACTCTCCATTATGTTGCTCATGAATTTAGCCATTATTTGGCTGAATTGTAACTCCACAATCAAGTCTAATTCAAGGCCATTATTTGGTATGTGGAAGGTCGTCTTCCAACACTATAAAATGATGCCCTTGGCTCATTTGCAAGACACACTTGACACTCAACATTTCAGAAAGTATTCTTCCATCTCTTGCAATCCTTCACACACTCAAAGATTCTTCTTTTATAGTAAACTTTTGAGTTATCCTTTGCTCAAGAGTTTGTGGTTGTTTTATCTTGGGAGACGAATTGCCAATAGTCGTTAAGGGATTAATACGGGGCAATATTGTCTTAAGGACAAATTGAATATCAATCGACTCAACCAACCTTTCGTTATTTTCCATTCCAGATTGTAATTTGTTGTTGTTGTTATTTCCCAATTTCCTTGTAATTCGCAATTTTACTCACAATCTTAAGACAATATTGATTGTTAACAACAACATGACTGGAGAACATCAAAGTAGCAATGTTCAAGGCAACTCAAAGGCCTTCACTGCTCAAGGCTCAACAAGTGCCAACCCCACTACTGCTCAAGGCGTTCCAAACGTCTTTACTACTGCTAATGGGAACACCACTGTTCCACCACCCTCTGGTTTTCATCATGAACGTCCCGAGAAGTTCATGGGAACAAACTTTAAGAGATGGCAATAAAAGATGCTTTTCTTTCTGACGGTTATGGGAGTATCTCGATTCCTAACCGAAGATCCTCCAAAGGTTGGAGATGAAGTGGACCCTCATCCTGAAACATTAGCGGGAGGGGGCCAAGAGATCCATGTCACTAATGGCATGAAGTTGACTCTAGATGCCTGGAGTCATAGTGATTTTCTTTGCCGAAACTACATCCTGAATTGCTTATCTGATCCTCTTTACACGGTATACTGTACCGTTGGCACTGCCAAAGAATTGTGGGATAAGCTTCAGATGAAATACAACACCCAAGATGCGGGTTCTAAGAAGTTCGTCATTGGGAAGTTTCTAAAATTTCAAATGGTGGACAACAAGACGGTGGCATCCCAAGTCCAGAAATTTCAAATGATTGTACATCACTTGGATTTGGAAGGTTTAAAGCCAAACGAGTAATTTTTGTTGGCTCGTTGATTGAGAAGTTACCTCCCTCGTGGAATGAGTTATCTAAAACTCAAAACGAAAGAAATGACTCTAGATGAGCTTATTGTCAAACTCCAGATTCAGGAGGACACTAAGAAGACCATGCCAAAGGGGAAGCAGCCCGCGGAGGCTAAGGCAAATATGGCGGAAGTAAGAGGGGACCCAAGCAAGAAGTGTAAGTTCCAAAAGGATGTGAAGGGCCCAACAACTGAAAAGTTTAAAGGGACTTACTTTTATTGTGGCAAATATGGCCACATGGCTAAGGAGTGCCGCAAACTCAAGCATGCTAATAAAGTAAAGGCCAAAGGAAAGGCCAAGGCTAACATCGTCAAAGATACTCATTTTGACGATATGGTTGAGGAATTTTCGGTGGTTCTTGAGGCAAACCTCGTTGAAAATTCTATGCAATGGTGGATGGACACAGGTGCCACCCGCCACATATGTTCCAACAATGATGTCTTTTCCACATATACACAAGTCACGGACAAAAAGATGTTCATGAGAAATAACACTTCTTCAGAGGTGCTGAGGGTAGGGAAGGTGGTCCTAAAAATGACGTCCGGAAAGAAGCTGACTCTGAAGGAAGTGATACATGTCCCAGAAATTCGAAGAAATTTAATTTCTGGACCACTATTGGTGAATGCTGGTTTTAGGCTAGTGTTTGAATCTAATAAGTTTGTAATCACTAAACATGGAATGTTTGTAGGAAGAGGCTTCGTCTGTGAAGGTCTTTTTAAGGTTAATGCTTCTGTAATGGCTACTCCTATCATCATTAAAATTGAACCTTCTACTTACTTGCTTGAATAATCTAATTTGTGACATCACAGATTAGGACATGTAAACTATCAATCCATCCAAAGGTTGGTAAAGATGGAGTTGTTGCCGTCTATCGACGTAAACCCTCAACGTAAATGTGAGGTGTGCATAGAGGCAAAGCTTTTAAGGAATTCCTTTAGATCCGTCGATAGGGAAACCGCTCCTCTAGAACTCATATACACTGACATATGTGACTTTAAGTTCACACAAACTAGGGGGAACAAGTACTTTGTGACTTTCATAGATGATAGCACAAGGTATTGTTACATTTACTTGCTCAAAAGTAAAGATGCAGCCTTTGAAGCATTCAAACGCTACAAAGCAGAAGTTGAGAATCAACTAAGCGGACGAATTAAATCAATCTGTAGCGATAGAGGGGGAGAATATGTCTCACCGTTTGAAGAATTTTGTGCTCTATCGGGCATTGTTCACAAACGACGGCTCCTTACTCACCTCAATCTAGTGGAGTTGCTGAACGCAAAAATCGTACATGAAAGGAAATGATAAATGTATTACTCATCAATTCAGGACTTCCCCAAGAAATGTGGGGAGAAGCTGTCCTTACCGCTTGTAAGATTCTTAACAGAGTTCCTCACAAAGGTAAAGACAAGACTCCATACGAGCTATGAAAAGAAAAGAAACCCAACTATAAATACTTTAAGGTTTGGGGTTGTCTGGCAAAGGTTAAAATACCTACGCCAAAGCATGTCAAAATTGGACCTAAGACTGTTGACTGTATATTCATCGGATATGCAAGCAACAGTAGTGTCTATCGCTTCATAGTGTATAAATCAGATGTACTCGACGTTTAAGAGGATACAATCATGGAATCAAAGAACACTAGATTCTTTGAAGACTCATTTCCTATGAAAGAAAGAGACATAACCTCTCTCGAACGAAGTTATGATCAGATACCACAAGATTCAGGAGTCACTGACTACCCGGATCAAAATGGCTCAGATCCAACGAACTCCGAAGTAGCTGATTATCCGGAATCCAGTATTCCAGATTCTCAGGACTTGGAGGATCCATAGATGGAACCAAGACGAAGAAAAAGGGCCAGGCTAGATAAGTCCTTCAGTCCAGAATTTGTAGCTTATATGGTTCATGACGAACCACGAACGTCGCTGAAGCGTTGTTAACTCCAAAAGCGCCTCTCTGGAAAGAAGCTATTGAAAGTGAAATAGAATACATATTGCACAACCATACTTGGGAGTTGGTTGATCTTTCTCCGGGAAACAAGCCATTGGGATGTAAATGGATACTCAAACGGAAACTAAAAGCTGATGGATCAATAGACAAATACAAGGCCATGTTAGTAGTCAAGGGATATACACAAAAGGAGGGTCTTGACTATTTTTACACCTACTCTCTGGTGTCTAGGATGACATCCATACGTATATTCTTAGCTATCGCCGCCTTGCGGGATCTAGAAATACACCAAATGGATGTCAATACAGCCTTCCTAAATGGTGATTTGGAAGAAAAACTTTATATGGACCAACCCGAAGGGTATGTAGTTCCTGGACAAGAGACGAAAGTTTGTCGGCTTGTCAAATAGTTGCACGGGCTTAAACAAGCCCCAAAGCAATGGCACGATAAATATGATAATACTTTATTATCAAAGGGATTCGCCATAAATGAGTGTGACAAATGTGTCTACACAAAAGGAGATGCCAACTCATTTGTAATGATCTACCTTTACGTAGACGACATGTTGATCACATGTAACAGTCCTAGGGTAATTCTAGAGACTAAGAACATGTTGAAATAATGTTTTCACATGAAATATATGGGTATCGCAGATGTCATCTTAGGGATCAAGATCTCTAAGACATCTAACAGACTGGTCTTATCTCAATCTCATTACATCGAGGATGTGCTGAAGAAATTTGAGATTTTCGACAGTTCACCAATATCGACACCACTGGATGTAAATCAAAAGATTGAAAAACATTCTGGTGCACCCATACTACAGGAGAGATATGCAAAGGTGATTGACAGTTTAATGTACATTACAAACTGCACTCGACCTGATATCGCTTATGCAGTCAACAAGTTGGCTAGGTTCACCCGCAATCTGAGTAAGGATCACTGGAAAGTGTTAAATCGGGTACTAAGATATCTGAAACACACGCAAACTTACGGGTTACATTATTCGAGGTATCCAGTTGTACTTGAGGGGTACAATGATGCAAACTGAATATCTGATATCGAGAACACCAAGTCCACCAGTGGGTATATATTTACAATTGGTAGTGGGGCTGTGCCTTGGAAATACTCTAAGAAAACTTGCATTGCCCGATCCACGATGGAGTCAGAGGTTATCGCTTTAGACAAAGCAGGAGAAGAAGCTGAGTGGCTTCATGACTTCTTAGAGGATATCCCATGTTGGGATAAACCCGTACCTTCTGTAATAATCCACTGCGACAGTCACTCGGCTCTAGGAAGGGCACGGAGTTCTATGTATAATGGTAAATCTCGTCACATCCGACGAAGTCATAAGATCATTTGGAAGTCGGTCACCACGGATATTATTTCTATTGATTATATAAAATCAAAGAAAAATATAGCAGATCCCTTGACGAAGGGAATACCCAGAGATCAAATGTCCTGCCTGTCTAGGGGAATGGGCTTAAAACCCAATCACTAAGAATTGATACCGCGGATACCCAACCTAGCAGACTGGAGATTCCAGGAATTAGGTTCAATGGGAAAACCAAGCCATAAAAGTTCGGTGGAGCGCTTTGAAGGAAGCAAGAGCACTTCGGATAATGTTTTGACATAGAAAATGAATCCAAGGCCGTTCCCGTGATAGACATCAAGTGCTACCTGCAAAGGGGTAAGAGGTTAAGTTTCCAAAACCTTTGATAAATCCTCAGTCTTTGAGGTTAGGTTTGGGGAAACTTTTAATGGTTCATAATACGTGTAAAAGTTGGGTATAACAGAATACCTTGTAGGAGACCACCTATTTAAGTGCGAGGACTGGCCGACCTCAAATGAAGCACTTAAGAATCCAAGACGCGTCCATGGGCACAACAGACAAAACCTTAAAGAAGAATAGAGTAAGGAAAGATGTTGTGTTAGTACCATTGTCTTGGCTTATACTAAACACTGACGGTTCAAGACATTGTGTTCATCACGCATTAAATAAGTCCGATGGTGTTCTACTATGTAAGGTTCAAAGCCACGGCTACATATCCAGATACAACATTGATCCGCCAAATGATTGCTAAAAAGACATCATGGGTGTACGCCAAAATCTCTTTCAAGAGGGGATTGTTGGAAATTAATTTATTAAACGTGAATATAGTTAATCCTATTATTTATGACTCGAACATGTGGGGCCCCGCATGTCTGAAACCTTGTTTCCATACACGTGTACACATTGTGCTAAGGATCACAAATTTCCTTAGTGAAAGAGATATTGGTACATATACGATATGTTCGGGACATGAAATGATAGACGTTTTCAAACGACGTTGGTTTCACGTTGGTAAATAAAGGAAGAATTACACAAAGTATGAATGTCGAAACTAGTCGGAAAAAAGGACCGTGACGCGGGAAAAACCTTCTCGGCGCCACGGCGCTATCTCCTGAGCGCCGCGGCGCCATCCTGCAGGGCCACGGCGCCAGCAGCGCCCGAAACTCTTTGAAGTTTTGGCGCCACGGAGCCAACCTGCAGGGCCACGACGCTGCGACATTTTCAGAACGTTGGAAGCGAATTTAAGGTGATTTTAGGCTGTTTTTGGAGTATTAACTCTCCATTATGTTGCTCATGAATTTAGCCATTATTTGGCTTAATTGTAACTCCACAATCAAGTCTAATTCATGGCAACTCAAGGCCATTATTTGGTATGTGGAAGGTCATCTTCCAACACTATAAAATGATGTCCTTGGCTCATTTGCAAGACACACTTGACACTCAACATTTCAGAAAGTATTCTTCCATCTCTTGCAATCCTTCACACACTCAAAGATTCTTCTTTTCTAGTAAACTCTTGAGTTATAAAGGCTCAAGAGTTTATGGTTGTTTTATCTTGGGAGACGAATTGCCAATAGACGTTACGGGATTAATACGGGGCAATATTATCTTAAGTACATATTGAATATCAATCGACTCAACCAACTTTTCGTTATTTTCCATTCCAAATTGTAATTTGTTGTTGTTGTTATTTCCCGATTCCTTGTAATTCACAATTTTACTCACACGTTCCCCATCTGGGATTTGAAAATAAAATTTGTATAGTTAAAAATGAAGAAATGTATTCTAATCATATTACCACACCTCTCGGTGGTACGTAAATAAGTCCTAGCTTTAAATTGTTCCAACAAGAAGTTATATGTTATGTTATGATTCAGGACGGAGCTAGAAAGGCAGAAGAGAACTTATTTGGACTATTAGCGAATATTCTTCAAATATTCACAGTATATATTGTATTTATTAGTATAATGTATTTAAGGTAACTTAGGATTTTTATTGTATTAGGAATCACCTTTGTACAATAATATATATTGTGATTAATAAAAGAAATTCCTAAGGGAAATTATTCTACATTCTTACATGGTATCAATAGCCTAAACTCTCTAAAAATCTAGAAATTCACTCTACTTTTCGCCCCCCCCCCCCCCCCTTTCTTCTCGGCAATGGCGAATTTCCCCCCTTGAATTTCTAACCCTGTGGCTATCATGTCTCCTCCTACCTCTCCTAAATCCACTGGTTCTACCTCCAGATTAATTAACACCCCTCCTTCCTCAAAGTCTTCTTTTCATCCGGTCTTTGCTGTCACAAACATCAAGAATTTTGTCCCTAATATTTTTTATCAAGAAGAATGTCAATATTCTATGTGGGTAGAACTATTTTATATCCATGCCTGCACGTATAACGTGCTTGACCATATTGATGATTCAATCCCTCGCCCCTCTGAGATTGATGACTCGACATGGCGTCGTCTTGACGTCATTGTTAAACAATGGATCTATGGTACCATCTCAAAAGACTTGTTGTGTACTATCACGGCGGTGCTTGACGCGCGAACTTTGGGTACGCTTGGAAGACATATTTCAGGATAATAAAAATACTCGGGCGGAGTATTTAGAGGAGCAGTTCAACAACACTCGTTTTGAGAATTTTAACAACATGTCTAACTATTGCAAACAACTAAAACTTGTCGTCGACCAACTCTCTCATGTTGGGACAACGGTGTCTGAGACTAAAATGGTATTACAACTCGTTGCAGGATTACCAAAAGGAGAATATGATACTCTTGCAATAATGATTCAACAGGCTGATCCACTTCCAACCTTCAACAAGGCGCGTTCACAATTGTTGTTGGAAGAAACACGACGTGCTAAACAGGATGAGCACAACCAAAAAGCATTAGCTGTTGAAAACTTGCAGTCTTCGACCATCACCACTGCTCCACCACCGCTGGACAACCACCACCAGCAGAGCCGCGGTGGATGCAGAGGCAGCAGAGGACGAGGGCTAGGAAATAATGGGAAGGGTCGCATAAAAGGCAAAAGAAGAAGCGGCGCGGCTGCCTCAGCGATACGATGGCCGATGGCAGCAAGAAGCGGCAGCGGTGCCATCGCCTCAGCGATACCAGGCCGATCGCACGAAGCAGCGGCGATTCGATGCGCGGCCAGCGAGTTTAACAGCAGTGGTGGCCCATGTCGGCTCAGCAAATGCAACCCACTGAATTGGTCCAAACTTTCAACACTCTCACGCTGCAACCGCCCGACAATAATTGGTATATGGACTCCGGAGCCACATCACACGCGACGACTCTTGGGTAATTTTTCCCAGCGCGGTTAAAGTGTCCTCAATACATTACTGTTGGCAATGGTCACCGCATTCCAATTGCAGGTTATGACAATACACACATTAAAAATCCCCATCCACCCTTCTCACTTAACCATGTCCTCTACACCCCTCAAATTATTAAAAAGTTGATATCTGTTAGGAAATTCACTCGTAATAATTGGGTGTGTGTAGATTTTGACCCTTTTGGTTTCTCTGTGAAGGATCTCAATACAAGGAGAATTCTTACGCGATGCAATAGTGTGGGAGACCTCTACCCTTTCACAAACTCTTCCGCTGTCAGAACTCAACAACCAGTCTCCTTTGCTGCATTTTCTCCACCCACCTGGCATAATAGGCTCGGACATCCAGGAGATCATATTTTTTTTTCTTAGAAATAATCAGCGTATTAAATGTAATAATGGAAAACTAGCCCAAAACTTCTTTTCTTGCCCGCTTGGCAAGCATACTCGTCTTCCTTTTATGTCTTCAATGAGTATTACAGTTTCACCATTTGACATTGTTCATGCTGACTTGTGGACCTCTCCTGTTGTTAGCTCTCTGGGTCACAAATTGTATCTTATTTTATTAGATGATTTTTCACATTTTGTATGAATTTATCCACTCAAATTTAAATCTGAGGTTTTTGCTAAATTTTTTGAGTTTCACAAATTTATTAAAACCCAGTTTAAAAAATCAATAAAATCATTTCAATGTGATAACAGACGTGAATTTAATAATTCGACTTTCCATAATTTTTGCTCCCAACAAGGCATGATGTTTCGATTCTCTTATCCTCATACCTCCCTTTAAAATGGTAAAGCTGAATGAATTATTCGCACTGTTAATAACATGGTATGTACTCTCCTCTTTCATGCATGTCTGTCATCATCTTTCTAGGTCTATGCTGTCAAAATGGTAGAATACCTCCTAAATATTTTACCTATTAGAACCTTACAAAACAAGACCCCCACAGACATTCTATATCGTAAGAATCCATCTTATGACCACCTACGAATCTTCGGCTGTCTATGATATCTCAATCATACCTCCACCACCCCTCATAAGTTGGCTCCTAGAACTACACCATGTGTATTCCTCAGTTTCCCACCAAACCATAGGGGTTATCTGTGCTATGACTTGTCCACTCGTCAGATTCACATTTCTCGTCACATCACGTTCAACAAGACGATATTTCCATTTTTGCACCCTCAGAAATACTGAAAACCTGACTCTTCATTGCTTGATAAACCAGTCATATATCCTAGCATTCTTAGTCAGCTCACTCATATCCCTCATTCGCACGCGGCCCAGGTATGCCGCGGCGCCGATCTTCCGATGGCAAGTTGATCTTTCACCGTCATCAATCCCCTCTAGCCCTCTGACGGAAAACCATCCATCTTCTCCATCTCCCTCTGTATTGGACCCTACTACTCAACCAATGCAGTCACCCACTGTACCCAGTCACCAAATAGAAACTCATTCCAAATACGGGATTTTCAAACCCAAAATTCAGTTTAACCTGTCTGCCCAAACCATTTCTTCACTTCCAAAGAACCCCAAATTGGCTAAACTTGACCCTAATTGGAATGCGGCCATGTCTGAGGAATATAATGCTTTAACTAAGTAGCATACTTGGGATCTAGTACCTAGACCAGAGGGGGTGAATGCGATCAGATGCTTGTGACTTTTTCGTTACAAATTCAGAGACAGTGGTGTTTTGGAACGCTACAAGGCTAGACTTGTGGCAAATGGTACAAACCAGCAGGAGGGCATTGACTGTGGTGATATTTTTAGCCCGGTTGTTAAACCGACTACGATTTGTACTGTTCTTAGTATTGCTATGGGTAAAAAGTGATCGATTCATCAGCTAGATGTCAAGAACGGATTTCTTCATGGGGATTTGAAAGAAACTGTGTACATGCATCAATCACCTGGTTTTGTTCATCCAGTCGTTCCCCAGTATGTCTATCGTCTCAGGAAGTCACTTTATGGTCTAAAACAGGCACCTCGTGCATGGTATGACCGTTTTGCCAGGTATATTATGCAGATTGGGTTTATTTGCAGCAGGTGTGACACCTCTCTGTTCATTTTTCATCATGGTAGTGATATTGCTTACTTGTTATTATATGTGGATGACATTGTTCTCACTACCTCATCTGACAAATTGAAAAATAACATTATTGCTCTTCTCAAAACTGAATTTGCTATGACTAATTTGGGCAAGCTGAGTTACTTCATGGGTATATCAGTTACTAGATCTGCAGATACTATGTTCCTGAGTCAGCGTAAGTATACAGAGGAAATTGTGTTCAGAGCTAAGATGTCGAATTGCAAGGCTGTGCCTACTCGCATTGATTGAAATCCAAGCTCGGTGCTTTTGAGGTGATCCATTATGCGATCCTACTCTATAGAAGTCTTGCGGTGCTCTTGAAGACTCGCATTTACGAGCCCGACATTGCATATGCCGTTCAGCAGGTGCGTTTGTTCATGCATGCCAGGGAACCCGTTTCTTGCTCTTAGCGTATTATCGGATACATTAAAACCTTACGACTATGGGTTGCATCTCTACCCCTCCGCTCCGAACAGGTTGCTCTCTTACATAGATGTTGATTGGGCAGGGTGCCCGGACACGTGACGCTCTACTTCAGGCTATTGTGTGTTTTTTGGGGATAATCTTATCTCTTGGTCTGTCAAGCGAAAAGTCATGTTATCCCGCTCTAGTGCTGAAGCAGAGTATAGGGGTGTTGCTAATGTAGTTGCTGAGATCTGTTGGCTCCGTAATTTTCTCTTGAAGCTCAGTTGTCCATTGCATAAGACATCTATAGTCTATTGTGATAACATATCTGCTATTTATATGTCTCATAATCCGGTCCAGCATCAGCGGACCAAACATATTGAGATGTCTATTCATTTTGTCTGTGAGAAGGTCGCACGTGATCTAGTCAAAATTCTACATGTACCCTCCTCTGTCGGTATCTGACATCTTCACAAAGGACTACCTGCACAAGCTGTTCCTGAGACTTGAGATCGATCGAGCATTGGCCTCCTCGCTCCGTCTGAGGGGGAGTATTAGCGAATATTCTTCAAATATTCACATTATATATTGTATTTATTAGTATCATGCATTTAAGGTAACTTAAGATTCTTACTGTATTAGGAATCACCTTTGTAAAACTATATATATTGTGATTAATAATAAAAAAATCCTAAGGAAAATTATTCCACATTCTTACATGGACCTCTATCATGAAAAATTTACACTATATAGGATCAAATTTTTATATAATAGATAATGAATTTTTGCGATGAAATCATGCCTACTCTAATGTTTTAGCATGTTACACTATTGAAAAACTAGAAATCAGCTACCGAAATATTTCGTAGCTAAATAGCAAAATTGATCGCTAATTCTCTTTGGTGATTGTTTAGCGATAAATATTATAAAAAATATGTTAGCTATGATCAATTTAGTAACGAATTATCAGCGAAATTCTTAGCTAATTTTTTTAGTGTTATTTTGGCATTTTAGTAGTTAATAAAACATCCTTTGGAGAATCAAAAGGTCAATTTTTATCCATTACATCTCATGCAACTGTGTGGACTCTGAAATTGTATACAATCTCTTGTATTTATCACTTCTATATATGGAGTTTGACATTATTACTAGGCCTACGGTTAACGTACATATCGTATTACGATTTTCTTTCCTTTCTTCTTCAAGATGTCTTTTTTCTCTTTTTCCTTTTTAAATCATGCATGATTCTTGCCAACGTAATTAAAGTCAACTTGACAATTTACTAGTATGTTTTTTCAGGGAAAATATTAAAAGAAAATAAACATCTCTTATAAGTAATTCCCGCATTCTACAAATTTCTGACATGTGGCAACGTGCGTGTCTTAATATATATATATATATATATATATATATATATATATATAGAGAGAGAATAGTGTCATTCTCTTTGGTTGAAGGCTTCTCATAAATATATAGGTGTTTGCAATTACAAACCTAATTATATAAGGATCTCTACTTTACCTAGTTACACTAGAATAATAATTACATAATATATTGAGAATATTTATTTATTCTCTATCACACCCCCTCAGTTGGAGCGGGAGGAGACCGGACGCTCAGACTGGATCTGAAGTCAAGGAACAGCTGTCGAGGTAATCCCTTAGTAAATATATATGTGTACTGATAGGAATAAGGAACATGTAACACCCGAACATGGCCCATGGCAACCTTCTCACGAACAAAATGAATACATATCTCAATATGTTTGGTTCGTTGATGCTGAACCGGGTTATGAGAAAAGTAAACAGCAGATATGTTATCACAATAGACAATAAATGTATTACGTAAGGGACAATGAAGCTCTAGAAGAAGGTTTCTGAGCCATCATATCTCGGCAACAACATTCACAACGCCTTTATATTCTGCTTATGCACTCGAACTAAAATGTGTGGATTGTCGTTTGGTAGACCACGAGATGAGATTATCACCCAAAAATATACAGTAGATCGATGTGTGTCCAGATAGTCACCTCAATTGGCGTCCGTATACGATATTAATCTGGTCAGTGCAGATGGATAAAGATGTAATATGTAGTCAAGAGTACCCTTAACCTACCGAATGATATATTTAAGAGCGGTAAAGTGAGGCTCTCTAGGAGCATGCATGAACAAAAATACATGCTGAACGACATAGACAATATCGAGCCCAGTGAAGGTAAGATACTGAAGTGCACCAGCAAGACTCCTATAAAGAGAAGGATCGAGCATCGGATCCCCGTTATCGGCACTGAGTTTCGACTGGAGTGGGCATGATCTTGCAGTTTTCTATTTCAGCCCAGTAAATAATTTCTTCGACATAGTTACGCTGACATAGGAATGTTGCATTTTCGGATCTGGTCACTGAAATCCCCAAAAAATAACTCAACTTACCCAAGCCTATCATAGCAAATTCGAATTTGAGTAGGGTAATGATCTCGTGTTTCAGCACATCAGATGAGACAGTCAGAACAATATCATCCACACAGAGCAAAAGGTATGCAGTGGCATTACCTCGATGAAAAATAAAAAGTGAATTATCACTTTTGCTGCACACGAACCCGATCTGTATGATGAAAGTGGTGAAGCGCTCATACCAAGCCATGGGGCTTATTTCAAGCCATATAGTGTCTTTCAAAGACGGCATACAAACTGAGGAGCCTCTAGATGCACAAAGCCAGACAGTTGATGCTCAAAACAGTGTGAATGATGACTGGTTTAACCACTGGACTGAAGGTCTCACTACAATTAACTCCCTCTTGTTGCTCCATACAATTTGCCATAAGTCTCGCCTTATGGCATTCAAGCTCACCGTTATCTCTGAATTTGTGACGATATAGCCACATGTAAAGAATCACATTCACCACCCCCCTATGGTCTCGGGACAAGATTTCATATGTGTTGTGTAGTGAGCGCATTAAATTCCTCACATATGGCCGTATTACAATTCGGATCAAACTTGACTAATTTTGAATTTTTAGGTATAAGTGAGATAATCTATTTTTAGGTTTTTAGGTATAGGTCGGAAGCGAGACTGTTTGGGTCACGGACATTGGGGTGGTTTCGAGCAGTGGGGTGGTTTGGGACACGATATTTTTCTTAACTGATTGAGGGTGGGACAGTGACTAATTATGGTGGATGGTCGACGGGATGGGGGCAGTCGATGGGTGTTGGGGGGTAGTCGATGGTAGGGCAGTGGGTTAGGGCAGTGACAAGATGATGGGTAGTCGTCAGGGGCTAGGGGTAGTCGACAGTGGGGGAAGTGGGTTGGGGCACTGATGGGATAGGTGGCGTGAGATGGTACGCGTCCGGATCATCAAGGAAGTCATAATCAGGGACTTAAATTTTTTGGATGTTTGTAAATGGAAAAATGTTATCCTCGAATATGACATGGCGAGAGACGAGAATTTTATTTATGGACAAATCATAACATAAGTACCCCATATGGTTTGACGGGAAACCTAAAAAAATGGAAGGGGTAGTTCTAGGTGCTAATTTGTGAGGCGTCGTGGAGGCGAGATTCGGGTAGCATAGACAACCAAAAATCAGAAGGTGATCATACGAGGGGATTCAACGAAAGAGAATTTCGGTTGGAGTTTTATTTTGAAGTATTCGTATTGGTAATATATTAAGGAGGTATACCGTCGTGTGTAAGGCGTACACCAAATAAGAAGGGGGATGGAAGCATAGTAGAGCATAGTGCGGATCTTATTATTGATGGTGCGTAGAATTCATTCAGCTTTACCATTTTGAGGAGAGGTGTGTGGGCAAGAAAATCAAAACATCATGTCGTGGTCCGCATAAAATTTATGAAAGGGAAGGTTGTCAAACTCACGACTGTTATCACATTGAAAAGGTTTGATGGTCTTTTCAAATTGGGTTTTAACATATGCTTGAAATTCAAGAAAGATTGTGTAAACTTGGGACTTATATTTTAGAGGATACACCCGAAGAAAATGAGAGAATTCATTAGAAATACCAAATAATATTTGACTCAGTTTGCTAGTAATGAGAGATGTCCATAAATCCGCATGAATAATATCAAAGGGAGAAAACGTTACACTTAATGAAGATTGAAAAGGAAGTCTAACATACTTTCCTAAAGGAAAATAGTAGCAAGCGGGGGTAAATTTATCGTTATTACATTGAATGAAATTCTGACTTCTAAGAAAATTAAAAATGGGTGCTCCCGGGTGTCCGAGTCTATTGTGCCAAGTGTATAGAGAAATGACAGCTAGAGAGGTTAGTGGATTGACACTTGCAGTGAAATTGGATGAGAAAGGATATAGGTCTCACACACTATTGTATCTTATAAGATTTATCTCCGTACGTAGGTCCTTCACAGAAAAACCAAAAGGATCAAACTCAATAGATATGAAGTTGTCACTAGCAAACTTCCTAACAAAGATTAAGATTTTTATGATGTTAGGAGCATATATGACATTTTCAGGGTAAAGGGTGGGTGAGGTGGTTGTGTTTGAGTGGTGACATAGCCTTGAATTGGAATGTGATTGTCATTGCCGACTAAAATAAATTGAGGATTGTTCAAATTGAATAGGTAAGGAAGATTACCAGAGTCGCGAGTGAGGTGGGATGTGGCACCTATATTCATGTACCATGCATTGTCGGACTACTGGTTATTTATAATGCTATAAGCCTAACTCAGATCGGTAGGGGTCATGGGGTCGTAGGACTGCTGCTCGGATGTGGAGAAGTGGGCCTTGCCACCGCCTCGCTTTTACGGCAAAGGCTGGATGAAATGTGTTAGTAGGGGGAAGAGGATGTGTGATGCCGTGGGTGGAGGAGGAGGAAACGGGAGATGCCATGTGGCTGTCGGAAGCAATGAATGAGAGGTGGGTGACGGCGAAATATTTTTAGGGTTTGGGGGTTGCCGCAGGAAAATAAAAAAGAGGGGGGGGGGGGTTGGAGAATATTTATTTATTCTCTATCATTATAGTTAGGTCATCATGAATGTACAATTATTGACGTGTTCTCTAATTCGTATTTCTTTTGCTCACGAAGCCTTGTAGAAATTACATTGTCTACTATCACAAAGATAAAAACATCAAGTTTGTAGAATACTAAGGCACTCTCCAACATTGCATTGTCGACTATTATATGGTGCAATGTCCACTTTAACTTTCACTACATATACTGTAAATTAAAGTTAAATTTCTTTGTCGCTTTAGGCTTGACAATATATCATTATGTTCAATTTTGAATCTAAGTACTTTAATTAAAAGAAAATACTAAGTATGCCTTTGAGTTAATTAGCTGACTTGCGAGCAAAAACAAAATGATGGATGATGATTAGGATAACAATATCAAAATCACAACCAGCAGTAATTTATAGGCTGTGTTTATCGAATTAAGCATCACTTTTAGTATCATATTTAGTGGTTAATTAATAATTGTTAATGCTATGTATGTGTATACTTTGAATAAAAAGAAGGAAAAGGCTACCATTTAAAGTAAAAGAAAAGGAGTTGAAACATGCTTTTAACAATGAAAAGTAGCATGATTTTACAACGAAGTTTCACTTCAATTTACATAATGAAAATATTCAATTAACAAGTGGTGGACCTCTTTTTATTCTTTATTTCAACATTCATCAAACGGTTAAAAAGAAACAGGATTTTTACTAAGCTGATTCAAACCATGAAAAAGTAAATATACGAAGTCAAGTAAATTCAACATTTACTATATATATATATATACACACACATAAAAATAAGTATAATATTTAATATAATATATAGTATAATTTTTTGGTAAAAGGGGTTCGAATACGCCCCCTAGCTCTGCCATTGCTCTTCAATTGATTACGTATAGATAAAGTGTATTTTATACCTGCAATTCAAGAATTATATATTAATAATAGAATATTTTCCAATATTCTTTCATTAATTGTATTAATTATATATCTCCTATTTTAGGTAAAATTATAATCATTTTCTAATTAGGTTAATTAGTTACCTAGTTTGTATCAAAGTAAATATTTATTGTAACCTTATAAATATTGTAAATCATTTATCAATAAAATCAAGAGAGAACATATTCTTTTATGGTATCTGTAGCCTAAAACTACAAACACTGCCCTAGCTGTTGATACACCTTCTCGGCCGTCACTTTTTTTCACGTCGGCACCTAGCCCGCGTCGGAACCCTAGCCGCCGACCTCTCTCGCCCCCCCCCCCTCTTTTTCCCACGACGAAACTCTGTTTTACGCTCCCCTAGGAAAAATAATTTTATTAAATGCAACCGTATTTCTAGGACTCTTATATGTGAATCTTGCGTTTTTGGAAAACATGTCATATTATCATTTTGTGCATCCACAAATTGTACTTTAATGTCTTTCAATATCATACATAGTGATTTGTGGACATCCCATATTTTGAGTACGGCTGGTCATCGATATTATGTGTTGTTTTTGGACAATTAATCCAATTTTCTGTGGACTTTTCCAATTGGGAATAAATCTCAGGTCTACCCCATTTTTTTCTTCATATAGTGCTTTCGTAGAAACACAATTTGAAAAGAGTATTAAATGTTTCCAATGTGACAATGACATGGAATTCGATAATAACCAAATCAAACAATTTTGCTCCAAAAACGGTCTTACCTTTCATTTTTCATGCCCTCACACATCCTCCCAAAATGGTAAAGCCGAACGGAAAATCTGAACCATAAACAACCTCATTTGTGTCCTAGTTGCTCACGTCTCAATTCCCCCTCAATTATGGCATTACGCACTCTCCATGGCAACTTATCTCCTAAACATAATCCCAAACAAGTCTCTAGCTCAACGGTCGCCCACCCAAGTTCTGTTTCGTAGGAACCCCTCCTACCAACACTTGTGTATTTTAGATGTCTTTGTTACCCTCTTCATCCGACCACTCACAAACTACAAGCCTGGTCTTTCCCGTGTGTGTTTCATGGTTATCTTGCCAATCATCGTGGTTAGTTGTCAAGCCGTAAAATTATTATTTCACATCATGTCATATTTGATGAGTCTCAATTCCCATTTGCCTCACTACACTCGCCACCTCGACATTTCTACAACTTCCTAGATGATCGCCTAAACCCTCTTCTAATTCACAATTTACATATTTCACCATCCTAGACCCCGACTTCGGCCAGTCCGGGACTAGCTACCCATCCGGTTCTACCGACGGTGGCCCGAAACAGTCCGCCTCATGGTGATTCCGTAGTCACCTCTCGATGGCGAGGTTCGATCGGCCGATCTGTCGCACTGCCGCCTCTCCTCTTCCCGACAGTCTCACGACAAACTCCTCTCCCATCCCGCATCCCGAGACCCACTCTCGGACCATGAAAACCCGTTACATGCACGAAATTCATAAACCTAAACGAATGTTTAACCTTTCCATTTCAGTTGTCCCTTCCTATGTCCCCCGTAACCCGAAGGGTACTTTGTCCGACCCTAATTGGAAAGTCGCAATGATTGACGAATATAATGCTCTTATTAATAATAAGACATGGGACCTAGTACCCCGCCCACCTGATGCTAACATTATTTGTTCTATGTGGATTTTTAGACATAAAAAGAAATCTGATGGTTCTTTTGAGAGGTACAAGACACGTCTTGTAGGTGATGACAGGTCTCGACAGGTGGGAGTGGACTGTGATGAAACGTTCAGTCCGGTCGTAAAGCCCACAACCATCTGGACCATCCTCAGCATTGCCATATCCAAGTCTTGGCACATTCATCATCTTGATGTCAAGAATATCTTCTTACATGGGGATCTTCATGAAACGGTATATATGCATCAGCCTATGGGTTTTAGGGATCCTATTCATTCAGATTATGTTTGTTTGTTGTAGAAATCGCCTATGGGTTTTAGGGATCCTTGAGCATGGTACCAACAGTTCACCGATTATGTTTCATCTATTGGTTTTTCACACAGCATATCCTATCATTCCATGTTCATCTACAACGAGGGTACATACATGGCATATCTATTATTATATGTTAATGAAATCAACCTCATCACATCATCTGATGCTCTATGCCGGTCTATTATGTCTCTCATTTCCTCTAAGTTTTCTATGAAATATTTGGGCCCTCTGAGTTATTTCTTGGGCATCTCTGTCACTTGATATTCTGGAGGCCTATTTCTATGTCAGAAGAAGTACACCGAATAGATCATTGATCGTTCGGGCATGACATCTTGCAAACCATCTCACACGCCTATAGACACCAATTCGAAGCTCAGCGCTGATTCCGACCCTTCATATTCAGACCCGATTCACTATCGTAGCATGGTTGGGGACCTGCAGTACCTCACATTCACGAGACCAGACATATCATATGTCGTGCAACAAATCTGCTTGCACATGCACAATCCGACAGAAGCACACAGCTATGCCCTCAAACGTATTTTACGATACGTTCAAGGTACACTTCACTTTGGATTACATCTATACAAGTCTTCGCTCACTGGTCTCACTGTCTATTCTGATGCTAAATGGGGTGGATGACCTGACACCCGACGCTCCACATCTGGTTATTGTATTTTACTCGAAGATAACCTATTATCTTGGTCTTCCAAAAGGCAACCTACACTATCATGATCCAGTGCAGAAGTAGAATACCGGCAATCCCATCCAACAATAGCGTACTAAACACATTGAGATGAACATTCATTTCGTTCGCGAGAAAAAGTGGCTCGTGGTCAAGTTCGTGTCCTTCATATTCCTTCCAGATATCAGATTGCCGACATCTTCACCAAAGGACTTCCGCGCATATTATTTGATGGTTTTCGAGTCAGTCTCAGTGTTCGAGAACTTCCCGCTTTGACTGTGGGGTGTAATAGAATATTTTCCAATATTCTTTCATTAATTATATATTTCCTATTTAGGTAGAATTATAATTCTTTTGTAATCAGATTAATTAGTTACCTAGTTTGTAATCAAAGTAAATATTCTTATAACCTTATATATATTGTAAATTATTCATCAATAAAATCAAGAAATAACATATTTATTTAATTAACATATAATATAATATGTGAACAGTGCATATACATACTTATAGACACCACCCATCCTTTTGTTATAAAGTAAAATATGGTTTTTCATAGTGTGAAACACACTTAGCTTGAGATATTGTACGTAACAGAGCAAGAAAAAACCATACACACGTCATTCTTTTGAGGAGAGAAAACTAAGAATGTGTTCGTTATGGAAGTATTTTTTAATTTTCTCATGTTCGTTGATCAAAATTAAAAAAAAAATCTCCTAGGAAAATACGTTTCTTAAGAATGATGAAAATATGTTCCTAATAAAAGTACGGAAAACAAATTCCACACGTGATCCACATTGATTGTCTCTATCCCACCCTCGAACACACCAAATCTCACCCCTCCCTACCCCTCACCAAAACCCACCACCACATCCACCCCTCACCACCATCACAACCCACGTCATTCTTAAGATTATATACAAATAATATTAGGATAATGTTTTTGCTTACATACCCAACACAAGAAAGTAAGTTGGAATCCCACTAATTTTCGTGAAAAATATTTTCCAAAAAACACATTTTCATGAAAAGCATTTTTCGTGAATAACGTCTTCAAATAATATGCTAAGGGAAAATGTAGTAATAAACAAATAGAAATTCGGTTACATTGATATATGGATGTTCAAAAAGAATCGAAAACCGAATCAAATCGTTAAAAAATTGATATGTATTTGATTTGGTTTGGTTCTACTTTGAACAACAAAAAGACTGAACTAAATCAACATATATATATATATATATATATCTTATCATTGGTTGTAGTGTCTGTGCCTGGAATTCAAATAATATCGGAATTTAAAAAAATCTTATATCGAGAAAATTCAACAAACTTGCAAAAAAATTATTTACAAATTTTCAACTCCTCACACCCTCTATCTCCACCCCTAATTGGTTTAGAGAAAAGCTAATTATGAATGCGCCAAAGGTTGACTTCATTAAGTAGTTGCAAAATTCACAGCAACTTCAAAAGCACTACTTATTTGATAATATGAATGATATCATTGATGTAGTCTAATAAAGGGACCTTCCACCAAACAAAGATATATATATATATATAGTCAATAAAACTTTAAAAAGATATGCTACATTTATTTATTTCCAACCCAAAAGTAGATGCTCACCTTTAGCCTCTACTGATGGTCACCAATTTAATTTATTGGCTTGTTATAGTCCACTTGTAATATTGTGGTGGAAGGTTTGACACTTAAAAGGGGCACAATTCCTACGATGAAGAGTAAACGCCAAAACGAATGGTGATATCTTAATCTTCGAACCACCAATTAAGGGTGTGGCGAAGATGGTAATTATTCTTCCATCTTTAATTAAGAGATTTTGAATTTGAGTTCTGAGTATATAGTCACTTTTGGTAGCGAGTGTTTTATCTTCAATATAGAATTTAGCGGAGTAAATTCGAATTCGGTCAAATCCCGATGCAAATACCGAACAACGTGTGGAAAACAAAAAAAAAATCTTAATCTTTGTACCACCTTGAGTCGTGGTAGAATGATAAGTTTGTGAATGCAGAAGGCATAAGTTCTTTACGAACGGAACTTTAAGGGGAAAAATAAGAACTAACTAAGCTTTGAAAACGACGAATAAATGAAAGAAAATCTAAATGTTAACATTTGCTATACGCATTGATTAACTCTATCAAAAATGAACTGGTAGTACAGATAGTTCTCTAGGAAGTGAGAAAACAATAGGGTAACTGGTCATAACTTGTAAACAATTTAACAAGATAGGAGAATGAGAATTGTATTAAAATTGTAATAACTTATTGAAGCGTGATTTTCTATTCTTCCGAGGGTGCGACACAAAAACCATTTTTGCACAAATTTCTTAAACGGGAACAACAATTAAACATCAGACATTAAATGACCCTATTTCTGCAAATCACCCAAATAGTTAAAACATACCAAAACTTCTCTTGAACTGGATAAATAAAGTAAGTCAAGAACATTTTGCATATGCTATAATAGTAAATACACCAATTTTCCACTGCTTAGAAATCAAAGAAGTTTGAGAATAAAACAGAAGCCAAATGTAGATCAGAGGACTGACCAGCAAACAGTATATTTACTAGGTATATAGTTAAACAACAGCTTTTTAAAAAAAATCCAGGGTAATTCAAAAACACTCTTAAAGAAAAAGAAAATGTAAAAAAAAATGGCTCAATTCAACCGGCAAGTCTTGAGCCAATGGTAGGACTATATGCAGCCCATTTGCAAATTTTAAGACCTGTTGGATTATTCTAACTAGGGAATTGTATAGAGAGGAGCAATGGAGGAAACCAAGAGAAGTAGAAGTGATAAATTACAGTTATTTATACAAGAGTGATTCTGGCAGCTCTTCCTAGTTTTACTCTTCAGCAGCACCTTCGCTGACCTTGATCTCCAAAAGGCGCTCAATTGGCTGTCGACAAATAGGACAGCGATTCGTCTGGAACCTTAAAACCTTTGCGCATCCGCTACACATACACTGCATCAAGAAAGATATACTCAATTATGTGATGTACAATATACTAGAGGTTTGTTAATTAAAAAGAAATACAGGATCTAATCCTCCATAAAAAAGTAAGAAATTCTGCATATATTGACCAATTCAAGGTGAAAAATGGGGTTGCTCCCTCGGTGATATAAAGTTGAGCCAAAAGATCTCAATTCAAGATAAATTCACGAGGAAGTGGTAGCTCTTTAGGATCTACTCCGGCGTTTAGAAATTGGTTAATCGGTAAGGATAGGTGTACTTGATGCCCCGCCCAATTAGAGAGACCCAAGTCCTAACCCAGGAACAAGCATAGTATATATGGCTTGTTCAATCAATAAATACAGCGAATGCAAGGAAAATGAAGCTTAAAAATAATGTCTGCTACATAATATTTTTCTACTGACATCTTAAACCACTCAGGCAGTGGCAAGAGAAAGAGAAAGGTCGGATAAGGAGAGGTCACGAAGCAACCAAGAGGGCAAACAGCTGACTTTGAGTAGACCAGCAACCAAGAGGGAAACGTTTGCCTGTTGGTAAGGAAGTGAACTATTCATGTATTAAAACCAACAAAACTAGTACCAGATTTGGCAGCATTTTAGTTGCTATGTATAAAATTCAGCACACCAAGTATGGTGTATGATTACCGGTTTACTATCCCACATAACACATGTAAGTTGGAATCTATGTATTATTTTATGCGGGATAAAAGATGAAATAAATAATACTACATGAATTAGTAATACATGAATAACTAAACCTTGCCTAACTAATCCCTACATAATAATCCCTACATTACTAATAACTACGTAACTCCAACCAGAAACTAAACGACCCCTAGTGTCAGGAGGAATTGTTTTCAGACTATTAGCAAAACTGTTTGACTGCAGGCTGCAGAAACTATACTATATATAATCATGACATTGCAGATGTTTGTGAACATATTGAGACCAAAACTCAATATAAACTGTTAACAAAGGGTAGAATCATACCATGTGCCGACATGGAAGTACAGTAGTATCCCGAGGTTCAGAGAGGCATATCACACATTCTTTCCCAGGATCATTTCCATCAAAATCGCTTTCAACTGAATTACCAATCCCGAAAATCTCTTGCAACTCATACCTCATGCCATTGACCCATAGAATCTGCTTCACCACCTTAACATGGTACTCACCTTTGTCCTTCTCGAAAACTGCTTGAGTAATCTGTGAATTAGTGGCCCCTACTGACGCTGCACTCCCGTCCTCTGATCCACCTTGGCTATCTACTAATGATGCCTCGGCCTTGACAGCAAGTGGATACATATCTGCCTCACCATCTTTGGACAATTCTGCTACTTCAAACATTGAAAGATCAATGCCGCTTCCAGACGGTTGCCTAAACTTCTGAGCTAAACCTTTTTGAAAATCAAAAGTTATTGGTGGAAGCAAGCTTTCCTTCATAGGAGTCAAGCAACAATCTTCACCTTCTTTTGCGAAGAAAAAAACCGTCATGCTGCAAGAGAAAAAAAATCAAGTAATACTTTCAATTAGCTCACGTTGAAAGCACTTACACTTGAAGAGTCAACAATATATTGCAAAGTAATGACAAGCAACTACAAATTTCAATAGCAAACAAGCACTACTTTGATAATTCCTATAGGAGTGGCAAAAGGGCACGTCGGATATGGACGGGTCGAAAACGGGTTAAACAAAAATGGATAAAATATCTGACCCGTATTTAATATGGATAAAAAATGGGTTAGCCGACTGATAATATGGACATACATATTGTCCAATCGTTCCCGCAATAGTCAGGTGAGAACAAGCTATAAGCGAAAATAAGCTTAGACTCCCAGAAATCAAGAACTCATGACAAATAACAAGCAAACAAATGGGTATTGATTGTATAGATATCCATCTGGATATCCATATTTTAGTGGATAATATCGATAACATCCATATTTGATCCATTTTTAAATGGTCAGTTATACCACCCATATTTGATGAGTCAGATTGGATGGGTACTTATTTTTTTAACCATTTGGCCAGCCCTACTTACCATCTCCCATCCGTTTTCATCAAAAAAGAAAGCAACAATTCATATATACTTTACCTTATTAAAAAAAGCAACAATTCATATTAGACCAGAATACAGTGTTACCCATCAATAATGATATATAGATGGAGTAGAAGACCAAAGTTACTGACCACTACTCACCAAGGGAGTTTGAACATCAGTGCTTAACCCGAGACAACTTCAAATTATCGTACACAAGTTAGTTATTAACTAGACCAAAAGGCTTGTTCAGATGATCGAAAGTAGCACTAACTACTAAGTCAGGTTCTGCAGGATGCTGTAGAACTCTCATTGTTTTTCAAGTACACACATTTATCTACTCATCCTAGGTCGTTAAAGAGATTGCAGGACTAGCAACAACAAAAAGAAATGTATATTAATCTGCAGCTATAACATGGGAGGTTGTCAACAGATTGCCTCATAGAATGGATGAGTATAAATACTCCTAGCAGACCCAGTATCAATAATCCTCTTCTTTTGTGATGACCAAGATATTCATCTGGAGCTGACCCTTTGGGCCAACCTCAGGCCTTCGAAACTCGGGGATGATGGGTCCGCTCCTCTACCCTTCTCCACTTAAATACAAGAGTTAGTTTGCTTGGCGCAGGGCTCAAACATGTGACCTAAGAACCTTTGCCAATTGAGCTAACCCCGGGGACCAGTAACAATAATGTGTTTCTAAAGTCTAAACTAATGAATGATTAGAAAGTTCAATGCATTCTTGGAAAAATATTTGATACCATTCAACCGAAGATTTTATCCCATGCAACTTTACATACTTCAAGAACTTAAATTCACTTACATGTTCAAATATAAACTTTAATATCATGTTTTATATATAAACTAACTCCCAAACCATTATTTCACTATTTTTTTTCTACTCTACTAACATAGTACATAAGTCAAATTAAAGCTTTAACTCTGACCCTGTAAGAAACAATCAAATCAAAGAATTCAAGGGAAAGGTACCAAATTGAAACTCCCACATATTGAATTTATTTCTTATATATCAGACTTAACTTCCAAGCCATTATTTAACTATGTTTTCCACAATACTAACATAGCACCAAGTCAAGTTAACTCTCACCCTGTAAGAAACAATATCAAATTAAAGAATCCAAGAGAAAGGTACCAAATTGAAACTTGGATATATCGATTTATTCCAATTTTATCGAACAAAGTACAAATACCACTACACATATTTGAATAGACTTCAAGTGTCTTCAACTGACACAGATCCCATATAACATCAATTTCCATAAATTTCACAAACAAGCAGACAAGAAAAAGGGAAAAAAGACAATTTTTTATATATCAAACTAACTTCCAAACCATTATTGCACTATGTTTTCCACAATAGTAACATAGTACCAAAGTCAAGTTAAAGACCCTTACTCCGGCCCTATAAGAAACAATTAAATTAAAGAATTCAAGGAAAAGGTACCAAACTGAAACTCACATATATAGAATTAACTTCAACTTTATGAACAAGTACTAATACCAGAGTTTTTAGCCAAAATTGTCCCTTATCTATGGGAGTAGTTCTATTTTGTTCCTTCAAATATAAATTTGAGCATCTTTAATCCCTTAAGTTTGCTAAAAGTAGAGCAACTTTAGTCCGACTAACATAATGGACTTAAAAACTGATGGTTGCTGCCAAAAAACACTACTAAAAACACGATAGTCACAACAAACAGATTTGAAGGGCAAAAATAGACCTACACAGATTTGAACACACTTCAACTGATACACATCCCATACAACAATTTGCATAAATTTCACAAAAAAGCAGAGAGAGAAAAAAAGAAGAAGAAAAGGACAAATTTTAATTATAAAGCATTACCTCCTACTAACGGTTGCTCCAAAACAAGGGGAAAGGGCCAATTTTCCCCTTGAACTATTCGAAATGGAGCAATTTTGCCCTTGTTCTTAAAAAACAATTGGGAGGGTTGAATATGTGAGAAATATAGTACTAGCAACACAAGAATATAAGTAGTACTATAAAAACTTCCTATTTTAACAAATAAAAAACTATGACATATAGCTTTTCTATATTGAATATGTTTCAATTTTATGAACAAGTTCTAATACCACTACACATATTTGACTACACTTCAATCGAAACAGTCAAACAGATAGTACCATATGATATCAATTTGCATAAATATCACAAACAAGCAGAGAGTAAAAAAGAAAAAAAAAGACAATTTTTTAATTATAAACCACTTCTTCTTCCCACTTCACTAAGAAAGAGTCCTATATTGATTAAAGATTGAATCTCTATTGCATATCTTGACTTCTTATTGTTGTGCATGTCATATTCATGCTTCATATGGTATCTCATGCATGCACATTTGCTACTGCCTCCTAGGAACAGTAGCATCAAAAGTGAAAGCCACAAGATACTTGACAGGGTTAGGGTTAGCTTCATCAGGTTCAATCCTAAGAGTCTCCTTATATATCAAACTAACTTCCAAAATATTATTTAACTAATTAAATTTCTACAATACTACTAATATAGTACCAAAATCAAGTTAAAGACTTTAACTTTGACCCTGTATGAAACAATCAAATTAAAGAATTCAAGGGAAAAGTACCAAATTGAAACTCCCATAATATTGAATTAACTTCAACTTTATGAACAAGCACTACTACTACACATTTTAATACACTTCAACTAAATCAGTCAAACAGATAGTACCTTATAACATCAATTTGCATAAATTTCACAAAAAAAAAGCAGACAATAAAAAAGAAAAACAACAATAACAACAACATACCCAGTGTAATCCCACGAGTGGTATCTGGGGAGTGTATACGCAGACCTTACCCCTACCTTGAGAGGCAGAGAAATACCTTGAGAGGCAGAGAGGTTGCTTTCGATAGACCCTCGGCACAAACAACAACAACATATCCAGTGAAATCCCAAAATGTGGGTCTGGGAGGGTAGAGTGTACACAGACCTTACCTATACCTTGGTAGGTAGAGCGGCTGTTTCCGAAAGACCATCGGTTCAAAACAAAGCATAGGTACAAGCAAAGCAAGAAAAACGGTCAGACCCGGAAAAGAAATTTAAAGCAGTATGAAAATGACGGTAATAAAAGCGGATAAGCCATGATAGCGCAATCTGAAAAAAGAAGCAAGTACACTAAAGAACACATAACATCAGAAATCAAACGACATGGGACTATAAAACAATAGTGCGCCTACTAGTATGATAGGCTAAGCAGACCTACAATAATAACACTACAACTACCAGTTTATAAGCGGCGTAAGTAGGACTACGCTCAATTAACTACTACACTTCTACCTTAATTCGTGTCCTCCACAACCCCCTATCTAAAGTCATGTCTTCGGTAAGTTGCACCTGCGTCATATCCCGCCTAATCACCTCTCTCCAATACTTCTTCGACCTACCTCTACCCCTCCTGAACTAGTCCATAGCCAACTTCTCACAACTCCGCATGGGGCATCCGTGTCTCTCCTCTGCACATGCTCGAACCATCTCAACCTTGCTTCTCACATCTTATCCTCCATTGAGGCCACCCCACTGTCTAATCGTATCCTTCCTTGTATGCCCACACATCCATCTCAGTATCCTCATCTCCGCAACTTTCATCTTTTGAAAATAAAGCAATAACAAAGCAATTCAAATAGGAAAATAAACAGTAACTACAACAAACCAACCAGTATGCTAAGCAACAACAAGTGGGGTCCGGTAGGGTAGAATGTACGCAAACCTTACCCCTACCTCGGGAGGCAGGGAGGCTGTTTCTAAGGGACAAATTTTTTACCTCCCAGGAACAGTAGCATCAAAAGTGAAAGCTACAAGATATTTGCCGGGGTTAGCTTCATCAGGCTCAATCCTTAAAGTCTCTTTTTTCAAATTAACATCATTTCTTATTGTTACAGCTTTTTGATGCTCCACATATGGTGTTGGTGGTGGCATCATAGGTCCACACGGGTACCTCCCATTAACCCAATTAGCATGACCCGGGTCCACCATCCTATGATGATCATATGGAGCTGGTAATGGTGGTGGCACTGGTGGAAAGTAACCACCAGGGTATTGATAATAAGGTGGTGCATTAGGGTTTGGTGGGTATTGATGAGTTGGGTAAGGTGTCGCTGCCGCGAAAACATAACGGTTTGCATTTATCTCTGGCTGTGGTGGTTGTGGTGGTGGTGGTGGTGGGTGGCTTCTCCGGCTACTGCTCCGGCGACGGCCGTTTACACCACTGCTTCCCATATTACCCATTTTTTAATAAAAATTCAATCTTTTTCTTACCCCAAAATCAAGAAACTAAAATTTGCAAGTTTTGAATCAAAATATTAATGGAAATGAACAAATTTAGACACCCTTTTGCTCCTTTTCTCAATTTATTGCCTAAAGTTGTAATCTTTTTAACCCCAAATTAAGAAACTAAAATTTGCAATTTTCGAATCAAAATATTAATGAAAATGAGCAAAATTCAGACACCCTTTTGCCCCTTGTTCAATTAAGCCCAAAATTCAATCTTTTTTAATCACTAAATCAAGAAACTAAAATATGCAATTTTTTAATCAAACCATCAATGAAAATGAGCAAAATTCAGACACCCTTTTGCCCTTTTTCTCAATTAAGCCCAAAATTGTAAGAAAAATCAATCTTTTTTTTACCCCCAAAATCAAGAAACGCAAATTCACTAAGTTTTGAATCAAACCATTAATGAAAAAGAACAAAATTCAGATACCCTTTTGCCCTTTTTCTCAATTAAGCTCAAAATTGTAGAAAAAATCAATCTTTTTTACCCCCAAAATCAAGAAACGAAAATTCATGAATTTTGAATCAAACCATTAATGAAAATGACCAAAATTCAGATACCCTTTTTGCCTGTCTCTCAATTATGCTCAAAATTATATTTTTTTAAAAGGAATTAAGAAATGGGGTTTGGAAGAAATGATGAGATTAAAGAAGATGTATATATGTGAATTGTGGAGATGAATATGGAGGAAATGGAAGAGGAATTTTGATGATGATGGTGTGGGTGAGGTGGGGTGGGGTGGGGTAGGGGGGACAATGGGAAATGGGTAAGAAGAGGAGGATATTATGCGAGTGCGTAAAGTTCCACCATCAACAGAAGCAATCAATCAGTAAGATTAATAATAAGAAGGGGAAAATGGAACAGCTTTCTCTTTTTCTGCATACATAATTACATATCTATCTTTTTTGTAGTATCTTGTTTGTTTCTTTCTTTTTCACTTATTTTTTTGTGAATGAGATTTGAGGTGAGGATTTGGAAAAGCACTATCGACACGTTTGTTACGTTGTATTATGCTGAACTATATTGGACAAAAAATAATATATCATTTGGTGGACATTTTCAGCCGTACTAGACTGTATTATTTCTAAAAATAGTACACTCTAACTGTCATTTTTTAGACTCATCTAGTAGATGAATCTCTCATGTACTGTACTAAAAATAAAAAATACAAAAAAAATATCGTCCATGATATATTAATACTCTAATACCGTCAATTATATATTAATACAGTCCAGTTCATTACAATACAGTACAATTCAATAAAAAAAATATACAATCTAGTGTGATGTACCAATCGAGCCCTGTGTAATTAGCCTGATGTAATATGTATTCATTCAAGTTGCTCGGAGTTCGCAACTTAAATGACTCCAAAAGTGGACTTTTGATTCAAAATACTCTGAAAAAAGTATAAAAATACCTTTTGTGTAAACTGCTATAGTTAAGTCCTATTGCGCATGAATTGAGTTAGTTTTATTTTCTCACACTTTGTATAATTTTAAAGTTTTAAAATTCACGTTTTTTCATACTTTGATTAAAGATTAGTCATGTCTCAAAACTTCGGAATATCAATATTTTATGTTGACCCTGATATTTTTTTCTGCGAATAATAATGTAGGCTCAATACATCAATTATACCTAAACATTTAGATCGTCGTTTTAGGTGTTGTAAAGTGGCCCAAAGTAAGTTTTGTTTGAAAACTTGTTATCGTTAGGTTTAAGTATTTTATTTTATAAGGTTTTGATTTAAGCGTTTGTTATTTAATCAAGGCATTACTTTATTTCATGTCGAGATTTTTTTTCATAATTAATTTAGGACGTCGCACGAGTTATTATTTATTAATAAACGATAATAAAGACTAAGATAACTAATTATCATTAAGAAAATAATACGAAAAAATATAATATTAACTTAAATCATACAACTTAATTACATATACACAATCTCTAATGGGTCCCATATGTGGTAGGCTTTAGAGTAACCTTAGGCCTAAGACGATTCCCACCACCCTCACCATCATCTTCATCCCGTTTTATCCTCTTAATAATATGATGCTCTATGTCATGATCATCATCTATTTCCTTCCTTGCGCCCTTGAGCATAATGTGCTTTTTTGAATTGCGGGAACTATTATGTACGGTCAGAATCTCATTAGTACAGTCAGGAGACGGGTCCATAAACGCAGAAGGATGAACCTGAAATAATATATAAACAATTAGTATTAATTTTAATTTAGATTTAATACATTATCTTTTGGTAAACATTCAAACTTATGTGTCGACGGACTCTTGAGATGACTCATGAGATGGATCATGAGAGAGCTCCTCAGCTGACTCCTCATCGGTCTCCTGAGCGGACTCTGGAGCCAGAGTTGTAGATGGTGTCAAAGCAGGAGTTGGATCCTAACATATGAACAATTATTAAATAATCAGTATAAGTATTTTAATTTGATAAAATAATTATTTTGAACACTTACCTCTAGACTCTAAAACAAGTTGAAGTCCATGAATGCGTCGTCGTACTCCAACTCATGTCCACTTGTAGATCACGAACTGACCGCTCACCCTATGGATCACAAAGAGACGGCTATGTAGACATTGCTGCCTCTACTGATACCCAGTCAATGTGATCTAAATATAGCTACGACGACGTATATAAAGGTATCGACGATCGATAAGAAGTCGTCGGGCACTCTGAAGTCGACGGAAGCTCTAAAGTCGATGTATGATACTGAACTGGAGGGGGAGCGATAGCATGTTCATCTACTATACGGAGGCCTCTACCGTCACTACCTCAGCCACTAGCCTATGTGGCCCCATTCCCTCTGTCACCAACCCCTCTGACCCTACCCCCTTTGACACATCCCTTTCCGCTACCACCACATCTATCAACATCGCCTCCATGACCACGACCAGCTACTACCTGATATGGGACATCTGGAACACATTCACGGATACATTCGAGCTCGTGTGATTGTCGCATACCATGATCGGCTAGCTCAACCATCTGGGTTGTAAATTTCGCTGTCTCGAGGAAAGTCATATGGTCAACACACATCCAGTGCATCATCTGTACGGTCCGTAGCTGCATTTGTTTGTCAATATTAATGATTGAATAAATGTGTAACATAATATATAAGACGATTAATTAAATTTAAGTGGAGTAAATTTATCAATACCTAATATTGTCCTGTTGCGTATCCTCGGCCATCGAAATGACGTGTCTCGGGGTTGCCAATCAAGGTATGTGTGATCTGCCGGTACCACTCTATGTAGATCAGAGTCATATGTCCGACCACCACTAGCATCCACAGCCTCGATCGATGATGGATGCGGTCTGCGTAAAGGCACGGTATACTGTGGTGTTGATCGACGCGTTAAATCGTGTATAGTGGTCGTGCTCCCAAATAACCAAATCAGGTATATTATGTACATGACCAAACTGTCATAAGATGCGGTGAGGCACGTGATCCTCAACGATGTCCATGTGTATCAACGGAAATCGTGACATCCACATGAGCTTACCAGCCCTGCAAAATGCCAGCAACTGATCCAAAATATAATCATTTAGTAAACAATAAAGACAAAAATAGTAAAAACAAATAAGATAAATATGTAAAATCAAACAAACTTATCATGTTCGTCATCATACGATCTAAAAGATCCCTGAACGGAAGAAGTTCATGGTGTGTATCCACATCTCACACTACGCCTCTCGTCCATCTCCGTCTGTATGGCATGCCATCAGCAATGAAATCAGGCTAAGGATGCACAACTATGGGCTAAAAATACCTCATCCTATACCACACCCATATCTGAAACGATCATTAAAAAATATTTTATTAGCATCATTTCAAAAAACTATATTTAGAATAAAATTGCACACACCTAAATATATTATCTGGAGGAACGCGTGAAATCCAGAGACATCCATCTTATCGCCTATAGACGCTCGACTAATGAACGATACATGTAAGCCATAACAGCAGCGCCCCAGCTATAACATCTCAACTCGCTCAGATCCTCTAGAAATAAAAGATATTTTAAGCTCACATGAGAACCTGATGTGTTCGGGAACAAGATGCTCATGAATATGATGAGTAAGTACATACGGGAACGACGATCGACATCCACCTGCGGTGTGCCGTGTGTAATATGTTGTTCCAAGTCTAAGAGGTGCAAGTGAGTAAAAAGGGCATTCATCAACATCCGAGTCTGTTCATGGATATCACCTGGCTGAGGCACGTAATCAGTGAGCCTAGTCAACTACTGTTGATACGACGGCAATGGCTGAGGCTCCTCAATGTATAACAGACGTCCATCTACCTGTAGTCCATACATGACCTTCACATCCTGAAGCGTGATAGTGTCCTCACGAGTGCGGAGATGAAATATGTGGGTCTTAGACAACCATTGCTCAACTATAACCATAAAAAAGAGCCCTATCACGATGTACCCGACCAGTAGCGATGCAATGATAGATACCGCCCTATAAAGTATATTTAAGACGCGGGGAAGGGGGGTCGAACCCCTAAAAGATTACACGCATGTTTCACACTACGAAAACAGAACAACATACTCATACTTATCACCTCATCCCATAATATCTGAGACCTATGATTAGCCTGTAGGTGAAGTACAGATGGATCGAAGAGCTCCAGATGAAGGTTGGTATCCATGGAGGTGTCATATCTGTATTAACAATTTTTAAATTAATCATTAACATCTAATATTAATTATGTAATCCTTTATTGAAATTATATTTCCTAAATTAAGGATTAACTATTTCTAATTAATTATTATACTAACTACAATTAACTAGCTAATATAATATTAATGATAATTTAATTCTAAACTAATGATATTCAATCCTAAACTAAGGATTAACTATTTTAAAATAATATTTTGATAATTAATTATTATACTAACTACAATTAACTAACTAATATAATATTAATGATAATTTTAATCCTAAATTAATGATGTTCAGTCCTAAACTAATGATTAACTATTTCTAATTAAAAATCAATAACTAATTATTATACTAACTATAATTAACTAACTAATATAATATTAATGATAATTTTAATATTAAACTAATGATATTCAATCCTAAACTAATGTTGTTCATTTCTAATCAATAATTTTTAATTAATTATTATACTTACTATAATTAACTAACTAATATAATATTAATGATATTTTTAATCCTAAACTAATGATATTCAATCCTAAACTAAGGATGTTCAATCCTAAACTAAGAATTAACTATTTCTAGTTAACAATTGATAATTAATTAGATAACTAATTAGCACATTAACACATAAAATTAGATAACTAATTAATAAATAAAATTAGATTAACACATAAAATTAGATAAATAATTAGCACATTAATAATTAACATGGATTAAACAATTTTACAAATAAATAAATTAATAATTAGATAATTAACCTATAAAGATATTATTAAGAAATTAGTATATTTCCTTATAGTCAAATAATTAATAAATCATTAACAATTAGGAGATTAATATATATTTTTAATCAGATAATTATCAAATAAAAAATTAAAAAAAATTAAAAGGAGTTCGCTAGTGGGACACGGACTGCTCCCCACGCAAAATGATACTTTTTCGAAATTTGAGACTATCAAACATTAATTATGCTTAGGATAATAATATATTTAATAATGTAATTAGAAAATTCATTATAAAATATCTAGATTAAATGTTGTTTTGATTTTTGAAATCGAGTTCTACGACGCTTTATTCCGAAATTCAAGCTTCGAAACTTATTTCTTGATTTGAATGTACCTAAAATATTGACTTTCAGATTGAAATTTAACGCGAAAAAGACAAATTTGGAAGGTGGGATATCATGATTACTTCTTTAATGGCGGGTTTTTAGAAAATAATGGTGGGGACCGATGTAGGGAAGAAAGCGATCGGGCTGTTTATTAAATCCATAATGTGCAAAAAAATTATGCGCAATAGAACTTACCGGTGACCGTTACAGTTAAGTCCTATAATTATTGTGCAAAAGGTATTAATGTGCCTTTTTTGTGGGTTATTTTGGTTCAAAAGTCCACAATGTGGGTCATTTAAGTTGTGGATTCAAGTTGCTTATGCCTAATGTACCCACTTCTCTCTCTCCACTCCATCTTTTATGTTTTAATAAAATGTTTAGTTCTCGGTTAGAAAGTGAGTTATTTATGTATTAAAATCAATATATTTAGTACTATTATGTTTGATATTATTATAGGTGTTATGTATAAGTTTGGTCGATGGTCTATCGAAAACAACGTCTCTACCTCTTCGAAAGTTAGGAGTAAGATTTGCATACACTCTACATTCCCAAGACCTCACAACCATTTTGTGAAATTTTCCTGGATATGTTATTGTTGTTGTTGCTATATATAAAATTGAGCATATCAAATTCAGTGTTTAGTTTTCAGCTTACAATCTCGCATAACTAATACACGTATAAGTTATGAGGGAATCTATATAGAGTTGAAGATGAGATAACTAATTCATTAATAGCTAAACTCTACATAACTAATCTCTATATTACTAATACTTGTATAACTTTAGCCAGAAACTAAATGACCCCTATAGTATTTGAACCAACTTACATATATTTTAACTAATTTTACTAAGTATATGTTACCTTTACACTAAACTATGAACAATTTAAGATAAACCATCTAGTATTTTGTCGTCGTTTAAATTTCGATATAAGACTTCATAATTTTCAATCAAGTTATAGGATAATCATAATATATTAGACAACCAACCTTATGAAAAAGTATGATATTCTTTTCATTTGGATTATGTTTAGTGGGTAGACGTTGAAGCAACAAAAAGGGTTCTTTTTGTAAGAAATGTTTTTGGAGAGAGTTGGTTTTTAGGACAAAAAGAACAAAAATACTTGGCTTACATGTTAAAATTGTTTTTAAAGTAGCACTAGTGCTTAATGTAAAGATTTTTGGAGAATAGACAAAGATCTATATTCATCACCACCACCATTCACCATAACACCACCAACAATTATAAAAAATGAGATATTTCTTATGTGGTCTCTAACTATTTCATACCTGATTTTCAAAATCAATCCACAAAAAAGTAGGGATAATAACAATATATAGTTGCAATAAAAAATAATAAAGGAATAATTGGATCTTGACAGCCAAAGATGGTGTGTAACCAACATAAGGTTTAAGTTTAATCAGATTTTCCCCTTTCTGGGTGAAGTGCAAAGATGACCGATTTCAAGATTTATGTGCAAGTCATAATCAAAGTTTCTAATTTTTTTTTGTAAATCTAACCGTTTTAAAATTAATTTAAGACATGAGTATGAAGTTTATACATGCGCGTGTTGATCGTCGCAGGTTGCAAATGAGAAGAGGAAGGATCGAGCAGATCAAAAGAAACGATTTAAAAGCAAATAATTATCATAGTCATACTTCATTCATATATGCATGACGTTCATTCCATATATGACCTAAACTTTTAACTTGTTGCCGTAATCAGATTTTTTATCAACAAAAACAATGACAATATGGATAACAATAACAGTATACCATTTGCACTTCAAAAAGCTGCAAGTGACCCAACTTTGTCAATTGTAAAAAAAGCTACATTTACTTTTTAAAATAAAAAGAAAGATGATAGCTTACCCCATTAATTTGTGCGCACTTGGGTCTCCCAACTAAATTATAAAATAATACATAATTCCAAGTTAATCTTAGAAAGATAAATCTTAGATGAAAGACCGTATTTGGACTTGTGCGAGGTGTGCTATCGCATAGGGTCCCCCGAAAAACGAAAAATTTAAGAGACTTTTTTTTTCATTTTTATTAAGTAGTATTAACCAGAATTCACTGTGAAAGTCCATAATTCGCATGTCTTAGTTCAATTAAGGGTTTATTTTTACGAATTAGAATATAGCCCTGAAAATATTTGAGACGACCCTGCTCAGATGCTTTGGATGATGGTGACTCTTATATACTCATTTTAGATATGTTCTAAAAGTATTAAATTGCTAACAAAGCCAACTATTTTTCTTTCCGTATCAAAAAAAAATATTCCTTTCTTTCTACTCATATTTTTGGAGTTATTATTCTCTTATGAATAGGAACACTTCATTTTCAATACTCAATCAATGTCTGAAAAAAATAAAGTATTCTTAAAAGTAGCTCTTTTAATATTTTGATCAATTTCTTATATAGGAAAAGAAAAGGAATATTGTTGCAATATATCTTACTAAGTTACTACTTCTCAAAGCAAGAGAAGAGAAAGTTTTACCATTTGTAGCACAAAACTTGAAAAAATACAGTTTGGTTTATTATTAGTAATTAGTAATGTCGAGATCCAATGCAGTCGCACTCACTATCCTTAGTTTGTTTTCGTATAACAAATAGTAATTTTTAATACGTAACTGTGTGCATTTATACTTATATATAACACAACATAATATATATGTGTGTTGGAACGATTAATACGAACCATCGATTTAAAATTTAAATCAAAATGTGTGCATTATATATATAGAACATTTTTTCTTGGGAAAGGAAACAAATGACGTGTTTCGAGTATATTCGATAAAAATAAACACAATGATGTAGCAAGGCTGATAGTAGTGATAGAATCAGATTTTTTTAAGGAAAGTTAAAATATAAAACAGTAAATACACAAAAAGATTAGGCGGATTCATCTAGAATATTTTCTCACAGTAACAGGATCACTATAACTAACGTCATTGAGTTCCGTCGTAGAACTCAACAGTTACACCTATTTGTTCAACACCATACTTCGATTCTGCCCTTCTAAAAAGAAAGAGAGTTGAACGTCTTATTCTTATGAGTGATCTATGTGAATATAAGCCAGGAGCAAGGATTCCGAAAAATCAAATTCGATATTGCAAGTGCAAGTCGACGTTCCTGATATGAAAGTGAAAGTGGAGTGAAAATCGACCTAAGCAGGATCCGAAAACGTTTAAGTCCAGTTCCAATCTGAATATAAAAGTCAAATTCAATCGTTGAAACTTGAAAGTGATATCTCTTTTAGTCCGGTCTATAAATTACTATAAATTATGACCCACATTGTGCAAGATCCAATGAAAAAACTTGATTTAATTAATTAATTCCTATTTCACTAAATTCCATTATGAGATTTTTTTTTGGGTAAATAAATATTATATTACTAAAATCAGGAAAGTACAATCGATCATTGAGGGTTCTCAAGCCTCAACGTAAAAATAACAATACAAGAAAATAAACTATACTAAACTAAACTCAACATGAAAGGAAAAGATCTTCATTTGGCAGTCCAATTTGTGTCATTTGCCTTTCCATAAGTCTTTTGTGTGTTCTTTCGTGAGGTAACCTCTTGTCATCCATCATCATCCGCGGTGTTAGCAACCATAGTGGTTGTATCACCAGTACCAAAATACCCCGTAGCATAGGGTACACTGTGAGGTGCACCTCCTTGTCCTACCATCAAAGCTCTTCCAAAGTTCAACAAACCACCAAAAGTACCCGGAATCAAAGGCGCACCATCCGCCCCTTTAGTCATCACATCTGTGGCACCTCTAAGGCTCGATGATCCACCAACTGGCGCTGGAACAAAAAGACCGGTCCCGAAACTCCTCCTACCTTCAATCCAACCACCGGCTCAAGTGTACTCGTAATCTCCATAGGCGTCACTTGTTTCTCTAACTTCTTACACTTAAAATGATTATGCCCAAATGTTTTGCAATGAAAACAAAAATTCGGATAATTCTCATACTCCACCTTTTGAACATACCTAATATTACTTGGTAATTTCACTCCAAATTTCGTGACCGGTTGTTTACTAACATCAACTTCAATTAACACTCGTGCATAGTTTATTTTGGACCTCTCTTTGGTGAATTGGTCCGTATACAAGGGTTTCCCCACTCGTGAGGCAATCTTACTCAAGCCGGATGCACTCCATACTGACAAAGGAACATTACGAAACACTACCCAAACCGAAATATCCATGAAAAGATCATCCGAGAGCAAAACATCCTTATCAACCAACTTTAACATCAAAGTCTTTCCAAAAGTCGTATAAGGGCCTCCATGAAATACCTTGATGCGATCTTCCTCCGTCATGAATCGGAAGATAGTCCATCGACGACCGTAAGGAATGATTCCACACTTAACCCCCTCATCCTTTAACAATAGAGTTCAATGCTTCACGCTCCGGGAAAGGACCCGTGAAACACCCAATAAGACAATAACCCCAAGTTTCAACAAATGGTACTTCATCACTTGTATCCAGTTCAACATCATCACCTTCATGTTCTACATATTGCAATTTCATTCCCCTTGCTTCTAGACGCGAACCCACAAAGATTTCCGCATAAGTTTTCGTGGTTGGATAGGATCATTGTGTTGTTGCGGTTCCCGAGAGTCATTAGCACGCTCAATAGGTGTATTAGATGCACTTGCGGGATTTAATGCTCCATTGATAGTTACATCATTAGAATTCCTAGGGGCCTTGAACTTGTCAAAGACTGATGCATTAATTCCCGTAGTCCTCAAGTTTTCGGTTTCTACAACATTTGAATTCCCATTTCTCTTTTGAAGAGATGACTTTTCAGCCTCCATAATACTTGAACTCCCATGTCTCGATAGAAGAGATGACTTTTCGGTTCCCACATCAATTGAAGTCTTCAAGTTTCTATGACCCAATTGAAGATAAGGCCATTCGGTTTTCGCAAGTCATGAATTCCCAATGTCCATGGAAAATGACGTTCCATTGAATTCTCCAACCCATGATTGATGACCCATGGACTTCGCCCTTGACCCATGACCACCTTCATGACCCGCCATCGATCCGAGACCACCCACGTGACCCGTCTTCTCCCTGACGTCCATGATGACTGCCGAAAACCTCTAGAAGCTACCACCATCGAATTTTGAAATCCCCTTGAATGAGCTGACTCTTCGTTTCCCGCAGCATTTAAGTTCTTCAAATTACTAGACCTCTTTTGAATAGAAGACCCTTTGGTTCCCACATCTTTTGAGTTTCCAAGGACCATGGGAATTGAAGTGTCATTGGACTCCACAACATTTGACCGGTGATTCTTGGCTTGCATCAACGACCCGTGACCATCATCACGACCCACCAAAGACCCGTATCGCCCTCACGACCGCGCCCGACCGGAACCTCCCACATGAGCCGTAATCTCCTTGGCAGACATGGTGTCTACCGGAACACCACTAGAAGCCCCACCGCCGAATGTGTAATCGAAAAACTGAAAGATGCATTGTTAATGTTACACATTGCACCATTAACATTCTTCATACCATTAGAGTTCTCACCATTAACAATCACCTTACTATTAACATTAACACTATCACCATTAACATTCCCATCCGCCATGGCTACTGCTGAAGCAAAGCTTGATGCAAATATCACCGGAGCAACAACCGGTAATATGGAAGAATCGTCGCCACTACTAACACCTTCTTCTTCACCATTAACACCATCTCCTTCCACGCTTTTCCCCCAGTCATATATCATTTGAAGTGTAGAATCATTAACAACATTGTCAAGCTGAACACGATTATCCGGTGAGACAGGAATCATGATAGAAGGATCTGACACACCGGGGACCAAGTTTTCACCTACAATCGGATAAGTACTAACCTTTTTCTTTTTTCTGGATTTCACCTTCATGACGCCTCCATTGCTGACCGTGGAACTCGTCCTTGTCTTCCTCATGGTATGAACTTCGGAATATGAAAAGTCACACGAACAATCTTCAAACAGGATGAAGAATCTTTGAACAATTCGTCACGTAAGATGAACAAATTGAACAATCTTCGAACAAAATGAAGAACTCGAACAACCTTTTAATAAACTCGAACAATCTTCAAACAAGATGAAGATCTTCGTAATAAACTCGAACAATCTTCTTACCAAACTCAAGCAAGATGAACAAACGAACACTTTTGTGAAAATCAAAGAACAAATCAGATGTAGGAGGTAAGAATCGGAGATGAAATCAATAGAAGGAGGAGGATTGCGAATAGAAACTAGGGAGAAATGTTTGAGAGCATTTTCGCCTAGTGGGATCTCTAACTCCTCCCCTAATGAGAATTGATTGAACTAGGAGTCGTGTATCAATTTTTCTAGCATCGTTTTCAACAGTTTGGGGTGAACACTGTGAACACACACTAGTTGTTTAAAGCTGTCAGCACATTATAATTTTTATTTATTTACAGCCCAATAAACTCATAATAAAAACTATTTTTAATGTTTATTATCTTTTGCAAGTTTTATTAGCATGTTGTGTATAATCAACGTGCAATTACGGTATAATTTGTATAGGCATTGATTTACACATTATATATTTATTACTTATTGAGTTCTATTAATAGATGGTGACTAAAGTGGTGTTTGGTCAAGCTTTTGAAAGTGTTTCTGTTTTTCAGAAATATTTTTTTGGCCAAACACTATCTTTCCAGAAGTAGAAATACTTTTTTCAGAAGCAAAAAAGTGTTTTTAGATGGAAAGAGAAGCAGAAACATCAATTTGATGCTTCTGGATAAGTGTTTTTGCAGAAGCCTTTTTGCTCATTCATTGAATTTTGTTTTGGACCTATTTACCATTTTCTTTTCACAAAATTCCTTTTAATCTCATATAATATCCCCATATAAAATAGAAATTTGAGAATAGGGGTAGGGTGGGGGTAAGATTTTTTTTTTTTTTATAAAAGTAACAAAACATATGAAATAAAAATTTGAGGATATGTAGGCAATGGGATGGGGTGGATAGGGGTAGGACGGGGGTAAGATTTTTTTTTTTTTTTTTATAAAAGTAACAAAAAATATGAAATAGAAATTTGAGGATGGATAGGGCAATGGGGTGGGGTGAGGGGTAAGAAAAAATTCATATTTTTTAATATTTTTTTTTTATAAAAGTAACAAAAAATATGAAATAAAAATTTGAGGATGGGTAGAGCAATGGGGTGGGGTGGGAGAGGGGGTAGGGCGGGGGTAAGAAAAAAAATCATATTTTTTAATAATTTTTTTTTATAAAAGTAACAAAAAATATGAAATAGAAATTTGAGGATGGGGTAGGGCAATGGGGTGGGGGTGGGGGTGGGGGTAGGAGGGTAATTTTCCCCCCCATATTTTCAATTATTTTTTATAAAAGTAACAAAAAATATGAAATAGAAATTTGAGGATGGGGTAGAGCAATGGGGTGGAGTTGGGGGTAGGCGAGGGGGTAAGGGGGAAGAAAAAAATCATATTTTTTATAAAAGTAAAAAAAATATTACATAGAAATTTGAGGATGGGTGGGGGTAGGTGTGGGTAGGGCGGGGGTAAGCTTGGACATATTAAAGTCATTGACTATCATATTGTCGTTACATTTCTTATGTACAATAAAATATTATTTTTTGATTATATGTTGCAATTAAATAATTTTTTTTTATTAAATTATAAAGATATACTAATTTTTAGAAACATATGATAGAAAATAATATTTTAAATAGTTTTAAATCTATTAAAAATAATATTCTAGTAAATTTGCATAAATGTTGGTCAAACAGGAAAATGTTTATGTTTCTCAGAAGCACTTTTATAATTATAGGCCAAACACCCTAACTGATTCTTCAGAAACAGTTTCTGCAGAACTACTTCTGAGAAATAGATACACCTTTTCAGAAGTTTGGTTAAACAGATCCTAACTTTTATTAATCGACTGACCAAAAAATATTAATATCGCCAAAGTAATGATGGTCACAAACTGCCTTTGTCGTCGGCTGAGAACGTTTTCTAATCTTAAAACGTGTTCTTTTTTCTGTTTTTGTTACTAATAATCTTAAAACGTATCCTCTGCTTTTATGTTGATTTTTACTGAAAGACTAACATTTAATGCTTTGAATAATGTATTTCATTGACCGAATGAACATATCTCAATTAGTTCAAGAGTGGTAGATTGCCCTCAAGTAGGCAAGTTCGAGTACCGACAGCCGCAGTGTGGAGTTTCATTCATTCTTTGTGGAGGATGACTCATTGTGGACACCAGACACTGTGTCTCTCACCTAGTGGACTGCTGAGTCATGATCTACTTTCTCCATCAATTTCTGTCGGGCGGGGGATGGGAGCATATGAGCTAGGGATTTCGCCCCCAAATAATGTATTTCATTTGTTTCCAAAATTGGGATTCTTCTTTTTCATCTTTTCTTGTGACAGGATAAGCTCATTCATTGGAGACGAGACTTATACCATTAGCTTCGTCTCGTCAAGCCCGACATTTCCATACTAACCAATCACGTCGATTCATCTTAATTCTCCGCCAATTTCAGATCGAAAATCCCCACGTTTCCAATCAGTTCTTGACATTTTTCGGGGACCACAACGACAATCGACGACAGTGGTATACACCACTGTGACCGCCATCACCTCCCCGTCATTTCTATACCCTTCTCGTCGTTCGATTAGAACCAAATCGTCACAACCCACGAACGTCGACTAGCCGAAACTCTAGCTACCACCGTCGATTTTCCGGTCAACTGGGCTACAATCGACGATCGGGGTTGGTACCATTATACTCCCCATCCTCTCGCCGACATTATACACCCACCCACCATCTTCAATTTGTCCCCTATATACGGCTGACCAAATCGAAAAAACGATCGATTTTTTTTATTTTTCCGGCCAGTCCAGGTGTCGTCGACGACGATGGGTGGCATCACTGTGTTCGTCTCTTCATTCTCTACAACATACACTAAACCACGATGTTCAATTTAACTTTTAACCCAAACTTCATAGTTTCCGGCGAACTGCTGGGCTGCCACATGGCAGATCTGTTAAATAAGGGCAAATACAATAAGTTTGGACTAACGGAGGGCGTATTTGACCCCAAACGTTAACGGAGGGCAAATACAAACCTTTTTCTAAACGTTGAGGGCATATATGACTCTTTTCCCTTTAAGATATTATCTCTTTTTGGAATAACTATTTAGAAAATGATCATTTTTAAAATTTATTTTATAATTTATGAATTTTTTAGACCACTCTTTAAAAACTTCTTTTGAGCACACTGAAAATCTTATGAGAAAATATTATCTAAATTTTTATCAATCATTATTTGCACGTCTAAAACTAGAGACAATCTAAATAGGAGCCTAAAAAAGAATATTGCGTTAATCAACCTGCAATTTAATGTATACATAAGCGGTTGAATACTTAGGCTTATATCGACAGAAATTTGTCTTTAAGGTAGATGTTTGATTTAAGGCTTAATTTGGGATAAAGTTTTACCTTTTGACAAATTTCTGCCGAATAGGTATAATTTTGCTACACAACCTCTGTCTTGCGAAATTCTTTTTCAGTTTTGCCTGAATAGGAGTTCGAACCCAGAATTTCGAGGTATTAGGAGGAAGAAAATTAATTTTTTTAAATTTGATGGGAAAAAATTAAAGACCACCCTGAAATAAGGACTTCTGTGCAAATTGCCTATGAGAGGAAGCACAACTGCACAAAGACACGAAGGGCCTCAGACCCGCTGGCCCAATTTCATTTCAATGCACGTTAAACAAGTAATATGAGCTTCAGAAGATTGGGATACAATTATAATTTTCAATGTTGTCTTAAATGTTAATGACACGTTTTATTGGGGTGTGGCATACACAATGTATTCTGCCTTTTTAATTTTTATATATATATATATATATATATATATATATATATATATATATATGATACTATATATAATATTTCATCCGAATAAAAAAGAATATTCACTTAGCTATTTGAACATTCTTTAAAAAAATACTACTAACTTCTAAGTAAAAATAGATAATTTGAGTAAAATACCACTAGTTAATTGATATTGAGATTTGATCAACTAATACTTAATAAGAATAAATTTGTAAAAAGTAAAATTAATTCTTTCTTATTTTGGTCAGCAGACATTCTTTTCTAACTAAAAAAATAAATATGTAATGTAATTCACCCACTCCTAAATCTTCCTTGGTTTTTGTGCACATATTGGAAAAAGAGTCAAATATATCTCTCTATTTTATTTTATTAGCCAACTTTATCTTTTATTACTGAATGTGAACAAAAATACTCCTACGGCCGACAAAGTTTACACTTCTACCCTCCCATAAAGTTACCTGACCCGCGACTTTTCTAGTCACCATCTCCTCTCCCTCACTGTTGCTTGCTCCACAGCCATCACTGCCGCCAGCGAGCTCGTGACACTGGAGCTCCGGCGAGCTCCAACCACTGTTTCTCATCGGAAACAACCTAATAGTTAGATACTAGACAATTATATATAAGTCTATATTCAGTTCATGTATCATGCTTTTGTTTTTGTTGTCTGACATAGAATGTTGTAAGACTACTCAAAGAGTCAAAGGTAATAATCCAACATTGAAATTTATTGAAAGCTATGAATGGGAACAGTTAAAGACTGGTTTATACCTCTACTATCAAGAATAATATTGTAGTCACATAAATCAGATTTTGCTAATTTGTTATTATAAATTTTCTGTTCATCTGGTTGGTAGTCCTTCAAAAAAATATAGTTGTCGTATGAATTGGCTGAATACGCGGCCAAAGCAGATTGCTGTTATGCATGACGCAGAAATATTTGTGTAAACTCTGTAGACGGTAGAAATATTTTATTCACAATACTAACTAAGGATAAAGTTGGTCAATAAAACAAAATAGATGGATATATTTGATCCTTTTTCCCTAAATACTTTGGATCATTTAAGAGAAGTGGTTAGGCGTGTATATAAATATTTGTGTCTGTGCTGATTTTTATCTCTTTTAAGAGGAATTCAATTACACCATGGTGATGAAATCACTTGGGTCCCGAATTTTTATTTGAACACTTGGACTAAACTTTTTTCCTATTAGACATCGAAAATGTACCTATCAAACCCTTCCATGACAACCAATGGGAAAAATGAAGAGCATGAAATTCACTCGAAACTTTCGTGGCAAAGTGACCGATAGTGTTACGAATCACACATCGTAATGGAATGGAAACATGACTCCTTATATGAATTTGGACAATCATCACCCAACAAACTAGCTTTCAGAATTAAGTTAGACCAAAAATCTATTCTTTACAAATAGAACAAAGATTTGTGGAATTTGAGCTAATAATTAAAAATATGAATTTTGAGCCCAAATTAAAAATCCAAATACAATAGGGGCATTTTAGACTCTTTTCTGTTTTTGAAAAATGAAGGATTTAACAAAAATATCCCAAAGTTACAAATACTTGTACGAGAAAGAAAGCTGATGCCCAACTTGAAATGGAAAAGGAAAACAAAACAAAAAGAGCACTCATTTTTTAATTAACGATAATCACACCAAAGTCAGAACTTAACTAGTGATGAGTATGGGTAATTAAGAGTAATATTTTTTGGTACCTCCTCAATTTATCCACTTGTTTCCTGAAAGTATATATGTCCCAGAGACAATCATTTTAGGGACATATGTGTGAGTGGTAGATACAGAACGGGAAAATAACAACAATAACTATTTGTTAGAAATCTGGAAATGATCAAATATAAGGGTTTGCTGAGTCGACCAAATTCTTGATCTATCCTTAAGATAATATTGCCACATATATACTTTCAACGGTTGTAATGACAACTTATCTCCAAAGATAAAACAACAATCAAACAAATTAACAAAGGGAACTCAAGTGTTTGCTTTGGAAGAAAGATCTTTGAGTGTTTGCTTTGGAAGAAAGATCTTTGAGTGTTTGTGATTGCAAGAGAGGAAGACAATTTCAGAGAATTGTTGAGTGTAAGATGTCAAGTGTGTTTCCAAATGAGCCTTGTGTCTCATTTTATAGTGTGTAGATGATGCCCCTCCAAATGACTAAGTAATGGTCATGAATGTCATGTTAATGCCTTGAATTTGGAGTTACACACCAGTAATGACGAATTCATGAGCAACATAATGGAGAGTAAATACTCCAAAGTTAGCCCAAGAATCAGTTTCTAATTCACATCAGCCAGTTGAAAGCGATCGAGCGCGGCGCCCGGTTCGATGCTCACTAAAGCTGAACGCCAATTAGACTTCATGATGCGTTCGGGGCGCGCGACGCCCAATTCGGTGAGTTCCGAATTGAACGCGTCGAGCCGCGACCTTTACTTGGAGGAGCCGCGGCCCTTCTCGGGTTCGTGGTGATTTCTGATTCATTTCATCTTTACACATTATACACTTCTTCCTTCATTTACCAACGTGAAATCATTCGTCATTTGGCCAATAACCGTCTATTACCTTACGTCTCAAACAATTCGTATATGTACCGATACCTCTTCCATTAAGGAAATTTTGCTCCTTGGCACTACGTGTGTGGTAACAAGGTTTCCTACGTGCGGGACCCCAATTGTTCGATTCATAATTAATAGTATTTATTTTATTTCAAGTTTAATAAATATTTCCAACAATCCCCTCTTGGAAGAGATTTTGGTGCACGCACATGGTGTCTTTCTAGCAATCACTTGGCGGAACGATATTGCATCCGGAGAGGTAGCCGGAGCTTTGAACCTTCCATAGTAGAATACCATCGGACATATTTATTGCGCGGTGAACGTAATGTCTTGAACCGTCAGTGTTTAGTATATGCCAAGACAATGGTACCAACACAACATCTTTCCTACTCAATCTTTCTAGTGTTTTGTCCATCGTGGGTCGTGGACACCCTTGGATTCTTAAGTGCGTTCATTTGAGGCGGCCTGTGTAGAACCTCGTGAACCAGGCTGCTTGACTTGCACTTAGATAGGTGGTCTCCTACAAGGTATCCTATAATACCCCGCTACACAAGCGTTAGGAACCATTGAAAATTTCACCAACGTAACCTCAACTTTTGAGGATCATTAAAGGTTTGGAAACTTATCTTTTACCCCTCTTACAGGTATCACTTTTTGTCTATCACGGGAACGGCCTTGGATTATGTTTCTTAAGAAAGACACATTATCCGAAGTGCTCTTTCTTCCACCGAAGAGCTCACAGAACCTTTACAGTTTAGTTTTTCAATTGAACCTTATTCCCGGGATCTCCAGTCTGTAAGGTTGGGTGTCCACTATATCGGTTCTTATTGTTTGGGTTTTAAGCTCATTCCTCTAGACATGCAGAACAACTGATCTTTGGGTATTTCCTTCGTCAAGGGATCTGCGATATTTTTCTTAGATTTTATGTAATCAATGGAAATAATACCCGAGGTGATCAACTGCATAACAGACTCATGTCTCCGTCGAATATGATTAGACTTACCGTTGTATATTGAACTTTGTGCCCTTCCTAGAGCCGACTGACTATCACAGTGGATCATTACATAAGACACGGGTTTATTCCAACATGGGACATCCTCTAGAAAATCATGAAGCCACTCAGCTTCCTCTCTCGCTTTATCTAAAGCGATAAATTCTGACTCCATCGTGGATCGGGCAATAAGAGTTTGCCTAGAGGATTTCCAAGACACAGCTCCACCACCGATTGTAAAAATATATCCGTTGGTAGACTTGATGTCGTCGCTATTAGATATCCAGTTTGCATCGATGTACCCCTCTAGTACCGCTGGATATCTTGAATAGTGTAACCCGAAATGTATCGTGAACTTTAGGAATCGTAGTATCCTGTTCAACGCTTTTCAGTGATCCTCATTTGGATTTCGAGTGAACCTAGCTAATTTATTGACTGCATGAGCGATATCAGGGCGAGTGCAGTTTGTGATATACTTCAGACTACCAATCACCTGCGCATATCGCTCCTGGCGTATGGGCTTACCCAGATATTTGTCAAGATTTTGACTTATATCCAATGGTGTTGATACTGGTGAACCGTCGAACATCCCAAATTTCTTCAGTACATTCTCGATGTAGTGAGATTGAGATAAGACCAGTCCATTAGATATCTTAGAGATCTTGATCCCTAAGATTACTTCTGCAATGCCCATATCTTTCATGTCAAAACACTGTTTTAACATGTTCTTAGTCTCTAGGATTATTCCAGAACTGCTTCCAGTGATTAACAAGTCATCTACATATAGACATATCATGACAAAGGATTTGACATTTCCTTTCATGTAGACACATTTGTCACCTCCATTAATGGCGTATCCTTTTGATAGTAGAGTACTATCAAATTTTTCGTGCCATTGTTTATGGGCTTGTTTCATCCCGTACAACGATTTAACAAGCCGACATACTTTTGTCTCTTATCCTGGAACCACATATCCCTCAGGTTGATCCATATATATTTCTTCTTCCAAATCACTATTTAGGAGGGCAGTCTTAACATCCATTTGATGTATTTCAAGATCCCGCAAGGCGGCGATAGCTATGAACATACGTATGGATGTCATTCTTGACACCAGAGCGTAGGTGTAGAAGTAATCAAGGCCCTCATTTTGGCTATAACCCTTGACTACTAACCTAGCTTTGTATTTGTTGATAGAACCATCTGCCTTTATCTTTCATTTAAAGATCCACTTACAACCCAACGGTTTGTGTCCTGGGGGAAGTTTTGCCAACTCCCAGGTGCTGTTATGCAGAATGGATTCTATCTCACTTTCTAAATCTTCTTTCCAGAGCGGTGCTTCTGGAGTTGACAATGCTTCGGCGATTGTCCGTGGTTCATCCTGAACCAAATAAGCTACAAAGTCTGGACCGAAGGACTTGTCCTTCCGTGCCCTTTTGCTTTGCCTTGGTTCCATCTCTGAATCTTCCAAGTCCTGAGAATCTGGAATACTAAATTTCGGATCATCAGCTACTTCAGAATTTACTAGATCTGAACCGTTTCGATCTAGATAGTCAGTGACTCCTAGTTCATCAGAGGTTTGCTCATAACTTCGTTTGCGAGAGGTTATGTTATTTTCCTTATATGGAAATGTGTCTTCAAAGAACCATGCGTCCCTTGATTCCATGATCGTATCTTCATAAATGTCCGGATGATCCGACTTGTGCACTATGAAGCGATAAGCACTACTGTTATTGACATATCCGATGAATATGTAATCCACAGTCTTAGGTCCAATCTTGACCTGCTTTGGCATAAGTACTTTTACCTTGGCCAGACAACCTCATATCTTCAAATACTTGTAGTTAGGTTTCTTTCCTTTCCATAGCTCATATGGAGTCTTGTCTTTACCCTTGTGTGGGACTCTGTTAAGAACATATTTGCAGTAAGGACAACTTCTCCCACATGGTTTGAGGGAGGCCCGAATCGATGAGTAGAGCATTCATCATTTCCTTTAGTGTTCGGTTCTTGCGTTCAACAACCCCGTTTGATTGAGGTGAGTAAGGAGCCGTTGTTTGATGAACTATACCATATTGGGTACAAAGTTCTTCAAAAGGCGCTACATATTCTCCACCTCTATCGCTACGGATAGTTTTACTCCGTCCGCCTAGTTGATTCTCAACTTCTGTTTTGTAGCGTTTGAATGCTTCAAAGGTTTCATCTTTACTTTTTAGTAAGTAAAGGTAACAAAACCTTGTGCCATCATCTATGAAAGTCACAAAGTATTTGTTCCCCCTAGTTTGAGCGAACTTTAAATCACATATATCAGTGTGTATAAGTTCTAGAGGAGCGGTATCCCTTTCGACGGATCTAAAAAGACTCTTGGAAAGTTTTTCCTCTATGCACACCTCACACTTACGTTGAGGGTTTATGTCAATAGACGACAATAATTTCAGCTTTACCAATCTTTGGATAGATTGATAGTTTACATGTCCTAATATATGATGCCATAGATTAGATGACTCAATCAAGTAAGTTGAAGGTGCAATTTTATTGATAGTTGAAACAGAAGGCAATACATGTGCAACATTGAGCTTAAAGAGGCGTTCACAGACGAAGCCCCTTCCTACAAAAGTTCCATTCTTAGTCATTACAAATTTGTTAGCCTCTAACACTAGCCTAAAACCAGCATTTACTAACAATGGTCCAGAAATCAGATTTCTACGAATATCTGGAACGTGCATCACTTCCTTCAGAGTCAGTTCCTTCCCGGACGTCATCTTTAGGATTACCTTTCCTACCCCCAGTACCTCTAAAGAAGAATTGTTACCCATGAACAACTTCTTGTCTGAGACTGGTGTATAAGTGGAGAAGGCTTCTTTATTGGAATATATGTGACGGGTAGCACATGTGTCTAGCCACCATTGTACCTGATTCTCAATGAGGTTAGCTTCAAGAACTACCGCTGAGAACTCATCAATCATAACGTTGACGAGCGTGTCTTCAACGATGTTAGCCTTGGCCTTGCCTTTGGCCTTATTATCACGTTTGAGCTTGCGGCAGTATTTGGCCATGTGACCAACTATACCACAGTGGTTACAATTTTCCTTTAACTTTTCAGTTGTTTGGGGCTTGCCTTCCTTATGGAACTTCCGCTTCTTGCTTGAGTTCCCTTTGACTTCCGTCAAGTTTGCCTTAGCCTCAGCGGGTTGTTTTCGCTTTGGCATGGCCTTCTTATTGTCTTCCTGAATCTGGAGTTTAACAATAAGTTCATCTAGGGTCATCTCTTTCGTTTTGAGTTTTAGATAGTTCATAAACTCAGTCCACGAGGGAGGTAACTTCTCGATTAATGCCCCAACCAAGAATTGTTCGTTGGGCTTTAATCCTTCCAAATCCAGGTGATGTAGAATCATTTGGAATTCCTGGACTTGGGATGTCACACTTTTGTTGTCCACCATTTAAAATTTCAGGAACTTCCCAATGATGAACTTCTTACTACCCGCATCTTGGGTGTTGTACTTTTTCTGAAGTTTGTCCCATAACTGCTTGGCAGTTTCAACGGTGCAATAAACCGTGTATAGTGGATCAGACAAACTGTTAAGAATATAATTCCTACACATGAAATAACTATGTTTCCATGCTTCGCGAACCATCCTCATGTAGTCAGCGACATGGTTACCTTGGCCCCCTCTCGCCAAATTATTTGGCTGAGGGTCCACGTCTTCCCCAACTAGTGGAGGATGGAAACGTGACATTCCCATATCCGTCAGGAAAAACAGCATCTTTTGCTGCCATCTCTTAATATGAGCACCCGTGAACTTTTCAGGACGTTCATGGTGAAAACGGCCAGTGTTAGGCGATGGCGCCCGCGAGGAGTTGCAAAGGCATTGTGAATGCCTCCAACAGGAGTATAGTTGTTGTTGACGCCTTGGGTAGGAACAAAGGCACTATAAGTGCCCGGAGCAGCAGTGGAGGCATTGGTTGTGCCAAAGGCAGTGGCGGTGGCACTTGACGTACCAAAAGCGATGCGATGGCACTTGACGTGCCAAAATCAGTAGTTGGGAAGGCATTAGAAATTCCATGATCAGTGGTGACACTAGGAGTGCCAAAAACAGTGGAGTTGAAGGCAGCGTTAGTGCCTTGAGTAGTGGAATTGCCTTGAGCATCGGTGGAATTTTCAGTGTTGAATTGGTTGAGTTGATCTTGTCCAGTCATCTTGTTGTTGAAATAGCCAATATTATCTTAAGCTTGTGAGTGGTAGGTGTAGAACGGAAAAATAACAACAACAACTATTTGTTAGAAATCTGGAAATGATCAATTATGAGAGCTTGCTGAGTCGACCAAATTCTTGATCTATCCTTAAGATAATATTGCCCCGTATATCCATTCAACGGTTGTAATGACAACTTATCTCCCAAGATAAAACAACAATCAAACAAATGAGCAAAGGGAACTCAAGTGTTTGCTTTGGAAGAAAGATCTTTGAGTATTTGTGATTGCAAGAGAGGAAGACAATTTCAGAGAATTGTTGAGTGTAAGATGTCAAGTGTGTTTCCAAATGAGTCATGTGTCTCATTTTATAGTGTGTAGATGATGACCCTCCAAATGGCTAAGTAATGGCCATGAATGCCATGTTAATGTCTTGAATTTGGAGTTACAATTCATCCAAGTAATGACTAAATTCATGAGCAAAATAATGGAGAGTAAATACTCCAAAGTCAGCCCAAGAATCAGTTTTTAATTCACCTCCAACGGATTGAAATAGTCGAGGAGCCGCGGCCGCCAGTTCGGTAACTCACGGAACTAGAACTATTATACCGTAGTTACGACCTACGTATGAGGCGTTTAAAGCATGTAAGACTTAAAATTTTTAAAGGATAGGTTGACGGATTATTCCGGACGGGTTTTAGTCAACTTTGAGGCGGGTTATGACCCGATACATTGAGAGTTCCTAAGTTTTTCAAAGGCCTAGGGCGTAGTTCGTGGAGTCTAGATTCCAACTCAACCAACCGTTCGTCGATAGGACGTCGGAGTAGAAAGTTATGAGAATTACAAGTTCGGCGTGATCGGACAGAAGGTGTTTGGACAAAGCGGCAGGGCGCGGCCGGATGCGAGGGCATGGCGCGAAAGTACCGAGGGGTCGCTGAAGTTGCAGGCCGCGGCGCCAGACGAAGCGCGCGAAAGTTCAGAGAGGCTGCGGAGGTTTCAGCGCCGCGGCGCCGAGGCGGGATTTTTGGGTGGAAAAACTTAGAAAAGTCAGATTTTTCTTTTAAAAGACCTTGGGAGGGTGACAAGTGTCCCCCCCCATCTGATTTCTTGCATGCAATATATTGACCAAGTCTTGAAGACTTGGTCATCTTCCAATTTCTCTCCCTCTCTCTAAAAATCAGCTCCTCCTTCTCTCTACCTTTCCAAAGGAAATCCAAGCCTAAGGAAAAATCTGAAAAGTTAAGAACAAAAAAGGAAGCTTGTGGCTAGCTTGTGGTGGTGTTCTTGACAAAGAAGCTAGCAAGATATTTGGAAAAAGTTTGGCTAAAACTCTAAGGTAATGATTCTTCCTTTAGATTTAGTTTATAATGTTGCATGTTAAGAAGAAAGAACTTGTGGTAGTAAATAATGCTCTTAGAGTCATTGCATGCTAGAAATGTGGTTTGGATATGAAAAATGGGTTAAGAAGAGATTATGAGCATGTTGTAGCCTAAAAACTACCTTAGAATTGTTAAGTGAATTGTTGTAACTTATGGGGCAGAATTTTACACACCCAAGTTTAGGTGTGTAATCCCCTTTGAATTGTTGGATTGATTGAGCCTTAAATGTGGCAATTGAATGATAAATTCGGCCTTGAGAAAGGTGGCAAAGTGAGTAGAAACAAAGGAAATGCTGCCCAATTTTCCATAGAAATTAGTGACTTTGAACTTGGATTGTTCTACATAAAGATTAGAGGTTAATAAACGTATCATGGTTATTTTAGGTTGACATATTACTTGCGGTAGTTTGGACTTAGCAAGTGGATTGACCAAAGAGGTATGTGAAGTTTTCCTATCTCTTGAGCATGAATAGATATAACTATGTAGTACGGTAGACGTACAAGATTTGGTATTCTTACTTGTTTTAAGTATATAAAGACTTGTGTCGTTTTAAGAATGTATAAGTCCCTTAGTTAGGGGAAGAGTGTAATTTTACTAAAGTGAAGGGTTAATATAACAACTTTATGGGAAGTTGGTTTATTAGCTTTATAAAAGATTAATGAGAAGAGATTTACTCTAAGTAAGACAAGTAAGGACAAATGATTTGATTTATGAAAGGCAAATTGATTTTAAGACATCAATTGCCCAAGGGCTTTATGTATGAAAAAGAGTCACTTTTAAAAGAATTGAAGTATGTAGTACTTGGGTTAAATTCCGGTTTTCTTTTATTAAAGATATGATTAAGTGCCTTAAGTAAACTAAAATGAGAGGGTATATGAACAAGACTAATAAGAAGTTATAAGTTTTCTTAACTTATTTATGATTATGATATGATGTGATTTGAGCTAGGGTAAGAGTATATCCGAGGGCAAGCCCCAAGATCGTTATACCACCTACCTGGGGTAAGAGTATGTCGAGGCAAGCCCCAAGATCGTTATACCACCTTCTTCAGATGTAAGAGTATATCGAGGCAAGCCCAAGATCGTTATACCACCGCCAGTGTAAGAGTATATCGAGGCAAGCCCCAAGATCGTTATACCATCCGCCCGTGGTAAGAGTATATCCGGCGGAAAGTCCCCAAGATCGTTATACCACATGTTCAGTGGATTTGCTACCCACGACGAGGAATACCTCACGCGAGTCCTTATGGGCTTACGCGGGTGAAATAGTCCCACGTGCGGTAGTCTGACTATGCGAGGAATACCTCGTGCGGGTCCACAGGACCTATGCGGGTGAAATAGTCCTAGGAGTAGGGGTGCTTATTGATACTACGGGCGAGGTACCCTGTTTTGATCCTAAGGCCCTATTTTACGCGATTATTATATATATATACTTGTCACTCTCATTGTTAGTAAGGCCAAGAAAAGGTATTTTATTGTCTTCCATGACTCAGCGTACTTTTAGACTTATGATATCATTATTATAGTATTTTCCACTTTACATCCTTGGTACATATGTGTCGACCCCTTCCTGGGCTGCGCTCACGCCAGGTGGTAAGCGATTGAGGATCCTCGTTCTTAGGATCACTATTAGGTGTCAAGCTCCATTCCTGGAAGCTTGTCTATTGTACGGATATTCCCGATGCTATAGGTATTTTGTACATTCAGGTATGGCGGGGCCTGTCGCCCACGATTGTTATCTTTAAGTGCATGGTCACCTATGTGTTTTGGGCTATAAGAACCCGTTGTACTACTATACTTTTGTTTAAAGAATGTTTTATGGAAGGCAGTCTTATCGGCTGGCCAGTGATGTTTACCTTTTTATAAGTTATGTGTTATGTATGTTCCGCTGCTATTCTCTGACATATACCTGACAGGGTACCCCGGTAGGGTACCAGTCGCGGCCCCGGGGTCGGATCGTGACATGGACGTCAATTAGAGCTGCGGCCCTTTCGGGGAGGCGCCGCGGCCCTTCAATTCCAGTGAGTTACTGGAATTGAAACGTCAATTAGAGCCGCTACCCTTCAGAGGAGGAGTCGCGGCCCTTAAAGCGCCGCGACCCTTACTTGGAGGAGCCGCGACCCTTCTCGGTTTCGTGGTGATTTCTGATTCATTTCATCTTTACAAATTATACACTTCTTCCTTTATTTACCAACGTGAAATCATTTGTCATTTAGCCAATAACCTTCTATTACCTTACGTCTCAAACAATTCGTATACGTACTAATATCTCTTTCATTAAGGAAATTTTGATCCTTGGAACTACGTGTGCACGTGTGTGGAAACAAGGTTTCTACGTGCGGGGCCCCAATTGTTCGATTCATAATTAATAAGATTTACTTTATTTCACGTTTAATAAATATTTTCAACAAGATGTACTTGAACATATTCGTATTATTAATGAGATTAATAAATTTATGACATTTGCAATTACTGAATTATTATTTGATTGTTTGTATTATTAATTTATGTGCATCCCTTGAGCTTACATTGTCATTGATAGGGTGAGATATTAATGATAGAGCGTAGTTCTTAAAGTAGTCTGGACTAATTATTATTGAGAATGAGATATCAATGATATATTATAAGTCGACATGTGGTCTGCATCACATTCTTAGAGAATGTAGTATATCTCACTTACTACTAGTAATGATTGCTAGTGATGGATACTCTTAGAGGGTATTGACATACCCTGCTGATAAACTATTTGTTATACATGTCTAGAGTATTATCAACATGTGGAAGATAAAGGTCATTTGACTTGAGGTCAATACACACCTGATTTGTAGAGTAATGTACTTTGATCCTGTCCTAAACTTTAATTCCTTATAGGATAAGACATGAATTGAATTGGGTACTTTGCGATACAGACTAAGCTGGTAGTTGAGCCAAAAATATGATTCATTCCTCGATTAGATATTCGAGAGAACACTCAGCTTCTCAGTGATATTAGGTCGACCATGGCATTGGCCAATGCAAGAGACATATCTAGGGTATGATCTAGTTGTCGACTAATATAGGTGAGATAAAGTGATCAAGTCATTTTGATAGACACTTGACAAATCCTAAGCTTGATCGAGTGTGTCGCGAATGAAAGGAATTTATCATCCCACATAGAGGTTGTGTTTACTAGAGTCTTGTAAACGTATTTCACACATTGAGTTCGTCATATGACGCAGTCTAGGAGTTCCGTGTGAACCTTAATTTGATTAAGTGTCGATGTGTGAAGGCCTAAAAGGTCACACTAAGTCGATTGTCTTTTCGGTCTAAGGGTATATTGAGAGAATATAAACTATTCGATTTAGAGTCGAGATATTTTAATCAATAATAAATTATGGGATAATTTCTATTTGATGGAAATTATTTAATTAAGTCAAAATTGAATTTTGGATTTATTTAAAATCAAAACGTGCTGAAACATTAAAATAAAAGGGCAGAGCCGCGCGCGCCTCCGAGGCTGAGCCGCGGCGCTGGTACGATAGTGAGACCAGTCCGACTGGCCCACTGCAATTCGGATTTGGATCAGGTTTTAAGCCTAATCCCAGTCTAATTTATATTTTAATGTTTCCCTATATATTCAACACTTAACCTCATAATTTAGGTTACTGGAATTATAAACTTAATTCTTACTTTCTGAACTCTGAGTTCAGAGATTAAAATTCTCTCAAACCTCTGCCAAGATTTCCTAGCTTACAGAGGAATATACCGAAGCAAGGCTTGCACCCGAGCAGACAATCGCGTGCGCACATTTTAGTAGAGACTGCAAAACATAAATTGTAAGTTTTCTTATGTCTTTGTAGATTTCAATTGTAACATAATCATACCAGACAAATTTGTTGGGGCAAGTAAGTTAACAAAATTTTAAAATTCCGTTATGCCTTACTTGTGTGTTTTAGACCCAACAAAACCCTATATTTTCTCCAAATTCTTGTACTTTAAAAAAACTATGTTAAATATATTTAATTTTCAAGTGGACAGTTTTTTTGGGTACACCAAGTGGAAAGATAAATTAACATATATTTAACTCCCAAGTGGAAATATAACAATTGGGGTGGGAGAAGATTGAATAGTTGAACTGCGGAAGGGCGCAAGGGCGAGACGTTTTACGCAGTACATGCCACTGAAATGCGGGGCGTGAGTCTCATAGATCTTTATTATAGAAAAAAATATTATAATAAATATTTGAGAAAGGCAACAACACATAAAATGATATAGCATAGATAATGATTTGGAAGATCCAAAACCAAAAATAGTGGTAAAATAAAATCATTATCCGCTCCATCATCGATCTTCACATCTACTAGTCAGTTTTACCCTCGACTAATATTTGCACTTTATTTATATATTTCAAAGAAAGAGGAGTAAAAAGTGTAAGAGCAATGATTAAAAATGGATAAAATTGTCTCAGAAATATAGTGTTATGAAATCTTTATCCTATCGATTTTAGGCATAATCATCTAAAAAGCTATTTATGGCAGTGTAATTATCCATGAGAGTTGCTTTGTTTTATTTTTTATATTTTAAAAAAAGTCATTACAACATGAAAACATAAAATATAAATATCGTTACATCAATAATAAAAAATAGGATCTATAGCAAAAACAACAACAATCAAATTTAACTTCCGGGGCTTACACTTTTACACCCAGGACTTACGCCTCAAATTCTAGGGCCTACTCCTTATGGATCTACACCTTTTATTTGCGCCTTGGGGCGTTTTTGATACTGATGCGCGTTAAGATGCACACACTTTAAACGCAAGTGCACGTTATCGTGACAAGTAGTATAGTCTTGATAAGACCGAATATCGTCCACAAGGATTAGGGTTCAATTACCAACTATCTATTTTTTGGTATCTATTTGGTAAATTGATATTTAGATTTGTTGTTTATAACTAAGGATTATAAAAGCTATTTAACTAAAAGGGTTTACTTCAGTGATGATGAGAATATGGCTTCCATGTCTCTTCAACTATCTGCTTATGTTATTTATTAATGCAATAACTTATGGTCTTCTTCTTTTGGAGAAAGCAGGTTCACTAAATCGTTTTATACTCCCGTTAGGGTTATATAAACACTCAACCTCAAAGATGTGCACCTTACCTACCTTTCGGTGATAAGGATAACTCTATAGGAGGATTAAGAACAAGAACCTAGTTAACCGTCACGCACAATGCGCAAAATTAGGGGTTTTAAGCCTCTCATTAACGCTACATAAATAATTGAGGTATTTTCATCCCCAATCCAAGAATGTCTACCCAACTTACAAAGATATTCACAATCCCCTTTCGAATCGATTAGAAATCATATAGTGATAATTAGTTGTCAATTAATTACCAAGAATTCAACTCAAATATTGGATAGATCTCAACAAGAAGAAGAATAACCATAAACATGCATTAAATCATAACATAAGTTTCTAGAGATTCAACATGGAAAGCCCTATAGAGGAATTAGTTCCTAGCCATTGACATTTCAAGAACTAATCCCATGTTCATCATACAAAAACTGAAATAAAGAAAAGAAAAGGAAAAGAAAAATACTTAAGAACGAGTCTCCAAGCCAAGCATCCAAGAGTTGTGTTGTGGAATATTTACAAGATGGATTGGTGGGAGGATGGATGTAGAATAGTGAATGAATAATTCTTCTAATGATGTAGAGTATTTATAGCCAAAGAATCCTTTTGGTGAAGGGTTAGGGATTTTGTAGGTAGGAAAAGTTATTAGAATCCTTTTAGGTAAGGGTTTTAAGGTAGGAAAAGTTATTCCTTTAGGTAGGAAAAGTTATCCCTTTAGGATTCTGAAAACAAGTCACCCGCCCAAAGACTTCATAATTCCAGCGTCGCCGCGTTCCCGAATCTGGCATACCAAGATCAAGAACTTTCGGACTTTCAAAGATATTGGGCGCCATGGCGCGCTGGCGTCATGGCGCGGTGACGCTTTTCGCGTTCCGCTTGCCGTCCTTTTTCGTCCGGACTTCGTCTGATCTCCTCTCTAATTTCCAGAACTTCTTAGACTTTATTTCTTGGCCCTTTTAGTGTGCAATTCCATCTCTTTTATACTCATTTCATCTCCTTTTCGTCATTTCTCCATTTTTGACCGCTGTGACACAAAAGAAAGGAAAACGACCCTAATACTGTACTAAACATAAATGAAATGAGTAAAATACTAACTAAAATTGACTCAAAAAGTGTATATAAAATACACCGATCAGATACACCCCACCCCGAGACTTGCCCCGAAAACGTTTTTGAAAATACTGCTCACAGAAGCAGAACTAGAATTTAAAGCTTTTGTGTTTGAGATTCTAATCTGTTAAAGTAAATGAGTTTTAAATTATTAACTAGTGTATATTCAATGAACTTGTTAATAAAAATATAAAAATTTGAACCAAAGCTACTCGGTTCAGCTGAGCCCGTAACCGAAGGTCTAGCTCTGCCCGTACTTACTCGAGATCCATTTTTCAATTCCCCCACCTTGCATCTTTCATACATACGGTTAGGGCGAGTATAAGATTTCATATGTTATAACGCCTTTTAAGTTAAAATCAACCTAATGAGACGAAACCTTGAGGTCCAAAAGTCTTGAGGTGACCTAGAAGGATCGAGTCAAAGCGGACATTACTTTTATAGTTGGTGTAACACTTTGTACCTTCAAACTAAGTCATGTTCACGATTAAGGAGTTTAGGAAATTAAGCAGAAGAGTGAAGTTAAAAATCTATTTCAGTTCAGTAATCCCTGTTTTACGTCAGGGTTCTATGTGCTGTAGAAATATATACATATTGTAGAATTTGTACCGTACAAAGATCGATGAAAAGTCGATGAAATACAATGATTTATAAAGACTGTCCTTTTTCATTGTAGGAAGATCCCAGGCTTTTGATGCTCACTAAAAAGTTCAACACATCGACAATCAGTTTATACGGACCGTACAATTATGTACGAATCGTACTTTCCAGTGTATAATTTGGCCATATTACAGGCTCGACGATTAAATATATAAATACGTGAAATCAGTTTGTCATCCTTTTTAAACTCAAGTCGGCGTTGTTATACTCGTTTTTGTTGCAACGACGTCGGAAAGATATTGAATATTCTTTAAATCGTAGATTTTCATTCACTTTAGATCAGTTAATACTTTATGAGATCGATTTCGCTAAATTTTAGTTGAAATTCAATTGCGCAACTCATAATTTTGACTCAACAAAATATAGAATCGATTGATTTGCTCCAATTTCAATCAATTTATATATTCAATTGAAAACACAATCTGCCTGATTTTGATTAGTTTATACGTTACTTTTAATTAGTGTACAATGCTTATTGAGTAGTATTGATCAAATCTATTACTTATATCTGAATTTAATTAGTTTAGATGTTGCTTTTAATTAGTGCAACTTGAGTTGACAGGTCAGACAGAGTTTTAAACAAGATTGAAATGTTTATCTCTACCTTACTAGACAGATGTTGTTCAAGACTCTCTATGTATAAGTTTGTCTTATTATGGAGAGTTTGTTGAATAAGTTATGCATTAAGGCATAATTTTAGCGTAAACTATGTCGAATAAGGAAAAGATAGACCTACAGAGTGTTAGACAAATTATGTCTTTTAGGCATAAGTTATGCTACCTCTGCCTAATAAGGCAGACTTAGTACTAACAAAATATAAGTCTGCCTTATTCTAGATCAGGAAGAGTGTATGGTAAAAATTATAGCTTAAGTCAGACTATATGTATAAGTCTACCTTATTAGGCAGATTTTGTTGAACAAGTTATGTCTTAAGGCATAATTAGCATAAACTCTGCCGAATAAGGCATAGATAGACCTATAGAGTGTTGTACAAAGTTATGCCTTTAAGGCATAAATTATGCAATACTCTACCTAATAAAGCAGACTTGGATCAGATTAAGTATAAAAAATGTATAGCAAGAACATCGAATACTAAAAAAAACTGAAATTTCAGGATAATCAACTCCGCAAATATCGATCGAAACTTGAACCCTTGTATAGGTATGCACAGCTCGAGCAAATGTGAGAAGAGCTAAAAGCAAAAAGACCTCGATATGACTAGTTTTCTAGCGAGATTTCTAGTTCTAGCTTGAATTAAGAATGTTCGGATCTACCCAGTGCTTAAATAAAGCGGAATCCTATTTAAAGGAACTTCAACAGAAAATTCCCTTTATTAATAATATCCATGTCCACAAAACATAAAAACTGAAAAAGGCTCAAATATGTCATCGAACTATCGGAAATGACTAATTCATGCAACTCGTCGATAGTTTGGCTCATTTATGTCATCGTCGTTACCAAAATGGATCATCCATGCCATTTTTTATTAACACCGATTTTACAATACCAAATATAATACTTGACATCCAATTAGAGGTCCACGCCGTTTAATTAAATCAACACAAATTAAATAGTAAATTAAACTAAAACCTGACCCATAAATTTGTGCTCGTTTAATTAAATGATGTGGACCTTCAATTGGAGGCCAAGTGGGTATTGTAAAATCAGCGTTAATGAAAAATGACATGAATGTGTCATTTTGATAACGGCGATGACGTAAATGAGCCATTTTCGATGACATATTTGAGAATTTTCGGATAAAAACATACCAAAAAAGAAAAAACATACCAAAAAAGAAAAAACATAATAACCAAAACACAAACCACCCCTATAAATACTAACTTCACATTATAAATTGCCCCATCATCAATTTGACCAGCGTGCTTAAATAATTTTTGCCTCACAAATCGAAGTTCCCTTCATAGATCATTTTCTCTATTGAGAGTGTCATAAAGAGCCTTTAGAAAATCTACCTTTTAAGATCATCGATCTCCTGAGTAATTCAGAGATTCACAGTACTAGGATTATTATGGTAATTAAAATGGACATGTTCATGTGCTTGCTCACCACTAGCATGTACAATATTTTGACCATTTGAGCCCATTTTATGGATGAATTTATCTGATTTTCAGAATGTAAAATGTGTTTTTTTCTCTGTTTCAAAAGTTGTGTTGCTTTAATAAGATGCAAACTTTTTTGTGATGAACTAAAGTTTGCCTATTCTGGTATGGTTTGTATTAGTTTTTTGCTTTATGAAATTGAAATTTTGCCTATTTTGACATACTTTGTTAATGAAGTTATTGTTGTAAACTGACCGTCCGCATGGGCAGCTCAACTGGTTATCAAGAGGGATAATTGAAAAAATTGTTGTAAACTGACCTCTTTGTTGTATGATGCAGGTAATATTTTGGTCTGTGTAACAGTGCATTAACTGATTGAGTTATGGTACATGTGATTTTTTTCTTTTTAAAAATTTGAATGGTTTTGTTTTCATTGTGGCTTATTTGTTATATTAATTTTTTTATAGGAAAGATGGTTTGAATGATAGGTAGAGTGGTGATTTTCAATTTAAGAATTTAATTACGTCGTTTGAGTGTGTCCCAATTGAATTTGTTGAAAAAGGGTGTTTGGGAATTTTATGGACTTGGGCGATGTGCACTTTTTTATTAGGCAGAGTATTGCATAACTTGTGCCTTAAAGGCATAACTTTGTCAACACTCTATACTCTATAGGTCTATCTCTGTCTTATTCAGCAAAGTTTCTCTAAAATTATGCCTTAAGATATAACTTATTCAATAAACTCTGCCTAATAAAGTAGATATATACATATAGTCTGCCTTAAGCCATAATTTTTACCATAAGCTCTGCCTGATCTAGAATTTTGTAGACAGTGTTCTACCTATACATTCTTTTACTACTTAATCTGGTCTAAATCTGCCTTATTCAGCAGAGTTTATGATTAAATTATGCCTTAAGGCATAACTTATTCAACTAACTCTACGTAATAAGGTAGACTTATATTTTTTAGTACTAAATCTGCCTTATTAGGCGGAGTTTGTATAACTTATGCCTAAAAGACATAACTTGTCTAACACTTTGTAGGTCTATTTATGTCTTATTCGGCATAGTTACACTAAAATTATGTCTTAATGTATACTTATTTAATAAACTCTGCATAATAAGACATACTTATACATAGACAGTCTTGAACAAAATAAATTATGCCTAATTCTGCCCGATCTAGGATTTTGTAGGTAGTGTTCTTGCTGTACATTCTTTTTACTACTTAATTTGATCTAAGTCTGTCTTATTCAGTCGGGTTTGTGATAAAATAGCAAAACTTATTCAACAAACTATGCCTAATAAGACAAACTTATATTTTTTAGTACTTAATCTGGATCAAGTCTGCCTTATTAGGTAGAGTTTGCATAACTTATGCCTAAAAGGTATAACTTGTCTAACACTTTGTAGGTCTATCGTTGTCTTATTCGACATAGTTTATGTTAAATTATGTCTTAACGCATAACTTATTCAATAAACTCTGCATAATAAGACAGACTTATACATAGAGAGTCTTGAACAACCTATGCCTAGTAAGGTAGAGATAAACGTTCCAAACTTGTTTAAAACTATGTCTGATCTGTCAACTGAAGTTACACTAATAAAAAAGCAACCTATAACTAATCAAATTCAGATATAAACAATAAGTTTGATCAATCCCACTCAATAAGCATTGTACACTAATAAGAAACAACGTATAAACTAATCAAAAGCAGATATAAGAAATCAAAATCAGGCGGACTTTGTTTTCAACTAAACGTATAAACTAAATTAAATTGGAACAAATCAATCGGTTCTATATTTTGTTGAGTCAAAATTATGAGTTGCAAAATCAAATTTCAATTGAAATTTAGCGAAATCAAAATCGATCTCATAGTATAAACTGGTCTAAAATGAATGAAAATACTTGATTTGAAGAATGTTTTTTTTTTATGAAATGGTAAATGTGTATTGATAAGCATCAAAATGTACAAGATCAGTGGACGTAGCCATGAGCCATAAGTGACGATATAAATCTTATGCGCATCCACCAAGCGGATCACCATAAGATTTAATGTCGTCAGTTGCAAAAATCTCAAGCTAATCCCACAAGCCGGGAAAACGTGAGTTGACAAACAAGCTCTAACCGAAGCCAATTCCCTTATGCCAGAAGCATAAAGTTGCACTCGCTGACCTCATTAAACCATTGTCATGGTAAACCCAAATGGGGCAAACCCATGACAAGGGAAGAGTACCCTTAGCGTTAATGCTGAAATGTAATTGGCTTCGACATTTACCTTTTTATAATATAATTGGCTTCGACATTTACCTTCTATAAAAAGTAAATAAAAGACAAAAGAAAATAGCCACATGTCGTGCTTAGCCCCGTTTCATGGGTAGTCACGATACATAGCATTCAACAGTAGTCTATCTCAAGCTATCCCGCATGTCGGGTAGTCAGGAGACTCCAGCTAATCCCACGAGCTGGTTAGTCATACACAAAACAAAAACCCCCGCTAATCCCACATGTATTGTAGTCAGGAGAAGCCATCTGATGATAAAACTAACTTGTGCCCACACTTTCAAAGCTAGTAATGAAGTATGGAAATAGTGTGTACAAGACTCTAAAGGTGTTTGTCACGACTCACCGGGCCATGACTGTACTTACCGGTACCGCCGTATATGTCGAGAATAGCAATGAACATACATAACACATTACTTAGAAAAAGGGTAATCATTCGCCACCGATAAGGTCGCTTCTATAAAACATACTTAAACAAAGTATAGTAATACAAGTTCTTATAGCCCAAAACACCAACGCGTGACTACGGACCTCAGGAATAACAATCGTGGGACAGGGCCCGCCATACCCCATGAATGTACAAAAGTCTATAACCTCGGGAATCATACCAAAAGACAAGCCTCGGAGAGATGGAGCTTCCAAGAAATGAGCAGTGATCCAAGTGCGGACCAAAGTTACGTATCTCGACTGCGGCGTGACGCGGCCCCGAGGTCGATCTGACAGTATCAAGTATGTGGAATCGAAAATCAGTAATGAATTCATAATAGCATATATATAAAGCAGGAGACATGTATGATAGCCAAACTACCGTACACAACATATACGCAGCCATGTCAAGTCAGGGACTCACGCCCTCTAAGTCATCACTCAAATATAACCATAGGTCTCATGCCCATAATATCAATCGTGCCCGTTGAATTACTTCCTCACTGCCGGCAGTCTATGATGTAACAACACTAAGGAATACATATGAATACTAGATCCCACCTGTATCATAAGAACCGCACGAGGCAAGCGAAGGCATAGCTACCAGATCCACCTGCATCCTCAATCGATCGGCAATCGGCCGGCTACGGATCCACCCGCACCAACAATACTATAATCGAAATCACGGCCGACCGGCAAGTGCGATAGCCTCTACCAGATCCACCTGCGCACATCACGATGGCGGCAAGTACGCGAGCTAACCACCGATCCACCTGCATCACACCACTTCGCCTAACCCCGACCGGCAAGTACGAAGCCAACTACGAGATCCACTGCATCACGCGTCTCGGCCGGGGCGGTACGAGGGCTAACTACTAGATCCACCGCATCGTGAGACCTCATGGAGAGCTAATCCATGGAATAATCACATCAGGAAACGAACCTCATCGTGGCCGTGATACCCGTGGAATCCTCCATCACTGACGGTACGCCTAAATAGACTCATAATTACATGCTTTTAATTCGAATTGCAATACCATGCCTTTATATAAACCAAGACAATTACCATGCCTTTATATAAACCAAGACAATTACCATGCCTTCTTTTCACATAAACCAAGAGAATTCTTATTTAAGCAAGCCAAAGTACTATGTACGTACATTCTTTTCGAAAGCCTCCTTTTTATGTAAAATCCAAGATACTAACACTCGTAGTATCGAGGTGTGTCTATTTTTCAAAGTAAGTTACTACACCTTTAGAAAAATCATTTCATAGCTTGAAACCAAGTAACTTCAATTTTCCCACAATCTAGACAACTTATGCTCATTAATCAAAATAGACAACTTTCATAACCTTCCATAAAGTTATTATAACCAACTTCCCATAAAGCCGTTATACTAACTTTATGCTTTAGAAATTTACGACATCCTTATCCATTCATAAGGCCGTTATAACTAACTTTCCATAAAGCCGTTATAACTCCTTATGAACCATTTCGTTTTTTTACTAGCCAAGAGGCTTATACTTCAAACAAATTTATACAATTTTCAAAATACTTCAAGCCTCTTATCCTTTAGAAAACAAGTTTCTTACCTCCAAAAATTTAAGTCTCTTATCTTTTAGAATAATTCAATATTCAATACTTTCACACCAAAAGTACTCTATACTTCATTAGGTCAAGAAAATCCTTGTCTATCTTTTTTAGGATAAACCATTCCTTAAGAACAAGCGGGTTAACTTCTTAACCCAACCAACTTAGACATTTTCTTAAAACAAGTCAAGTATAACAAAAGGATTTACTTCATTCAAAACACGTACGTCTACCGTACTATATAGTTATAACTACTCATGCTCAAAGGATAAGAAAGTTTCCACATACCTCTTCGGTCAATCCACTTGCTAAGCTCAAACTACCGCAAGTAATATGCCAACCTATAATAACCATAATACGTTTATTAACCTCTAATTTCAATGTAGGAATTATCTAAGTTCAAAGCCCCTAAATTCTATGGAAAATTGGGCAGCATTTCCTTTGTTTCTACATACTTTGCCACCTTTTTAAGGTCCGAATTCAACATCCAAACGCCACTTCTTAGGCCCAACAATCCAAACAATCTCAAGGGGATTACACACCTAAACTTGGGTGTGTAAAATTCTGCCCCAAAAGGTAAAACAATTAACTTAACAAGTCTAAGGTAGTTTTTTTAGGCTACAACATGCTCACATAATCTTCTTAACCAATTCTTTCACATCCAAACCATATTTCTTACATGCAATGACTCTAAGAGCATTATTCACTACCACAAGTTCTTTCTTCTTAACATGCAATACTAGGAACTAATTCTAAAGGAAGAAATGTTACCTTAAAGCTTTAGCCAAATCTATTCCAACAATTTTGCTAGCCTCCTTTCCAAGAATACCACCACAAGATAGCCACAAGCTTCCTTCTTGTTCTTAACTTTTCAGATTTTTCCTAAGGCTAGAATTTCTCTTGGGATTTTAGAGAGAAGGAGGAGCTTGAACTTTTAAGAGAGAAGGGAGAGCTTTTGTCTAAGAGAGAGATGAAGTATGACCAAGTCTTGAAGACTTGGTCAATATAGTGCATGCAAAATCAGATGGGGGGAACACTTGTCACCCTCCCAAGGTCTTTTAAAAGAAAAATCTGACTTTTCCTAAGTTTTTCCGCCAGATCCCGCTTCGGCACCGCGCCGCTTCCGGTGCGCGGCGCGCAACTCCTGCGGACCAGATCTTAGGCGCGCCTGCTTCCGGCGCGGCGCTGAAACTTCATTGACCCCTCAGTACATTCGGCGCCGCGGCCCTGCATCCGCGCCGCGCCACGCTCTGTCCGAAACACATTTTTGTCCGACTCGCACTGAACTTGTAATTCTCATAACTTTCTACTCCGACGTCCTATCGACGAACGGTTGGTTGCGTTGGAATCTAGACTCAACGAACTACGCCTGTGCCTCTGAAACACTTAGGAACTCTCAATGTATCGGGTCATAGCTCTCCTCAAAGTTGACTAAAACCCGTCCGGAACAATCCGTCAACCTATCCTTAGAAAATTTTAAGTCTTACCCCCTTTCGTATGCTCTCGCAAGATGACACTGAACTACGGGTGTAACATTCTCCCCCCCTTAGAAACATTCGTCCCCGAATGTTCTTTTGGAGCCAATCTAATATTCCTGCACTCCTCGCATCTTACACTAATGGAACTTTACTATGCCACTTGTGACCATAAGATATCGCACATGCTTAATCATTCCTCATAAATCAAACAGGAAAACGAGTCCAAAGTATGAACCATTACCACTGTTGACACCCAATTTTGACCCTCCCGTCCAGCCATTAACCATAAAATTACACTAATTTTGTAAAATAATTTTTTTTTTAGGATTTTTATAATAAAATACAACAATAAAGCATAAATAATCAATTTAATAATGGCGTCGCGTCTTACGTAGAGTTTTAAACACTTAGAGTCCCGCGCCCGCATTTATTAACTTTAAGCTTTGTCGTAATTCTTAAATAATTAATAAAGGCATAAAATAAATAATTTAGCGATAACGTCGTGTCAGGTAGCATAGCCGCATTAATTAGTAATCATTTGTAATTTAAAGTCAATTTTTTAATCTAATATATGCATTTAATAGCGTCGCATTTATAAGGCTTTAAACAATTCTTAAATATCGTACTTGCATTCGGCATTTAAGTAATTTAATATAAACTCAATGCAATCTTAATTTAACTTCGCAATAATGCAATAATAAGATTTTAATAGCGCCACATTCTAGAGCATTAAGCATTAATTAAATAACATACCCGCATTTATTTTATAACAATTAGATAATTTAATCACAATTAATTAATTACTTTGTCACTAATTAAGAGCCTAAAACTAATAATTATAACACTAACTTAAAACTCTACCTAATTAAAACTAACCTAATACTTAATACCCAATACCTCACGACCCGAAACTGGGCCCGTGACTGGTGCCTTACCCCGGGCACCCTAGTGACACAACATCAGAGTAATCAGCGGAACATAAAACAACAACATGAGATAACAGAAATATAAAACAATAATCTGTGAAAACTTGCCTGTCGGCATATATATAACCATCAACTCTTTTACAAATGAACAGCTTAATCCTTTTTACCAACCCCGCACAACAAGATTACTGCACTCTAAGAATGATCGACCACGATGGCGGGGCGGGGCCCGCCAAACCCCGAATGTAAATACTTACTACGACGAGGACTATACCATCGATAAGCCTCCGAGAAACGGAGCTTCCAACGCTGAATGACCACGAGCTAGGATCAACGATCGATGTACCTCAACTGCGGCATGAACGCACTTCGGCGAGGTCAAGACAACAGTGCAGTATGTGAAACTAAAAATAAATCAGAAATGAAATCATAGTAGTCTATACCAAGCGGAGACATGTATGATAACCAAACTACGATTCACCACAAATAAGCGATCATGTCAAGTCGTGGACTCACACCTCAAGTCATCACTCAATTTAACAATGGGTCTCACGCCCACAACATCAATCGTGCGTGGAATACCTTCCTCACCGCCAGCTTTATGATATACAAGCACCAAGGAATACACATGAACACCGTGTCCCACCGTGTCCTAATAAACTGCATGTAGGCACGAAGGCATAGCCGACTACTAACACCCACGCATCAACAAGGTCATAAATCGATCATAAGATCTGTCTGCATCGTCATGATCAAAGCCGCCACTTGCCCGCAGATCTAATGTGCGCGTCTAGTCCTCGAACTTCCGCACTCGCGATAGGCCAATCTCATCGGCCCGCGAGGTATTCCCGCATCGAGGGTAGCTACTCCGCATCGCCCCGACTTTCGAGTCGCGCAGCGCAGGACCGCGTGCCCATAAAGGACGCATACTAACACGAACTCTCGTAGCTCGCATAGGCCCCAGACCCGCATGAGGTATTCTCGAATCATGGTCCTGCATCACCGAAGTCTACCCCGCGACGGAGGGCGTTAACCCGGAATCATCTCAAGAGATGAATGCCACAATACTATCAGAACGACTGATAGTTAATAAGCACAATCAAGGGAAACCCCCTTACACAACCATCACAAGATACTAACACACGTAGCATCCTAACACGTTTACTTATCAAAGCAACAAGAAAGTATTACAAGGCTATCACAAACCAATACAATCAAGTTATTCACACAAGGTACTTTCTACTAACAAGTTCGCATCTATCCCCAAAGTACTTCACACATTAAAATCTTAAAAAAAGATTTGTTTCTTTCACATAAGTCACACAATACCGTAGTATAAAATAGAGTGATCGCCCTTTTAAGAAAACTAAAACTCTTACCTTTGTAAAATCAAGTAACAACATTATTTTCCAAACGCCCAAGTTTGCCTAATTTCAAATGTTCACGTTTCTTATTTTAGAAAGGTTTCGTAGTTCATAGTCTTATTCATTTAAGAATATAATTCTCTTTTAAACAACTGAGAAACATAAGCCTTATATGTGAGTAGGATATTCTTGTTTATAACAATCTTATTACAAATGACCATGATCTAGGAAATATCATTTTGTCTCATCTTAGCTTCATGCATGGAAGTTTCTCGGTTTTAATAATACTTAATTATTCAAAACATTTCCTTTTATTAACGCTGCAGTGGTTTGTCGATACACATCCTGATTTCCAAAATCAGTAAAACGTTCTTAAGCCGCTATACCTAACTTCCCATAAAGCTAGTATAACTCTTAAGTTCTCAAAACCAAGTATTACTTCTCTTTCAAAACGATTTGAAATCTTTTGAAATACTTCAAGTTCTTTATAATCACACATCAAGCCAGTTATAAACAAATCATTTACCTTTTAAAAACCACAAAGTGTTTTCTTATCTACATAAAGCTGTTATAACCAACTTCCCATAAAGCCGTTATAACACTTTATGTTTTAAACCCATCGAATACATTTAGCACACGTACGCTCACCGTACTACATAGTTCACACATATCATGCTAGAAGAGATAGGAAGAGGTTCACATACCTCGCGACGATTATCGACTAATAGCAAAATGCTCCGAGTACCTGCCGCCGGCCACTCCTGCCAAGTAACGCGCCACACGTAGTACTTCAACCTATAAGGCCACAAGGCGCATTAACATTCAGATCTCATCAGAACATTCTACCAAAATTGGCAAAGACTCTCCCCCGCACAACAGAAATCTCCTCTCTATCGAGGCCGCCACCAAGCCAACCGGGGTTATACATCTAATCCTAACGGGTACAATTCTACTTCACTACTACTACACAAGTCTCCATGTAATACAACCCTATGTAATTACATTCAGATTCTTCTTTCAATTCAGCTTAAGTCGCAAGACATTGCTGTAAGTATTATTCGGGCTTAAGTCAAAAGACATCACGATACTACGTTCATTTCTATATATAGTATACTTCAACTATATATTCTAACAATATGTAATTTCCAATTACAATCGAGGGACAAGATATTTACCTCGGTAAGCCCATAATTATCCTAGCTTAAAGTCGATCCTGGGCAATCGGTTAGCTCCAACTCCGAGCGCTCCAACCCGCTCTAATCCACCCTTAGAAGGTGTAACCAACTTCTAGACAATACTCCAACTGACTATGGAGATTTTTCCTGTGGTTTGGTTTTGTGTGACTAAGTATAATAGTATTTTCTGGGCTTTTCAGATAGTATAACCTTAGAATACAACAAGGTATATGGCTAAGGTAATTTGGGCATTATAACAATACTTTTGAGAGTATTTCTACCAAGATGGGTATTATATGAAAACAAACTAGCAGTGGGGTACCCCACTACACACCACAAAGGAGGGGTGGCTACCCTCGCCTACCCCACTGTGGGGACTCTCGCCATGGGGAGAGAGGGCTCTCGGCCAAGACACTACACTGGGAAGGAAGAAGCTTTCAAGACTTAGGCAATTTTGTGAATGAATTAGTCTTCAAAGGGGTATTTATAGGTCAGTGAAAGCCAACCAATGGCCAAGATTACACCAAGTGTTAGGCAAGTGTAGGGCCAAGATTCACCCATGTGTACCTAGCCAACTTGCACACAAAATATCTACCAAAAATATCTCCCACTTGCCTTCCCAAATCGCCCGCGGCCGCCCACCTTGCTCACCAGAGGGTGCCAGTGTCGCGCCTCTCGTTGGTCCAAAATGTTCCGCCTCTCGGAAAAATCCGCAAAAATAAGAAAAGACATAGCCGGAATTTTCCTCGCAAGTTATGAAAACGCGTTTCGAAAAACGACTCTAACGGGTGTTGTGCACAAATGCCATTCGGCTAAGCCACTAGGCGGGGTGACACGTGTCACCCTCCTATTGGCCCAAAATAAAACATCTTCCGAAATATCCATAATGGCCAAAATCTCAAAACGGTGGGCCCACAAAACCGTAAATTTCTCCCGTGGGCCCCACGTGACCATTTTCGAAAATAAAATTCCATAATTCTCTAATATTCCAGGAAGTCCGAATACCAAATCTGGGAATCCCATTCCCATTAACGAACCTTTTTCCTTCACAAAAACCGGACACTTTTCCGTGGAAAAATCGCCTCTTTCTTCCTTTCCAATCTTTACGTATTCTCGCACGTGACGCCCTCGCATACATACCCTAGAACTACGGGTATAACATTCTCCTCCTTAGAAACATTCGTCCCAATGTTCCTTCTAAGTCTCAAAACAAACGTGCCAATATAGTCTTCACTACTATACTTACGAGAACAATCCCGCCATACCGCCATGGAAACACCGCGCAAAACTTACATCTAAGTCCACGAGGAAACACCTCTACATCACCACAAATACCTCGTCCCGGGGTCAAAATATACTTCCTTAGTCACTGATACCACTTTTGTCACTTTGTCGCGAGCCTTGCTCCGACGACCCAACAAATGGTACCGGTCGCCATGATCCCGAGGATCTCGTACACTCGAACTCTTACCACATTCTCGATACGGCCGCTTCCAAAACTCGGTTACTATCTCTAACGTGGTCATCATTAATCGGGGACATTCTGATAGATCTTGATACTTTCCCGATCATAACAATACGAAGATCGGACGCCCTTCCTCCTAAGTCGGACGCAAGAATGCTAACATATGTGCAACTCGCCTATTCTTCACATGAACTCACAAAGGCCCAAAGTAACTCGCTAAGTTCCTTCGCTTCAAACTCGCCACACCGTCCCGGTGGTACTTTCAAGACCGACTGGCCAACTCAACTCTAAGCGCCGCCGATTATCCGCACGATTCTCCGAGCCGCCGTAACTTCTTCAGACAAGCTTCACTATCCACTACCACGAACAAGCTGAACCAACTATTCGCACCGCCAACATCGAACCAATCGACCGGCAACTTGCATTTACGCTTCTACGCGCCACAAGACGACATCCGAACACCGAAATGGTAGCTTAAACACTTCAACCGAGACAACGATCCTCACAACTACTCGAAATCAAAACACCGCCCGAGGCGAACGCGACACGAGACTCACCCGAGTTCCTAGCCCCGCTCGTACAAACTCCCGAGAAGAGAAACAGTGCACTGGCTCCACTGTCTCGGTCATAAGCGGAAGGTAGGCACCCTGCAACCTCACAACCTTTCGATAACATCAACACCGCCGAGGAACGACTCGATCAAGAACACGATAGGTCGCTTCATCGCCCGACCACCGGTCGAACGCATCCACGAACTTGCACGCTAACTAAACATGGGCCTAACACCTCATGACCCTAACACAAAGAGGACCACCACAACCGACCCCACCACCAAACCTACCGCGGGTTGACCCGCACGTAGCCTCAACCCGACCCAAGGCGCAAAATACCATCTCCCAAGGAACAATCTTACTAAACACGTTACGAAAACCTAGCGGTCTTCTTAGCTCAACTACCCTCTTTCATTTCATACTACATGGGACTTATCCCAAACACACTCACGTGCACTATGCACTCCTATGGGTCAAACATAAACATACGCCTCTACCCGAGACGGCCTTACCTCTAAGGTCTTTGCGTATAAAGCTCTAAGGCTCACACTTTCTCTATCCTCCAAAATCTTACTCGCTAACCCACCATGATTTCTAATCACAACTAACACACCGCTATCGTAACATAGCACTTAAGGTATACTCACCTTGAAAGTTACCGAGGACCTCGCCGCCCGCCCTCTTCTCGCCCTCGTTAACCGTCGATCTCTACGCTTTCTCGGCCGCGCATAAGCCCGCATACGTGCCATGCTCAAGCCTAATCAAGGATTACTCTTGCACAACCTTCTCTTAGGTAGTCATCAAGACTCGCGATACATCGGTATACTCTGCGTAGCCAAATCCATAGCTAGTAACAAGCGTTGTCTCGCAATCTATATTCTCGCTCCCTGGCCGCGAAGGCGTTCACATATCATGGCCGCAGCAGAATCCGCCGCCGCCATGCTTAAACTCACCGGGGCAGCGACGCCGCAGAAACCCCGAATGAAGCACTACCCTAGGTAATGATTTGCCCGTGCCTCGCCACCCTCACGAACTCTACTCGCAGCCTCCTCGGCCGCTTTGCCCTCCCGGCCCGGTTGCCTACGCGAGGCATAACGATAAGTGGAAATAATTTCGTCGAGGGTCCAACTTACAACACACTAAGGCACGATCTCGAGTGAGAAGAATAGAAACCAATCCTAAATATCCTATAGCCTCCTCGACATTGGTGTGCACAACACCCCGATAATCAAGACTCATCCGGATACGATCAGTAGACACTTTCCGAGGATTAATCGCTCGATACCACTTTTGTCACGACTAAATCCGCGGATCGTGCCTTACCCGCACCCTAGTGACACAACATCGAGTAATCGGGAACATAAAACAACAACATGAGATAACGTAAATATAAAACAATAATCAGGAAAACTTGTGCCGGCATATATATAACCATCAACTCTTTTACAAATGAATGTTTTAATCCTTTTACCAACCCCGCCTACAACAAGATTTCATGCACTTCTAAGAATGATACGACCACAATGGGCGACAGTGGCCCCGCCAAACCCCGAATGTAAATACTTACTACGACAGGACTATACCACCGATAAGCCTCCGAGAAACGGAGCTTCCCAAACGCTGAATCGTGACCGAGAGCTAGGATCAACGATCGATGTACCTCAACTCGCAGATGAACGCACTCGGCGAGGTCAAGACAACAAAAAAGTATGTGAAACTAAAAATAACATCAGAAATGAAATCATAGTAGTCTATACCAAGCGAGACATGTATGATAACCAAACTACGATTCACCACAAATAAGCGATCATGTCAAGTCGTGGACTCACACCTCAAGTCATCACTCAATTTAACAACGGGTCTCACGCCACAACATCAATCGTGCGTGGAATACCTTCCTCACCTAGCTTTATGATATACAAGCACCAAGGAATACACATGAACACCGTGTCCCACTGTGTCCTAATAAAACTGCACAGGGTGGTAAGGCATAGCCGACTACTACTAACACCTACGCACTCAACAAGGTCATAAATCAGATCATAAGATCTGCTCTGCATCGTCACATGATCAAAGCCGCCACTTGCCCGCAGATCTAATGCGCGCGTCTAGTCTCGAACTTCCCGCAGCCCGCATAGGCCAATCTCATCGCCCGCATGAGGTATTCCCGCATCGAGGGTAGCTACTCCGGCATCGCCCCGACTTTCGAGTCCGCACGGCCACGCGACCGCATGCCCATAAAGGACGATACTAACTCGAACTCTCGTAGCCCGCATAGGCCCTCAGACCCGCATGAGGTATTCTCGAATCACGGTCCTGCATCACCGAGTCTACCCCGACGGAGGCGCTTAACCCCTAATCATCTCAAGAGATGAATGCCACAATACTATCATAACGATCGATAGTTAATAAGCACAATCGGAAACCCCTTACACAACCATCACAAGATACTAACACACGAGCATCCTAACACGCTTACTTATCAAAGCCACAAGTCAGTATTACAAGGCTATCACAAACCAATACTAGCATCTTATTCACACAAGGTTCTTTCTACTAACAACTTCGGTTATATATCCCCAAATTACTTCACAAATTAAAATCTTAAAAAAGATTTGTTTCTTCACATAAGTCACACAATACGTAGTATAAAATAGAGTGATCGCCCTTTTAAGAAAACTAAAACTCTTACCTTTGTAAAATCAAGTAACAACATTATTTTCCAAACGCCCAAGTTTGCCTAATTTCAAATGTTCACGTTTCTTATTTTAGAAAGGTTTCAGAGTTCATAGTCTTATTCATTTAAGAATATAATTCTCTTTTAAACAACTGAGAAACATAAGCCTTATATGTGAGTAGGATATTCTTGTTTATAACAATCTTATTACAAGAACCATGATCTAGAAATATCATTTTGTCTCATCTTAGCTTCTATGCAGATGGAAGTTTCTATCGGTTTTAATAATACTTAATTATTCAAAACATTTCCTTTTATTAACGCCGCAGTTGGTTTGTCGATACACATCCCGATTTCCAAAATCAAGAAAACGTTCTTAAGCCGTTATACCTAACTTCCCATAAAGCTAGTATAACTCTTAAGTTCTCAAAACCAAGTATTACTTCTCTTTCAAAACGATTTAAATCTTTTGAAATACTTCAAGTTCTTTATAATCACACATCAAGCCGCTTATAAACAAATCATTTACCTTTTAAAACCACAAAGTGTTTTCTTATCTACATAAAGTCGTTATAACCAACTTCCCATAAAGCCGTTATAACACTTTATGTTTTAAACCCATCGAATACATTTAGCACACGACGCTCACCGTACTACATAGTTCACACATATCATGCTAGAAGAGATAGGAAGAGGTTCACATACCTCGCGACGATTATCGACTAATAGCAAAATGCTCCGAGTACCTCGCCGCTTCGGCTACTCCTGCCAAGTATAACGCGCCACACGTAGTACTTCAACCTATAAGGCCACAAGGCGCTTTATTAACATTCAGATCTCATCGTAGAACATTCTACCAAAATTCGGCAAAGACTCTCCGCAACAACAGAAATCTCTCCTCTATCGAGGCCGGCTACCAAGCCAACCGGGGGTTATACATCTAATCCTAACGTACAATTCTACTTCACTACTTACTACACAAGTCTACCGTAATACAACCCTATGTAATTACGTCAAGATTCTTCTTTCAATTCAGCTTAAGTCGCAAGACATTGCTGTAAGTATTATTCAGCTTAAGTCAAAAGACATCGCGATACTACGCTCGATTCTATATATAGTATACTTCAACTATATATTCTAACAATATGTAATTTCCAATTACAATAGAGGACAAGATATTTACCTCGGAAGCCCATAATTATCCTAGCTTAAAGTCGATCCCGGGCAATCGTTTAGCTCCAACTCCGAGCGCCCAACCCGCTCTAAACCACCCTTAGAAGTTCTAACCAACTTCTACACAATACTCCAACTGACTATGGAGATTTTTCCTGTGGTTTTGTGGACCGACTAAGTATAATAGTATTTTCTGGCTTTTCAGATAGTATAACCTTAGAATACAACAAGGTATATGGCTAAGGTAATTTGGGCATTATAACAATACTTTGAGAGTATTTCTACCAAGAGGGGTATTATATGAAAACAAACTAGCAGTGGGTACCTGCCACACCACAAAGGAGTGGTGGCTACCCTCTACTACCCCACTGTGGGGACTCTCGCCAAGGGGGAGAGAGGGCTCTCGCCAAGACACTACACTGGGGAAGGAAGAAGCTTTCAAGACTTAGGCAATTTTGTGAATGAATTAGTCTTCAAAGTGGTATTTATAGTCAAGTGAAAGCCAACCAATGGCCAAGATTACACCAAGTGTTAGGCAAGTGTAGGGCCAAGATTCACCCATGTACCTAGCCAACTTGCACACAAAATATCTACCAAAAATATCTCCCACTTGCCTTCCCAAATCGCCCATGGCCGCCACTGTTTCACCAACGAGAGGTGCCAAGTGTCGCCTCTCGTTGGTCCAAAATGTTCCGCCTCTAAAAATCCGCAAAAATAAGAAAAGACATAGCCGAATTTTCCTCGCAGTTATGAAAACGCTTTAAAAAACGACTTAACCAAGGTGTTGTGCACAAATGCCATTCTACTAAGCCACCTAAAGGGGTGACACGTGTCACCCTCCTATTGGCCCAAAATAAAACATCTTCCGAAAATATCCATAATGGCCAAAATCTCAAAACGGCTGGCCCCACAAAACCAGAAATTTCTCCCGTGGCCCCACGTGACCATTTTCGAAAATAAAATTCCATAATTCTCTAATATTCCAGGAAGTCCGAATACCAAATCTGGGAATCCAATTCCCATTAACGAACCTTTTTCCTTCACAAAAACCGGAAACTTTTCCGTGGAAAAATCGCCTCTTTCTTCCTTTCCAATCTTTCTGTCGTATTCTCGTACGTACGTCCTCGCATACATACCCTAGAACTACGGGGTATAACATAAATAATACCCCAGCCCACATTACCCCAGCCCAACACCCGCGACCCGCGTGGCCCAAACCCCATTACGCCCAGGCCCCATTCCCTTATCACCACCATGCACTATATCCTCACTTCACCTTTTCTCCATCGGTCCCTGTCGACGAACAGCCTTAGAAAAGAAACCTAAACAAAACCCTAAGTTTAAATCCTCCTAACAGCCTCCACACAGCTCACCATAATCAAATCCGCCAAATCTTACCATAATAAACTCCCAAAAATCATATCAAAGCTTACCATCTATACTAATAATCCTCTTAATAGACTTACCATAACCAATAGTTTCAAATCTTACCAAAGTCGAATCCAAATCTCCCAAAATCGTTCCAGCAATTGAAGACTTACCAAAGCAAATTACCGAAAATCTTGCACCAAAAATCGTGTGAAAAACCATAACAAAATATCATCCAAATCTGCTCAAATTCTAAAAAAAAATCATTACCAAAATCTTCGTAATTTTACCAAATGGGAACCCAAAATCACGACTATATATATGGTCATTCATACATGCAATAGGGGGGCAGAGCAGAGACAGGACAATACGACGGCAGAGCAGAGACGGGTCGAACACAGAGGGCAATACGACAGTAGGGCTCAGAGGAGTCCAACAACAACAGAGGAGGAGCACATTAGAACAGACCGATCAGTGGGCTTAGCATCCGCACTTTAGCATCGCAAGAATAGGAGGTTCAAATCCATTCTCTTTTAATTCCAGCAAAGAAACCAACAAGCCAACCCTGCCCTTTTTCGCACCTTAAACCAAACATCGAGTGGATCGACGACTTGTAAGCCGCCTCATTCACGTCCTAAGGTAAACTCAATCGCCTCAAGTATTTTCATTTTTGTGTCATTTCGTGCTATAGATTCATCGCTTATTCGCCTCGTTATGATTGGGAATCGGTTTGAGTGAATTTCGAACAAATTTAAATGTGTTCGCCAATGAATGAGTCATATCGATGGACGACCAATTAGTCCTGCTTAGATCAAGTGTCCTAAGACTTTTATTTGGATTTTTACAGCTTTATATGTATTATGTGGTTACAAGCATGATTAGTTTAACAAAGTTCTTAATATATTAGTTAAGAGTAGTTTTAGTTATGTGTGAACCATTTGCCGAATGTGATAGTTAGGATCTATATGGATTAGCATACAAATGGCTTGTCAAGTATTGTCAACGGTCTAAGTCTCAGAACCGTCAAGTATTGATAAGTATATAAGTATGAAATATGTTTTACGCTGTGGAATGGGCTGTACAAATTATGGTTAATGCATTAATTGGAAGTCGAGAAACTAGTTTAAAGTTAGTCATAGATTAATTTAAACGTTCTACTATCAACTCGCCTTAAACCATTTTAAGGCTGTCCACAGATTAACTTAATATGCCTAAGTCGGCTACTGATTTTTGTGTGTGATTTGATTAATAGGTGTTCATAGTGTTAGTATAGGAACGACTCAATTCCTATATTTAAGTTAATATCTAAATGAGGTACGAATGGTCATAAAATTTGGCTCAGATAATTCCTTATTGTCACGAAAGTCTGCTAAGTTGGCATACCGCCTACTGTGTTGTCTTCCGCAGTCTTAGGAGTTAGGAGTTAGCAGGTCTGTGATATTAGTTGTATCTATCCGGATGCATTCCTCGTCAAGTCTGAAAAAATCTCAATACCTGCCCTTATATAGTTATTAACCTGCCTTGCATATCATATTCCTTTACTGCTTCCTGGCCATAAATATCAAGCCATTACCATAAATACTTAAAAGCCATTATAGTACATCTCCTTTCATAGCTCGTTATCATTGTCTATCTATTGAGTTTATTCAGTCAAAACTAACACATGAAAGAATATAAAGGGACTCAATGTTCTATGCATAATCCTAGATGTTAGCTTAATGGCATTAACAAATGAAATCCAAATCCAAAGAGTCGAACAGATGTACACGTAAGGCCAACGGTGTTACTTCTTTCCTCTTTTTTAGGTATTGATCATTTTTTCATGTGTGTTATTCGCCATTTGTTAGATATAAGGTAATATACTTTGTGCGCCATCTATAATATCCACGTTCATCCATTTTCGTAGTTGATATACTGTTTTAGTATGAATGTAAGGGACTGTCTGCAGTTTTGCCTCTGCATTACACTGTGAAAGACTGTCCCCAGAACTCTTTCTGGTGTTGTTTCTCTATTGAAATTTGCATATTCTCATTGTTATTGCATCACGAAAGGTGTCGGGCCTATTACATTTACAATTATTTCTTACTGTTCACTTTTCGGCTACAATAATTGGGGGCTTGCCCATTAGTATTGTCGTCTCTTTGCATCCACCTCCATGACAGTCTATTGTCGCTAAGCCCATTCATTTGCATTTCTTCACTTAAGTCATGGGTAGAATATCCGAATATACATACTGTTGGGCCCATTTCGCTCAAATTGTGGAAAGAGATGACATAAACATGTTAAATTTTATAGCAATGAGCTCATTAGATAGTAATGCAAAGAGATGTTCTTTTATTTCGCTTTCTCGGTTGTTGTGTATGGGCTGCTCATCTTTTGAACAAAGAAACAGAATAGCTTTCAATAGGGTTAAATTTTACTTGTTTGCTATTTGATAAGTTTTTTTTTTGGGATATATACTAATCCTTATTTTCCTTTTTTTACATGAAATGCACCGGAGCGCCAAAGAGTCTCACGGCGAGACTCATCGTGGCAAACGCGAAGACCCACATCTACATGCATTCCCGCCTGTAAATTCCTAAGACAAAATAGGATAAGACGATGTCGCCACGCTTCGAAGCCGCGATCATATCCACCTCTATATTATTTGTTTGAAATTTGTTGCCTAATTATTTAATTTTGTAATTAATGTAATACTTAGAATAGTCAAACCTTGAATCAATAAATAGAAATTAATTTAATTTTGCTTCCCTTAAGTTAATTACTTTAGGCACGCCATACATTGTTTAGCATTTATTATTAAACCACCTAATAATCTTAACTCGCATAATTAATCATATGTAGCTATGATATTATTTTCAAGATTTCTAACCCACTTGCTATAGCACCCATATAGAAATCTTATTTTTTATATATTGAGAAAACCCCCTTAAGCATGTGTTATACTAATCAAGGCAGGCAAATGTGTACATTTAGTCAAATAATCTATTTTGCACTATATATTATTTAAGGCATGCTTTAAACTTTACACGCCTTTTATAGCACTAATCTTATTAATCTTTTGCCAAAAAATACTTTTCTATTAAAATATCTTTCAAACATGCATTTTCAATAGCATAATAATTACCCTAGGTTTGGCAGGACAACCGCAAGTTAGCGGATCTTAGAGGGTGCCTAACCCCTTCCCTCTAGATTAATAAAGAACCCTTACCCAGAATATCACTAAGTTTAGCAGACCATTAAAATAGAGTTAATGTTTTACTTCAAACTAGTTAAACATTTAGGTGTCCTAATTCACCCAATTAATTAGGTGGCGACTCCGCGAACCCTTAGCATTCTAGCAACCCTTTAGCATTTTAGCACCCTTTTAAACTTTAGCATCCCTTTGCACATTTTAGCATCCTTTTAGCATTTTTAAAACCCTTTTAAACCTTTTAAACATTTAATTGTTATTTATTTTCTAACCTTTTATTTAGCAGCAGGAGTTTAGAAAATAAAAGTCGCGGTCGGAAAAGGGCGCGACAGAAATGGCGACTCTGCTGGGGAATTTAGGTTCTTAACCACAACAGACCTAGGGTTATTATTTGGCAATTATTTTGCATTTAATTTTTGTGTGTTGTATTTTGTTTTATTTATTTTTGATTGCTACCTGCTTTACTGCTTTCCTTAAACTGGCATTCCGCTCATATTTCTTCCACTCTGGAAAATTCACACAATCACACACTACATGCGAGGTGCGTTGGGTGCATCAAAGAAAATTCTTTCTTCAAAACCAAATTTAGGAGAGTTGGTAATATACGTGGAGTGCCGGCCTAACCTGGTGGCCGCGTAGCCTTCTCACTCGAGTAGTCCGCGGGAACTCAAGGCCCGTAAAAGCTAAATCTTAGCAAACTTAAGATAGAGCTATACCACCCTTATTTTAGGGCATGCATGCATTTACCTTAGGTGGTCTGGCCTCGCATCGACACCACAATTAGAAGACACTAAACTTGTCGACGGGTTTTGAACCCAACGACCAACCAAAGATATTATGTGTAGCGTGGCAATGACAGCATAAATCCAAACCCAATCATGACATGCGAAATTGGGAAAAGTGCACCGTCATTTGGTCGCCATTTCCAACAAAGGCATTATAGTTGGACGACTTGACAAATCCGTCATAATCTCGCATAAGTAACGTTTAGGCCTACCGCATAAAGGGTCCCCATGCATGTTAGGACTCGCCGAATGTGACAATTTATGCAACATGTACTTGCTAAATGTTTTTTGCAAAATTACGTGCTTTATGATAACACCGTTTGATGCATTTTTAGAAAGATTTATCATCTTCCCCAAAGGTCGGTTCAGATTTGACTCAACAATGTCTGAGCATCCACACTTTACCGTGTCCAAGGCAAGAAATGATGATATGATCGCTCGGCGCCTGAGCCAAATGGTTTGGGAATTATTCTGTCACAAGCAGAACCTTGAAGGGAGGAATATCACCATCGGGAAGAATGTATTGCAGACAAATGGCGAACAAATTGTTGATATGCATGTTGAGTTGGAGATGCTACGGAATCTGACAAACATATCCATTAGCTTGAATACCCCTATGCGGATCAAAGGGTCACTACTTCACAAACCATCCTGCATCAACCTCCACCACCACATATCTCCCAAAACTCCCACAAAGGCCACCACCACCGAACAAACCGCCCGCCACCCAACCTCAACCCCACCTTCAAAATGACCTCCTACTACCCATATACCTCACCGCTACATTTCACCATAATCAGCCCTAATCGCAGCCAACCAATACCCACGCACCACACCCATTACCAAATTTCAAAGAAACAACCTGCATACCGACTTACGCAATGTAAAACCCGCCTTTACCGTCCGTGCTTCACCAAGGGGATCATTATGAAGAGATGGAGAGGAAGTCCGAGCCAAAATGGACGAGGACGTGGCCAAAGAAATTCATAGTCCGAAGAAGCGCCGGTACGCGATCGGACAAAGGTCACGGGCGACTAGACTACGAGGATCTTTGTACGCATCCAGACGATGAACCGCCATGGGTACAAGCGTGCCAAGTTTGAACTATTTGATGGAAAAGGAACCCCGCACACCGAGGTCATATTGCGACAAGCTAATCGGGTAGGAAGAACCCAATGGCCATTATGAAGTTGTTCATTCGAGCTTGACCGGCGAGGCACTAGATTGGTATACCACCAAGATCCGCGGAAATGGTATACCGGAATGCATCGCCCAAGATTTTGTGAGCGGTTCAGTTCAACACGTAAACCGTTGCGATGTGTTCTATTTAATGAAGTTGAGAAGAAGACTACGAAACATTCGAGAATACGCCATGAGGTGGCGTTCAGAGGCAGCGAAAGTGCAACCACCCATGATGGAGAGTGAGATGACCACATTATTCGTACAATCTTTGAAGGATGCAACCTACTATGAGCGGATGATAAGCGTCATCGGGCGGAATTTTGCGAAGTTATTAGAATGGGCGACTTGCAGAAGGTATTAAACCGGTAGGATTACAACCGCAAAGATTACAGGCAACTAATAAGGCGATTCAGTCAGGGACACTTGGGAGTACTTCACAGAGGAAGAAAGAGACAGTTTCCCCTTCCATGTTTGTACAAGAACGCAAACCCGAAGCATTTATGACATACCAAAACCCATCATACTACCACAACTACCACACACAGCCTATATATAACACTTCACAAGCACCCGTTTATCCTGCCCCGCATAGATCCACCCATCAAACCCGCCAACAGAATAGAGCACCCAATGCACCCAGAGCAAATAAGAATTTTGAAGGAAAACCACCCAAAGTTCGCACCCCACTAGCTGAACCCATACCTCAAATATATGAAAGGTTGCGAGCAGTAGGCCTAATCCAACCGATTCCAGGAAGGATCCCTGACCCTATCCCAAGATGGTATGATGAGAACAAGCGCTGCGCCAGATCACCCAATAGCCCAGACATGACACCGGCGTTGCCACTCCAGGGTGACGTAATCGAGGCGTTAATCGCAGGCGGTAATGGCTAAAGGATCCTGCCCTAAATGTGCATGATAACCCCTTGCCAAACCACGACCACGTCAATGTGCACCTGATAACCTTAGATGAGGAATACACTCCCCTGCCTATACCCGCTCCGCCTGAATCAGTTATTTATCCAAGCAGGCACCACGCAGAAGCCAAAAGAAGGAGATACTGACAGCAGAGCACGAAGACCCAGCCAGCCACGATGCAGAGCAAGAAGGTGTATTGGTTGGATTTGCACTTGTCTTGGTCCGCCAGAGCACGGATAGGAAAAACGATTTATTTTAGCGTAATAATTTATAAACTCATATTTAAGCTTTAATAATGTTTTCTTCGCTTTGCTTGTAATGAACTACGCTTGACTCGATTCCCTAGTGGATACGTAGCGCCGCCTCGCCTTGGCCCCACACCTAGAATTTTAATTTTCCCAATATTCGCTTGTAATGAACTACGCTCGACCGATTCCCTCGTGGGATACGAGGCGCCTAAATCGGCTTGGCCACACCATTAGAAACTTTCCCTTTGCTTTGAAAATGACAAGAATACACATAGCCTACAAGCAACTACATTGAGACCCATTTTAGGCCAGACACCCTTTTCAAAACTGGGACAGTGTAGGAAACCAGACAGGGGTTGCAAGTCCAAACAAGCCAGGCACGCAGATATCAAGGAACAAGGCAGCAAAGTCAAATGTGAATCGACCCCCCCCAAAAAACTCACAAAATTTTCTTTGAGCGCAGGTCTCTTCATATTAATGTATAAGAAATGCAATAGCCAAGCGTAAAATACGGCAAGAAGTTTCTTCGCAAGAAACAAAGAGAGGCGTAAGATATGACAAAAAGAAAAATCTCAAAATTCAAAGTCCGTGATCGAAGCAGCAGCAGAGAGGGCATCAACAATCGAAATAAAATTCAAAGTTCCGCAACAAAACCTAGCGATCACCCTGCATAAAGTCAAACTTGCAAACCAACAGATCGCACACAACAAAGGCATCATAACAATTCACTGCGGTCTGGCAACATCTCGATTCGCCGTGCATATCGTGACGACATCTCTATCCATAAAATTGCACTTCATATATATTTATCATTTTGTTTGAACAGTATACACTAACGCTTTCAAGCTTAGCTCAGGAGCATTTATTCTACTGAGCAAAGAACACGCCCGTGCAATGACGTTATCAAAGACAAAGAAGTCTACGCAACGACGCCAACAACAATACGCCCAGTAACGACGTTATCAAGACAAAGAAGTCCACGCAACGACGCCAACCACAACACGCCCGCATAACGACGCGTGATCAAGAAGTCCACGCAACGACGCCAAAGAAGAACACGCCCAGTAACGACGTTATCAAGACAAAGAAGTCCACGCAACGACGCCAAAGAAGAATACGCCCGCATAACGACGTTATCAAGACAAAGAAGTCTACGCAACGACGCCAAGAAGAACATCGCCCAGTAACGACGTTATCAAGACAAAGAAGTCTACGCAACGACGCCAAAGAAGAACACGCCCGCATAACGACGTAATCAACAAGTCCATGCAACGACGCCAAGAAGAATACGCCCGTGCAATGACGTTATCGCAAGACAACAAGTCTACGCAACGACGCCAAAGAAGAATATCGCCCGCATAACGACGTGATCAAGAAGTCCACGCAACGACGCCAAAGAAGAATACGCCCAGTAACGACGCGTTATCAAGACAAATGAGTCCACGCAACGACGCCAAGAAGAATACGCCCAGTAACGACGTTATCAAGACAAAGAAGTCCAAAACGACGCCATCATCGCGATATTACATCTACACGGAAGATTTTCTCGTTTCAAAATTGCATTTTTATCATTCATGCTTTATTATTCTGTCTTAGCAGTTATGCACTAACTCTTCTTTGAGCTTTAGTCTACAGGAGCAGCAGCAACAAGTCCAAAAACGACGCCAAGTCTGAAAACGACGCCAAGTCCAAAAACGACGTCAAGTCCGAAAACGACGCCAAGTCCGAAAACGACGCCAAGTCCGAAAACGACGCCAAGTCCGAAAACGACGACAAGTCCGAAAACGACGCCAGGTCCGAAAACGACGCCAAGTCCAAAACGGCACAAGTCCGAAAACGACGCCAGGTCCGAAAACGACGCCAAGTCCGAAAACGACAACGAGTCCGAAAACGACGACGAGTCCGAAAACGACGACAAGTCCGAAAACGACGACAAGTCAGCATATCACATCTACGCAGGGACGATTTCTCTATTCTCATAATTGCATTTTTTTTCCTCATATATTATTCTGTCTTAGCAGTTATGCACTACCTCTTTCTTGAGCTTTAGTCCACAGGGGGCAATTGCAGCAAGGACAACGTATCCGCATTCACAATCGCAACACGTCCGCGCAAGGGCGAAATCACAAAGATTTCGCAGATCGCATCAACACAGCAGGCATCATATTTTTGCAGGATAACCTTTTCTACTCACAGTTGCATTACTTTAAAATTATGCAGTTATGCACTAACCGTTTGTTCAAGTCTTAGCATGCAGGAGCAGGAGCACAACGTGGATTTTCTCTTACAGCGAACCGGGGCAATCTGTTGGGGGGCCAACCTTCCCAACGATCGCGTAGCCGCCTCAGCCGGTCCACTCGCTTCCACATCACCGTAGAACCCAAAGACCACAAGCCATAGCGAAGACACCCTGTGTTCAAGCCAGTTATTTCCTTTTACTTTTGCACCATAACCCAGTGTCATCATAACTCGACACTGGGACAGCTTTAAGTCCGCGTTAGCCCGCCTTAGTGTTTTGACCATGGTATCCCAGTGTCGTCATAACTCGACACTGGGACAGTTTTTGATTTTTGCGTCAGCCTTGTCTACCTGCCCAGCATTTCTGCAATTCTGAAGATCGAGACAAAATTGGCTATGAGTCAACGTCTTTGTCCGAAGATTCTTCCATCATCTCCATACAAAGAGGGACATCTGTTGACACCCAATTTTGACCCTCCCGTCCAGCCATTAACCATAAAATTACACTAATTTTGTAAAATAATTTTTTTTTTAGGATTTTTATAATAAAATACAACAATAAAGCATAAATAAAGCATAAATAATCAATTTAATAATGGCGTCGCGTCTTACGTAGAGTTTTAAACACTTAGAGTCCCGCGCCCGCATTTATTAACTTTAAGCTTTGTCGTAATTCTTAAATAATTAATAAAGGCATAAAATAAATAATTTAGCGATAACGTCGTGTCAGGTAGCATAGCCGCATTAATTAGTAATCATTTGTAATTTAAAGTCAATTTTTTAATCTAATATATGCATTTAATAGCGTCGCATTTATAAGGCTTTAAACAATTCTTAAATATCGTACTTGCATTCGGCATTTAAGTAATTTAATATAAACTCAATGCAATCTTAATTTAACTTCGCAATAATGCAATAATAAGATTTTAATAGCGCCACATTCTAGAGCATTAAGCATTAATTAAATAACATACCCGCATTTATTTTATAACAATTAGATAATTTAATCACAATTAATTAATTACTTTGTCACTAATTAAGAGCCTAAAACTAATAATTATAACACTAACTTAAAACTCTACCTAATTAAAACTAACCTAATACTTAATACCCAATACCTAAATAATACCCAAATTACGATGACACCGCGACGCGTGGCCCAAACCCCATTACGCCCAGGCCCCATTCCCTTATCACCAGCAGCCCATAGACCATATCCCTCACTTCAGCCTTTTCCCTCCACTGGTCCCTGTCGACGAACAGCCTTAGAAAAGAAACCTAAACAAAACCCTAAGTTTAAATCCTCCTAACAGCCTCCACACAGCTCACCATAATCAAATCCGCCAAATCTTACCATAATAAACTCCCAAAAATCATATCAAAGCTTACCATCTATACTAATAATCCTCTTAATAGACTTACCATAACCAATAGTTTCAAATCTTACCAAAGTCGAATCCAAATCTCCCAAAATCGTTCCAGCAATTGAAGACTTACCAAAGCAAATTACCGAAAATCTTGCACCAAAAATCGTGTGAAAAACCATAACAAAATATCATCCAAATCTGCTCAAATTCTAAAAAAAAAATCATTACCAAAATCTTCGTAATTTTACCAAATGGGAACCCAAAATCACGACTATATATATGGTCATTCATACATGCATAGGGGCGAGCGAGAGACAGACAATACGACTACAGAGCAGACGGGTCGAACACGAGGGCAATACGACGCAGGGCTCAGAGAGTCCAACAACAACAGAGGAGAGCACATTAGAACGAGAATTGATCGGGGCTTAGCATCCGCACTTTAGCATCGCAAGAATAGGAGGTTCAAATCCATTCTCTTTTAATTCCAGCAAAGAAACCAACAAGCCAACCCTGCCCTTTTTCGCACCTTAAACCAAACATCGAGTGGATCGACGACTTGGTAAGTCGCCGATTCGGTCATGTCAGGAGGTAAACTCAATCGCCTCTCAAGTATTTTCATTTTTTTTTGTGTCATTTCGTGCTATAGATTCAGTCAGTTATTCGCCTCTGTTATGATTGTGGGAATCGGTTTGAGTGAATTTCGAACAAATTTAAATGTGTTCGCCAATGAATGAGTCATATCGATGGACGACCAATTAGTCCCGTTTTAGACTGTTAAGTGTCCTAAGACTTTTATTTGGATTTTTACAGCTTTATATGTATTATGTGGTTACAAGCATGATTAGTTTAACAAAGTTCTTAATATATTAGTTAAGAGTAGTTTTAGTTATGTGTGAACCATTTGCCGAATGTGATAGTTAGGATCTATATGGATTAGCATACAAATGGCTTGTGCTTGAAGTATTGTCAATGGTCTAAGTCTGTAAACTGGTCAGTATTGATAAGTATATAAGTATGAAATATGTTTTACGCTGTGGAATGGGCTGTACAAATTATGGTTAATGCATTAATTGGAAGTCGAGAAACTAGTTTAAAGTTAGTCATAGATTAATTTAAACGTTCTACTATCAATCCCTGTCTTAAACCATTTTAAGGCTGTCCACAGATTAACTTAATATGCCTAAGTCGGCTACTGATTTTTGTGTGTGATTTGATTAATAGGTGTTCATAGTGTTAGTATAGGAACGACTCAATTCCTATATTTAAGTTAATATCTAAATGAGGTACGAATGGTCATAAAATTTGGCTCAGATAATTCCTTATTGTCACGAAAGTCTGCTAAGTTGGCATACCCCGCCTACTGTGTTGTCTTCCGCAGTCTTAGGAGTTAGGAGTTAGTAGGTCCGTGATATTAGTTGTATCTATCGGATGCATTCCTCGTCAAGTCTGAAAAATCTCAATACCGCCTCTTATATAGTTATTAACCCGCTTTGCATATCATATTCCTTTACCGCTTCCTGGCCATAAATATCAAGCCATTACCATAAATACTTAAAAGCCATTATAGTACATCTCCTTTCATAGCTCGTTATCATTGTCTATCTATTGAGTTTATTCATCAAACTAACACATGAAAGAATATAAAGGACTCAATGTTCTATCATAATCCTAGATGTTAGCTTAGCGCATTAACAAATGAAATCCAAATCCAATGAGTCGAGCAGATGTACGTACGCGTCAATGGTGTTACTTCTTTCCTCTTTTTTTAGGTATTGATCATTTTTTCATGTGTGTTGTCTGCCATTTGTTAGATATAAGGTAATATACTTTGTGCGTCATCTATAATATCCGTCGGGTTCATCCATTTTCGTAGTTGATATACTGTTTTAGTATGAATGTAGCGGATCGTCGCAGCTTTGCCTCTGCATTACATCGTGAAGCATCGCCCCTAACTCTTTCTGGTGTTGTTTCTCTATTGAAATTTGCATATTCCTCATTGTTATTGCATCACGAAAGGTGTCGGGCCTATTACATTTACAATTATTTCTTACTGTTCACTTTTCGGCTACAATAATTGGGGGCTGGCCCATTAGTATTGTCGTCTCTTTGCATCCACCTCCATGACAGTCTATTGTCGCTAAGCCCATTCATTTGCATTTCTTCATGAAGCTGCTGTTGGGCCGAATATCTGAATATACATACTGTTTTGGGCCCATTTCTCGTTCAAATTGTGGAAAGAGATGACATAAACATGTTAAATTTTATAGCAATGAGCTCATTAGATAGTAATGCAGCAGTATGTTCTTTTATTTCGTTTCTCAGGTTGTTGTGTATGGGCCTGCTCATCTTTTGAACAGCAAACTGTAACAGTTTCAATAGGGTTAAATTTTACTTGTTTGCTATTTGATAAGTTTTTTTTTTTGGGATATATACTAATCCTTATTTTCCTTTTTTACATGAAATGCACCGGAGCGCCAAAGAGTCTCACGGCGAGACTCATCGTGGCAAACGCGAAGACCCACATCTACATGCATTCCCGCTTCAGAAATTCCTAAGACAAAATAGGATAAGACGATGTCGCCACGCTTCTTGGAAGCCGCGATCATATCCACCCTCTATATTATTTGTTTGAAATTTGTTGCCTAATTATTTAATTTTGTAATTAACAGAATACTTAGAATAGTCAAACCTTGAATCAATAAATAGAAATTAATTTAATTTTGCTTCCCTTAAGTTAATTACTTTAGGCACGCCATACATTGTTTAGCATTTATTATTAAACCACCTAATAATCTTAACTCGCATAATTAATCATATGTAGCTATGATATTATTTTCAAGATTTCTAACCCACTTGCTATAGCACCCATATAGAAATCTTATTTTTATATATTGAAAACCCCTTAAGCATGTGTTATACTAATCAAGGCAGGCAAATGTGTACATTTAGTCAAATAATCTATTTTGCACTATATATTATTTAAGGCATGCTTTAAACTTTACACGTCTTTTATAGCACTAATCTTATTAATCTTTTGCCAAAAAATACTTTTCTATTAAAATATCTTTCAAACATGCATTTTCAATAGCATAATAATTACCCTAGGTTTGGCAGGACAACCGCAAGTTAGCGGATCTTAGAGGGTGCCTAACCCCTTCCCTCTAGATTAATAAAGAACCCTTACCCAGAATATCACTAAGTTTAGCAGACCATTAAAATAGAGTTAATGTTTTACTTCAAACTAGTTAAACATTTAGGTGTCCTAATTCACCCAATTAATTAGGTGGCGACTCCGCGAACCCTTAGCATTCTAGCAACCCTTTAGCATTTTAGCACCCTTTTAAACTTTAGCATCCCTTTGCACATTTTAGCATCCTTTTAGCATTTTTAAAACCCTTTTAAACCTTTTAAACATTTAATTGTTATTTATTTTCTAACCTTTTATTTAGCAGCAGGAGTTTAGAAAATAAAAGTCGCGGTCGGAAAAGGGCGCGACAACCACCTACTCTCGTTCACGGCCTAACAGATTTTGCCTGTTCGTATCTACCAACTTATTCTAACACATGTACATAGTCTCAATATCCCTCGTTCATGATACTAAATCTTACAACAATCCCATCACTTACTCCGCACGAATCTCATCTCATGCTATCCTCTTAAGCATACCACGTAGCTTAATTTACAAACATAGTCTCCCATTAGGTCTCTTAATTAAACTTCTTAAGGGTCCATTTATTTCTCAAACAACTCATCATCTCCTAATTATCTCAAATTAGTACGTACAACCTTGATGAGAGTTCATCAACCCACTCCATACCTTCCCGGTATCTAATTAGTCCTTATCAATCCTTGGTATTCCAATATCATTCTAGGCAACACGTGTCTGACCCTTATACATAAATATGTATAGTTGTATGTCACTATACCCACTATACTACCATCATAACTACCCTGGATATGCAATCCATAAGCTTTCTGGGTCATCACGCCTTTCTCGTGGCTGAACAACATAACTCGTTAGGGAGAGCGACCCTAACCAGCGGCTCTGTCGCACGATCTTAGAGTGAGAAGAATGAAACCAATCCTAAATGTCTGCGACCTCACGATTATAGATGTGGTGCACAACACACCGATAATCAAGACTACTAGACACGGTGCGTAGACACTTTCCAGAGACTAAGCGCTCGATACCACTTTTGTCACGACCCGGCCCGGGGCCGTGGCGGTACCTGCAGGGGTACCATCAGTATATGTCGAGAGAATAGCAATGAACATACATAACACATTACTTAGAAAAAGGGTAATCATTCTTGGTCGGTAGATAAGTTTCGCTTATAAAACATACTTAAACAAAAGTATAGTAATACAACCGGTTCTTATAGCCCAAAACACCAACGTGACTCTGACCTACAGGAATAACAAGCGTGGCGGGACGGGGCCCATACCCCTGAATGTACAAAAGTCTATAACCTCGAGAATCATACCAAAAGACAAGCCTCGGAGAGATGGAGCTTCCGAGAAATGAGCAGTGATCTGAAGTGCGGACCAAAGCTACGTATCTCGACTGCGGCATGACGCGGCCGAAGGAGGTCGATCTGGTATCAAGTATGTGGCGAAAATCAGTAATGAATTCATAATAGCATATATATAAAGCAGGAGACATGTATGATAGCCAAACTACCGTACACAACATATACGTGACCATGTGTCAAGTCAGGGACTCACGCCCTCTAAGTCATCACTCAAATATAACCATAGGTCTCATGCCCATAATATCAATCGTGCCCGTGGAATTCCTTCCTCATTGCCGGCAGTCTATGATGTAACAACACTAAGGAATACATATGAATACTAGATCCCACCTGTATCATAAGAACCGTACGAGGCAAGTACGAAGGCATAGCTACGGATCCACCTGCGTCCTCAATCGGCCGGCAATACGAAGCGCTACGGATCCACCGTCAACAATACTATAATCGAAATCACGGTGGCGGCAAGTGCGATAGCCTCTACAGATCCACCTGCGTCACGCATCGGCCGAGGGGCAAATCGCAGCTAACCACCGATCCACTGCATCACACCACTTCGCCCCAACACGGCCAAGCGAAAGCCAACTACGGATCCACCTGCATCACGTCTCGGCGGGGCGGTGCGAGCTAACTACTAGATCCACCTGCATCGTGAGACCTCGTAGAGCTAATCCATGGAATAATCATCGGCGAAACGAACCCTCATCATGGCGCATACGTGGAATCCTCCATCACCGAGTGCGCCCAAATAGACTCATAATTACATGCTTTTAATTCGAATTGCAATACCATGCCTTTATATAAACCAAGACAATTACCATGCCTTCTTTTCACATAAACCAAGAGAATTCTTATTTAAGCAAGCCAAAGTACTATGTACGTACATTCTTTTCGAAAGCCTCCTTTTTATGTAAAATCCAAGATACTAACACTCGTAGTATCGGCGTGTCTATTTTTCAAAGTAAGTTACTACACCTTTAGAAAAATCATTTCATAGCTTGAAACCAAGTAACTTCAATTTTCCCACAATCTAGACAACTTATGCTCATTAATCAAAATAGACAACTTTTATAACCTTCCATAAAGTTATTATAACCAACTTCCCATAAAGCCGTTATACTAACTTTATGCTTTAAATTCGACATCCTTATCCATTCATAAGGCCGTTATAACTAACTTCCCATAAAGCCGTTATAACTCCTTATGAACCATTCGTTCTTTTACTAGCCAAGAGGCTTATACTTCAAACAAATTCATACAATTTTCAAAATACTTCAAGCCTCTTATCCTTTAGAAAATAAGTTTCTTACCTCCAAAATTTAAGTCTCTTATCTTTTAGAATAATTCAATATTCAATACTTTCACACCAAAAGTACTCTATACTTCATTAGGTCAAGAAAATCCTTGTCTATCTTTTTTAGGATAAACCATTCCTTAAGAACAAGCGGGTTAACTTCTTAACCAAACTTAGACATTTTCTTAAAACAAGTCAAGTATAACAAAAGGATTTACTTCATTCAAAACACGTACGTCTACCGTACTATATAGTTATAACTACTCATGCTCAAAGGATAAGAAAGTTTCCACATACCTCTTCGGTCAATCCACTTGCTAAGCTCAAACTACCGCAAGTAATATGCCAACCTATAATAACCATAATACGTTTATTAACCTCTAATTTCAATGTAGGAATTATCTAAGTTCAAAGCCCCTAAATTCTATGGAAAATTGGGCAGCATTTCCTTTGTTTCTACATACTTTGCCACCTTTTTAAGGTCCGAATTCAACATCCAAACGCCACTTCTTAGGCCCAACAATCCAAACAATCTCAAGGGGATTACACACCTAAACTTGAGTGTGTAAAATTTTGCCCCAAAAGGTAAAACAATTAACTTAACAAGTCTAAGGTAGTTTTTAGGCTACAACATGCTCACATAATCTTCTTAACCAATTCTTTCACATCCAAACCATATTTCTTACATGCAATGACTCTAAGAGCATTATTCACTACCACAAGTTCTTTCTTCTTAACATGCAATACTAGGAACTAATTCTAAAGGAAGAAATGTTACCTTAAAGCTTTAGCCAAATCTATTCCAACAATTTTGCTAGCCTCCTTTCCAAGAATACCACCACAAGCTAGCCACAAGCTTCATTCTTGTTCTTAACTTTTCAGATTTTTCCTAAGGCTAGAATTTCTCTTGGGATTTTAGAGAGAAGGAGGAGCTTGAACTTTTAAGAGAGAAGGGAGAGCTTTTGTCTAAGAGAGAGATGAAGTATGACCAAGTCTTGAAGACTTGGTCAATATAGTGCATGCAAAATCAGATGGGGGGGGGAACACTTGTCACCCTCCCAAGGTCTTTTAAAAGAAAAATCTGACTTTTCCTAAGTTTTCGCCCGAGAATCCGCCTCGGCGCGCGGCCGCTTCCGTGCGCGCGGCCGCAACTCTGCGGACCCTCGGATCTTCGTGTGCGCGGCCTGCTTCCGCGCGACGCTGAAACTCAGCGACCCTCAATACATTCGGCGCGCGCCACTGCGCGCCCGCGCGGCCATCGCCTCGTCAAAACACATTTTTGTCCGATTGCGCCGAACTTGTAATTCTCATAACTTTACTCCGACGTCCTATCGGCGAGCGGTTGGTTGCGTTGGAATCTAGACTCAACGAACTACGCCTGTGCCTCTGAAACACTTAGGAACTCTCAATGTATCGGGTCATAGCTCGCCTCAAAGTTGACTAAAACCCGTCCGGAACAATCCGTCAACCTATCCTTAGAAAATTTTAAGTCTTACCCCCTTTCGTATGCTCTCATGCGCATGACCTGAACTACGGGGTGTAACAGTGTTGGTCTTGATCTTAAAGATGGTCGCGTCCTTGTCGAATCTAGACCCTTCAAAAATCTTCTAGTTTCGCCATGTACAGATGAAATAAACCGTGCTAGCTAGAGCCACGCGTTTTGCCTTGGAGTGTCAACCAGTGTCGCGACCTTCCTTACGGATGAATTTCAAAGCACTGTCTACTGTGGTCATAACTCTAGTGATACCTATCCAACTCCTGATGCTGGACCAAATATAAGCACTACTGGAGAAAGAGAAGAATAGGTGAGCGACAGATTCATCAATCTGCTGACAAAAAGTACAGGTCCTGTCGATGTCCACATAAAAAATCATGTCCTTTGTGCGCAATTTTTTCTTTATACTTAACCAAAGAATGAATGCATGTTTCGGGAGGATACATGGATTCCATACTTCGCGATCCCAGTGCACTTTCAGGCCACGTAATCTAACGAAATCATAAGGAGTGCGTCTGTCATGAGTGGTCGACGTCGGATCGTACCAACCAGCTAGGTTAGTTTCAGCCTGAGCGATGGATCCGACAATATTCAAAATCTGGTCCCTAATATCCATAATTCGTTTGATTAAGGGGGAGTCATGGCTCCTAGCATTCCTATTCCAGATGTTGTCACGGCTGAGATACTTTTGCGTGATCCATTTGATCTTCTTTCTTTTGATGGATGTTCCAAAGACATTTAGAAAGGAGGGAACGATTTCATGCCCTCATATCTCTAAAGTCGAGACCACCTTCTATTTTTGGTAAGCAACACTCCGACCATGAAACAAGTGGATTTTTTGAATTCCATAAGAACTTACGGCATAAACTTACAATTTTATCGCAAACAGCTGCCGGAATGGGGAGAATGGATAGCCAAAAACACTCGACGCCTTGGATGACGGATTTGATGAGTTCCCGTCTACCCGCATATGAGAGGGTGATGCTGGTCCAGGCGTTAATGTAGGAGGCAATCTTTGCAATAAAAGGCTCGTAATGAACCAACCTAAGCTTCTCGACAGCCAGCGGAATACCGAGGTATCAGAAAGGCATCGAGCCTATGTCGAAGTTAGTAATCTCCTTAATATCCTCCAGCTCTTGGGCCACGATCCCAGCCGTATAAAGGTTGGATTTGATGGCATTCAAGTTCAAACCTGAGCATTTCTGAAAATTTTCTAAACAATCCATAAGAATACGGACTGAGGTAGTGTCTCCCCTCGACACGAGCATTAGATCATCCGCAAAAGCTAAGTGGGTGATCCTAGGGTTATAGCATTTTGGGTGATAGTTGAACGTAGCCACCCGCGTTCTAGTATTCAGCAATCTTGAAAGGTATTCTAAGCAAATGACAAAGAGGTAAGGGGATAGGGGATCGCCTTGGCGCAATCCTTTTTGCCCTTTGAAGTGCCCATGAATATTGTCGTTGATAGCAACCAAATATGAAGAAGTGGATACACATTCCATGATCATAGAGACAAAATGTTCAGGGAAGTTTAGACTGATGTGGGTGGCCGTTAGGAACTCCCAGTTGACAGAATCAAAAGCTTTCGTAGGTCTACTTTCAGTATACACATTTGTTAGACCCTTTTGTGGTTATAGCCCCTCAGAAGCTCTTGGGCTAAGTGAATATTGTCAGTCATGCTTCTGCCTTGAATAAAGGCGGACTGCGCACGATCGATGAGTAAATCTAGAGTTGGTTCGACCCTAGAAGCCATGATCTTAGTAATAACCTTATAGATAATATTGCAACAAGAGATAGGCCTGTAATCAGTGACTGCAGGGCAGTGAGGATATTTTGGGACCAGAGCGATAATCGTGTGGTTGATTTGCTTGAGGAGCTTGACCTCGTTAAAAAATTCCTTGACTGCTTTGCAAAAGTCCATGCCCACAATATCCCACGATTTCTTGTAGAAACCAACGGAGAATCCATCAAGTCTAGGGGCTTTGTCATCCCCAATATCGAACACAGCTTGTTTGATGTCCCTATCTATGACCTCTCTCATTAGATCCACACTCTGCTCATGTGAAAGTCGATTTCCAGAATATATGACCCCCATGTATATAGGTTCACAAAGGTCTTTAGTACCCAGAAACCCCTTATAGTAATTCAGGAATTCCGTCACTACTTGGTCATTGGAAGTTGTGAGTGAATCATCTTGCTTCGTAATAGCCGCAATGTAATTTAGCTTCGCATTCCTTTTAACTATTCCGTGGAAGAATTTAGTGCATCTGTCGCTGTTTTTCAGATGCTCACACTTGGAGAGTTTCCTGAGGAAGCTCATTTCAGCTTCACAAAGTGCGATTGATTTGTGCCTAAGGTCAACAACCCGCATATGCATTTGGTTATCCTGCGGGTTGTTCATGACATCCCGTTGGGCAATTTCAAGGTCATCTTTTTCCCTCTTAACACGAGTTGAAATATGGGAGTAATCCTTCTGATTTAGCTGTTTTAGGGGAAATTTGACAAACATCAGCTTCCGGCAAAAGTAGAATTGTGTCATACCCACTATGCTCTGTTCCCATGCATCAGCTACAATGTTCCCAAAGTTAGGGTGCTGAGACCACATGTTGAAGAATTTGAAAGGTTTATTATTCCTCCTTGTTTGTTCAAAAATGGAGACAAGGCAAGGAGAGTGGTCTGAAAAAGTCCCAGGTGTTCTGAAATCAGCGTGGCTATACCAGCCCGCCTGCAGCCAAGGACCACTAATGAGTTCCCTATCCAGCTTGCTGAATTTTCCGGCACGGCTGAACGTGAAAGTGCATCTAGTGGAATGCATGTCGACTAGCCCCAACTCATGGAAACAGTCGACGAAATCCTTGGTGTCATAGATAGTGAAATCCAGTGGAATGAAGAATGTGCAATACCTTTTCTGACGTCGCTGCAGCAAAAAACGAGTATAACAACGCCGACGTGAGTTTGTTTTGCCGGAGAATCACCGGAGAAGGTTAGATAGATCTGCGCTTTGGTTTTGGGATTCGTTGGGTTAAGTTTGGGCTTTTATATGTTTCGGAGTGAGGGGTAAAATTGTCATTCTATTATTTAGTAATAGCCCTGAAAAACAATAATTAAAGACTTTTGTTTTGATGTTTCGGAGTGAGGGGTAAAATTGTCATTCTATTATTTAGTAATAGCCCTGAAAAACAATAATTAAAGACTTTTGTTTTGAGGGGCAAAAATTAAAGACTAGCTCATTTGAAGGATATTCGTAAGAATTGCCTAATTATTAGTCCCCACTACTGCACTAGCAAGGAAGTCATTCTGCAATTAAACTGACAAAGTTTTGTTATTACCTTGTGTATGTTGACCAAAGCCCTCCAATATCTTTCTTCTTAAATGTTTAAAGCCACACAACCTCCTTACCCCAGAAATAAAGGAAAAGGAACACAAAATGTAAAGTAAGGCTGGCCAACGGGGTGGGGTATACCGACCCCGACCCCGACCCCATACCGACCCCGCTCCGACTCCACCTGCACTACACCGGTATTCGGTATTGGTACGGGACCGAAAAAAAATATCGACTCCGACACCGACCCAACCCCGCCCCAGCCTCGACTCCACCCCGACCCCGACCCCTTCTAGCCGTTGCACAACGGCTTTGCCCAATTTGGCCGTTGTGCAACGGTCAAATCCCCCTCCCCCAACCCCCCTACCCCCTAATATTTATTTTTAATCCTTAAGTTATTATATTTACACTTTAATCTAATTTTTCCAACTATAAATACTTCATTTTCTCTTCATTCTTTCTCACAAATCTTCCTACAATCTATTTCTCATTCTCTTTACATTGTCTACTAAGTATTCCATTTTATTTATTTATTTGAGAGTGAAGTTGACAACTAGCTTGAGTATCATCCATCGAACAAAGTTTCAATTTTCAACATCTCGATTACACGTCGACGTTACGTCGGCGTTTGGTACATACGTTCCTTTATTAAATTATTATTATTTCTTTATTTTAATTAGCGCACTTAATTTCATTATCTTTAACTATTTATTAGCATAAATTAAAATGAAAGGATTAAGAGGTATGTTGGGTATGTCTGGTTCTACTAGTAGGGGTAACAAGAGAAAGAGTACTTCTTCTAGTCATCATATTCCTCCCAGACATTATGATTTTATTGATACTGAATTATTTTCTGAAGTACCGTTAGATTTAGACGATGAGCTATTACAAGAGTTTAATTTAGAAGATAATCTAGATGACACACCAACTAATCTAAATAACACGCCCACTAATGCACCTCAAACTGGAACGTCTCCTATTTCCCCTAGTATGAGACAAGGCCCACCAGAATAAAAATTAACATCACATGTATGGTCTTTTTTTGATAGAGACGTAGAAAAACAAGCTGCTAGATGCACAATTTGTAAAAACATTTATAAATTTAAAATTGGAAAAGGTCATGGCGGGACGGGAGGTTTAACTACACATTTGAATAACAAACACAAAGCTAGGTGAGATGAATATAAGGCTCAAATGTTGGGTAAGTCAATGCCCTCTCAGTCTCAGTCGAGACAAGATTCACTCTTGTCCCGCACTGTGCAGTGGTCAAATTGACCACTATAACGAGGCGATTGTAAACCTAAATACGATAAAATGAAAGATATGGAAGAATTATCAAAATTAGTTGCAGTGGAGAGTTTGCCTTTTTCATTTCCTGAATCTCCTGGTTTTATTCATTATATAAGATCAATGTACAATCCTGCTTATAACGGTTTTCCTAGATCAACTGTTAGGAGAGATATTTTTAATTTTGCACACGAATATCAACAATATTTACGTTATTATTTATATCATTACCCTGGAAAAGTATATATCATATCTGATATAGGCCGTAGTACTAACGACCATGATTATTTAACGGTAACATGTCATTGGGTAGATTATAAATGGTGTATGCAAAAACGTATTTTAGCATATAGATAGTATGTACACTAATATTTTTTTTTTCAAGAAAATATTTCTTATGTTTGCGATTATTATGACATAACTGATAAAATCATGACTATTACATTAGATAACGCTTTTTCTAATATTTCTGTTGTTAGATTATTAAAAACTGTCTTAACTCCATCTTTTTCAGATCATTTTCATATAAAATGTGCATGTCATATTTATAACTTAGTTGTAAAGGATGGTATATCACTTTTTGAAGACATTCTTAAAAAAATTCAACTTGCTATAAACTATATTTAAAAAAATAATAGAATACAACGACTAAAAGAATATAAAAAAACTTGTCACGATTGTGGTCTACCGTACAGAAAAGTTCCTGAAGAAGTATGCACTAGATGAAATTCTTTATACAACCAACTACGTGTTGCTTATGAGATAGACAACCTATAACCCAATTTTTTAACGCCCGTAATCGAAATCTTAATGATATGCTTATAGATTTCGATTGGGATACAAATTTAGAACTTAATACATTTTTAGAGAAATTTTATCTAGCTACTAAAGAATTTTTCGGTATTTATTATCCTACTATTTCATCAATGTTATTTTATATAGCTCTAATATTTATATTACTTAGTGAATATATGGCAAAATCAGCTTATAAGGCACCTATTAAAAAAATGTTTCTAAAAATGAAAAAATATTTTATTCCTATTCCCCAAATATTTTTTTATTAGTGTTGTATTAAATCCGTCTATTAAAATAGACGGTTGTAAAAATTTTATTGAAACTATTTATGATTGCATAGATAAACTTCCACCTCCAACTCCTAAAAATTCAAATGACCCACCACCTATTGAAAAAACTAGAGAAGAAGTGTTGTCTAGCATTCAAGATGAATGTAAAAAAGTATATACACATTACCAACAAGAAAATGCTAGCAACCAACCGGCTTTCATGCCATCTTCTTCTTCTTCTTCTTCAACACAACCTCAAAAACGACATGTTGTTTCTGCGGCTAGTGTTCAAAGCCTCAGACAGAGAATATTTAGTGGTAACATTTTTAACCAAACTAGTGAGTTTGATGTTTTTATTTTGCAGAGTGTTGTACCGTACGAAACAATTGAAAATGAAGAGGGACGTGAAGATTTGCTAAAATACTGGAGGGAGAATGAGAGAAATTTTCCAACACCAGCTAAGATGACCCGAGATGTGTTGAACATTCAAGCGTCATCAACAGCGTCTGAAAGCGCATTTTCTGCGGGAAGATTTCAAATAGGGGAGCACAGACATTCATTGGCAGGAGACTCATTAGAGATTGCAGTTCTATTCAGAGACTGGATTCGTGCGGAGCGTAGGAGGTGCGGCCAACCGGAGATCAGCGAAGAATAAGACTACAACTACAATGAAATCTTATCCGACGGATGTGCAAGCGACGTCGACCAATTTGACCAAGATATACCAATTCCAACCGAAGAACCACAAGAAATTATAAAGAAACTAGAAAATGTGTTTCTTAAAATGTAATTCTTTTAATTGTAATTTTACTATGTTATTTATTTACAACTTTCAATATCACGAAGTTGCAATTTTGATACAAAAAAAAAATCATACTTCTAGTGATCTAGTCGAATAATATAAGAGATACAAAAACAGCATTGAGATGTTTTTATTAAACTATCTTGTTGTGTGTGTGTTATTTATTTATTTATTTAATTTAAAGGCAAATAAAAAAATAACCCACCCTACCCCACCCCCGAGCACATCGATATCGGGACGGGACAGCGACAAACCCCGTCAGCCCTCGACCCGTCAGCTCCGCCCCGACGCTGCCCCACCCCGCCCTGTTGGCCAGTCCTAAAGTCATCCTTCAATTAACGAAAGAAGAAAAAATATCAATGGTAGGAGAATTAGTCAAAAGCTGATTTTTGGCAAATTATAAAGGAGACAATGATGACCTTTTGTGTCCTTGTGCGCAACGTGGTAATGGTCTAACCTTTGAAATCAATTGAGTTATCATGATTAACTCTTTCACAATTCTGTCGGATCGGGGTGTGGGGGCTCCTGGAGTAGAAGATCCACCTTTTTGGAAAAAAAATGATGACCTTTTGTGGAATCATTATTGCAGTAATGTTTGAATGGGCACAGTATTCTCTTTAAATAATCTATCCACCCCTTCACATCCTGTAGCGATGAAATTAGGGCTTTAATGTCCGCAAATTTAAAATTTTAATTAATAAAATAGTAATGTCTAGCGCTGCATCCAAATCAGATCAATTGTCATTAATACGCGTATTCTCTCTCGGATACGACAACAACAGCTTGTCCGGCTTTATTCCTTAAGATGCTTACTCCGGGCTTATCCTATACCCGAACTCATTAATATCCGGTTTTAATTCAAGTTGTACACACGTACATGCCACGTGTTACCCCCAAATTTAACGTATACAAATTCAGTATGTTTTGAGACAAAATGAAAAATTATTAAAATACCGAAAGACAATATAAACTAGCAACTTGAGAAGCAGATCATTAGTTATTACACCATAAGCCATGGTGAAGGTATCCAACTTCAAGTGGTGCTTTAGTGAGCAAAAATATTTTGGAAGTATTATTAAAGGGGACTACAGAGGATGAGAACTGAGAAAGCAAAGAAGAATTTTACTTCATTTTGTTTCATGGTAAAAAAAAGGAGTAGCTTTTAGGGTTGCATTATTTTTTATTTTTTTACGACGGGGAATCCGAAGCCGCTACTTTATTACAAGTGTGCACTGGGTAAACCCTCGGACTGACGCAATAACCTGCAAATCACGTCAGTCAGGTAAACCACACTTGACAAGCCATGTGTGACAGACTCAACCAAGAAGGTGTTGGCAGGGGAATCGAACTCGTAACCTTTCGGTCTCGCGCTCTCCTACTCCACCAACTTGACTACCCCTGCGAGTTTTAGGGTGTAATTATTAGTTACATCATCAACAGTTTTGGGAAGACAATAGAAAAGAATTCGAAAGAGAGAATTCATATGAATGAGGTTTGGTTAACTTTTACGGAATATTTGACGGTGACATTTCAACAGAAATAAGTTGAGCCATCAGATTTTATTTTATTGAGATGGCATGATCCTAGCTAACTACCGGAAGAAACTTGAGGGAAATATACCGGAGGGGATCCTCATCTATAAATATTTGTATGACTATAAATTATCTCAGTAGAAATAAAATGAAAAGTTTAAAGCTAAAGTGTTATAAATAAGAAACTATGACTTAGACCAACTAAAAAGAAAAAAAAAGATGGGGACAATTGAAATTTTATAAATGCACAGAAAGTCAAACAAATGATTTCAGGAATATTTTACTGGAATCCGTTGAAAAGTACGTAGGGAAGTATATGGAAGGCCTCTGCCTCTATGTAATGCCATGTCGTGGATTGGTCACCACTCACCAGAGATTAACTCTTTCTTCAACTTCGTCTAATAATATTATTTGTGTTAATGGCTGCTCATAGCATTATTGCCTCATCCTCCATACCTCCACCTTCATCTTCATCTCATAAGTATCATGTTTTTTTGAGTTTTAGAGGGAAAGATACTCGCAAAACTTTTATAGACCACCTCTACTCAATTTTGGTGCAAGTTGGGGTTCATACATTTAAAGACAATGATGAGCTCAGGAAAGGCACGGAAATCAGACCTGAACTGCTTCAAGCTATTGAAGATTCCATGATCTCCATTGTTGTGTTTTCAAAAAATTATGCCGAGTCAAGCTGGTGTCTTGATGAGCTTTTGAAGATCCTGGAGTGCAGAGAGCAGCATGGTCAGCCAGTTATTCCTATTTTCTACGACGTTAATCCTTCTGAGGTACGTAGACAAGCCGGTACATTTGGTAAAGCACTTGCTAAACACAAAAAACGTTATGGGAAGGAGAAGGTGGCAAGGTGGAAAGCTGCTGTCACAGAAGCTGCGAATTTATCGGGATGGGATTTGCAAAAAGTCGAGGACGGGTACTCTAACTTGCTCAAACTTGACTTTAACTTTTCTATACTGATAGCTTACCTAAAAGTTAACTACAGATAGCCGGTAGTTAAGTAGAACTATAGCTAGTCTCTATTTCACACCCTTAAAAAACATAAATTTCATATCTTAGGTTTCTCAAAATTTATTGCATCACTTTAACTAAATACTTGCTACCAAAAAAGTCAAGCCAATGACTAAAGGAATCTGCAGACCTTAATAGACAATAGTCATGATCACAAATCGACACAATGAGGAAGAATCAATTCAAAGAAAAAAGACATGGATCATGATACCTTGATATTCAACCTATTAGAAGCTATATTAGCCAGATTAGTAGTTGAAGAAAGTGGAGTGAATAATAGAAGGAAGGTAACCATGGATTAGATAGTTCAACACCAAGAGTCCATATATAATTAGATCTATTCAGAGGAACACATATAAGTTTGTTTCATCTGTATAACAAAGTTGTAGTAATATCTACTTTAAACTTTTTTTGGTAAGTACAAATGTTTATTTACCAAGATATACTTTAAAGTTTAAACTTATCTAGTAATAATAGAGAGTTTCCTTTGCAAACATGGATTCTTCAATTACATTCTAGTATAAATTGGCCATAAAATTTTAGTTAATTTTGATGTTCTAAATATTAGGTTTCAAAATCCTACATATTAGGAAAATAGTTACTCCTAAATGACCATTTTAGCAATATAAAATTTATTTTCAAAGAGTAAAAAAGTCGACCAACATTTCGTGTTACAGTTTGTGCTTTTAGTCTAGTGTGTATATATGTATAGATTTGTTTCTAGGCTAAACCTCGACAACACATTCCTAAACAACATAAAATTCTAATTTTATACCTGCTTACACAATAGATAATAATAATCCATAAAGTAGTAACCAAATTCTCCGAAGAAACTTCATGCCTACCAAAGAACTTCCAAATTATAACTACTATAAAAAGATAGGGATTAGATTCACTGACCCAAAAAGTATATCATAAATTTAATTTTGGAGGTCGTGATCGTTATTGTAAGCCAACCGAGAAAAAAGGAAGAGACAATGCTAACACCATACTTTTCATCATTGTCCGGGTCTTGCTTTGTGCTTGTGCTTATGCAAGTTATGCTTGTCTTAAGCCGAGGGTCTTTAAAAAACAATCGTTCTATCTACCGGTAGAGGTAAGGTCTGCATATACTCTACCCTCCCCAGACCCCACGTTGTGGGATTTCACTGGATATGTTGTTGTAATAGAAAAGAGGTATTCCATGTGTATTTTTAGAAACATAGCAGCGACGTTTACTTGATTATCTTAAAATTTCAGACTATTTTGTCTAAAAACAAAATTAAATAGGAATTGAAATTGGAAGTTCATTCAAAGTCAACGGACATTGTCAAAAATATAATATTAATACCAACTTATAAGGATATGAGGTAACAGTGGGTACAAATCTGTACAAACACAGGGATACATAACTACATATCAAGAACCATAACTACATATCAAGAACCAAATACAAATACGTATAGTCTAGAATATCTGAAAATTTTCCATTGTTGTCATCTCCATGTGCCCCTAATCGAACGATGACAATAAAAATTTGTTGGTTTCACGACAAATTCTACAAAAAATGATATACTATAGTTTGGAATGTCACAGATAAAGTCAATATGAAAATACCAGCGTCTGTGAGAGTGCATATAAGACAACGTTCACCAAGAAAAAAGATGAAACTAATAGATACACATTAAAGGAGCATAATTTGATCGCTCAGAAGTTAAATTTACTTCTTTTTTTTCAAACAAACAACATTAGGGAAAAAGAACATATAGATCAATATCATTATATGCTTACAAAATATTCTCAAGTGAAAAGAAAACGAAAACATTACCAATTCACCTCTGCCATGGATAACCAGACAATATCATCTTTCTTTAGCCAATAATCTTCAATGCTCACTCACCACAAAAAGGAAACATAAGTACTAAACCTGTATGAATAGAAAAACAATAGAACAAACATAATGTGTGAATGTAACTCAAGAGTTATCATGCTGAAACAATTAGGGTATCAAATCTAGAGTTGATTATAGAATTTTTGACAAACTTTTCTGCTCTCAACCAAAAGTGGGGGTCCTCTGCACCCATGGATACAACAACAATAACAAAGCTAGTGTAATCTTATAGGTGGGGTCTGGGGAGGGTAGTGTGTATGCAGACCTTACCCCTACCTTGAGAAGGTAGAGGTAAATTGTAATGTTCTAGGAGACGTATCTAATTTTATTCCCATTCCTAATTTACCTCTTTCCAAGTAATTCCTTTCTCTACTATAATTCTTCATTGTGTATTAGTAAAAGTTAACTTAGTGATTAGAACGTCAAATTAAGTCCAAAAAGAATTATACTTCGCCAAATTATCAAGCTTAGTTGAATTAAAGTCGTAGATAATGTTGAGTGAAATTTTAAATATTACAATTTATCCAACACGTTATTTTTACTGTGAAGGAAAATTTAGTTTAGCATTTTAACATTCTTACTTGTATAATAATATAGATAAGTGTCCCAGAAAATAAGACGGACAATCTAGTATATATTAGATAAATTCCTATCTAAGATACCTTCTTCTTCTCAGCTTGGTTAGATTTTAGACTAATTTGTCTTAGGTTTGACTTTCCAGGCATGAAGCAAAATTCAACAAGAAACTTGTGGAAGAGGTCTTAAAATTAATAAACCCCACATGCATGCACCTTCCAGGACTCATAATTGGGCCTAATTCTCATGCTGCGGGAGTGATTACTCTATGCAACTTCTACTCATCAGCCGGTGTCTGCATGTTTGGGATCTATGGGATGGCTGGCATTGGCAAAACAACTGTTGCCAAAGCCGTCTACAATCAAATCCACAGGAAGTATGAAGGTTTCTCCTTTGTGGCTCACGTAAGAGAGCGCTCGGAGAATAACATGCTTCACACCTTACAAGAACAGCTTCTTTCCGAGGTTCTAAGAAAAGAGAACTTTAAAGTCCATAATAATGTTGATATGGGAAAATGCCTAATCAAAGAAAGACTTGGTCAGAAGAAGGTCCTCATTGTTCTTGATGATGTCGATGACATGAGCCAGATAAAAGCATTGGCGGAAAAGCGAAGCTGGTTCGGTTTGGGGAGCACAATAATTATTACAACCAGAAGCGAGCATTTGCTAGATGATGTTGGAGTAGACTATAAGTACAAGGTAACAAGGTTGGATGATTTCTCTTCCAGGCGACTCTTTTGCTTTCATGCTTTCAAGGATTCTACTGTACCCGAAAATTTGGATCATGACTTGGTGAAAGACGTAGCACGTCTTGGTGGAGGAGTTCCTTTAGCACTCGAAGTTTTGGGCTCTCTTTTGCATAAAAAGGACGATCAAATATGGAGAAGTACCTTTGAAAGCTTGAAAAATCTTGTTCATCACAATAGTATTCACAAAGCACTCAAAGTAAGCTACGACTCACTGGATGAGAACTCTAAGGAGATTTTCCTTGACATTGCATGCTTTTTCAATGAAGCTCAAGAAGATTATGCTAGTCTTGTATTGACCGGCTGTGGTCGCTCTTTCAGCTTGGGAAAAGGAATTTTGACTGGAAGATGTTTACTCAAAATTGAACAGAATTGTTTGTGGATGCACGATTTAGTTCGAGATATGGCCAGAGAAATTGTTCGTCAAGAGTCACTTAAACAACCTCATATGCGCTCTAGATTGTGGTTTCATGAAGATGTCCGTTATGTGCTAGAAAAGAATAAGGTAAAAAGAAAATCCTCTTTCCGTTCACTCTCTCTTACATTTGTTAGTTGCCCTGGAGTATAGAATATGTGAGTGCATATATTGATATTCTCTCCATTTCAATTTATATGATGATTTTTGACTAGGCACGACTTTTGATACTTGTGATCTTAAACATTTCATAATATTTATGAGGTATGAAATCTTCTAGTAAGGGTAAAATGAAAAATTTAAAGTTAAATTATTTTCAAATAAGAAAGAGTGTCACTCTTTTTGGAACAACCAAAAGAGTATCCCATAAAATGAAACAGATGGATTAGTGCATTATATTTTAAGCATTTTGAAGAGTAAAACAAATAAACAAACAAATAACTGAATAAATAGAAGAGTACCCACATTCCTGCACTGTAATGATGACAGGGTAGCGATCGGATAGAAGCCATCAGCGTCATCCATCCCAAAGTTAAAGATATAATTGTGGACACAGAGTCCTTTGCAAGAATGGATAGGTTGAAAATACTTCAAGCGAAAGGAATGAATCTTACTGGAAGCTTCAAAAATTTGTTTGAGGACCTAAGATGGCTAAGTTGGCAAAATTGCCCTTTGAAATGTTTACCTACTGATATTCATCTAGCCAAGCTTGTGGCTCTGGACATGCAATATAGCAACATTATGGAAGTTTGGCAATCCACCATTAAGGTTTGTTGCTAAAAACCCTTGTTCTTTCGAAGTTTTTCAAGGTTTAGATGAATATGATTATAGATTAACCGAACTATATATACTAATGAATATGTTATTGTTTCTATGAATCAGTCCCTGGAAAGCCTGACACATCTAAATCTCAGTCATTGTCAACGACTAAAGCGAACTCCTGACTTTTCTAGTGTGGTGAGTCTTGAGACAATATTGTTTACAGGTTGCTCTGAGTTGGTTGAGGTTGATTCATCAATAAAAAAATTGGTGAAACTTGTTCACTTAAATCTGAAAGACTGCATAAGTCTCATGTATCTACCAAGCAGCATTTGCGAGCTAAAATCACTTCAACATTTAAATATGTCTGGTTGCTCGGGTCTACAGCAACTTCCTGCTGATTTGGGATGTTTGACAAACCTAAGAAGCTTATCATTACAAGGGTGCAACAGAAGTTTAAAGGCTCAATCTTGGCTGACTTCTATTTTATCTTACGTACCATGGACAGGAAGTAGTTCAGCGTGTCCAATGAGGTTGTTGCCACACTCAATTTCCCGTTTTTGTCACTTGACGGAGCTCAATCTCAAAGATTGTAGGCTTTCAGAAGCAGATATTCCAACCAATCTTGGGAGTTTATCCTCATTGGAATACCTAGATTTAGGAGGAAATGATTTTTACAGTCTCTCATCATCCCTCTTATGCGACCTATCTAAGCTACATAGTCTTGTCCTGGATAACTGCAAGAATCTTCAAATGCTCTCACTACTTCCTCCTAATCTGCTACAGCTCCATGCAAATGATTGCACATCCATTAAAAGTCTAGACATGTCAAATTACAGGAGACTGCCACAGCTTTATGTATCTAATTGCGACAGATTGTCCAAGATTAAGGGCATGGAAACTATCCAAAATGTTGAATATGTTCGCATAGAGAGCAGTAGCAAGCTGGCAAGCCTTTTCTTTAATGAAAATTTCTTCCAGCTGGTTAGTTAGTTACTCTATTCATCTCATCTTTGTACTACTATAAGTGTATCTCCAACCATTTATGCTTTATTTTATGCAGACAGGAGAATGTGATCAAGATCTTCCTTGTCCAAGCAGCTACTATATTGCAGGTAGCGAGGTTCCAGAATGGTTCAGAAACCGAAACATTGGATCTAAAATAACCTTAACAATGCCACCAAACATAGAACATACGTTCCAGGGAATGACCCTTTGGTCTATCTACGAGTCTATACACTATGAAGATTTTGAATATGGTCCGGTCCTAGAGGTCAGTGATGAGACCAATAAGGTTACGTGGGTCCTTTACTTCCCCAGTATTACTGTAACCGCTGACAAACGCTCATGGGTGAGCTTCATACCAAGAGATTACTTTTGTCCTGCTTTAGAAGGTGGAGAAAATTTTACATTTTCTTTCAGTATCAGAGAGCAAGGATTCACAGGGTTAAAAGTGACCAAGTGTGGCGTCCATCCCGTCTATGCAACAGAAGGAAGAGAATTGCCAAAACTCCAGTTTCGAAATCCTTCGTGTAATTTTGAGGAAAGGAGGTCCATACCCTTGTGGAGACCGTCATCCATTGCTGGGGTAGGGCACGTTATGTCATATATTATTAATAGTGGCACTGATGATCAGCACATTCAGAAAGTCATATTCAGTGGGCTTCGTATTTCGGAAGATGGTGATGGGACATCTTCCTTTCACAACATCATTGGCACACCTTTCCATGTAAATCACACAAACTTCCGTCAGATTTTGCAGGAAGCATATGACCATAGTCGACGGAATACAAATGATTGGCGAGATTTATTTTGCGAAGTGGTAGTCGACCAACAAAACAGGTTAAGTTTGGCTAAAGGAAGTTGGAACTGCTGGGTCTGATGATGATTCTGGCAGGAAATTACACTCAAATGACTTTGAAAATAGGTGTTCTTGAACTTTTGACCCTGCTCGCCCCATGGGCAAACTAGATCAAAAGTCAAAACTTGTTAAATTTGAAGTTTTGCCCACGGGGCAAGCGAGATCAAAGGTCCAAGACGCCTCCAAGGCCGTTCTTGTAAATCACCCTGATTCTGGTGGTACATACGGACAAAGGCCTAGTTGAAGTGAGATAGAGGGCCTAATTTATTAGGGCTGGCCTAGTTGTAGTATTTATTCGTGAATATGCATTTGTGGTCCGAGCCCTGAATTACTGGTAAATTATTGTATATGAATAAATACATGTAACCATCAATTAATCAAATGTATATTTGATCCTTTATATAGAAAATGCGTTATATTTAGACTATTTTTAGAATTGTATCGTGTCCTTAATATGGAGTAATAGTATAAAATTAATATAACACATGAGTAATTAGATGGTCTAACAATTAATAATTTTATAAATTTGTGAAGATTCACAAGAAGAAGGATCAAAAGTATGAATTTCAATTAATTGAAGGCTAAAGAGTATAGTCAGATGTTACAAAGATCAAAATCTGTGATGTCTCCTCTTATCTCTTGATGGAACACACTTGAGAGTTCGGTGGTTGTAATTGAAGTCTTTCCTTTTTTTTTTATGCATAGTCGGGCTGCGTCTTGAGGTTTTGCCATATTTGTTAGAAGTTCTAGAAACTTCATAATGTCCTTATCGGAGTCACATATGAAATTTTAGGATTATATATTTGATGCAGTCCCTTTGTCGGGCATATTATATGTGTGTTTGGGTTGAGGACCCATGCTTAAAGTTTATTTATGAATAGTTATGTGCCTATGAATGTTGATCTGGGCACATGAATGTCATTATGCATATATAAGTGGATGATAAGTGTTAAGGTAAACAGGTCGCTCAGTGCACGTTAAGGCATCTGATCCCGGCCCTTTAGTTTTGGGTCATGACACAATGTATGAGGGCTTTACTCATATGGTCATTGTTGATGTGCTTCCTTTCAGCTTAGCTAAAAGTGAAAGTTAGCTTTATATAAGTGGCACAACCTCATTTTACAATTCCTTCCCGTACTAGTATGACTTGGTTTTGTTTTGATCTTTTTAATGAAGAAAACAGAATCTAAAGAGGTCTCTCGTAAAGAAACACATCGGGGAGTCTGTCTACCTCTGAAACCTGAACTTCTTTGCATAGACTAATCAATTAAATGTGTCTCACTGCCCGTGGATTGATAAGGACTGGACTATGCATAAGTGAATACTTGAGTCTTATTACTAGCCAGTAGCCATAGAGGTGAATATATGGCAAATGTTATTAGTAAGTGTTTACTTGAGTGGGGTTTGGATAATATTTTCACTATCACTGTTAATAACACTAGTTCAAATGATGTGATAGTAAACAGGTTGTCTATGCAATCAACTAAATAAGAAACCAATTTGATGAATGGTATTGTTTCTCTTCCAGAAAAAGCAATCACAAGTTGCAGTTATAATTAGTAGTAAGTATGCTATCATTAACATGTATAATATAAAAAACTTTACCAGCAAATCACAATCAGTAGTTGGCGAAGAGCAAAAAGCAACAATGAAGGTGTCCTTGAATGTGGCAACATGCTGGCAACACCAAACACTATTTCACCTCCCTCGTGATTCGTCCAACGGTAACATCTTCCTTGGGCTCCCTAACCTTTCTCCTACCTGAGTATCAACCAAATAATAGATGAGGCGAGCCTCAACAATATACTTCACGAAACGAGAAACGTGTAAAAAGGAAAGTATCTTACTGTATTCTACTACTCAAATGGCCAAAAATCTCTAACGGTTAAAGTAAAGTGTCTTACTGTTTTCTACTTCAACTACTACAACATACTCAGTGAAATCTCACACCGTGAGGTCTGTGGTCCCACTTATACTACATTATGTTAAAACCATTAGGGTCATCATTCATTAATTAAACTGGCCACAACATTAAAATGAAGGTAAGGAAAGGAATCAAAGATCAAAACTTGTATGTCAATACAACAACTATTTCCCTATAACTAAATCTGAAGATTCCTTGATCCATATTTTGACACTACTCGAACGAGAGTGACGTAAGCAAAACCATGGGAATCCAAAAGTCTCGAACGAAATCAAAGCTAAAATATAGCAAAGATAAATGAGAGAATAAGAACCCAAGGGCACGTTTGGTACACTGTATTACGCTGGACTGCATTGGACAAAAAAATAATATAGCATTTGGTGGGCATTTTCAGCCGGACTATACTGTACTATTTCTAAAAATAGTACACTCCAACTGCCATTTTTGAGACTGTACTAAAAAAAACAGTCCATTATATATTAATACTCTAATACCGTCCATTATATATTAATACAATCTAGATCTGTCCAAAGCTCGGGTCGGGTGGCTTTTTTTTCCAACTTGCCCGACCCTCCTGGCCCGGCCCTAACCCTTCGGTACCTACGGCCTGGTATACCCCGACCCGCTAAAAATAAAAACGTGGAATTTGAATTGTCAGTCGGCCCGACAATTATTTTTTTTTAAAGTTGAATTTCCAATACTGAAATTGACATTCTCGGAAATATAACTACGAAATTTGGACGTTTCAATCTATTATATATAGCGAGATATTTAGCGAAGAAAAGGGAAAATTAGTAAAGATTTAGGGGAAAAGTGAAATTGATTGGCAAGACGGACGTTTTTGGAGAAATCGGCTAGTCCAGCTTGTCCGACCCCGTCTCAAAAAAATACTCAAAATAAAAAAAAATTAGGTAAATCTGACATCCGAGCGCAAAGTTATGACCATGTAAAATTTGACAAATGCTTCACATTAAAACATAAAGTTTACATCACATATGAATTATGATCGGACAGTGGCAGGTCGAGGTCGGGTCGGAGGTCGGGTCAACGTCGGGTTGAGGTCGGGTCGGGAGGGTCAAAAATTCTGACCCTGGCCCGACCCTACATGTGATCGGGTCCCCGCATTTTCGGGTCAGGTGGCTCTCGGGTCAGAAAAACACTGACCCTGGCCCTGGATTTTTGTGTCGGGACGGGTCCCCGACCCGATGAACAGGTCTAATACAGTCCAATCCATTACAATACAGTACGGTCCATATAAAATTATACAGTCCACGATCCCCAAGGGTGTAGGTTAGTGGTCAATAAAATAGGTTGAAAACCATGAAGTGTTTGATTCAAATTCAGCAGAGACGAAAGACACTAGTGATTTTTCCATCAGTCTTACCATATATAGTTATATTGCTGGTGGGAGATGATAAATACCGGCGCAAACTTACCCGGACAACATGTTTATCAAAAAGAAAAAAAGAGAGAATAATGACTTGCTAAAAATATGATATAACATCTTCTTAAATCCACGTCATGCTTAAGTAAAGATATTCTACGAAATCCTTTTTATTTTGGGATCCTCTGCTAAAGACATTATGTGAAAATTGAGTTAAGACTGCATATAATAAATTTTTATGGTTCAGATCTCGCATATAGCGAAAGTTTGGTGTACTGAACTGCTCTAATCGAATGTTTTCACTTAAAAGGGTCTATTTGTTCGAAAATAGGAAATTAATTCAGCAATGGTCCTTTCATAGAACCAAGGAAATAAACAAAAAAAAAAATTGGGAATACAGAGCAAACACTCCATTTGCAATCACAAAGAAGAATTTTTTTTTTTTTTGGTAGATAAGGACTTACTACTTCTCATTTGTAGTTTCCGTCATCTGCACAACCCTTGTGTCCGATCTTTTCTTAGATCTTGGCGCAGTGGGAATTTGGTGGATCTGGCTATTCTTATGTATTTCTTTCGCATTTTTTCCGTTGATTTCCTATGTTCATTATTTATGTGGGTGTCTTTGCTATTAAAAATTTAAATATTTCTTAGATCATTACAGCATATTTATAGCATAAAAGTTTTCTAGCTATAATATTTAAGGGCTCGCTTGATCACGAGAATTATTTATTTTTTCACTTTTTTAAAAAATTAGGATTTGTCAATAACAATTTCAAATACATCTTTAAACTGTGTTTGAAATTTAAAAAACATCAAGACCTTGTTTTCACTTTTTTCATTTTTAATTTTGGACCGTTACTTTTATCTTTTATTTTTCAGACTTTACCCTAAAAAAAATATTTTTATAAAAAGGACAACTATGTAAGAGGAATATTACACACATAATGAATTTCTTGTTTAAGTTGGATGTATATAATAGTAGTAGTAGTAGTAGTAGACTTTGATAAAATCTGAATTTATTGTTTAAGAAATTGATGATTGATGTTAGTATTTGTTATTTTGACATAAAATATCAAAAGTTCCACATTGAAAAATCACTCGTATGTCTTATGTATTAGACCCTATATAAAGAGATCTAATTGCTTCTCTTTCACTTGCACTTTTAGCTATCAAGAATAATATTATTCTATTATCTTGTTATTGCTTTGTAAGAATTCATGTTATGCATAAAAGACTTTCATGAATTTTATCCTGGTATCAAAGTCAAGAGCGCAAGTTAATATTTTTAGCTCGATCGCGGATCCAACTTCGCGGTGAGTTGACTGGGGGTTCGCATGTACCACGCCCCTGGTATCAGTTAAAAATAAATTGGCTTGTTTTGGAAGCTCGTGCTCGTTTTGGCTGCTCGTTCTGATCTTGGCTTTCACATCTAGGTTTCGTCTTCTTCGCTTCCGCATCTAATTGGTGAGATCTGCCCCTTATTATTGTGGCTTGTTATTTGAGATTTTTTTTCTGTTTAAAATTCATAATGGCCGGAGGTGATGATTCTTTGCAATCTATTGGTGGATGGAAAAATTATTCCTATTTGAGCTATGTCATGGTAAATTTTTTGAAGGGAAAGGGGCTTTGGGATTATATGTCTGGAAAAGCTAAATGCCCTAAAGTTGAAGATGAAAAATTTGATGAATTATTTAGGACTCGGGAGACTAATAATTCAAAGATTATTACTTGGATTAATAACTCTGTTGAACAAAGAATTGGTGTTCAATTGGCTAAGTTCAAAACTGCTAAAGAGATTTGGGACTATCTGTCAAGATTGTTTGTACAGAATAATTTCGCTGTTAAATATCAGTTACAATCTGAAATTCGTGCATTAGTACAAAATGATTTGGCATTCAAGATTATTTATGTGCAATGACTACTTTGTGGGATCAGTTAGCTATGACAGAATATACTGAATTGCAAGGATGTGATGCTTATATTAAATGCAGAGATGAAGACCGTCTTGTTCAGCTATTGATGGGTCTTCGGCCAGAATTTGAGAATTATCGTTCAGGCTTGTTGCACCGCAAACCCTTACCATATGTTTAAAATGTGGTAAATGAACGTATGGCTGAAGAAATATGTTTGAAGACTCTGAAAGTGGTACATAAGGCTTCTGCTTCCGTATTGGCAGCTCATTCATCTGTACCGGTCCTTGCGGCCCCTACACACCAGTATAGAACATCTATCACTGGTAATTATAATTATTGCAAGAAACCAGGACACTAGAAGAATCAATGTCCTGAGCTACGGAAGATGGGACAAAGACAAAAGCCTTCTCAACAGAAATCATATTCTGGGGGTCAATTTCAGAACTCGTATCCACCGACTCAGGCTGCCTTTGTGCCCTCTCTTGATCACCCACCGTGAGCCTCGTGAGTCACGATCGATTCTCAGAATGACCAATTTCAGAAGTTCTTCGCCTTCCAACAGTTTCAAAGAATTCTCAGTCTTATGTTCTTTCTACTCTTTCCTGCTCATCACCATCTATTGGTTCAGGTATCATTTCATCTTCTTGGATCTTGGTCTCTGGAGCTGGAAATCACATGTCTCATGATTCTTCTGTCTTTGTATCTATGTCTTGACCCCCTTCCACTTCGCATGATCACGATGGCATACATATGTCATTGACAGACATTGGCACCATTCATACATCTATTATATCATTACCTGATGTTTATTGCATTTCAAAATTACATATGCATCTTGCTTCTGCTGGTCAAATATGTGACTCTGAATGTTTTATTGGACTTTTCTCTAATTCTTATTATGTGCAGGATCTAAAATTCAAGAGAGTGATTGGGACAGGGCGTAGAAAGGGGAGAGGTCTCTATGTTTTGGATGAGCTGCATCTTCCTACTCATGCAACAGCTATGTCTGTTAATTTGTCTTCTTTTCATTTAACATATTCCTCTTCGAAGCTTTATTTGTGGCATTCTAGACTTGGTCATGTATCAGGCTCTCGTCTGCGTTTTATGTGTAGTACTGGTGTTCTTGGTGATTTACAATCCGATGATATTTCTGATTGTAGTGGATGTAAACTTGCAAAAGTTTATGCTTTGCCTTTTAATCTTAGTACTCCTACTTCTTCTGCACCATTTGATCTAGTTCATTCAGATGTTTGAGGGCCAGCACCTATCCCTACTAAGTGAGGCTCCAGATATTATGTTTTTTCTTTATTGATGATTAAACTCGTTATTGTTGGGTTTATTTGTTGAAGAAACATTCTGATATTGTTCATACTTATGTTGAGTTTCAAGCCTATGTGAAAACTCAACATTCTGTCATTATTAAATATTTTAAGGGCTGATTTAGGAGGTGGATATACTAGTGGGGATCTTTCTGGTATTTTCAAAGCTGATGGTACAATACATCAGTCTTCTTGTACTGATACACCACAACAAAATGGGATAGCCGAGAGAAAGCATAAGCATATTGTTGAGACCACTAGATCTATGCTTTTGTCCGCTAGTGTACTTAGTGAATTTTGGGGAGAAACTGTCCTTACATCTGTTTATCTTATTAATAGGATTCCTACCTCTCATAATTCTGGGATTTCTCCGTATGTTAGACTATTTAGTCACACCCCACTATATTTCCATTTGAGAGTTTTTGGTTCTACATGTTTTGTTCTACGTCCACATGTAGAACGTACTAAGTTATCTTCTCGTGTTGCCATTTGTGTTTTTCTTGGATATGGGGTTGGGCAGAAAGGTTATCGTTGTCATGATCCAGTTTCTGAAAAATTGTATTTGTCTCGTAATGTTTCCTTTATTGAGCATGTTCCTTTCTTTTCCATCTCACCTACCTCACATGGCATGACAAAATCTGACGTTATTGATATTGATCAATTTGATGCTGATTGTCCATCTGATTCTACATCTATATCATCTGTTCTTTCTCAGTCTTCTGGCAGGTCCCATGACATTGATACTCAGCCCCCTCTTACGCCTATTACAGAACCTCTTGTGGTTGCAGATCCAGATCCACCTCGCTATCCTAAACGCACTCTGCGATCTATTCAGGTATCCAATTTTGATTATTCTTGCTATGCTTCATCATTCGCTTTCTTTCTAATTTTTATTAATTCACTTTGTGAGCCTACCTCCTACTCTGAGGCTGCTCATGATCCTCTTTGGCAAAAGGCTATGAATGAGGAACTGGTTGCTTTGAACAAAACTGGTACTTGGGATTTGATTTCTCTACTGACTGGTAAGAAAACTATTGGTTCTCGATGGGTGTACAAGATTAAGACCAAGTCTGATGGTTCTATTGAGTGATATAAAGCTCCTTTGGTTGCAAAGTGTTTTGTTCAAAAATATGGTATGGATTATGAAGAGACTTTTGCACCTGTTGCAAAGATGACATCTGTTCGGGTTCTTATTGCAGTGGCCTCTATTCGTCATTGGCATATTTCATAAATGGATGTTAAAAATTCTTTTTTGAATGAGGATCTTCAAGAAGAAGTCTATATGGTCCCTCCACCTGGTGTTTTACATAGTCCAGGACAGGTGCGCAGGCTTAAGAAAGATTTGTATGGTCTCAAACAAGCTCCAAGAGCTTGGTTCGACAAGTTCTCCACTGTAGTATCATCTCTTGGGTTTATTTCCAGTTTTCATGACTCATCGTTATTTGTTAAATCATCCCCTACAGGTCGTATTTTGCTTTTGTTGTATGTTGATGACATGATCATTACAGGTGATGATATTGCAAACCTAAAATCTACTTTGTCTCGCCGTTTTGAGATGAAAGATTTAGGTCATCTACGTTACTTTTTAGGCATTGAGGTAGCTTATTCTGAGAAGAGATATATTCTCTCTCAGTCTAAGTACACTGTAGATATTCTTGAGCGAGCCCGTCTCACAGATACTCTTATAACTAACTCTCCTCTTGAGGTTAATGTTCGATATACACCTACTGATGGGGATCCTCTTCCTGATTCCACTTTATATCGTTCAGTTGCGGGGAGTTTGGTGTATCTCACCATTACTCGCCCTGACATTGCATATGTTGTTCACATTGTCAGTCAGTTTGTTTGCTCTCCTACATATGTAGATTGGGCTGCAGTTATGCGTATTCTTCGTTATCTTCGGGGAACGATTTATCAGAGTCTTTTGTTTCCATCGACCTCATCCTTGGAGCTTCGTGCATTTTCTTATGCAGATTGGGCTGGTGACCAAACTGATCGGAAATCAACTACTGGTTATTGTGTATTTTTAGGAGATTCACTCATCTCATGAAAAAGTAAGAAACAAGATGTTGTTTCTCGCTCTTCCACTGAGGCAGAGTATCGTGTTATGTCTTCTATTACGTGTGAGATTGTATGGTTACATCGGTTATTGGTTGATATGTGTGTCTCTCTTTCCTCACCAACACTGATGTACTGTGATAATAAGAGTTCTATTCAGATTGCGCACAAATACGCTCTTCGCTTAACGCATCAAGCATATTGAGATTGATTGTCATATTATTCGATATCATCTTCAGCAGGGCACTCTATCCTTGCCATTTGTCTCATCTTCGATGCAACTTGCAGATTTCTTCACAAAGGCGCATACCTTAAAGCGTCGTCGTTTCTTTCTTGGCAAACTCTCGATGCTTCTATCTCCACCATCGCGAGTTTGAGAGGGGATGATATCATTTGTTATTTTGACATAAAATGTCAAAAGTCCCACATTGAAAAATCACTCTTATGTCTTAAGTATTAGATCATATATAAAGGGATCTAATTGCTTCTCTTTCACTTGCACTTTTAGCTCTCAAGAATAGTATTATTCTATTATCTTGTTATTGCTTTGTAAGAATTTATGTTATGAATAAAAGAATTCATGAATTCTATAAATTGAAATTAACAATTGGGAGATGGAAAGCAATTTCGTCGAAAAGGAAGAAGAAGAAGACAATCGAAGATTTTGAAGTTTGAACTAGGAAATACTAGAGAAATGTGTAGTTTAATAATTGTTAAATTTGATTATATTATCGTATTAAAGAAAGTTTATATAAATCACGTTTAATGTAATAAAAAATGATTGATGGACAATGTTTATTACTAATTGCTTTAGGTGATTTTGCTAGTATTTTTCATATTTTTAAGAAAAAGTACATTCCAACAATCAAATATTATTTGCAATAATTATGGTCAAACACAACTCTAACTTCAAAAATTACAAAAAAAATAGTTATTTTTATTTCTATGGCCAAACGCGTACTAAACATTTGATTTTGATCGATTTTAAATATATTTATATTCTGGTATTAATTTTACGGAGAGCCATCAAACTAGTATCCAACAAATTCATACAGCTAAAAATTGTAGCCACAAAGGGCATCAACTATCTACATATTTTTCATAAAATGAAAATCGTGGAATATTAATTAGTCCTGTGCCAAAAAAAAAAAAAAAACTATTAAGCTGCCACATACGATAAAAATACTAAAGAAGCACTCACAAAAAAAAAACTGCAATGCTTATTTAATAAGTTTTATCTTATGTGACATTTTTAGTTGTAATTTATGGCATCAGGTTGATGATTTTTTGGTTATTTCATGAGAAATATAAGGAATACTAATGTCTTTTTTTATTAACAAAATTTAGTTTAATGACTTTGTTGCGATAAATAATTAATTCAACGGAACTTTTCTTGTCAAGACAAATACTACAATACTTGTAAAATAATATTCTCCTCAATTATTTATTCCCAATGAATTGGTAATTATACCAATATTACAAGCATGAATTAAAGTAATGATAAGATATGATTCTCTAAAATCATGCATCCTAATCTATTCTAATTTTCCTATCATATACATAAGATATTACAATAATTATAATAATCATACTTAATGGAAATTATTAATTATGATTCTATCACTCCTCCGCAGTCAAAGCGGGAGGGAGACGAATGCTGAAACTGTCTCGGAATTCTTCAAATAATATATGCGGGAGACCTTTAGTGAAGATATCTGCAATCTGATAGCGGGATGAGACATGTAAGACACACACTTGTCCGCGAGACACCTTTTCACGAACAAAGTAAATATCTAGTTCGATATGTTTAGTGTGTTGATGGTTCACTGGATTTCTGAGAGATAAATAACACTAACATTATCACAGTAAATTAATGTTGCCTTAATGGATAATGAAGTTCTTGGAGCAGATTCCGAAGCTAGCATGATTCAGACACCACATTGGCGACCCCTCAGTATTTTGCTTCGGCACTAGAGCGAGACAGTGTGACTTGCCATTTTGAGGACGAAGATACCAAGTTATCACCAAGAAAAATATCACAACCAGATGTAGAGTGTCTGGTGTCCGTACACCACCCCATTCTGCATCTGTATAGGACATCAAGGTGGAAGTCGATGATGGATATAAGTGCAACTCATATTCTAGAGTTCCCTGAATATATCTCACAATCCGTTTGAGTGCATGCATATGATCATCCATTGGATTGTGCATGAGAGGCACACTTGCTTCACAACGTATGAAGTATCTGCAAGGCTGCGATAAAGTGACGGATCAGCAAAAGACTTGCCAGAGGATGCACTCAATTTGAATTTGTGTCTACTGGTGTTGCAGATGGTTTGCAAGAGGACATGTCAGCACGTTCAACAATCTCTATTACGTACTTCTTTTGAGATAAAATAACTCACTTGCATGACGTATCAACGCTATGCCAAGAAAGTAGTGAAGAGGGCCGGAGATCTTTCATTGCAAATTTTGAGGCAAGTTGTGACATGATGGACTTACGAAGAGAATCTAATGAGGCTGTTAAGATTATAGCATTCACATATAACAGAAGATACACAATATTATTACCTTGACGGTAGATAAATAGTGAGTGATTAGAACGTCTGTTAGAAAATCCAATGTGTGAAACAAAATTCGCAAACCACTTGTACCAGGCCCGGGGAGCTTGTTTAAGCTCATAAAGTGATTTCTTGAGTACGCACACATGAGTGAGATATTTGGAGTCCCGATATCCCAATGGTTGATGTATGTATATTGTTTCATTTAGTTGGTCATGGAGAAAAACATTTTTGACATCCAACTGATGGAGTATGAATCTAGAAACTTTTGCTTGCATTGTATTATTTGATCTATGTACCGGAACTGATAACATTCGAGATTATGCAGGATTATACACAAAAGATCCTTTTTTGGCTCTCTCTTTAGCCCTATGTCTCTTATCCCTAGGAGGTCTTCCTCCACTAGCGTGTTTTTTCTAAAACTCTATTTATTCGGTGTGGATGGCAGTGTGCCTATATTTCTTGGTTTTAATAGGACTCGCTTACAAGCGTTCGCCACCAACCGCAGCAAAGATCATCCGCTAAAATTTGTCCTTTTAATGCATTTACCAGGAACTGGAGTTTTGACGATGTAAGTATTTTTATTGGAAAGTTGATATATAACTAATGGAATGCTTATAATATCTCCATTACCTGCTAAAAGAATCTTGTCAGTATTGGTATAAACGACCCTTCCCTCGCGTTCGGCTATAGCAAGAGCCCCCGAATCTAGATCTGCTTGTCGTTCCAACCCAGTTTCAACAATGCATTTCTCGGAGTGAGAAAGAGGAACTGCTTGACGTTGCATATTAGAACTCATTAAAGCTCGATTCACATCATTATGTTCGATAAAAGGGATGAGGGAAGCTCCAATAGAAAAATATTGAAAAGGAAAAATACATCCCTGAACTTATGAAGTCTTGTTTCTGTAGTGGACCAATTCGTTAACATACCGCCAAGCCATTTTTTATTAACATAATGACATCGGGCCCTTATCATTTCACTCTCATGAATCACCGCTTTATTTTTGTACCAACAATTAAGAATTGTTTTCCCCTACTTGCTGCGTAAAAAACTAAATCACAAGCTTCTGAAAAGCAACGACTGAAGTGGGAGAGTCAGAGCTGAAAAGAGGATTCCTCACTTCTTTTTCTCATTCAAAATCGTGCATGAGACTTTCATCTCACACGGATCCTAAGTGATAAAGACTTTGAGAGAGCCAAACTGAGGACCGTTCTTATAGTTGTTGGTTTTACCACCGGACTGAACGTCTCTCCACGATCTACACCAACCTGCTGTGTTTTTCCATCACCTACAAGACGGACTTTATGTCTCTTAAAAGTACCATCAATTTTTTCCTTGTGACTGAAAATCCACATAGACCGAATTATATATGCATTAGGAGGACGGGATACTACCTCCCACGTCCTATTTTTAATAAAAACATTAAATTCATCATTCATATCCATTTTGCAATTCGGGTCACGGAGTGCAGACACAAAATTGCGAGGTAAGAGTAATTTTGAAACTCGGGTGTGTAGGCTATATTTTGTGTTGGGTTTAACAATGCCATATTGACTACGGGTGACCGGACGATGGATTGAATTTTCATTTGGGTCAATGGGTTGGGTACCGCTGCCTGGCAGGGAGCTGGGCTCTGGCCCAAACCACTACCAGGGATGGAAGAAATGAGGCAGTGTGCCAGTGAGCTGAGGCCCAATTCGTTGGGCATTTTGCTGTAGATCAACTGTTTGGGCTCAAAACGGATGGCCCACTGTTTCATGGCCCAATTCCCCATAATTTGGAAGGCTGGACTAAAAGTGGGTACAAAAAATGTGGGACAAAAACGGGGGTTATAGGAAGAAGTAATTATTATAGTATTAACTCATGGGAATCCATCTAAGAATAACTACGTTCTTTCATTAATGGAAACTTCTTTATCTTTTTAATTAATTAATAACTACGTTCTCATTAGCTTGAAAACTTGAAAGTCTTAATTCACACAATAATAAAAGATATTTGAGATGAGTTCTTATGATCTCCTGTCAAAACGAAATAAGATGTAATATATTATTGAGTGTTGTAACAAATTATCATATTATATAAGTTCATAAAAGAAAAAAAGTTAACCCTTATGCATTAATCATTTTGGAAAAAATCGTACAAACATAGTCCAAAGTCCAAAGTGGACCGTAAGTATTATATTTTGTTAAGAATGTTCTGAAACTGGATTAGTACCACAGTTTTACTATAATATATTATAAAACAGTAAAGAATGGATCTTGGGCCTAACTCAACTCCAAAAGTTAGCTTGTAGGGTGATGATTGTCCAAGTCCATATAAGGGGTCCATGTTCCCATTCCATTATCAATGTGAGACTCTTAACACTCCCCTGCACGTCCAGACCTCGTTAACTGGAGCGTGAACAATATAATTTGGAGGTCCAACATCGGTGAATAAATAATTGGAATTGGCCTGATTTTAATACCATGTAAAGAATGGATTTTGGACCTAACTCAATCCCAAAAGCTAACTTGTAGGGTGAGGATTGTCTAAATCCATATAAGGAGTTCATGTTTTCATTTCATTACCAATGTGTGAGACTCTTAACAAAAATCTCATTAATGAAACAACAATTGTAGTCCATCTTTGCACCAATTAATGTTTATCATTGGTAGAATAAGAATAATAGTTTATTTTAGCTCGAATTAATGTTAAATCTAATGAGGGTGATTACTAAAAATCTGATTGAGAGACCAAAGTACCATTTCAGTGAATATATTAGGGATGAAAAATATAATATAAAATGTTCAAAATTTTACAACTCTAGTTATTACTAGCTCTAATCTTGTAGAAATATTCTTTTATAGAATATTCTATACAATCCAAAGCCTATCATTTGCTGAATTAGTTGAAATATTCTTGTCACATTTGTAATAAACAAATAAGACAAAAATGTTAGTTGGAGTAGGCCAAGACAAAACGACTCTAGAGTCTAGACCAAGAAAGACTGTGGTGCGGATAGTAAGTAGTTATTTATTTTTAATTAAAAGTATCGAGCTTGAGTTCTATTAGGTACTGAGTTGTTTTTGTTATGAAATATTTTACTCTCAGTTTTATTAGGAAGTGTTTTACTCTTGATGTAGAACTTTTTCGCACATAATTTAGATTTAATCGGATTTTAATATAGATATCAAATATTAAATAAGAAATCAATAAAAAAGAAAATCGATTGAGAGAATTTTGTTGCAGTCCCTCTACCTACCAAGATAGATGTACGATTTGTGTATACTCTACTCCCTCCAGATTCCACGTTGCGGGATTTCACTGAGTATGTTGTTGTTGTTGTTGCCAAGAATATTTTGTTAAGGAGTGGTTTACCACAATGTGCGATTTCTTGTTGTGTCATCTAAATTTAATCGAATCACAATACAAATACTGAATTTGAATAAAAAGATTGTCGCGCCCGTTTTTGACCTCGGGGTCTGAACGGTATCCGCAACGTTGCTCTTTGGCGCGATTCCCTAAATGGAGCAATAATGCTGATTTTAAGGAGTCGCCACCTAATTATTTAAGTGAATTAGGACACTTGATTTATTGCAATAAAAATACTGCAATTAATCTCCATTTAATGGTCTGCGAAATTAATGAGATTCTGGATCAGAGTTCTTTATTATCCTAAAGGGAAGGGGTTAGACATCCTTTAAGATCCGCTAACTTGCGGTTATCCGTTCAAACCTAGGTTAATTATATATTGACTTTTATTCTACCTATTCTAAACATTTTACATAATTTACAATTAAAATAAAATGCAATACAGAATAAAACTAAAATTAAATGCGACATAAAATAAAACTCCAAGACACCTTTTAGCCATTTTTAGGCCTTCTGCACAAGATGATCTCCGGGTACCTGCATAAACACTTAGTAAAAATGTTAGTAATAGAATAAACAATTTTAAAAGCAATAACAAGAATTAATAAGTAAAGCCAAAAATAAATCCGTCTTTGTACAGGGAGACCTTGGAAATCAGACGGAGATTCCTTCATCGGTCAATATTGCTAGAAACCATAAAATAAATAAAACTTTCAAATCCGCGCTAAAACAGTAATAGTTTTAAACACGGAGGGCTCAGATATATAAAAAATATAACTGGGACATCCTAAACAAGTGCGGCTGCGAAAATTCGCCCTGCCAGCGCGTGTTGGTTATCCTGTGTAAGTGGAAGAAATCATCATTGCCCAGAAAGCTTCATTTTATTTTATTTTCCGCTCAGAATCATGGAGGCCTCAAAATCGACGGATAACTTTTTCATCGCCAAAGTGTAGTATCATGTTCAAAAATCAAGAAATACCAAGTGCAAGATCTATTCCAAATCGCTTTAATAAAAGGGTAAAATTGCCAAAATCGATCAAAAATAAGAACAACAGAATAAAGGTAAACAAACAAAACCAGTCCAGAAGACAACCCAACATCAATAGATATAATTAACAACGACCTCCGAAAACCGATAATAGCAAGAACAACATGAACACAAAAATGGACCCAATAAATCAGACGAAAACATGCAAAACAGTAACGGATCCGGGCAAAGTCGCTGAAATATTACACTGTCAACGAAAAACAAGAGGCCCGCCGCAGTTTAAAAAACTCCGGCAAAATACAAGAATCCTTCCAAATCCAACCAATAAATCAAACAGAGCAGTAGCGGCTCGTCGGAACGAAAAGAGTCAAAAAATCAGCCTAAACAACAACCAACAAGTCCCGTAAATAACACACACAGGGGTTGCCCGAAAAAATTCATTCTGTCATAAAAGAAATGTGAAATCAGTGTAACAACCAAAATAGAAAGAGGAACAAACAGCGGGTGAACTCCGGCGAGATTCGAAAGCTAAATGGGACGATGACGTCACTTCCACGGCGGTATACGCCGGAGCGCCACCGCCATAACAGTGGTATGAGTGTTGTGGGGCAGTGGCGAGGGTGACAGTGGTATTCGAGGGGGTGTGGGGTTTTCATGGTTCGAACTCCGGCGGTGTGACTTCGCCGGAGTTATAGTGGTTCGTCGGTGAGCAGCGGCGGTATGGGAGCAGTGAGTTATTGTGTGCGCTGTGTGTGTGTGAGGGAGGGGATAAGGGAGAGGGCGACGAGATGGTGGCGACGGGAGCAGTGGGTTCGCCGGAACATGACAGCGGGAAGGGGATCAGGGAGAGTGATGTGGGAATGTTTCAAAAATAAAAAGTGGAGCTGGTCATGGCAAGTCATGCGTCGCCTCTTGTTGGTATTTGAAATGATGATGGGGCGGCTGAAGTGAAGGTTATAGGGGTGGACTGTGAGGGTGTGTTGCGGCTGAGGGTGTGTTGCGGCTGAAAGAGTTTGAGAGGGTGAGGGAGGGGTGAGTATAGAGAGGAGATAGGGCAAACGTGCGGCTGGTGACCTTTTTTTTAGGGTAGGGAATTGTTTTATTTATAGTGTGTGATTAGGTTTAGGGTTTGAGTTTTGGGTATTGAGAGAAAAGATGAAAGGTGTATTGGGCCTCATTTTTTGGCCTCAGTTTTTGGCTGTTAGGACTGATTCAGATTGTGCCTCGGACTGGACTAATTCGACAAAATGCAAAACGGGTTCATTATTTTAAAGAAAAAATTATTTAAAAGATGCAAAATTATTAAAATGCAAATACCGGTGCAATAATAATAAAAATACAATATTCAACAAATATTTAATGCCTAATTAAAAGTAAAGACATGATGCCAATTTACAAAAAATAAAACAACATAGAATGTTAGGTAAAAAAATATACAAAAATGCCAAAAAATGGTGATTAAAATGCGGTGTCCTAAAATGCATAAAATTGCAATAAATGACTAAAAGATGAGTCAAAATTGGGTGTCAACAACTTGTCCCTCTTTGACCGAAGACGATGAAAGAGTTTTCGGACAAAGACGTTGACTTGTAGCCAATTTTGTTCTCATCGTCAGAATTAAAACAAAGATCAAGAAAAAGAATGGACAAAAGCTGATGCAAATTCAAAATTTTGTCCCAGTGTCGAATTATGATGACACTGGGTTGCTGTGATGCCCAAAAATAAATGACAAAACTGATGCGAATTTAAAATTTATCACAGTGTCGAATTATGAGGACGCTGGATTGCTGCGATGCTAGAAAATAAAAGCAGGTAGACGCCGATTCAAAATTGTCCCAATGTCGAATCATGATGACACAGGGCTGCTGTGATGCTGCAAAATTAAAGACAATGCCGACGCGGATTCAAAATTTATCCTAGTGTCGAAGTATGATTGACACTGGGTTGCAGGTGCTGGACAAGACATGATGTTTGCAGATGTTGATGGCGTCATTGCATGGACGCGATGCAGATGCTCGTCGTTGCATAGACGAAATATAGATGAAGCCGTTGCATGAACTTACATGAAATGGTGTCGTTGCATAGACGCGATGCAGATGTTCATCGTTGCATAGACGAAACACAGATGAAGTTATTGCATATGCTTAGATGAGATTGCGTCGTTGCATAGACGCGATGCAGATGTTCGCCGTTGCATGGATGAAGCCGTTACATAGGCTTAGATGAAATGACGTCGTTGCATAGACGCGATGCAGATGTTCGTCGTTGCATGGATGAAATGCACATGACGCCTTGTGAGGGCGTTATCGTCTTGTATGGACGCGATGTAGATGTTCGTCGTTGCATGGACGAAACATGGATGAAATGCACATGACACCTTGTGTGGGCGTTGTCGTCTTGTATGGACGAAATGCAAATGACGCCTTGTATGGGCGTTGTCGTCTTTTATGGACGAAACATGGATGAAGCCGTTGCATAGGCTTACATAAGATGGCGTCGTTGCATAGACGCGATGCAGATGTTCGCCGTTGCATAGACGAAACATAGATGAAGTCATTGCAGAGGCTTACATGAGATGGCGTCGTTGCATAGACGCGATGCAGATGTTCGTCGTTGCATGGACGAAACATAGATGAAGTTGTTGCATAGACTTACATGAAATGACGTCGTTGCATAGACGCGATGCAGATGTTCGTCGTTGCATAGACGAAACATAGATGAAGCCGTTGCATAGGCTTAGATGAAATGACGTCGTTGCATAGACGCGATGCAGATGTTCGCCGCCGACAGACGAAACATAGACGGTCGTTGCATAGGCTTAGATGAAATGGCGTCGTTGCGTAGACGCTGACGCAGATGTTCGTTGCCAGACGGACGAAATATGGACGGCCGCCAGACGGGCTTACATGAAATGACGCCGCCAGATGACGCCGATGTCGATGCTCGTTGTTGCATAGACGAAACATAGCTGAAGCCGTTGCATAGGCTCACATGAATGGGCGTCGTTGCATAGACGCGATGCAGATGCTCGTCGTTGTATAGACGAAACATGGATGAAGTCGTTGCATGGGCTTACATGAAATGACGTCGTTGCATAGACGCGATGCAGATGTTCGTCGTTGCATAGACGAACCGTGGATGAAGCCGTTACATAGGCTTTTATGAAATGCGTCGTTGCGTAGATGCGATGCAGATAGTCGTCGTTGCATAGACGAACATGATGAAGTTGTTGCATAGGCTTAGATGAAATGACGTCGTTGCATAGACGCAATGCATATGCTCGTCGTTGCATAGACGAAACATAGATGAAGCTGTTGCATAGACTTACATGAGATGGTGTCATTTTATGGACGTACCTGCTTTGTGACTCGCCTGGGTTGAGATAACGTCATTGCATAGACGTCGTGCGTTTGTAACCCGCATGGGCTTATTGTTGTGCTCCCTCCTTTGCTGATATGAAGATCCTGCACTCGAAGAAAACTTGTGATTTTTAGAAAAGGAGTGGTTGATACTTGATTCGCGTCGACTTTGTAGCTTTGGCTCTTGACGCTTGCATGCTCAAACTTAAGCAAAAGGTTAGTGCATAACTGTTAAGGCAAAAGATAACGCATGAATTTATAAGCAATGTAATTGTATGAGTAGAAATGTTATCCTGTAAAACGTGATGGCGGTTGTATTGATGTGATGCTGTAAATGCTGAGATTTCGTCCTTGCACGGACGTGTTGAATGTTGTGAATGCTGCGAGTGCTGATGTAGTCTCTGCACGAACTTGCTGGATGCTGCGAATGCTTCCGAATGTCGCGAGTCTTGATCGCTTCCGCGGACTTCTTGAACGCCGTGAATGCCACGAATGTTGCAATTGCTGATTGCTCTGCGCGACTTGGCCGGATGCCGCGAACGCCGATCAATGCTCGCGACGGCTTCTCGGACGCCGCGAATGCTTGCTGAATGTTGTTGATGATGATGTAGTCTCAGCACGGACTTGCTGGATGCTACGAATGCTTGCTGAATGCTCTGCGCGGGCTTGCTGGATGCTGCGAATGCTTGCTGAATGCTGCGATTGTTGATGTAGTCTCTGCACGGACTTGCTGGACGTTGTGAATGCTTGCTGAATGCTGCGATTGCTGATGTAGTCTCTGCACGGACTTGCTGGATGCTGCGAATACTTGCTGAATGTTGTGAGTGCTGATGTAGTCTATGCACAGACTTAACTCTGGCGGAAATTGCTCATATCTCTTTTCGGAATAATCACATGCATTTTCTCGCACGCGAGCCAATGGGAAGATTTCTAATGGTGTGACCGAAGCCGACTTAGGCCGCCTACGTATCCTTGTGAGGGAATCAAGTCATGACGTAGTTCGTGATGCAAAAATGATTGTACGATTTAAAAAATGAGACCGAAGCCAATGTGGCCGCCTACGTATCCCGTCGAGGGAATCAGGTCAAGACGTAGTTCATGATGCAAAGAATAAGGATTTTTATGGGTTTTCAAACAATGTGGACCGAAGCCAATGTGGCCGCCTACGTATCCCGTCGAGTGAATCAGGTCAAGACGTAGTTCGTGATGCAAATAATAATAATTTTTATATATGCATTTTTTTAAGTGGAAAGACAGCATCACGTTGTCACGCCCCAAATTTTCCTAAGTCTTTACTTAGGGCGTGATGGCACCTGGACAATTATTTTCCACCAGGAGCACCATTTAATTCTATTTATTTAGAAATTTGAACTTATATTCAAATACGGAGCTATTAATAAAAATAACAATAAATAAATCTGTTTATGACTTTATTAAAAACATAACGCGAGCCCATGCTCGTGCAAATATTGTTTCTACCTAGACATACTGACAAAGATTATTCTAAGTTGGAAGGGAGACCATTCCACACGGGCATTTCCCGAGACACTGGAACTGACATCCTGAACTCGATTTAATACCAAGCCCAAGCAATGGACTTGGTATGACAAGAGGTCATGGACGATCGCTAGCCTTGGCGTGAAGCCTTTCCTCTATCACGCTTTCCTGAAACATGTTAAATAAAGAGTCAGCCCTACCATCTGGGGCTGAGTGAGAACCTTACCCTGCAATTCAAAGTAACACCACAATATTCCAAGCGCAATCACATTATAACGTAATAAGCATATTGCAAAAACATATCAGGTTACAACATTTTTAAATATGCAACAACTCCTCATAGGAAATTCTCGGATTAACTAACACTTCATTTTATCTCGTATTATACGTTAAGACATTCCCCTGCATTTCCACATGTTTATTACATTTATATTTTTGTGAACGCGTATTCACTTTTCATATTTATATATAGGTGAACATGTATTCATCTTTCATATTTGTTGCGATGCAACCCGATCCATTATATTTACGTATTTGTGAACACGTATTCACTTTACGCTTTGTTGCGCGCAACCCGATCCATTATGTTTACGTATTTGTGAACGCCGTATTCACTTTACGCTTTGTTGCGCGCAACCCGATCCATTATATTTACGTATTTGTGAACACATATTCACTTTACGCTTTGTTGCGCGCAACCCGATCCATTATGTTTACGTATTTGTGAACGCGTATTCACTTTACGCTTTGTTGCGGCAACCCGATCCATTATATTTACGTATTTGTGAACACATATTTACTTTACGCTTTTGTTGCGTGCAACCCGATCCATTATGTTTACGTATTTGTGAACGCGTATTCACTTTACGTTTTGTTGCGGCGTGCAACCCGATCCATTATATATTTATATATTTATATATTTATGTGAACACGTATTCACTTTTCATATTTTTCAGAAGGTCGAATAAATAATATTCTCCTTTTCAACATTCTGTCATTCATACTTGTAACGATTATAACTTTTTAACCATAACTCCAACTAAGGTGTTTCTCAAGCGGAAACTAAGGTAAGACGGGGATATTTCACTGTACCAAATTTCATTTAAAACTACCTTGGGTAACTAACACAAATTTATCCTCAAAACAGCCACATGAAATTGGTTTCGGCAGAATTATTATTAAACATAACCCAATCTTAGAATAGTCATAACTCCTAATCTGTAAACCCGTTCAAGCCCCATAAAATCTCAAAACGACGAGAACAGAGAGATACACGTCTCCATGTGAACCATCCTTTCATATTCCGTACCATTTGGTACAGTTTTACCCTTTTATTCGCTGCCCTTCCTGGATCTCGATAGATCCGAGGCAGAAACTTTAAAAAGCGATAACTCTCAATCCGTAAGTCGGATAGACCCCCGTAAGGTCTCAAAATGTCCAAAACAGAGATATCTAGAACTTTCATTTAGCAACAATGTTCATATTCCCCACATATTAGAGCAGTTTTACGTTTCAACATCCTGCCCTTCTGGATTCCGATGAATCCGAGGCAGCAACTTCAAACTACAATAACTCTCAACTCGTAAGTCCGTTTTAATAAATCTTTATCTATATCTGTCCTTAACAGAGAGATTTACAACCATGTAAATTTTCATATAATTCTAATAAGTAAAACTCAATAAAAACAGTCCATAATTATGCCTTTCCGAATTTCAACCAAATCTAAGGCAGAAACTTTGAACTATGATAACTTTCGAACCGTATGTCCATTTTACCTCATTTTTGGTTCTATATGATCATATTAGAGAGGTGTACCACTCCTCCGAATTTCATCAAATTCTAACAATTATAACTCAGTGAGAACAGTTCGTAAAGTTCATGACGCAACTAGTTGTCTAAACAATCAAAAGTTCAATATTTCTTTTCAACACCAATTCTTATTCTAACACGTATTGAACTAAAAATAAAGGATGTTACCAAAAATTTCTGAGTGAGAAAACTCACCTTGTAAGCGTAAAAATAATTGTTGTTCGGTTGCTAAAAGTGACCCTTGCTCCCTAATATTTTTTTATTCTTGTTCTTCATGCCCTCTTGATATTTTTCCAGGTTTGTTTTCTTCTTGTTCACTTATTTTTTTTTCTGATTTTCTATCCTTTGTGGTAGGTACTTTGTTTGTGTATAAGTAAGGGTGTTTGTATAACTTATGGGAGGTAGAAGACCAAAACTTGAGGGGAGTTAAAGGGAGGGGAAATGAAAAGGGGGGAAGGGGTAAAGGGAAGGGTAGACGTATTGCATTTTTTTTTTGTTTTTGTTTTTTTTTGTTTTTCTTTTGTTTGTTTTTTTTTCTTTTCTTATTTTCATTTCATCTATCTATTTATCCAACTTTAACACTAACTCTATCTCATGCAATTTATTCTTTGTTTTCTTATATATATATATTTTTATTAACCCAACCACAACTATATATTTTTTTTTTCCGGATTTCACATTCTCTCCTCCTTAAGCAACATTCGTCCTCGAATGTGAATAAGGTCGTAACATAATCACATAGACACAATAATGTTTATTGTTATTGTAACACTAATTTGGGGCTTCACATTCTCCCTTCCTTAAGAAGCATTCGTCCTCGAATGAGAATAAGGTTGTAACACATGCATATAGACACGCAAATGGCACACATATGAAGTACTATGTAATGCAATTTTTTTTTTTATTACCTTAGTCAAATAGGAATGGATATTTGACTTTCATCGCCTCTTCCGCTTCCCAGGTGGCTTCCTGCGGAAGTGATTCTTCCATAGGACTTTCACTAAGCAATATCTTTATTTCTAAGGCGTTGACCTTTCTATCAAGTATTTCTACCAGAGCCTCTTCATATCAAGCTCTTTATTAAGAACTATCTCCGGAGAAGGATGACGTGACTTGGATCGCAAGTATTTTCGTAACATCGACACACGAAATACCGGATGCATCGCCCAAATTTCTTGTGAAAGTGCTAATTCGTAAGCCACATTCCCCACTCTTCGCAAGATCTCATATGGCCCAATAAACCTTGGGCTCAATTTCCCTTTCTTACCAAAACACATCACTCCCTTCATTGGGGACACTTTTAAAAATACTTTCTCCCCCTTTTGGAATTCAAGATCTCTTTTCCGATGATCCGCATAAGACTTATGACGGCTATGAGTCGCTTTTGATCCGCTCCCAATCATCTGTACCTTATCATTTGTTTCTTGAATGACTTCGTGTCCGAATAAGGCCTCACCCACCTCGAACCATCCAAGTGGAGACCTACATTTTCGCCCATATAATGCTTCAAACGGGCCATCTGTATGCTAGAGTGAAAACTATTGTTGTGGCGAACTCAATTAGACATAGATGGTCCAACCACCTTCCTCAAAATCTAACACACAAGATCGCAACACGCCCTCGAGTGTTTGAATTGTTCGCCACTTGCCCATCTGTTTGCGTGGAAAGTCGTGCTTAACTTAACTTTTGTTCCGAGACCTGCTGAAACTTTGCCAAAAGTGTGAGGTGAACTGGGAACCTCTATCCGAAATAATTTGTAATGGAATTTCGTGTAACCGCACAATTTCCTTCAAATAAATGCATGCATCTTGTGGTGCGATACGTAGTCTTGACCGGTAAGAAATGGGCTGACTTTGTAAGTCGATCAACAATCACCCAAATAGAATCATACCCTTCTCGAGTTTTCGGTAGACCAATTACAAAATCCATATGAATCGCCTCCCATTTTCACATGGGGACTCCAATGTCCTGAAGTAATCCGCCAGGTTTTTGATGTTCAGCTTTCACCTGCTGACATATAAGACATCTCCCGACAAACTTCGCAACGTCTTTCTTCATCCCGTCCCACCAGTAATTTGCCTTGAGGTCCTGATACATTTTTGTTGACCCTGGATGAATGGAATATCTTGTGTTGTGACCCTCATCTAAGATCTTCCTCCTTAGATCCTTTACCTTAGGAACACATAACCTACCCTTATACCGGGCGGTTCCGCCATTATCTTCCAATGTAAATCGTGAAGGTTTTCCTGTTGATCCTCTCCAAATCCAACAAACTCAGATCCTCAAACCGACTTTCTTTTATTTCAAGCTAAGGCGCATCATGAGGTATCATGTACCACCACTCTACCTTCACCGATCTCGCTTAAGCTAACCCGAGGTTTCCCAATCTTTGTACCTCCCGAACAATACCTCTTTGTATTGCTAAATGGGCTGCTGCCCATTGATCTCCTATCGAGCGCCACCACCACGTTGGCTTTTCCAGGATGGTAAAGAATACTAAGGTCATAATCCTTAAGCAACTCTAACCATCTTCTTTGTCGGAGATTCAAATCCTTCTGCGTGGTTATGTACTGCAAACTCTTATGATCTGTAAATATGTCCACATGCACACCATACAAATAATGTCTCCATATTCGTAAGGCAAACACCACCGCAGCTAATTCCAAGTCATGAGTTGGGTAATTCTTCTCATGTATCTTCAACTGTCTAGATGCATACACAATAACCTTCCCAAACTGCATCAAGACACATCCTAACCCAACTCTAGAGGCATCACAATAGAATGTGAACCCTTCTTGTACCGATGGTAAGGTTAGGACTGGTGCAGTAGTCAATAATTCCTTTAGTTTATGAAAACTTGCTTCACATTCTTCTGACCACTGGTACTTAACCGCTTTTTGAGTCAACCGGGTCAAAGGAGCAGCAAGAAGACTAGAAAAACCTTTACGAATCTTCTATAATACCCACCAAACCCAAGAAACTTCTAACCTCCGTTTGAGTGGTCGGTTTTGGCCGCTTCTTCACCGCTTCTATCTTCCTGGGGTCTACCATAATTCCATCCTCGACACAACATGACCCAAAAAGGCTACCTTTTCCAACCAAAATTCACACTTTGAAAATTTAGCATATAGTTTCTCCTGCTTTCAAGACTTCAAGACTACCTCGACGCTCTTCATGTTCTTCAACACTCTTATCAGAGATTAGAATATCATCTATGAACACAATCACGAACAAATCTAGGAATGGTTTGAAGATTCTGCTCATTAAATCCATAAAAGCGTTGGGGCATTGTTAACCCAAAAGACATGACCAAGAACTCATAATGGCCGACGGGTTCTAAAGGTCGTTTGATATATCATCCGGATTTATTTTCACCGATGATATCCCGAACGAGATCAATCTTGGAAAAATAGCTAGCTCTCAAGTTGGTCAAAAAGATCATCGATTCTTGGTAATGGGTATCGGTTCGATCGTGACCTTATTGAGCCGATAATTGATGCACATTCGAGCGATCCGCCTTTTCTTTTTCACAAACAGATCGTGCACCAAGGGGAAACACTAGGCCTTATAAAGCCTTTATCCGTAAGATCCTTCAATTGTTCTTTTAACTCCTCAATTCACCGGGCCATTCGATATGGAGGAATAGAAATGAGTCTTGTACCTAATTAACTCTATAGCAAACTCCACTTCTCTATCCGGAGGAAGGCCCGGAAGATCTTCAGAAAACCTCCTAAAATTTCGAACAATAGGGACATCATTCACCGCTGGGATTCTTTTGGGTATCCACTATATTAGCCGATATGCGTACTCCACTCTGCGACTTCTCAATAACTTTTGAGCCCCAAGGTAGAAATAAACCGACTGAGGATATTCCAATCCTACCCTTATAACAACTTACGGTTCTCAGGAAAAGTTAATCTCACTATCTTCGTCGACAATCTAACATGGCATAACATGCCGACAACCAATCCATACCCAAAATGACATCGAAGTCTACCATATCAAGTAGTACTAGGTTCACCATTGTTCCCCTGCCATTCACTTATAATGAGAAATTATTTACCACCCGAGAGGCCCAAATCGAGGCCCCCATCGGTGTCATAACCTCAAAAGGTTCACTTAAATAAGAAGGTTCTACGTGTAAATTATTAGCAACGCCCATTGACACATATGAATATGTAGAGTCGGGATCGTATAATACAAATGCAGGAATACTCGAGACTAGCAAAATACCCGTGACCACCGCATTAGATGCTTCGCCTCATTCCTCCGGGCAAAGCGTAGAGCCGATTAAATTGTTGGGTTGTTGACCTCCCCGACTCTGGCGGGTTGGTTTCCCGATTTCCCAGAGGCGCAGGTTGCTTCCGACCTCCCCGAATAGATTGTATTTGAGTACTCTTTTTGAAATCCCACATAGGGCCCGATTCTCCACGCTTATAACATGACTTCGTTAGAGCCAACATTCTCCAGCGTATTTCCTTTGACAAATCTTACAAACCGGTTTGTCCCCTCCTGTGTTAGGATTGATGGCCTTGTCCTTGCTCACTTGGTGATTAAACCAACTGTTCCCCTTAGGCTTGAAATAAGACTGACCCATAGATTGGTTCGGTCTTGAAGATCCCTTACTAAACTCATGCTTCTGATTTTGACTCTGGTTAAATGATCCTGACGTCCGAAATCTCTTCTGCGAATATTCTCTTTTTGCTTTAGCGAAACCTTCTACCCTTATTGTCATACCGACGATCTGAAGCTATGCCCGATAATGGGCTAATGCCACTACCTTCTCTTCCAAGTTTGGGTTTAAACCCTTAACAACTCTTTTGACCTTCTCCTTCTCGTAGGAATAATATGCGCCAGATGTCGACAATCGGATGAATTAGGTATTGTATTCTATCACATTGCGGTCTCCTTGTTTCAACAGTTCAAACTCACGTCTGAGCGCATCTTTTTGGGAGTTAGGCATGTACTTTTCACTGAATGCGACACTGAACTCCCCCCACGTCATCGGTGGTGACATCGGAAAATTATTTCTTCTAAAATTTCTCCACCACACCCATGTGTCGTCCACTAACCGTGCGATTACCAAATTGACGTCATGCGTCTCCACACATCCTCGTGTAAACAGTAGGTTTTCTACCTCATCGAGAAATACTATTGAGTTAGACTTGTAGTCCTTCCCTGTATAGATATGTTCCCTTCTTCTCACAAAATTTGCCCCATAGTCTATCTGGTACCTCTCCTACCTTTTCTGGCCTACAGCGATCACATCTGGTTATTTTATCGTTGTACACTCCCTTCCACAATCCTTTGAAGGAGGTAGTACGAGAACCAAGTCTTTGAAAAGACTCAAGATAGACACGAGAAAAGTATGAAAGAAGTGAAACTTTAGGATGTTATTCCGTTTACTTATTACTAAGGTGGCGCGCACACCCTCGCAATAAGTAACCGTTCAAACACCCAACTCGAAGAAACTTCCTAGAATCTCCTAACCTGGTTTAGCTTTGATACCAACTTGTCACGCCCCAAATTTTCCTAAGTCTTTACTTAGGGCGTGATGGCACCTGGACAATTATTTTCCACCAGGAGCACCATTTAATTCTATTTATTTAGAAATTTGAACTTATATTCAAATACAGAGCTATTAATAAAAATAACAATAAATAAATCTGTTTATGACTTTATTAAAAACATAACGCGAGCCCATGCTCGTGCAAATATTGTTTCTACCTAGACATACTGACAAAGATTATTCTAAGTTGGAAGGGAGACCATTCCACACGCATTTCGAGACACCGAACCGACATCCTCGAACTCGACGAATACCAAGCCCAAGAATGGACTTGGTATGACAAGAGGTCATGGACGATCGCTAGCCTCGCGTGAAGCCTTTCCTCTATCACGCTTTCAAACATGTTAAATAAAGAGTCACCCTACCATCCGGGCCGAGTGAGAACCTTACCGCAATTCAAAGTAACACCACAATATTCCAAGCGCAATCACATTATAACGTAATAAGCATATTGCAAAACATATCAGTTACAACATTTTTAAATATGCAACAACTCCTCATAGGAAATTCTGATTAACTAACACTTCATTTTATCTCGTATTATACGTTAAGACATTCCCTGCATTTCCACATGTTTATTACATTTATATTTTTGTGAACGTATTCACTTTTCATATTTATATATAGGTGAACATGTATTCATCTTTCATATTTGTGCGGCGACGCAACCCGATCCATTATATTTACGTATTTGTGAACACGTATTCACTTTACGCTTTGTTGCGGCGTGCAACCCGATCCATTATGTTTACGTATTTGTGAACGCGTATTCACTTTACGTTTTGTTGCGCGCAACCCGATCCATTATATTTACGTATTTGTGAACACATATTCACTTTACGTTTTGTTGCGCGCGCAACCCGATCCATTATGTTTACGTATTTGTGAACGCGTATTCACTTTACGTTTTGTTGCGCGCAACCCGATCCATTATATTTACGTATTTGTGAACACATATTCACTTTACGTTTTGTTGCGGCGTGCAACCCGATCCATTATGTTTACGTATTTGTGAACGCTTATTCACTAAACGTTTTGTTGCGCGCAACCCGATCCATTATGTTTACGTATTTGTGAACGCGTATTCACTTTACGTTTTGTTGCGGCGCAACCCGATCCATTATATATTTATATATTTATATATTTATGTGAACACGTATTCACTTTTCATATTTTTCAGAAGGTCGAATAAATAATATTCTCTTTTTCAACATTCTGTCATTCATACTTGTAACGATTATAACTTTTTAACCATAACTCCAACTAAGGTGTTTCTCAAGCGGAAACTAAGGTAAGACGGGGATATTTCACTGTACCAAATTTCATTTAAAACTACCTTGGGTAACTAACACAAATATATCCTCAAAACAGCCACATGAAATTGGTTTCGGCAGAATTTTTATTAAACATAACCCAATCTTAGAATAGTCATAACTCCTAATCTGTAAACCCGTTCAAGCCCCATAAAATCTCAAAACGACGATAACAGAGAGCTACACGTCTCCATGTGAACCATCCTTTCATATTCCGTACCATTTGGTACAGTTTTACCCTTTTATTCGCTGCCCTTCCTGGATCTCGATAGATCCGAGGCAGAAACTTTAAAAAGCGATAACTCTCAATCCGTAAGTCGGATAGACCCGCGTAAGGTCTCAAAATGTCCACAACAGAGATATCTAGAACTTTCATTTAGCAACAATTTTCATATTCCCCACATATTAGTACAGTTTTACGTTTCAACATCCTGCCCTTCTGGATTCCGATGAATCCGAGGCAGCAACTTCAAACTACAATAACTCTCAACTCGTAAGTCCGTTTTAATAAACCTTTATCTATATCTGTCCTTAACAGAGAGATTTACAACCATGTAAATTTTCATATAATTCTAATAAGTAAAACTCAATAAAAACAGTCCGTAATTATGCCTTTCCGAATTTCAACCAAATCTAAGGCAGAAACTTTGAACTATGATAACTTTCGAACCGTATGTCCATTTTACCTCATTTTTGGTTCTATATGATCATATTAGAGAGGTGTACCACTCCTCCGAATTTCATCAAATTCTAACAATTATAACTCAGTGAGAACAGTTCGTAAAGTTCATGACGCAACTAGTTGTCTAAACAATCAAAAGTTCAATATTTCTTTTCAACACCCAATTCTTATTCTAACATGTATTGAACTAAAAATAAAGGATGTTACCAAAAATTTCTGAGTGAGAAAACTCACCTTGTAAGCGTAAAAATAATTGTTGTTCGGTTGCTAAAAGTGACCCTTGCTCCCTAATATTTTTTTATTCTTGTTCTTCATGCCCTCTTGATATTTTTCCAGGTTTGTTTTCTTCTTGTTCACTTATTTTTTTTTCTGATTTTCTATCCTTTGTGGTAGGTACTTTGTTTGTGTATAAGTAAGAGTGTTTGTATAACTTATGGGAGGTAGAAGACCAAAACTTGAGGGGAGTTAAAGGGAGGGGAAATGAAAAGGGGGGAAGGGGTAAAGGGAAGGGTAGACGTATTGCATGCATTTTTTTTTTGTTTTTTTTTTTTGTTTTTCTTTTGTTTGTTTTTTTTTCTTTTCTTATTTTCATTTCATCTATCTATTTATCCAACTTTAACACTAACTCTATCCCATGCAATTTATTCTTTGTTTTCTTATATATATATATTTTTATTAACCCAACCACAACTATATATTTTTTTTTCCGGATTTCACACACGTTCTGACTTCAGTTGATACCAACAATTAGTATTGTGCTTAGGAATTCCGTTATTCACTTCCAGTCTAGCCAAGACTGACTTCTGGGTAATTCCTACAGTTTCAAGTGGTACCTCAGACACCTAAGTATCGACACACTTGCTTGCAGCCAAGGTTTCGAACTACCCGTAATCTCGCGTTTCAAATGCCCTCACTGAAAGAAAGTCTCATTTCTCACATATGTTCTAGTATTTTGAATTTTGGGACGTTTAGAGAAGTACGCTCACACTCAAAAGGATGTTCAATGCATGCAATTGTGATACCATAGACTTGGCCGTCATGTAAGTATCCACTAATGTGAGAATCCTCAGTATAAGATCATGTAGGGCTTTTCACGGGCTTGTAATGTAGGTTTGGGGAAAGGGATGAATATCATTTGGGTAAAAGTGACTAATTCTTCCTCGAGCGTTGGACTACGTCCGTGCTTGATATTTGTGTGCTTTAATGCTGATCTGTTTTTTTTGTCCCAGTTTTTCTGTACTAACTTCTTTCTGAATCTTTCGTTTGGAGCCCGTTTTTTTCAAAGTTATTCTCTCATTTTTATTCATTTTTTTTTGTGTCGGGGCTTTTGATTTCTTCCTTTTGTGAAATCACCCTTTGTGTTTTTCTTTTCCCTTTGGGATTTTGACAATTTTGTCTTTGCAAACTTCGACGCAGAATTTGTCAGCCACTTGCACATTTCTAAAGCGCTCAAAGAGGTCGGGTCAAGAGAGGGATAGTGCGTACACACCAGAAAGGGTATAGGTGTAATATGCGGTTGTCGAAAGAATAGGCTTTAGGCTCAAAGGGGTGTACTACGGATAATGTTATTTGGTAGGCTGAAAAAGCTCAAACGGGTCAAAGAAAGCCTACGATCATTTCCTACATCAAGTGTTACTCAGGATTTCGCCTCAACAAACATTCAGGCCAAGTTCTAGATCACAATGCAATGCAATTGAACTTATTTTAAAACTCACCACACAATGCACATGAAACGATGAGGTTGGTTTCGTTCTTATCTTGAAAGCATGTAAGACAATGTCATTTACGGGTGTATAAGAGGTACCAAAAGAATCTATGGTTTACCACGAAGTCAACCCATATTGATTATTACTCGTTCTATCCTATGCACACTCCCAACTGTGTTGGTATCAACCAAGTCAAACAATAATACTTAAAAATTTGTTTTTGTATTTTTGGATAACCTTTGTTTTTGTATTTATGAACAAAATATTTTTTTGTATTTTTTTGAATAAATGGTACCGAACCCGAGTAGGGTTGCCTACGTATCTCATCTTTGACGAGAATCAGGTGTGCGTAGTTCGTTCAGATATGTTATAAAACGTATGATTTAAAAGAATTTATTTATGAAAGAAATGCAAAAGTAAAAGCTGTGCAAAACAAATGATTGTTCACTATAAGACTAATGCAAAGTAAAAGTATGTAATGAAAAAATGAATGAATGTGATAGAATGGTTGAAATGCAATAATGAATGTCCGTGCAATAAATGAGTGAACTAAATATGTCCTTTTTTTTATGTGGTGTCGAACCCTAGATGGGTTGCCTACGTATCACACTGTATGGTGAGAATCAGACACGCGTAGTTCAGGAAGATATGTTATTAAAATGCATGATAAAGAATTATGTAATCAACACTAGACATATCAATGAACTTGCAAATATGTATAAAAAATGCAAAATATAAGACCCAGAGCGATGCTTCGTTGAATCTGATATAAGCTGACTTCTTTCCGTCAACATAACTCTAGCTCATTCTTGTGATGATTTCTTTTTTTTTTTTTTTTTTTTTATATATTTTTTTTTCTTCCGACCGCCCTCGACTATTTGCGAGGACGGTCTTCCTGCAAAAATATGACAAATGAGTGAGAGTAGGCAAGCCACATGAATAATAAAATGTAAGGGCGTGACAATATAATCAAAGACTCCCCTGCATGGTTCGACCGGACTGGTGGTTGATGCTTCATAAAGTCCAAATCGCACTGTTCAAGAGCGATTTACGCAATAGAAGTCCTGATTGCAACGTGACAACAAAAAGTGCAAAAATGCAAATGCTCATGGCCGAAACTATAAGCATGATATGTACAGAGGTTAAAAAGGTAATTATTGCATTAAATAATATGTACAGAATTGTTAGCGACAACAATAGTAAACAAAAACATGCAAATCAAGCGTGCGACTAATATGCATGAGACCTCTCTTATGCCAGAGGTCGGCCTAAATGCCAAATATGCGAGATTATGATAAATAGCTCCAAGCCGTTAAACTGCAATGTTTTGTTGGAAATGACGATCAAATGACGGTGCACTTTTTCCAATTTTGGTGTGTCATGACCAGACTTGGATCCGTCTATCATCATCATGCTACACATAGTATGCTAATGGGTCGTTGGGTTGTGAAACCCGTCGACAAGTTTGGTGGATTTCTAATTGTGGCGTTAATACCAAGGATTAACTCACCTAAGGTTTATGCATGCATGACTTAATATAAAAGAAGGTGGTATAGCTCTATCTTAAGCTTTCTAAGATTTGGCTTACTAGACGCAAGGTTCCCGAGCGGACAACTCGAGTGAGAAGGCTACGTGGCTGATGTGAAGTCCCAAATTATTGTTACAATAATAATAATAATAATAATAATAATAATAGTGGGGGGCATTAGAAAATTAAGAATTTAAGTTATACATTATTAACATATTATTAACTTTTCATTTACACTATCCTATTAAATAAAAGATGATGACCTCTTATATTAATGATTGTGTTAAATCTCATTTTCATTTACACTATCCTATTAAATAAAAGATGATGACCTCTTATATTAATGATTGTGTTAAATCTCATCTTAACACTAAATGGAAAAAAATCTGCACATCTTCCCTTCCCTCTCCCCTCACTCACGTTTTTCCTCTTCCCCTCCCTTTAACTCCCCTCAAGTTTTGGTCTTCTACCTCCCATAAGTTATACAAACACCCTTAATTATACACACACAAAGTACCTACCACAAAGGATAGAAAATTAGAAAAAAAAAAGTGAACAAGAAGAAAACAAACCTGGAAAAATATCAAGAGGGCATGAAGAATAAGAATAAAAAATATTAGGGAGCAAGGGTCACTTTTAGCAACCGAACAACAATCATTTTTACGCTTACAAAGTGAGTTTTCTCACTCAGACATTCTTGGTAACATCCTTTATTTTTAGTTCAATACATGTTAGAATAAGAATTGAGTGTTGAAAAGAAATATTGAACTTTTGATTGTTTAGACGACTAGTTGCGTCATGAATTTTACGAACTGTTCTCACTGAGTTATAATTGTTAGAATTTGATGAAATTTGGAAGAGTGGTACACCTCTCTAATATGATCATATAGAACCAAAAATAAGGTAAAATGGACATACGGTTTGAAAGTTATCATAGTTCAAAGTTCCTGCCTTAGATTTGGTCGAAATTCGGAAAGACATAATTACGGATGATTTTTATTGAGTTTTACTTATTAGAATTATATAAATATTTACATGGTTGTAAATATCTCTGTTACGTACAGATATAGATAAATATTTATTAAAACGGACTTACGAGTTAAGAGTTATTGTAGTTTGAAGTTGCTGCCTCGGATTCATCGGAATCCAGAAGGGCAGAATGTGGAAACGTAAAACTGTACTAATCTGTGGGGAATATGAAAATTGTTGCTAAATGAAAGTTATAGATCTATCTGTTTTGGACATTTTGAGACCTTACGGGGGTCTATCCGACTTACGTATTGAGAGTTATCGCTGTTTAAAGTTTCTGCCTCGGATCTATCGAGATCCAGGAAGGGCAGCGAATAAAAGTGTAAAACTGTACCAAATGGTACAGAATATGAAAGGATGGTTCACATGGAGACATGTAGCTCTCTGTTCTTGTCGTTTTGAGAATTTATGGGGCTTGAACGGGTTTACAGATTAGGAGTTATGACTATTATAAGATTGGGTGCTGTTTAATAAAAATTCTGCCGAAACAAATTTCATGTGGCTGTTTTGAGGATAAATTTGTGTTAGTTATCCAAAGTAGTTTTAAATGAAATTTGGTACAGTGAAATATCCCCGTCTTACCTTAGTTTCCGCTTGAGAAACACCTTAGTTGGAGTTATGGTTAAAAAGTTATAATCGTTACAAGTATGAATGACAGAATGTTAGAAAAGAGAATAGTATTTATTCGATCTTCTGAAAAATATGAAAAGTGAATACGTGTTCACATAAATATATAATGGATCGGGTTACACGCCGCAACAAAACGTAAAGTGAATACGCATTCACAAATACGTAAACATAATGGATCGGGTTGCACGCCGCAACAAAACGTAAAGTGAATACGTGTTCACAAATACGTAAATATAATGGATCGGGTTGCACGCCGCAACAAAACGTAAAGTGAATACGCGTTCACAAATACGTAAACATAATGGATCGGATTGCGCGCAACAAAGCGTAAAGTGAATACGTGTTCACAAATACGTAAATATAATGGATCGGGTTGCACGCCGCAACAAATATGAAAAAATGAATACATGTTCACCTGTATATAAATATGAAAAGTGAATACGCGTTCAAAAATATATAAATGTAACAAACATATGGAAATGCAGGGCAATGTCCTAACGTATAATACGAGATAAAATAAAGTGTTAGTTAAAATGAGAATTTCCTATGAGGAGTTCCGTATTTAAAAATGTTGTAACTTTGATATGTTTTGCAAGATGCTTATTACGTTATAATGTGATTGCACTTGGAATATTGTGGTGTTGCTTTGAATTGCAGGGTAAGGTTCTCACTCAGCCCCAGATGGTAGGGCTGACTCTTTATTTAACATGTTTCAGGAAAGCGTGATAGAGGAAAGGCTCCACGCCAAGGCTAGCGATCGTCTCGCAGCCTCTTGTCATACCAAGTCCATTGCTTGGGCTTGGTACTCGTCAGTCGAGAATGTCGATTCTGATGTCTCGAAATGCCCATGTGGAATGGTCTCCCTTCCAACTTAGAATAATCTTTGTTAGTATGTCTATGTAGAAACAATATTTGCACGAGCATAGGCTCGCGTTATGTTTTCAATAAAGTCATAAACAAATTTCTTTATTGTTATTTTTATTAATAGCTCCGTATTTGAATATAAGTTTAAATTTCTAAATAAAGAGAATTAAATGATGCTCCTGGTGGGAAATAATTGTCCAGGTGTCATCACGCCCTAAGTAAAGGCTTAGGAAAAGTCGGGGCGTGACAAGTTGGTATCAAAGCTAAACCAGGTTAGGAGATTCTAGGAAGTTTCTTCGAGTTGGGTGTTTGAACGGTTACTTATTGCGACGGTGTGCGCGCCACCTTAGTAATAAGTAAACGGAATAACATTCTAAAGTTTCCCTTCTTTCATACTCCTCTCGTGCCTATCTTGAGTCTTTTTCAAGACTTGATTCTTGTACTACCTCTTTCAACACACATGTCGTCCCTACAGAAAAGGATAGAGTCAAGCGATTTGTAGAGGGTTTAAACCCGAACATAGCAGAGAAGGTGGTAGCGTTAGCCAACGACCGAACTTATCTTCAGATTGTCGATATGGCTTTGAGGGTAGAAGGTTTCGCTAAAGCAAAAAGAGAATATTCGCAGAAGAGATTTCGGACGTCAGGATCATTTAACCAGAGTCAAAATCAGAAGCAGGAGTTTAGTAAGGGATCTTGGGACCGAACCAATCGTAGGCGATCTTATTTCAAGCCTAAGGGCACAGTTGGTCTAATTACCAAGGTAGCAAGGACAAGGCCACCAACCTAACACGGGAGGTGACAAACCGATTTGTAAGATTTGTCAAAGGAAACACAATGGAGAATGTCGGCTCTTACGAAGACATGTTATAAGCGTGTAGAAGTCGTGCCACTATGCCGGGGATTGCAAGAAGAGGACCCAAAATCAATCTATTCGGGGAGGTCGAAGCGACCACATGCACTGTGGGAAATCGGAAACCAACCCGCGAGTCGGGAGGTCAACAACCCAACAATTTAATCGGCTCACGCTTTGCCCTGGATGAATGAAGCGAAGCATCTAACGCGGTGGTCACGAGATATTTTGCTAGTCTCGAGTATTCCTGCATTTGTATTATACGATCCCGGCTCTACATTTTCATATGTGTCAATGGGCTTTGCTAAGAATTTACATGTAGAACCTTCTTATTTAAGTGAACCTGTTGAGGTTATGACACCAGTAGGGGCCTCAATTTGGGCCTCTCGGGTGGTAAATAATTTTCCATTAGAAGTGAATGGCAGGGGAACAATGGTGAACCTAGTACTACTTGATATGGTAGACTTCGACGTCATTTTGGGTATGGATTGGTTGTCGGCATGTTATGCCATGTTAGATTGTCGACGAAAGATAGTGAGATTAACTTTTCCCGGAGAACCAGAAGTTGTTATAAGGGGTAGGGTTGGAATATCCTCAGGTCAGTTTATTTCCTACCTTGGGGCTCAAAAGTTATTGAGAAGTCACAGAGTGGAGTATGCATATCTGGCTAATATAGTGGATACCCAAAAAGAATCCCCAGCGGTAAATGATGTTCCTATTGTTCGAAATTTTCCGGAGGTTTTTCCTGAAGATCTTCCATGCCTCCCTCCGGATAGAGAAATGGAGTTTGCCATAGAGTTAATTCCGGGTACAAGACCTATTTCTATTCCTCCATATCGAATGACCCCAGCTGAATTGAGGGAGTTAAAAGAACAATTGAAGGATCTTCTGGATAAAGGCTTTATAAGGCCTAGTGTTTCCCGCAGGGTGCACGATCTTGTTTGTGAAAAAGAAAGACGGATCGCTCCGAATGTGCATCGATTATCGGCAGCTCAATAAGGTCACGATCAAGAACCGATACCCATTACCAAGAATCGATGATTTTTTTTGACCAACTTCAGGGAGCTAGCTATTTTTCCAAGATTGATCTCCGTTCGGGATATCACCAGCTGAAAATAAATCCAGATGATATGTCCAAAACAACCTTTAGAACCCGTCGGCCATTATGAGTTCTTGGTCATGTCTTTTGGGTTAACGATGCCCAGTGATTTTATGGATTTAATGAGCAGAATCTTCAAACCATTCCTATATTTGTTCGTGATTGTGTTCATAGATGATATCCTAATCTGATGAAGAGTGTTGAAGAACATGAAGAGCATCTGAGGGTAGTGCTTCAAGTCTTGAAACAGGAGAAACTATATGCTAAATTTTCAAAGTGTGAATTTTGGTTGGAAAAGGTAGCCTTTTTGGGCCATGTTGTGTCAAGGGATGGAATTATGGTAGACCAGGAAGATAGAAGCGAAGAAGCGGCCAACCGACCACTCGGCGAGATTAGAAGTTTCTTGGGTTTTGGCTGGGTATTATAGAAGATTCGTAAAAGGTTTTTTCTAGTCTTGCTGCCCCTTTGACCCGGTTGACTCAAAAAGCGGTTAAGTACCAGTGGTCAGAAGCATGTGAAGCAAGTTTCAAAAACTAAAGGAATTTTTGACTACTGCACCAGTCCTAACCTTACCATCGGGACAAGAAGGATTCACAGTCTATTGCGATGCCTCTAGAGTTGGGTTAGGATGTGTCTTGATGCAGTTTGTAAATGTTATTGCGTATGCATCTAGACAATTGAAGATACATGAGAAGAATTACCCAACTCATGACTTCGAATTAGCTGCGGTGGTGTTTGCCTTACGAATCTGGAGACATTATTTGTATGGTGTGCATGTGGACATATTTACAGATCATAAGAGTTGGCAGTACATAACCACGCAGAAGGATTTGAATCTCCGACAAAGAAGATTGTTAGAGTTGCTTAAGGATTATGACCTTAGTATTCTTCACCATCCTGGGAAAGCCAACGTGGTGGCTGACGCACTCAGTAGGAGATCAATGAGCAGCTTGGCCCATTTGACAATACAAAAGAGGGGTATTGTTCGGGAGGTACAAATATTGGGAAACCTCGGGGTTAGCTTAACTGAGATCGGTGAAGGTAGGGTGGTGGTACATAATACCTCGCGATCGCCTTAGCTTCAGAAATAAAAGAAAGTCAGTTTGAGGATACTGAGTTTGTTGGATTTTGGGAGAGGATCCAACAGGGAAAACCTTCACAGTTTACATTGGGAGATAATGACGGAACCCTTCGGTATAAGGGTAGGTTATGTGTTCCTAAGGTAAAGGATCTAAAGAGGAAGATCTTAGATGAGGGTCATAACACAAGATATTCCATTCATCCAGGGTCAACAAAAATGTATCAGGACCTCAAGGCAAATTACTGGTGGGACGGGATGAAGAAACACGTTGCGGAGTTTGTCGGGAGGTGTCTTATATGTCAGCAGGTGAAAGCTGAACATCAAAAACCTGGCGGATTACTTCAGGACATTGGAGTCCCCATGTAGAAATGGGAGGCGATTCATATGGATTTCGTAACTGGTCTACCGAAAACTCGAGAAGGGTATGATTCTATTTGGGTGATTGTTGATCGGCTTACAAAGTCAGCCCATTTCTTATCGGTCAAGACTACGTATCGCGCACCACAGTACACACAGATTTATTTGAAGGAGATTGTGCGGTTACACGAGATTCTCTTACAAATTATTTCAGATAGGTGTTCCCAGTTCACCTCACACTTTTGGCAAAGTTTCCAGCAGGGTCTCTGGACAAAAGTTAGGTTAAGCACGACTTTCCACCCGCAAACAGATGGGCAAGCTGAGCGAACAATTCAAACACTTGAGGACATGTTGCGATCTTGTGTGTTAGATTTTCAGGGAAGCTGGTTGGACCATCTATGTCTAATTGAGTTCGCCTACAACAATAGTTTTCACTCTAGCATACAAATGGCCCCGTTTGAAGCATTATATGGACGAAAATGTAGATCTCCACTTGGATGGTTCGAGGTGGGTGAGACACAACTGTTCGGACCTGAAGTCATTCAAGAAACAAATAATAAGGTACAGATGATTCGGGAGCGGATCAAAACAGCTCATAGCCGTCATAAGTCCCATGCGGATCATCGGAAAAGAGATCTTGAATTCGAGAGGAGAAAGTATTTTAAAAAAAGTGTCCCCAATGAAGGGAGTGATGCGCTTTGGTAAGAAAGGAAAATTGAGCCCAAGGTTTATTGGGCCATATGAGATCTTGCGAAGAGTGGAAAATGTGGCTTACGAATTAGCACTTCCACAAGAGCTGGAAGTAGTGCATCCGGTATTTCATGTGTCAATGTTACGAAAATACTTGCACGATCCAACTCACGTCATCCTTCCCCAGGAGATAGTTCTTAATAAAAAGCTTCAATATGAAGAAGCTCCGGTAGAAATACTTGATAGAAAGGTCCAAAGCCTTAGAAATAAAGATATTGCTTCCGTGAAGGTCCTATGGAGGAATCACTCCACATAAGAAGCCACGGAAGGCGAAGGCGATGAAAGTAAAATATCTATTTATCTTTGAATGAGGTAATAAAAATGTGTCAAATAGTACTTCATATGTGTACTATATTTTTGTTTGTCTATATGCATGTGTTACGACCTTATTCACATTCGAGGACGAATGTTGTTTAAGGAGGGAGAATGTAAAATTCCGAAATTTGTTGTGTGTCTAGGTGATTATGTTATTTATCTTATTCACATTCGAGGACGAATGTTGCTTAAGGAAGGGAGAATGTGAAGTCCCAAATTATTGTTACAATAATAATAATAATAATAATAATAATAATAATAATAGTGGGGGGCATTAGAAAATTAAGAATTTAAGTTATACATTATTAACATATTATTAACTTTTCATTTACACTATCCTATTAAATAAAAGATGATGACCTCTTATATTAATGATTGTGTTAAATCTCATTTTCATTTACACTATCCTATTAAATAAAAGATGATGACCTCTTATATTAATGATTGTGTTAAATCTCATCTTAACACTAAATGGAAAAAAATCTGCACATCTTCCCTTCCCTCTCCCCTCACTCACGTTTTTCCTCTTCCCCTCCCTTTAACTCCCCTCAAGTTTTGGTCTTCTACCTCCCATAAGTTATACAAACACCCTTAATTATACACACACAAAGTACCTACCACAAAGGATAGAAAATTAGAAAAAAAAAGTGAACAAGAAGAAAACAAACCTGGAAAAATATCAAGAGGGCATGAAGAACAAGAATAAAAAATATTAGGGAGCAAGGGTCACTTTTAGCAACCGAACAACAATCATTTTTACGCTTACAAAGTGAGTTTTCTCACTCAGACATTCTTGGTAACATCCTTTATTTTTAGTTCAATACATGTTAGAATAAGAATTGAGTGTTGAAAAGAAATATTGAACTTTTGATTGTTTAGACGACTAGTTGCGTCATGAATTTTACGAACTGTTCTCACTGAGTTATAATTGTTATAATTTGATGAAATTCGGAAGAGTGGTACACCTCTCTAATATGATCATATAGAACCAAAAATAAGGTAAAATGGACATACGGTTTGAAAGTTATCATAGTTCAAAGTTCCTGCCTTAGATTTGATCGAAATTCGGAAAGACATAATTACGGATGATTTTTATTGAGTTTTACTTATTAGAATTATATAAAAATTTACATGGTTGTAAATCTCTCTGTTACGTACAGATATAGATAAATATTTATTAAAACGGACTTACGAGTTAAGAGTTATTGTAGTTTGAAGTTGCTGCCTCGGATTCATCGGAATCCAGAAGGGCAGGATGTGGAAACGTAAAACTGTACTAATCTGTGGGGAATATGAAAATTGTTGCTAAATGAAAGTTATAGATCTCTCTGTTTTGGACATTTTGAGACCTTACGGGGGTCTATCCGACTTACGTATTGAGAGTTATCGCTGTTTAAAGTTTCTGCCTCGGATCTATCGAGATCCAGAAAGGGCAGCGAATAAAAGTGTAAAACTGTACCAAATGGTACAGAATATGAAAGGATGGTTCACATGGAGACATGTAGCTCTCTGTTCTCGTCGTTTTGAGAATTTATGGGGCTTGAACGGGTTTACAGATTAGGAGTTATGACTATTATAAGATTGGGTGTTGTTTAATAAAAATTCTGCCGAAACAAATTTCATGTGGCTGTTTTGAGGATAAATTTGTGTTAGTTATCCAAAGTAGTTTTAAATGAAATTTGGTACAGTGAAAGATCCCCGTCTTACCTTAGTTTCCGCTTGAGAAACACCTTAGTTGGAGTTATGGTTAAAAAGTTATAATCGTTACAAGTATGAATGACAGAATGTTAGAAAAGAGAATAGTATTTATTCGATCTTCTGAAAAATATGAAAAGTGAATACGTGTTCACATAAATATATAAATATATAATGGATCGGGTTACACGCCGCAACAAAACGTAAAGTGAATACGCATTCACAAATACGTAAACATAATGGATCGGGTTGCACGCCGCAACAAAACGTAAAGTGAATACGTGTTCACAAATACGTAAATATAATGGATCGGGTTGCACGCCGCAACAAAACGTAAAGTGAATACGCGTTCACAAATACGTAAACATAATGGATCGGATTGCACGCCGCAACAAAACGTAAAGTGAATACGTGTTCACAAATACGTAAATATAATGGATCGGGTTGCACGCCGCAACAAATATGAAAAAATGAATACATGTTCACCTGTATATAAATATGAAAAGTGAATACGCGTTCAAAAATATATAAATGTAACAAACATATGGAAATGCAGGGCAATGTCCTAACGTATAATACGAGATAAAATAAAGTGTTAGTTAAAATGAGAATTTCCTATGAGGAGTTCCTGCATATTTAAAAATGTTGTAACCTGATATGTTTTTGCAATATGCTTATTACGTTATAATGTGATTGCACTTGGAATATTGTGGTGTTGCTTTGAATTGCAGGGTAAGGTTCTCACTCACTTTGGATGGTAGGCTGACTCTTTATTTAACATGTTTCAGGAAAACGTGATAGAGGAAAGGCTCCACGCCAAGGCTAGCGATCGTCTCGCAGCCTCTTGTCATACCAAGTCCATTGCTTCGGGCTTGGTACTCGTCAGTCCGAATGTCGATTCATGATGTCTCGGGAAATGCCCATGTGGAATGGTCTCCCTTCCAACTTAGAATAATCTTTGTTAGTATGTCTATGTAGAAACAATATTTACACGAGCATAGGCTCGCGTTATGTTTTCAATAAAGTCATAAACAAATTTCTTTATTGTTATTTTTATTAATAGCTCCGTATTTGAATATAAGTTTAAATTTCTAAATAAAGAGAATTAAATGGTGCTCCTGGTGGGAAATAATTGTCCAGGTGTCATCACGCCCTAAGTAAAGGCTTAGGAAAAGTCGGGGCGTGACAGCTGATCAGACGAACCGATCTAAATTCACGCAGACGCCAACTCTCCTAAATTTTGGGTATTTTGAAAGAAATTCGCGGGTGCGCGAAGCACACCAACACATGTAGTGTGTGACAATGTGAATTTTTCAGAGTGAAAGAAATATGAGCGGAATGTCAATTTAAGGAAAGCGGTAAAAGCAAATAGCAATTTAAACAGTTAAGCATACAAAATTAAAGCAAACAATTTTAAGGCATTTAAAACAAATAAAAGCAAATAAAGTCAAACAATAATAAACCTAGGTTTGCTATGGTCAAGAACCTGATTATCCCCAGCGGAGTCGCCATGCTGTCGCACCCGTTTTTGACCTCGGGGTCTGAACGGTATTCGCAACGTTGCTCTTTGGCGCGATTCCCTGGATGGAGCAATAATACTGATTTTGAGGAGTCGCCGCCTAATTATTTAAGTGAATTAAGACACTTGATTTATTGCAATAAAAATACTGCAATTAATCTCCATTTAATGGTCTGCGAAATTAATGAGATTCTGCATCAGGGTTCTTTATTATCCTAAAGGGAAGAGGTTAAACATCTTTTAAGATCCGCTAACTTGCGGTTATCCGTTCAAACCTAGGTTAATTATATATTGACTTTTATTCTACCTATTCTAAACATTTTTACATAATTTACAATTAAAATAAAATGCAATACAAAATAAAACTAAAATTAAATGCGACATAAAATAAAACTCCAAGACATCTTTTAGCCCTTTTTAGGCCTTCTGCACAAGATGATCTCCGAGTACCTGCATAAACACTTAGTAAAAGTGTTAGTAATAGAATAAACAATTTTAAAAGCAATAACAAGAATTAATAAGTAAAGCCAAAAATAAATCCGTCTTTGTACAGGGAGACCTTGGAAATCAGACGGAGATTCCTTCATCGGCCAATATTGCTAGAAACCATAAAATAAATAAAACTTTCAAATCCGCGCTAAAACAGTAATAGTTTTAAACACGGAGGGCTCAAATATATAAAAAATATAAGTGGGACATCCTAAACAAGTGCGGCTGCGAGAATTCGTCCTGCCAGCGCGTGTTGGTTATCCTGTGTAAGTGGAAGAAATCATCATTGCCCAGAAAGCTTCATTTTATTTTAGTTTCGCCAGAATCATGGAGGCCTCAAAAATCGACGGATAACTTTTTCATCGGCCAAAGTGTAGTATCATGTTCAAAAATCAGTAAAATACCAAGTGCAGTATCTATTCCAAATCAGTTTAATAAAAGGGTAAAATTGCCAAAATCAGTCCCAAAAAATAAGAACAACGTAACAGTGGTAAAACAAACAAAACCGGTCCAGAAGACATCCCAACATCAATAGATATAATTAACAACGACCTCCGAAAACAGATAATAGCAAGAACAACATGAACACAAAAATGGACCCAATAAATCAGACGGAAAACAGTAAAACAAGAACGGATTCGCAAAGTCTTGAAATATTACATCACACCGAAAAACCAGAGGCCCGCCGCAGTTTAAAAAACTCCGACAAAATACAAGAATCCTTCCAAATCCAACCAACAAACCAAACAGAGCAGTAGCGGCTCGCCGGAACGAAAAGAGTCAAAAAATTAGTCTAAACAACAACCAACAAGTCCCGCAAATAACACACACAGGGGTTGCCCGAAAAAATTCATTCGGTCATAGAAGAAATGTGAAATCAGTGTAACAACCAAAATAGAAAGAGGAACAAACAGCGCGTGAACTCCGACGAGATTCGAAAGCTAAATGGGACGGTGGCGTCACTTCCACGGCGGTATACGCCGGAGCGCCGCCGCTATAACAGTGGTATGAGTGTTGCGGGGCAGTGGCGAGGGTGACGGTGGTATTCGAGGGGGTGTGGGGTTTTCAGGATTCGAACTCCGGCGGTGTGACTTTGCCGGAGTTATGGTGGTTCGCCGGTGAACAGCGGCGGTATGAGAGCAGTGAGTTATTTTGTGCGCTGTGTGTGTGTGAGGGAGGGGATAAGGGAGAGGGCGACAGGATGGTGGCGACGGGAGCAGTGGGTTCGCCGGAACAGGACAGCGGGGAGGCGATCAGGGAGAGTGATGTGGGAGTGTTTCAAAAATGAAAAGGAGAGGTCACGGCGAGCCACATGGCCGCCTTCTTGTGGGCAATGAAATGATGATGGGACGGCTGAAGTGAAGGTTATAGGGGTGGACTGTGAGGGTGTGTTGCGGATGAGGGTGTGTTGCGGCTGAAAGAGTTTGAGAGGGTGAGGGAGGGGTGAGTATAGAGAGGAGATAGGGCAAACGTGCGGCTGGTGACCTTTTTTTTTATGGTAGGGAATTGTTTTATTTATAGTGTGTGATTAGGTTTAGGGTTTGGGTTTTGGGTATTGAGGGAAAAGATGAAAGGTGTACTGAGCCTCATTTTTGGGCCTCAGTTTTTAGCGGTTTGGACTGATTCAGATTGTGTCTCGGACTGGACTAATTCGACAAAAATGCAAAACGAGTTCATTATTTAAAAGAAAAAATTATTTAAAAGATGCAAAATTATTAAAATGCAAATGCCGATGCAATAATAATAAAAATACAATATTCAACAAATATTTAATGCCTAATTAAAAGTAAAGATATGATGCCAATTTACAAAAAACAAAACAACATAGAATGTTAGGTAAAAAAATATACAAAAATGTCAAAAAATGATGATTAAAATGCGGTGTTCTAAAATGCATAAAATTGCAAGAAGTGATTAAAATATGAGTCAAAATTGAGTGTCAACAAAGATCCATTTTTTTTTTGTCAAGAGTCAAAATATATGGGCATTGCTTCAAGTATATAAACAATTTCATGAAATGGAATTCCTCCCTTTTTTCTTTTGCCTTGCCTCTGCTCCTAATTCTTCTTGCTTTTCATATTCTTTCACACTAATATTGTAAAAACAATTGCTAATTAAAACCAAAATTGCATAAACCAATTTCAAGACTGAAAGATTTTCATTTTCAAGAACCATGAAGTTTTCTTTTCCATTTCTCAAGTGTTTTAGCTCATCAACAGATACTTTGGAAGGCAACCAAATCCCATATGGTAAATTCTCTCAAACCCCCTTTTTTGCTCTTACCTTTTTTTATTTCCCCCGGTGTCCGATATGTCATTAGAGTCCGACTATATTCCGATTTTCACGCCCAGAAGCATTCCCTATCAAAAGATTTTTTCTACACCCAAAGTTCGAAACCGAGACGTCTGTTTAAGGGGCGAACAACCCCATCTGGTGCACACATCCTTTACTGGTTGCTCTTACTTAAAAATCTCATCTTTTAATTTTTTTAATTTTTTATATGTATTTATTCAACATGTACTAGAAGGGTATTTCTTAAGTATATTAATTCTAAAAACAGGTGGACAAATTTCTCAGAGTTTTACAGTGTACAATTACAATGACTTGAAAGTTGCCACTCATGGATTCAAAGCTTCAAATAAAATTGGTGAAGGAGGTTTTGGTTCTGTGTACAAGGTATATTTTCTAATTTTTTTCCTTTTTTTTTTCGTTTGACTTTCAAGAAAATTGTCACCGTAGATTTGAGCCGTGACAGTCATTAATGTATGTATTAGGTTAGGATGTGTACATCGCACCCTGGTGCAACCCTTCCGCGATTCTGACACGGGATGCTTTGCACAGTTTTTTTTTAAAGAAAATAGAAAAAAGGGATGTTTTTTTTTTTTTACTGTGAATTAAATTTTTTTATGTTTATTTGTGGTTTTCTTGAAAAGGGTCTGCTTAAAGATGGAATTTTTGTGGCTGTAAAAGTTCTATCAGTTGAATTGGAATCAATGAGAGGGGAAAGGGAATTTGTATCAGAAATAGCTGCATTGTCTGATATCAAACATGAAAACCTTGTCAACCTCAGAGGATGTTGTGTTGATGGAGCACGTAGGCTTTTGGTATATGATTACATGGAAAACAACAGTCTTGCCAAAACATTTTTAGGTAATTTCTATGTTTTGTTTTTGCTCTTGTTTTAGCTGCCCCATTTGTTTGGGATTGAGGCGTAGCCGTTGTTGTTACACTTGTTTTAGCCGATCCTGACTTGTTTGGGACTGAGGCTTAATTGTTATTACTTGATTTATTTTTTTCATTTTTGGCACGTCGGCCACAATTAATTACGGCACAATATACAAAACTTATACACTAATTATGTATATAATATGTATATTGTACGTATATTATATGTATATTTATACTTAATATACTAAACATATACATTTACCGGCTATTATGTTTTAGAGCGATCCAAAAATGTAATTATACCTTATTATTTGCCCTTGTTTTCACTTTTGGAGAGTTGTATGTTAGTTGAGGTTGTTTCTGATTGATTGTTTTGACTAACAGGTGGGGAGCAAAACAGAAGTAAATTTACATGGACACTTAGAAAAGACATATCCATAGGAATAGCAAAGGGACTTTCATATCTTCATGAAGAAGTGAGTCCACATGTTGTGCATAGAGATATTAAAGCCAGCAACATACTCCTTGATGAGAATTTTACACCAAAAATTGCAGATTTCGGTTTAGCTCGGCTATTTTCAGAGAACATGTCCCACATTAGTACCCGAGTAGCTGGAACATTGTAAGTTATTACATTAATTAGATGTTCTTTTTGGAAATATTGAAGATTCATGTCTGTGAACTCCCTACTCTTTGTTGCTGATCATGTTGTGGATTTTCTTTAACTCATCTTATGCCTAAAGAGGCTATCTTTCTCCAGAATACGCCGTCAGTGGACACTTAACGCGCAAATCAGACGTTTATAGCTTTGGAGTCGTGTTACTAGAAATAGTCAGTGGTTCACCAGTCGTTGCATTCGACATTACTCGAGGAGAGCAGTTCCTAGTTAACAAGGTAATTGCCTTTTGACCTATGTTGCTCTGATCATCAATGTGTGTCATATCCTCCAAAAGCTATGCATTTTTTAGGATTCGACACATATGCGACAATATTTTTTGAGGGCCCGAGCAACATAGCTTTTGACTAATGTGAATCCTTCTTTTAGTTTCAAACCAAGCAGACATAAATGCAGTTGCTCGGATTCTTCAAAAGCATCAACGGGTGTGTGTTAGGTCCTCCAAAAGTAGTGCATTTTTTTAGGATCCGACAACATTTTGGGAGAGACCGAGCAACATATTATTGCTTATCCAAAATTTGTCTTTATTTGATGAAAGTCTGTACTATTATTATCATTGATTGACTTGTAAATATCTAAAACTAAACAAGTGGGAACCATGATTTTGACTCATTAGTGCTAGTATTGGTTGTTGGCTTGATATGACATGAGAGGGTCAACTTGTTCTTGGTGTTTTATTGTGCTTTTAGGCATGGGAAATGTACAATGCTGACCAACTGTTAGAGCTAGTGGACCCTGTTTTGGATAGAGAAATTTTGAACGACGAAGCTGTCCGATTCTTGAAAGTTGGCCTCCTCTGCGTGCAAGAGAAAGCCAGCCTCCGCCCCAAAATGTCAATGGTCATCAAAATGTTGAGCAGTGATGGCGGGATAATAGTAGAGGAAATGAAGATTACTCAGCCTGGGATTGTTGCTGATTTAATGGATGTTAAGATAGGTGGAAAACACTCCTCTCATAGCTTTTTTTCTAAAGCTTCTACAAGCATGAGCCCCGGAAGCCCCTTCCAAATAGGTAAAAGGAGAAAAAGTAATAGCTAAAAACTAGTCTGAGGTACACATAAACTGGTTTGGATAACAATAAAAGAAATTAGAATGTACTTGTACAAAGAGTATATTGTGAACACACACATACACACTTGCACCAAGTTTGCTCACTTTTTTTTGGTTGTTGGAGCAATTGTATATCATGGTGAGCAGCTAGGTCTTTCATTGTTATTTCCTTTTTTTTAATGGAATATTTGGTTCCATTTGATGTAAAAGCTACTTTCAATAAGATTGTTTTATTTTTTAAAACCGTTTCTTTTAGTTTCTCAACGATTGAGTAGGTATACAAGCATTTTCTAATAATAATTGTTCATTTTTGGATTTCATATCAATGGATGAATCAACAGCTATTATCAAATAATATATAAAATAACAAAATCATAAGGCATTATTAGAATGACATCTATTAGTCCAGACTCAGTCATCATATAATAAAGAACTTTTAAGAATAATATGCATTTCTTAAAGAATATATGAAAAACTATTCTCAATATTTTTAGTTGTAATGTGGAAAACGTAAGGTCCGCGTATGTAAATGAACTGATTTCAGAAATCTCCAAAAATTTATCCGCACTCAGTATTTTACACTAAATCATACATTTATGATGGTTAAATCATTGAAAATAAAAGGAAAGGAAAAATTATATATTAGTAAGTAATAAGGCATTCATATTGTCAAGAAAAATAGTACCAAAAGCAAAGAAAAACGATGTGAGGAGAGATAAATGACATTGCTGATTATGAAGGAGACATTAATCTATTAACCACTACTTAATAATTGACATGGTTGACAAATGATCCTTTAATGCTAGCTATGATATGAATTTTGATATGAAAAAGACATATCGAAAATAAAAAAGTCGTAAGAAAGCTTATATATTGGGGGCTTGTGGCTGCTAACGCAGAATCCCCACCCTGTGGCGTACGCAAAAAAATTTCGTAAATATTATTCTCATTTAAAGAAGCGAAAAAAAATTAAATCAGTGTAACCACATCTTATTTAAAAAAAAACTTCTAGATCATATTATTTAAACATTACTGTTAGTGTTGGGTTTTGGTGTCATGACATTTTATCCAACGTATCATTTTCTGTACTAAATTAAAAACCAAAATGTTGGAACAAATTTCTTGACATTCGGACCAACATTCTGGATAACAATTTTGCCTTACTTCACTGGACAGAACCTAAAATCATGGACATTTACCACGATGGTAATTTGACTTGGCAAGGATCTTTGGAGCAGATTAAACACATGAAGGAAGGAGTCAAAGTTTGGAGATCAAGACGAGTGAAGAACGAGTCAAATCAGTTGAGAAATTCACACCTCAAGCTACTGTCTCACGTGCCCACTTTTAGGTCAACCTCTACAACCAATTGATGAGTCTTTCAAGGGAACTCTCTACTATAAATAGAGAGGTCACAACAAGAAATCATCATCCAGAAAATACAAGAGAAAAGGCATTCTCAAAAGGCACTAATGAATGTCAAGTACTTGGGTCTCCACTGACCAACAATCAACTTGTGGAAAAGGCACTTCGTTCACTTCCTGAAAAGTTCAATATTAAGATTTGTGTGATTGAAGAAGCCCAAAATCTTGCTACAATGGACCTTCATACTTTAATGAGCATTCTCAAAACTTATGAGATGATGTTAGCGATTTTGCAAGTTGCTTAACGCAAGTGTACGTATCGTTCACAAGTAATATAGTCTGGTAAGACCGAATATCGTCCTCAGAGACTGGTTATCAAGTACCGATTATCTAAGCTATGGTTTCTATTTGGTGAACGTTAATTTATTTGTATTTTTATCTAATAGCTAAGACTAAGTGCAGAAATTAAACTAAATTACTTAGGTTTAATCAGTTATGATGGAGATAGGGCTTCGAATATCCTCAACTATCCACTCTATTCAATCCTTAATACAACTAGAATGACTTCTTCTTCTACGTTAAGATAACAGTTAACTAGACTGTCTTATATTCCGGTTAGAATATATAATAACTCAACCCCAGTGCAGAACCCTTCTATGTTTCTCTGATAGAATTTACCACATAGGAGGATTAAGAATAGTAACATATAATGCTACACAAGTATCAGGGTACTTTCGTCCGCGATTTTAACCTATGTCTATTCAATTACAACATATCCAAATCTCTCCTCTCGGTTCTCGATTCGAAATCATATAGATTATGATAATTAGTGATCAATTAACTATCAAACATTCATACCAATTATTGAATAAATCTTAATCAAGTGAAGAAGAAACCAAACTAATGCATTAAATCATGAAATAAAGTTTCAAGCGATTCAATAGGAAAACCCTAATTAAGTGTTTAGCTCATAGTCATAGTCACACTAAGAACTAATACAGAATCCAACATGAACTGAAATAAAACAAAGAAAAGAGAACCGAAAATAACTTGAACTAGGTCTCCAATCTTGATGCCTCCAAGAGTTGTGTTGTGGAATATGTACAAGGATTCCAAGCTACCCCATAAGGTCAGGGTTTTAGGGATTATATAGTTGGGAAAATATTGCATTGTGGACCCTGAAAACGTGTCACATTTCGACCCAGACGTGATTTTTCCGCCTCGGCACCGCGGTCCTGCAGGCTGGCACCGCGGTGCCGAAAGTCCTGCAGCCAATTTTTTTTCAAAACCTTGTCATTTTCTCGTCCGGACTTCGTCTGATTTCTTCTATACTTCCCGGGACTTCTTAGGCTTCATTCCTTGGCCCTTTTAGTGTGCAATTTCATCTAAATCAAACTCGTTTCATCATCTTTTTGCCATTTCTCCATTTAGGACCATTGTGACTCAAAAGAAAGAAAAACAACCCTAATACTATACTAAAAACAAATGAAATGAGTAAAATACTAACTAAAAATGACTCAAAAAGTGTATATAAAATATTCCTAACAGATGAACATGGAAAATCAAAGAACATTGTATAAAATAAAAAATGTAGCTCTTCAAGCAAAATCCTTAGAGATTCAAGTCAATGAAGAGGAGGAAAATCTTGAAGAAATCGGCGATGGTGCTAACGTTATCCTTCTTACTCGAAAATTCAATACGATGTTAAGGAGGTTCAACGATGACAAAAATAGACCTAAACCCAAAGAGAACCAAAACCAAGGCTTCAATCCAAGGTTCACTAAAACCCTTCCTACAACGCAAAAAGGAAATCAACTTAGGAGAACCAACTAAGACCGTACCAAGTTTGATCCCAATCAGCTCGAAAATGTACAATGTCATGCTTGCTCGGGATGTGGTCATTATGCAAATGAGTGTGCAAACACTTTAAGGAAATTTGGGAAAAGTCTGTGGGTCTCTCTCAGTGATGATGAAGGTGAAGAGAAAGAAGATCCAGAAATGGAGTCACAAGCAATGCTAACCACTGTTTTCGAACAGTCACTGTCTGATGATGAAAATATCGCTCACTGTGTTGTCCCGAATGTCACAACATTTTCGTCAACATCAGCGACGACATCTACAGTTTCAGTAACATCCGACAGATATGAATATTTTAACTATCCTGATGTTAACTGTTTTAGTGATTTTATTTCTAGTAGTGAATCTAACTTTGAGACTCAAGTCGATTTAAAGGACGACATGATTAAAGAATTGCAAAAACTTTTCAAGGACTTAATTGTTGAATCCAAGTAACTTGACTCAAAATTAAAATCTTTAACTCTTGAGAATGCAGGTTTGAAAGACACAATAACCCGATTAGAGGTTACCCTTACCAAAAAGGATCTTGAATTTGGTAAGATTAGTGCAAAGTTGGATCTCGCCGAAGCAACCTTCCATAAGCAAAATACAGGTACCTCCAAACTGGATGAAATACTGAATATTAGTCAACCATCACATACAGGTTTGAGTTACAAGAACTCTCTGAATGCTATATGCTCTAATTTGTTTGACAAAAATGACAAAATGGGCTTTGTAAAAGAAATGAATTTTGTGTGTCATCACTGTAACAAGTCTGGTCATTTAAAACCTTACTATTTTGTATTACAAAAGTCCAAGAGCAGAATGTTGTCAAAACAACTGTCTGACACTTCAGACAGTACTCAAGCAACATTCCTGAGCTCAGAAACAGAAAAGGTTTAAAGAGAGTTTGGATATCCAAAATAAATGTGCGATGTAATGTTGCTATCACTGCTTTAAGGATTAAGATTTCAGGTTCGTGGTACTTCGACAGTGGATGTTCACGTCATATGACAGAGACAAAAAAGTGCCTAAAGAACTTCGAGGCACTCAGTGAAAGAAATGTAACCTATGGAGGAGGAAGAAAAAGCAAAATCGTAGGAAAGGAACCTTGAATGTTCCAGGAGTTCCTGCCTTGGAAAATGTCTTACTGGTTGACGGATTAATGGCCAACTTAGTCGGTATAAGTCAATTATGTGATGACAATCTAGAGGTAAAGTTTAATAAGTATGCTTGTATAGTTACAAATGATGCTAACCAATGTGTAATGTCAGGTACAAGAACATGCGATAAGTGCTATCTTATTTGAGAACAAGAGATTTGCAATAATGTTAGGACTGATGACACAACCTTGTGGAATAACAAATTAGGTCACGTCAATTACCGCAATCTTGAAAGATTAATTTCTTATGAGGCAGTAAGAGACATCCCTAAACTAAGTCCTAAGGATAAAATAGTGGTTTGTGAAGATTGTCTCCGAGGTAAGCAAACCCATGTCCCCCACAATATTGCCCAGAATGATGGACAACATTCAAGTACGTCTCACTGTTTTCAGCTTTTGCACATGGATCTTATGGGTCCAATTGAGGTAGACAACCTAGGAGGTATGAGGTACTCATATGTGATTGTGGATGACTTTTTCAGGTATTCTTGGATATTCTTTTTGAAGGAAAAGTCTCAAACGTTTGACATGTTCAAGATACTGCACTCTAGAATAAGAAATTTGTATCATTCGTCTATTTTTTGGATTAGGTCCGATCATGGAAAAGAGTTTGAGAATAATCGGTTCTCTACATTTTGTGAGAAAAAAAGTATTTTTCATCAGTTTTCTGCTCTCAAAACCCCACAGCAAAATGGTGTAGCAGAAAGAATAGGACTTTACAAGAGATGGCTAGAGTAATGCTTAGTTCTAAGAAATTATCAAAACTCTTCTGGGCAGAAGCTCTAAATACTGGAAGTCACATCACGAATAGAGTCTATCTTAGGCCTAGAACTAAAATGACACCCTATGAGCTATTGAATGGAAATAACCCAATTTGTGTTACTTTCATGTGCTTGGGTGTGTGTGTTATGTTCTAAATGATAGAGATCATCTAGCTAAATTTGACTCTAAAAGTGATAAGGAAATCTTTGTAGGCTATTCTCAGAATAGTCATGCTTACCGAGTGTATAATCTTCGAACCAAAACCGTACAAGAATCTGTTAACATTGTCTTTGATGATTTTTCTGATCTCACATGGAATAAGTAAAAAAATAATGTTATCATTACAGTGGAGAATGAGCAGAATGATGAAAATCCAGATGTTGCTCCAAATGTCACGATGTCAGAAGCAACACCTGAAGAAGAACCCGAGAGCACAGAAGGTGCAGATGAGGAATCAGAAGCTAAACTTCAAGACCCAGTACGCAGGGATCCCTCATCCAGGATTAGGAGAAATCATCCTACAGAACAAGTACCGAGACATGATTAGATATGTGTGTATGTCTACCATATATCATAAGGTAAGTCTTTCTTGTTATGTATCAACTTTAGAACCAAAGAATGTCATTGAAGCTCTCAAAGATAAGTGGTGGATACAAGTTATGCAAGAAGAACTAGAACAGTTCACCAGAAATGAAGTCTGGGATTTAGTTCCACGTCCAAATGATACTAATGTAATTGGAACTAAATGAATCTTTAAAAACAAATCAGATGAATCTGGAACTGTTGTGAGAAATAAGCCTAGACTAGGTTGCTCAAGAATACACTCAGGTTGAAGGAATTGACTATGATGAAACCTTTGCTCCTGTTGCCAGAATTGAGTAAATTAGGTTGTTACTTGCCGTAGCTTGTTGTCTAAAGATTACACTCTATCAAATGGACGTTAAATGTGTTTTCTTGAATAGCTATCTTGATAAGGAAGTGTATGTTGAACAACTTAAGGAATTCGAAGATCCTCACCATCCATAATTTGTATACAAGCTGAAAAAGGCCTTGTATGGATTGAAACAAGCTCTACGTGCATGGTATGATCGTTTAACTCAGTTTCTAATTGAATTTAGTTTTAAACGTGGTGAGGTTGATTGTACTTTATTTATAAAACACCACGGAGTAGATATGGTTTAAGCTCAAATCTATGTAGATGACATAGTTTTTTGTTCGACTTCACAATCCCACATAGAGACATTTGTCGAAGCTATGTCCTCCACATTTGAGATGAGCATGATAGGGGAACTATCCTTTTTCTTAGGCTTGCAGATAAAGCAAAATGAAGATGGAATCTTCATCTCCCAGAGCAAGTACACCAAGAACTTGGTTAAGAAGTTTGGATTGGAGAATGCTAAACAAATGATGACTCCAATGGGATCATCACAGAGATAAGCAAAGACGATGTTGGCGAAAATGTCGACCCAACATTGTATCGATCTATGATAGGTAGTCTTCTATATCTCACTGCTAGTCGTCCTGACATAATATTTAGTGTTTGTTTATGTGATCGATTTCAAGCCTGTTCCAAAATCTCCTACTTAAATGTCGTAAAATGTGTCATCAGATATGTTGCCGGCACATATGAGTTGGGAATTTGGTATTCAAAAGACACTAATCTTAATCTAATAGGATATAGTGATTCTGATTGGGCTGGTGATGTGGATGACAGAAATAGTACAAGTGGATGATGTTTTTACCTTGACAATAATTTAGTTTCTTGGTATAGTCGCAAATAAAACTGTGTCTCACTCTCAACCGCTGAATCTAAATATGTAGCAGCTGAGAGTTGTTGTTCTCAATTAATATGGCTAAGACACATACTAAACGACTATGGGTTTTCAAATAATATCTTAGTTTTGTACTTTGATGACTTGAGTGCCATAAATATTTCAAAGAATCTAGTGCAGCACTCTCGTACAAAGCACATAGATATTAGGCATCATTTTCTAAGAGATTTGGTAGAAAAACAGGTAGTAAAAATTGATCATGTTGACACTCTTCATCAACTAGTTGATATCTTTACAAAGGCTTTAAATCATAAGAGATTTTCAAGTTTGAAAAGCTCTCTTGGTCTCTGTAATTATTGAAACAGGTACTATTAGACGAATATCGGCTGAAATGTCTCTAACATTTCAGGTGGCATTTACCATTGTAATATCAGAATCTGATTTTCAGTATTGTTTTAGGCTGATTTTTGTTCACATGAGTATAATTCTCAAATAAGAATATGATTTCAATGTGATACCGTTCTCTGCGATGATAATTATCATAAAAAAGAGTATCAAAATAAGGCAAAATCTTCTCTAATTATCGGCAACTGTGCAAATCGGGCAAAGGCCTTGAATATGAAATCGTTCCTATTCTATATGAGTATCAAGCTCTTAAATAATGAAATTATGAGGATGCTATATAATTTTTTTTTGTTTTTGACACGAAAAATAAATGTATGTGTTTTTGTGATTAAATCTAGGATTCAATGGAAAAATGTTACATTGGTCTGAAGGTTAAACTCATAAAAATATATACAAAATGTGTCTTGATTTGTTGCCTAAAGAAAAAGTTCTTTAAGGATCATAATGCTTGTGTTGTTCAAAATGTTGCTAACGTTACTGTTGACATTCTCAGATGATAATATTTGTTGGGATGCAGTGTTTAACTGATTTTTGAAAATTCAGTTAATGTTTCCCTATTTTTGTGTGTGCCATTGTTATTCTTTTATAACAAAAAAATCTCTTTAATTCAAATCTTGATGTCTATCGTTTATCTCAATTTTAGGAACAAGTATTGAAATACAATACAAACTCTCAAAATCTAGAAATTAGGTATTTTTCCAAGCTTATAAACTCCTTTTACTTGTTATTCATTCTAGTTATTATTTTTTCCCGAAAATTAAATTAAAAAAAAAGGGAAACATCACTCACATCTTCTCGGTTACAACATCAAAATCGATGGATCACTTCACCCGTTCCACTTCCAAAACCCTTGAAAACCCTAAACCTTTCCAACATTCTTCTCCATATTCACCCATGGACACTTCACCAATGTCATCTAACATTTCGGAAAGCACACCAATGAGTACAAGTCCACACATGTGTAAAGATATTGTAATCAGCCCATTTCAAGAACCCTTAGAAATCGCGTATCCTGGAGACAACAATAACCCAATCAACCTGGACGCAACTTCAGATATGTCGGTTTTGGGCAAACGTGAAAGCACCTCCAAGTTTCCAACAAGGAGGTCAACAAGAGTCTATGAAAAGAATGTTGAAGCCCAACCATCATCGAAGAAATCAAAGGTTGAAGAGAAAATCTCTGCCTGTTCTAGCAGTGACTGGAGCGATTCTGATTTTTACTTCACTACCGAAGAAGAATAAGAAGAAGAAGAAGAAAATAACACCCTAGTTGAAAAGCAAAATGAGTCTCCAATCTCTCCACCTTAGATTGAACCCACTGTCCCTGCTGTTGAAGGGTCGTCAGATGAAGAAATTCCTGATGACACACCACTGAAAAGATTCTGTCTGAGGATATTGCACAAGTCTGCAAAATCAAGTGCTGGCCCAGATGTTGCCCAAGTGTCACAACATCTCAGTCAACTTCTGAAGAAGCAAAATCTCCCACTTCCTCAAATAAAACTTCAACCGATTCTGATACAGAGGTAACTGCATATTCTGATCAATTCTTGTCTAAATCTAGTTCTAACAATTGGAGTTGGTACACGAATAGGATTCTTAGAGCTGACAAGATAGTAGATATTGCATTCTGCACAGAATACATCTTGTTAGATTTCTTTAGAGAAAGAGAACTACTGGGTCTGTCACCAACAAATGCCCATATGTTGATGAAGTTGTGAAGTTATTTTATGCCAATCTAGAAACAAGTATAGAGGATACTAAATCAAGGCAATATGGAAAAGTATATCTCTATAACAAAATGTATAACTTCACACCCACTGTTATCAATCAATGTTTGGGAGTAACTGATGACCAAAATGATAAAGAAACAGCCTCTGTAGTTGATGATAGGGATGAAGTAATTAGATACTAACAGGAGGTGTTTTACAAAAATGGGTATCTAGATGTCCAGCTTCAAAGTTAACAACATTGTTTGCTACCCTGCACAAAATTGCTATTTGTAATTGGCTTTCTTCCATGAATGAGTCAATTGTAACCTCAGAGCAACCCTTTCTCCTATACAAAGTTGGTAAGGGAATGAGAGTTGATTTAGGCAGGACAATTTTTCAACAAATTGTCAACTTTGCACAAAAAGACTCCACATTAATCCTACATTTTCCTTCATTGATATACAAAATCCTTACTACCCAAGGCTTTAAACCTCAAAAGAAGGATGTTTTAGGGAAGAACCCAGAGTTGTACACTGTTAACAAAACAGTGTTGAAGAGCAATGATAGAGTAATTGACCTACCCTGGAAGTTGGACAGAAGAGGTATATATGTTAAAAGAAATGTTCCTAACATTTCTGACAACCTGTGTCAGTCCAGTCTTCAATGTCTGTTGAATGGATTGTATGTCAGATCACTAAAATAAATCAACAGATATCTGAAGTCGATACTATGAGACATGCTTTGGTTCAGGTACAAGATCAACTTTTATCTATGCTTTCTTCCCAAAAAGGGGGAGATCATCCAGTACAGGGGAGAAGAGAGAAACCAGCAAAGCTGCTGCTGCTTGTGGACCTGGTATTGATGCAGGGGGAGTGGTGCAGTGAGTGATGCAGTGCTGAAGATATGCAAAGTAGAAAGCGGTTGGAAGCTACTATTTTTGTATAACTTGCAGAGAAGACTGTTGTTGTGCTGTTGCTGGAAGTTGTGCTGCTGTGTTGCTGAGAAATTATGTTGCTGATTATGCAGCTGAATGTTTATTTAGCTATTTTTTAAATTGAGATGTTTTTAAGGACAATTTTAACGGCTATTATTTTTTTGGGTTGTAAAAATGTTCTAACATTTTCAGTTATGTGGATGATGTCATGTGAATGCTGCCATGGATAGTTATTTTCATTAACTGCTTCTAATCCTATATAAATGGTAATATGTGTATATTGTATATGCTTTGTTTTATATACCATCACAGGTTGAGGGGGAGCTTTATCATTGTCTTAGGTCACTCGCACTTAATAGATTAGGTTTTGTAAAGAAAGACAAAAAGGGGGAGAATCTTAGTGTTGGGTTTTGGTGTCATGACATTTTATCCAACATATAATTTTCTGTACTAAATTAAAAACCAAAATGTTGGAACAAATGTCTTGACATTATGACCAACATTCTGGATAATAGTTTTGCCTTACTTCACTGGACAGAATCTAAAATCATGGACATTTACCACGATGGTAATATGACTTGGCAAGGATCTTTGGAGCAGATTAAACACGTGAAGGAAGGAGTCAAAGCTTGGAGATCAAGACGAGTGAAGAACAAGTCAAATCAGTTGAGAAATTCACGCCTCAAGCTACTGCCTCACGTGCCCACTTTTAGCTCAACCTCTACAATCAATTGATGAGTCTTTCAAGGGAACTCTCTACTATAAATAGAGAGGTCACAACAAGGAATCATCATCCAGAAAATACAAGAGAAAAAGATCAAGAGAGCTTTCCAGATTATCGATCAGAAAACTAGATCAACTGTGTTGCCTGAGTTTGTGACGACATTCTGTCCAACATTATAATTGCTGCTTAGATTCTAGATTTATTATTTCATTGAAGCAATTGTAATGAGATGTTGTACACTTCTATTTAGATAGATTTTTCAGGCATAAGTCATCTGCGACTTAACCTTTTTTATTCCTTTTATATTCCATTGTAATATTGTAAGTGAAGAAATTTATTCAATATATATATATATTAACCGTCATAGGTTATATTAATATATAACCTATGTAAATTAAACATTTGTGTTTTTATTTATTTTCGCTGCACTTTACTCATTCAAAGATTTTTTCTGTTTTGTCTAAAGTGTCGTCGCTTGTGTCAGACGACATTATTACCGACATTTGAAACTGGTTCACCATAGGTTTTAGTTCATTTTGCTGTTTCTTTTTACGCCGGGACCCACCAATTACTACATCTCTTCTCAACAACTTTTTTCATTTTTGGAATGAATCAATGATAACTTTATTGGAAACAATACTAAATATTTATCATTAGAGCTAAAATAGATTATTACGACTGTAATAAAACATGAATGTAGTTTTGGTTGACTAGTTTACTTGTCTTTTACCTCATGAGGTTGCCAATCCGATCCCTCAATGGAACTATTCTTTAGAAATGATAGAAATCGGCTAATGATTAAAAAAATTGCAAAATCGAGGTATAGTAAGGCTCGATCGGCCGACCTTCTGAAGGGGAAGGACTGACTGAACTGGCTATTTGTCGATGAAGCGGTGTCCCGTGACATCGGTTCCCTAATGTGCATCCACCTGTGGGTCGATCCATCCGCTGTAAAAATTTAGTCGCGCTCGATATTTATAAATTATAACAATCCAATAACGTGGACATGGTTTCTAGTTGTATTTAAGATAATTTAAGAGGTGGAAATGAAAAGACAACACAACTGAAAAACAGGTCATTTTGTTCTTATTCACTTTGAAAGAACAAAAATATCTATAGTGCTCTTTCCTTATTGCCAAAAAGCTCCTCGATTTGAAACAAAATGACACACAAACGATAGTTTATCCCTTTCATTTCTTCTTTGTTGTTATTGTAGATTCTTTTCATACAAAAGCAATTGAGGATACACAACCACCGAGGGTTGTGATATAACGGACAAGATCCATTCATCCTTATTAGAAATTTTAGATTTGAGTCTTAGAAAAAGAAAAAAAAATCCCAAAAAAATTAGTACTTAAAATGGATGAGAAATAAAAAAAAATTATGGTTACATAGAGTGATGTATCTTTAACTAATTTGAGACATAATTGCAATTGAAGTGTTAGAGATGTCAGTGACCTAACTAATGGGTAATCATAATGATCACCCTTTAGTTCATAGATAATAATAGAGGTCTCTTTGTCCAGCAATACTTTAGTGATCATTTTCAAGCAATCCCACATTCAACCACCCAGGCAAGAAAACAAATTGATAAACCAATCAATTCCTTTAAGAGGGATGACCCAAAGTAAAAAATGTGGTGGCATGAAATTAAAGAAATATAAGTGCTACAACCCCCAATTCCAAGCTTATATTAATAAACCAATCAATTGCTCCTATGTGAGTTTTTTTAAAATATAACCAATGACACACTAGGTCTTTTTCTAAAAAAATTGACACCCCATTTGAGTTTTCATTTAATTTAGATCACAATTTTGTTCTGCCAAACAAGGAACACTATTAACTACACCAAGTAAACCATGTTTTTAATGTTTTTATGAAGTTACATAAAATTTACTTGTGAGTATGAATGTCAAATAGGCGGATTGAACTGAATTTGAACGAGATAAATGATTGAGTTAGGTTGGGCTAAGAAGCGGGTCATAACTCAACAACAACAATAACATACCTAGTATAATCCCACATGGTGGGTCTAGGGAAGTTGAGGTGTACGCATACCTAACCCCCTACCTTGTGGAGTAGAGAGATTGTTTCCGATAGACCATCAACTCAAGTTTGACAAATGCAAAAATAAAATTTATGGTGAAAATACTGTGGAAAAGAAAAGTAATCACAACAAAAATCATAAGGGTAATTCAAGTAAAGTAAACAATAATAGTACTCTGTAATACAATTTGAAGAATAAGACAGTAATAGAGTATTAAAATTGATATTGATAAGAAGTGGACCGTAAACCCTCAATTCTTACTAGGTTTTAATTTCTTTATTTGTTCTTTTATAATTTTTTAAGTATCTAATAATTTTTTTCTTTATATATAATATCAAACAAAACAATGTCTTTTTAAAAGTTTTTTGATAAGATTTCTTATGAGTCAGTTTGGGCTACATATCAATCAAATATTTAAACAAGTTGATCGGATTATATTTTGATGAGTTAATTTTTTCATAGGCCTACCTGTGAATGTCTTTTTAAAGGTTAATTTTTAATTAATAAGCCATGATTTTTGAAAATTGAAAGAACTTTATTGGAGGTAGTATCTTGAATTGTTGATGTCAAAAGAGAAGTCACCAAAACCAGACAACCAATTTAGAATTAAGACTTTGTCCTTAGTGTAACAGAAATGGGAGTTTGGTCAATTGACCAAGTACGAACAAATTAAACCATCCATGAGACCATGACTACTTAAAATAGACTTGGATATGGACTTGGCCTCATTGACTCCACAACCAATTATATGAATCAGTAACAAATTTGGAGTTTGGTCAATTGACCAAGTACCAACAAATTAAACCATCCATGAGACCATGACTACTTAAAATAGACTTGGATATGGACTTGGCCTCGTTGACTCCACAACCAATTATATGAATCAGTAACAAATTTGAAATTTGAAATTTATGAGTTTCTACACTGATATCAAGTTAATACTATAATAATAACATGATGATTCACAAACAAATATATGTAGATATTCACTAGATTTCTTAATATATAAGAATATACACACATTAGATTTAGACTAAAGTTATAGGGTTCACATGAACCTATAACTAACTGTTAGCGATATTTATTGCCACGTAGCGTCTGCATCGCTCACAGTAATATAGTGCGTAAGACCGAATATCGCCCACGAGAGGTTTCTAATCTGCTCATCTATTTTATGTTATCTATTTGGAAATCGATATTTGATTGGGGTATTTATTTAACTACTAGAATAATTGCAAGATTTAAACCAATAAAGTTGTAATCAGTTATATATGAATTAGGGCTTCCAAAATCCTCGACTATCCACTCTATTCAATCCTTAATGCAACTAGAATGACTTCTTCTTCTACGTTAAGATAGCGGTTAACTAAACTGTCTTATATTCTGGTTAGGACATATAATCACTCAACCCCAGTGCAGACCCCTTCTATATTTCTATGATAGGATTTACCCAATAGGAGGATTAAGAATAGTAACCTATAATGCTACACAAGTATCGGGGTTCTTTCGTCCGCGATTATAACCTATGTCTAGTCAATTACAGCATATTCAAATCTCTCCTCTCGGTTTTTGATTCGAAATCATATATGTTATGATAATTAGTAATCAATTAATTATCAAACATTCATACCAAATATTGACTAAATCTTAATCAAGCGAAGAAGAAATCAAACTACTACATTAATTCATGAATAACAGTTTCAAGCGATTCATAAGGAAAACCCTAATAGAGTATTTAGCTCCTAGACATAGTCACGCTAAGAACTAACACAATATCCATACATAAACTGAATTAAACGAAAGGAAGAAAATTACGTAGAACGAAGTCTCCAATTGTAGCTCCAAATCCGCCTTGTCTTGTGTTGTGTTGTAGAATGACCTCCCTCATAGCATTAATCCCTAGGGCTTAAATATCCTCTAATTTTCGTGCCCTATGGATCAATCTACCCTTAGCCAATTTGCCTTCGGAACTGAAATTTCTCGCGTCGGCGCATGATCTGAAACTCTGCGACTTCACCGGCCTGAAATGGCACCGTGATCGCTGACGGCACCGCGATGCTGCCTTATTTCGCTCTGAGTTGCCAACTTTCGTCCTTTTCGCCTCAGGAGCACCTTTTCTGCCGATTTCTCGTTTCTTTTTGCCATTTTGCCTTTTTGCACCGCTGTGACTCAAAAGAAAGAAAAATAAACCTACTACTATACTAAACACAATAAAAACGAGTAAGATACAAATTAAAAATGACTCAAAAGACGTATACAAAATACGCCTCCCCAAAACTTAACATTTGCTCGCCCTCGAGCAAAGATCAAAACAAAAGCAAAGACACAAAAATAAAAGACTCAAATTAAGCAGCTGCACAAAGACTTAGAAACACATGAACGTCAGTTGGGATAATATGCAGGAACATATATAGCATGAATTCAACAATCTAGAATTTCAAGTCAGATATTTCGCAAATTCATTTCAATCACAAGTAATGGAAGCATGAATACCTAACCTATGCATGTCAATTTCATTTAGTTCTACGGGCATGTGTACTTGCTATTCTCCACTAATCATAGACATACATACTAGAGATCCTCAGAACTTTTCAGGATTGTAATGTAGGCTTAGGTATGGGTAGACAAAAGTAGACATTTAGGCTCAATTTACGTACCATAAGCGTTTTTCTCATTCAACTATTTTTGTCATTCTTTTTTGGTATTCTTTTCAGTTCATACCTATCATTCGCCTTTTCTCTTTTTGAGAACATGAATCAATTCATATAGGCAGCCCCAAACTTAAGCTTTTACGTTCTTTTTCATTGGGTGCGTCAATTTTGCACTCTTTTTTTGTGTTTCTTTTTCACTTTTTTTCATCCCTTTATTCAATTACTGCTTATGACACATGAGGAAATCATGAGGTGTCAAAGAAAACAACTTATTTTAGGTTCAACGGGGCTGGCTAATGGTACGATTTATTGCAAGGTAGGTAATGGTAAGAAGGGCTAACAAAGAAATGCCTGAATCATCTCCCTAGACATGTACATCCTAACTATTTCGCCTCAAATAGCAAGAAAGCAGACTTCCCATACATTTTTCAATTGACAACACATAGACTAAGCTTAAAATATTCCAAATAATCAGATTTTCATGAATTTTTGGTATATCTAACTTAAGTACACATATTATTTTGCTTCTCACTCCATTATGTTATCCCACTTAGTTCACTAGGCGTTCCAAATAAGCACAACATGCATGATCTAAAAAATTTGACTCATATAAAACACAAAAACAAATAAAATGTCACGACCCGACCGGGCATGGTAGTACCTAAGGTACCTGTCGTATATGTCGAGAGAATAGCGTGAACATACATAACACATAACTTATAAAAAGGGTAAACATCACTGGCCAGCCGATAAGACTGCCTTCCACAAAACATACTTAAACAAAGTATAGTAGTACAACTGGTTCTTATAGCCCAAAACATATATGTGACCACAAACCTCTAAAGATAACAACTGTGGCGGGACAGGGCCCCGCCATACCCCTGAATGTACAAAATACCTATAGCGTCAGGGAATGTCGTACCCGATAAACAAGCTTCCGAGGAATGGAGCTTCGACACCTAATAGTGATCCTAAGAACGAGGATCCACAATGCTACTTACCGCCTGCGGCATGACGCAACCCCAGAAGAAGGGTCGAGACACAAGATGTACCAAGTATGTAAACCTGGAAAATACGGTAATAATGCTATCAGAAGTCTAAGAGTAAGCTGGAGTCATGGAAGACAAGCATAATACCTTTTCTTGTGCCTTACTAACATAGAGTGACAAGTATATATATATAATCTGCATAAAATAGGGGCCTTAGGATCAAAACAGGTACCTCGCCAGTAGCATCAATAAGCACCCTACTCCCGAGACTATTTCACCGCGTAGGTCTGTGGACCCGCATGAGGTATTCTCGTGATAGTACCACTCGCCCCGTATGAGACTATTTCACCCGCATAAGCCCATAAGGACTCGCATGAGGTATTCCTCGCATCATGGGTAGCAAATCCACGGAACAGGTGGTATAACGATCTTGGGGACTTACCCCTCAGATATACTCTTACCCCAAAGCAGATGGTATAACGATCTTGGGGACTTTCCCCTCAGATATACTCTTACACTGAAGCAGCTGGTATGACGATCTTGGGGCTTGCCCCTCAGACATACTCTTACACTGAAGAAGGTGGTATGACGATCTTGGGGCTTGCCCATCAGACATACTCTTACCCTGGAGAAGGTGGTATAACGATCTTGGGGCTTGCCCCTCAGATATACTCTTACCTTAGCTCAAACTGTCATCATATCATAATCATAAATAAGTTAAGAAAACTTATAACTTCTTATTAGTCTTGTTCATATACCCTCTCATTTTAGTTTACTTAAGGCACTTAATTAAATCTTTAATAAAAGAAAACCGGAAATTTAACCCAAGTACTACATACTTCAACTCTTTTAAAAATGACTCTTCTTTATACATAAAAACCCTTGGGCAATTGATGCCTTAAAACCAATTTGCCTCTTCATATACTTATCTTACTTTAGAGTAAATCTCTTCTCATTAACCTTTTATGAAGCTAATAAACCAACTTCCCATAAAGTTGTTATATTAACTCTATACTTTAGTGAAATCATACTTTTCCCTAACCAAGGACTTATACATTCTTAAACGAAACAAGTCATTATATACTTAAAACAAGTAAGAATACCAAATCTTGACGTCACCGCATCACATAGTTTCATCTATTCATGCTCAAGAGATAGGAAAGCTTCACATACCTTATTGATCAATCCACTTGCTAAGTCCAAACGACCGCAAGTAATATTTCAACATAAAATAACCATGATACGTTTATTAACCTCTAATTTCAATGTAGAATAATCTAAACTCAAAGCCACTAAATTCTATGGAAAATCAAGCATTTCCTTTGTTTCTACATACTTTGCCACCTTTCACAAGGCCGAATTTATCATCCAAACGCCACATTTAAGGCTCAACAATCCAACACTTCAAAGGGATTACACACCTAAACTTGGGTGTGTAAAATTCTGCCAAAAGGTACAACAATTCACTTAACAATTCTAAGGTAGTTTTTAGGCTACAACATGCTCATAATATCTTCTTAACCAATTCCTTCACATTCAAACCATAGTTCTTTACGAATGAGTCTAAGAGCATTATTTACTACCACAAGTTCTTTCTTCTTAACATGCAACACTAAAACTAATTATAAAGGATGAACCATTACCTTAGAGCTTTCACAAATTTATTCCAACAATTTTGCTAGCCTCCTTCCAAGAATACCACCACAATAACCTTCACAAGCTAGCCACAAGTTTCCTTCTTGCCTTTTTCTTTTGATTTCTCCTAAGGCTAAAATATCTCTTGGAATTTTAGAGAGAAGGGAGCTTAAGCTTTAGAGAGAGAGAATTGGAAGATGACCAAGTCTTCAAGACTTGGTCAATATATTTCATGCAAGAAATCAGATGGGGACACTTTTCACCCTCCCAAGGTCTTTTAAAGAAAAATCGACTTTTCCTAAGTTTTTCCGCCAAAATCCGCCGCCAGCCCTGCTTCCCTTTGCTGGCACAAACCTCCGCAGCCTTTTCCGAACTTCCGGCCGCCTCGCTCTGGCGCCAAGGGCGCTGCAACTTCAGCGCCCTCGATTTTCGCGCCATGCCTCGTGATCCGGCCGTGGCCCGCCGCTTTGTCGAAACACATTTATGTCCGATCACGACCGAACTTGTAATTCTCATAACTTTACTCCGACGTCCTTTCGACGAACGGTTGGTTGCGTTGGAATCTAGACTCGACGAACTACGCCCTAGGCCTTTGAAACACTTAGGAACTCTCAATGTACCGGGTCATAACCCGCCTTAAAGTTGACTAAAACCCGTCCGGAATAATCCGTCACCCTATCCTTTGAAAATTTTAAGTCTTACATGCTTTCGTATGCTCTCATACGTAGGGTCAGAACTACGGGGTATAACATTCTCCCCCCCTTAGAAACATTCGTCCCGAATGTTCCTTCTAGGCTTACTCAAATCACAACATCGACATAGACCCTTTTAACTATTCTTTTGCAAATAAAGATGCTCCACGAGCCACAACATACTGAAGCGTAAATGCTAAGTCAAAACTAACAAGCAGGAAAGTGGGTTACCTGGAGGTATAGGAAATAGGTGAGGGTACTTCTTCATCATGTCATCCTCTGCTTCCCACGTCATTTCCTCCTGCTCGCTTTCCATAGACTCGACGAAGCCACGCGTCTTCGTCGAAGTCGTCTAACCTGACGATCGAGTATCGCTATGGGACTCTCCTCATACGATAACTCCTCTGTCACTTGGACATCATGAACCGGGTGCACTCTAGATGGATCTCCAATACATTTCCGCAACATGGACACATGGAAGACTGGATGTACCGCCTCCAAATCGGACGACAAATCTAACTCATAGGCAACCCTGCCTACCCTACGGACAATCCGATACGACCCAATGTACCTTGGGCTAAGCTTCCCATTCTTTCCAAATCTCATCACGCCCTTCATGGGCGATACCTTTAGAAAAACCCAATCATCTATCTCAAATTCCAAGTGTCGACGCCGATGATCGTGATACGACTTCGCCGACTCGAGCCGCCAACAACCGCTTCTGGATAAGCTTCACCTTATCCATCGTCACTGAACTAAGTCCGCCCGACTAATCGAACTTCTCCCACTCGAACCAGCTTATCGGTGACTGCACTTCTCCCGTATAAGGCCTCATGCGCGCCATCTCGAATCCGGAATGGTAGCCGTTGTTGTAAGCAAACTCCATAAGAGGCAAATGATCCTCCCGGCTACCTCAAATCAATAACACAAGCCCGCAGATATCCTCGTTGTCGATAGTGCCGCACCGTCCGCTTGGTCACGAGGATGAAACGCCGTACTGAGACTCACCTGTGTCCCTAACCCCTTCTGAAAAGACCTCCAAAAGTTAGCCGAGAATTGGGCTCCTCTATCTGATATAATCGACACCGGGACTCCGTGCAGTCTCACAATCTCTCTAATATATAATCTGGCATAGTCCTCAGCTGAGAACGTCATTCGATCAGGAAGAAAATGGTGATTTCACACTGTCGACAATTACCCAAATGGAATCATGCTTCCTCTGAGTGGTAGGTAGCCCTGTAATAAAATCTATATTTATCACCTCCCACTTCCAAGTCGGAATATCAATAGCTCGCAATGCACCGGCTTCGTGCTCAATCTTAACTCGCCGACACCGCATCGCCACGAACTCCGCAACGTCCCGCTTAAGGCCATCCCACCAATACACGCATCTGAGGTCATGATACATCTTAGTCAACCCCGGATGAATAGAATAACAAGCACTGTGTGCCTCCCCCAGAATCTGCTGACGAAGTCCTGTCACATCGGGAACACACAACCGGCCCTCGAATCTTAGCACCCCATCAGGCGCTACCTCAAATAGACTCTTTTCCTTCGGAGAGTCGCATCTCTGCACTGCATCAAAATAGGATCCTCATATTGTCGCCTCTTCACCTCCTCGACGATGGAAGACTGCAAACCTCTCAAACCCGACTCACTAACAGAATCAACCAACCGAACCCCAAGGCTCGCTAGTGATGTAACTCTCGGACCATATCCCTTTTCTCCGGTGAACATCGCATGCACTACCCATCGATATGCGACTGGCGGCATCTGCAACTACATTGACCTTTCCCGGTGGTACGTAATATCAACATCATAATCCTTAAGTAGTTCCAACCACCGCCTTCGCCGCAAGTTCATTCCTCCTGGTGAAGATGTCTGGAGACTCTTGTGGTCCGTGTAAATGTCCACATGAACTCCATATAAATAGTGTCTCGGATCTTCAAGGCATGAATCATCACGCCAACTCAAGTCATGTGTGGGATAGTTCTTCTCATGCTTCACGAAATGCCGAGACGCATAAGCTATAACCTGCTGCGGCCGCATCAAAGACGCACTCCAAGCCCGACTTCGACGCTGGCCACAATAAACCACATATCCATCTAAGCCCTCTGGAAGAGTAAGAATCGGCGTCGCCAACTTCTCCTTTAGCAATCGGAAACTTTCTCATAAGTATCCGTCCACGAACATAGCCGCTTTCCGAGTCGCCTTAGTCAAAGTCTTTGAAATAAGCAAACTTCTACAAACCTCCGATAATAACTCGCAAGGCCCAAAAGTTGCGCACCTCCTTCTGTAGTGGTCCGCCAAGTCTCGATCGCCTCAATCTTAGTCAGACAACACGAATACCATCTACCCGATAACATGTCCTAAGAAAGCCACCGGCTACCAAAACTCGCATTTCGAGAACTTGGCATACAATCGCGGCCCCGAGGACCCCAATACCGCCCTCAAATGATCAGTATGCTCGCTCGTGCGCGAATACACCAAGATATCATCAATGAACACTATAACGAACATATCCAAGAATGGCACGAACACCCTATTCATCAAATCCATGAATATCACGGGCGTTGGTCACCGAAAGACATTACCTCGAACTCATAGTGCCCATACCGGTCCCGAATGCACTTTGGGATATCTATCTCTAACTCGCACTGATGATAACTGCATCGCAGTCTATCTTGGAAAAACACTTTGCACTCGCAACCGGTCAAACAAATCGCCAATCCCGGGAGTGGATACTGCTTTGATAGTTACCTTGTTCACCGCTCGTAATCAATACACATACGCATGGCCCCATCCTTCTTCTTTACAAATAACATGGCGCCCCAAGAGAAACGCTGCCTAATAAAGCCTTTCTCCAAAGAAATCTTTCACCGGTCTTTCAATTCCTTCAACTCGCAGTGCCATCCTCGTATGGCGGAATAGATATCGGTTAAGTTGTCCGCGCCAAATCAATACAAACTCAATCTCCTCTCGAGGATACCCTGCTCGTGCGGGAATACGCCCGAAACTCCCTAACGATCGGAATCGATCAAGGTCCAGTATCTCACCGTGATTTAATACCCAACCATATGGTAGATGTATCCTTCCGCACCATCTTCCTAGCCTTGAGGTAAGAAATAAACTTACCCCGGCGATGCGGATTCCCTTCCACTCGATAACCGGCCACGAAACCGAACCGAACTAATCTCTCTCATACCACGTTGGCATAGCAAGATGCTAGCCAATCCATACCCATAATCACATCAAAGTTCGGCATATCCAACTCTATCAAGTCGGCCAGAGTCCGACGGTTATCTATAGTCACAGTGGCAATCCTTATACACCCGCCGGCTACCATCGAATCACTCATCGCGTAGCCACCTCAAAAGCGTCTTATGGACTCGCTCTATCCCTATTCTATCGCAATATGAGGAGATATGTAGGACAAGGTAGAACTCGGATCTATCAAAGCATATACATCACAAAGAAGAAACCAATAATGTACTGCGACATCCGTGACGCCCCGGTCCCGCTGATCGACATAAGATATACGCGCTCGAGGACCGCCAGAATCGAACCCCACTACGCCTTCGCCGCACCGCCCATAAGTACTCTCGCCTCCGGCGTCTAACCATCAAGATGAAGATCCAAAGAATGCACTTCATCGATCGAACCGTATGCTCCCACCGCCAAGGACGACAATCTTTTCTTAGATGGCCTCGCCACAAGAGAGTAGCACGCCTCAACCCATACGGCACTCGCCAGATGAGACCTACCGCATCGAACGCACCGAGAGGTAGGTGGTCTCGACAGCGCTGGCTCGCCTCCCGAAACTCAAGTCTCGAGCCCCGACTCGCCTCGAATAACCTCGCTGATCGACTCCCGCCGGAAATCGAGAAGGATCACTCGCTGGCCGGAATGTGGACTTAGTTCGCCACGAGGCCGCCCGCCAAAATCGCTTCGATAACTCGCTGCCTCGCCTCGCCCAAATCTAGCTGATCCCGCTCTCGCCTCAATCTCATGCGTATGCTGCATCTCCGCAATATCCATCTCGGTGAAGAGCCACCCCAAACACGCAGCAATCATACGACGGTCTAACCCCATCACATATCGATGGACCTGCTTGCCATGTCGCCTACTATGGTGCGTGATATCCGCCAAGGAGTCGAACTCTGTGTACTCTCGATAGTCCTCCCGTCTGTCACACCCCGAACCCCGGCCTGTGGATCGTGCCCTACCCGGGCATCCTTCTACCTTAACAACTAAGTACATTGGAAATTAATAACAACTCATTTTTTTCTTTTAAAACCAACGACGCAAGGCAAAGCCGACTAGCCGCCATATATACATAAACAAAAGACACTACACCGCATACGAGTCCAATCCCACATATGAATACTGCACTTCAGGAGTTAAATCGAAAATATGACGACAAGGCCCCGCCAGTACCAAACTGCATAAAGCCTGCATCAAGGATATATACCAAAAGATAAACTCACGACAGAGGAGCTATCCAAAACCCCGAGCAGATTCTACACTGCCGGCCACCAAACAGCGTACCTAAACTGCAGATGAACGCAGCCCGGGCGAGGTCAAGACTGAAGAATGTACCAAGTATGTGAACAATGAGTATCGTAATGAAATCATAATCTAAACAAAACAGAGACATGTATGATAGCCAACCTACGACATAGCACATAAGCAGTCATATCAAGTCAGGGACGCAGGCCCTCAAAGTCACTACTCAAATATAACTATGGGTCTCACGCCCATAATATCAATCGTGCCCGTGGAATCCTTCCTCACTGCCGGCAGTCCAGGATATAACATAACACCAAGTCCCACCTGTGTTCTAAAATCAGACGCCAAGTAGGCAAACGAACAGTGGTATAACGTCTTGGGTTTACCCTCATTTATACTCGACCGGGCGAGGGTAAAGTGGGTATAACGCCTGGGCTTGCCTCATTTATACTCTTACCCCGGAGAAGGTGGTATAACGTCTTGGGGCTTGCTCATTTATACTCTTACCCTATCTCAACCTGGCCAAACAACACATAAAGCGGTGGTATAGCTGGCCTGGGGGTTTACCCTCACTTATACTCTTACCCGGAGTATGGTATGCAGTCTCGGGGGTTTACCCTCACTTATACTCTTACCCTATCTCGACCGACCATCCAACAAGACATAAGCACTACCATGTCTTCTATAAAAATCCGGAATTTAACCCAAGTACTACAAGTAACGGAAGCATACAGTGGAATCCCACATCACCGCTTCAGACGTCCCAAGAACTTACAAACAAGACAAACACCTTCAACCGAGAGTCGCAGAACTTAATAAAACATAATACTTGCACTCAAAGGCTATTACAAGACATATAGGCAAGTTCTCAATTAACCAAGCCAAAGTACTTATCAAGGCACACATAGGATAATTCTCATTTAACAAGCCAAAGTACTTATCCGCACAAATAGAATAAATTCTCATTTAACAAGCCAAAGTACTTATCCGCACAAATAGAATAAATTCTCATTTAACAAGCCAAAGGACTTATCCGGCCACACATAGAATAAATTCTCATTTAACAAGTCAAAGTACTTATCAAGGCACACTTAGACAAATTCTCAATTTATCAAGACAAAGTACTAATCAAGGCATACATAGAATAATTCTCTTTTAACAAGTCAAAGTACTTATCAAGGCACACTTAGACAAATTCTCAATTTATCAAGCCAAAGTACTAATCAAGGCATACATAGAATAATTCTCTTTTAACAAGTCAAAGTACTTATCAAGGCACACATAGACAAATTCTCAATTTATCAAGCCAAAGTACTAATCAAGGCATACATAGAATAATTCTTTAACAAGTCAAAGTACTTATCAAGGCACACTTAGACAAATTCTCAATTTATCAAGCCAAAGTACTAATCAAGGCATACATAGAATAATTCTCTTTTAACAAGTCAAAGTGCTTATCAAGGCACACATAGACAAATTCTCAATTTATCAAGCCAAAGTACTAATCAAGGCATACATAGAATAATTCTCTTTTAACAAGTCAAAGTACTTATCAAGGCACACATAGACAAATTCTCAATTTATCAAGCCAAAGTACTAATCAAGGCATACATAGAATAATTCTCTTTAACAAGTCAAAGTACTTATCAAGGCACACTTAGACAAATCCTCAATTTATCAAGCCAAAGTACTTAGCAAGGCATACATACATTCTTTTATAAAAGACTCCTTTCTATGTAAAGCCCCAAGAATACTAACACCGTAGTATCAAGGCGTGTCTATTTTTCAAGGTAAGTTACTACACTTCAGAAAACTCATTTCAAAGCTTGAAATCAAGTAACTCCAAATTTTCACAATCTAGGCAACTTATGCCGATTTAATCAAAATAGACAACTTTCTAAACCTTCCATAAAGCCGTTATAACCAACTTCCCATAAAGCCGTTATAACCCTTTATGGTTTTAGACGATCCATTCCTTCAATAACCAAGAGACTTATACTATTAAAACCAAGTATCACATACTTACAAATCAAGTTCTTAACTTTCAAAAATACTTCAAGTCTCTTAATAGTTAGAAAACAAGTTTTCTACTTTTTAAACCTCAAGTAACTTCACCCTTAACGCAAGTTACTTCTCTAAATCATGTCATTTCTCCTCTTTTAAATCAAATAAGTAAATCACCTTTGACTCCCCTAAAGTCATTATAATGACCTTTAGGTTTTAGAACTAAGGCACTAGCCAAAAGATTTGGAAATCACTTCCTTTTTAAGTTTCTATGTACTTTAAGAAAAATACCTTCACTTTTAAGAATCCAAACTTCCCTAAGGAAATGGATTATACTACTTACAATTTAAACATCAAAGTACACTCGAGAAGTACATAGAACAAATTCTATTTTAGGCAATCCAAATACAAGCAAGGAATGGATCATTCGAGAGTAGAACTTACTTTCTTTATTCTAAGGAATCATGCTGTAAGAGGAGATAGTTCACATACCTTTCTGGCTAAATCCACAAGCTAAGCCGAATACACCGTACGTAGAAGTGTCAACCTATAATGGTCACAACAAGGCTATCAACTTCTAGTCTCTATGTAGAATAATACTAAGTATTTAGTCTCTAATTCTACGGAAAATCGGGCAAAGACTTCCTTTGTTTCTACTCACTTTGCCACCTTTTTCAAGGCCGAATACAATAACCAACAAGCCACATTTAAGGCTCCAAACAACAACCAAACAAAGGGGATTACACGCCTTACAATACGTGTAATATTCCGCCCCACAATTCATACCAAAGTAGTTCCACAATTAAAGCCATTCTCGGCCAACTTACAACCAACAACACTAAGTCTTTTCCAACCCTTTTACAAATTCCAAGTTCTTAGGTCTAACATGTTATATAGTCTAAACAACTTCAACAACTACAATTTCCTTCCTTTTTACAACATGCGACGACTTTACTAATAATCGACTTGAATTGTAGTCTTAAGGCTAACATGCTAGTTTTCGGATTAGGGTTCCAATAACCAATATCCTTATCAAAATTCATACTATATATCTCATGCTTGCTAATAACCAAGATACAATCATAAGTAAGCCTTAACTAATAAAACGACAAAATTTATACCTTTCCAAGCCCTTAAAATTTCCAAGATCCAAAGTCGCGCCTTAGAAATTCTTAGCTCCTTTCCTTAAGTTCCAATCCGCTCCAAGCATTCCTAGAGGCCTATGAGAACCCTTCTTCAAGTTCCAACTTCAAAGTTGAAGAACTCCCTTTGTTTCCGCCATGACTAACGTAAAATACGCTTTTTCCGAATTCTTTCTATTGAGATAACCTTACAATACCCTCGGGGACATTGGGTTAAAGTCTTGTGACTAATGGATCAAAACTACAAAATTTTCTTCCTAAAGTAGCCTCGCCGAGAGCAACTATAGAAGAACAAGAGTTCTCTAATTTTTTCTAAGTGTAAAGTGAGCTAGTCTTGCACTAGTATGATACATATAACACATTGGAGGGTCTAGATATCAACAAATGTGAGGCTAGGATGAATATCACAAGGATTGAGCCTATGTGGACAAGTTGACTTGGTCAAATATGTCAAGCTTGCAAGACTTATCATCTACATAGGTCAAATGACCATTCTACCCCTTGCATAAATTTCGACCAAGCCATGTGGGGGTGCCACGTGTCGCCCTCTCATTCGTCCATAAAATTTCGTAACCCTCGTGGGCCCCAAAAAAACGTAAAATTCCTCGGGTGGGCCCCACGTGACCAAATCCGCAAAAATAAATTTCCATAAGGTTAAGAGTTCCATACTCTTCAAATAATGCCTTTTGAGAATCCAATTCTCAACAACGAACATTTTTCCTTTCCGACGTCCGGAAGACTTCCCGTCGGAAAAACAATCCTTCCTTTCGTACTAATTTCCAAGTCTTGTGTTCCTTGCGTACATTCACTTACACATGTCCTGAACTTACGGGGTGTAACACGTCCTGTCTCAAGGTCAAGAACCTATCTACGCGGGCTCTCCTCACCTCAGGAGGCAAGAAGTGGTCTAGGAACGCCTCTGTGAACTCCTCCCAATCAGCTGGAAGAGCATCCTCACCCCTCGACAATACCCATGACTCAAACTAGTTCAACGCAATATCGCAGAACGGTGAAGCTAGTATAACGGACTCGGCCCGATGCCCTAAGGACTGCATGGTCCAGAATCGCCGGACAAACTCCTCGCGATCCTCCTCAAATCTCGAACCATAGAACTTCGGGGGTGATAACCAAGAAATCCGAATCAGTAATCGCTCGGCTCTGTGGTTGGCGCCGCTCGCTCGCCGCCGCCACTACTATGCTGGCCAAGAATCGACTGTTTCGTAATCTCGTGATTGGACCACGATTGGGGATCGAGGCTCGCATCGCTGTCTCGTGAGCCGCGTCCGCCTCGAACTCTCTGGCCGTGGCGATGGCGTGGAACTCGCCGCCCTAAACATCATCTCTCGTAAGGATCGGGCTCGCCCTCGTGACTCTCCGCCCCCACTAAGCACCTCACCGCTTTGCCCTTCCGGGCCGCGTTGCCTGCGAGGCATAAGCGATACATAAAGGAAAACATCAGGGGAGGTTCAACCTATAACTCAGCTCTATTGCACGATCTTAGAGTGAAAGAATGGAAACCAATCCTAAATGTCCCGCAGCCTCCTGATTATATATGTGGTGCACGACACACCGATAATCAAGACTCTACTAGACACGGTCTGTAGACACTTTCCGAGGACTAACTGCTCTGATACCACTTTTGTCACGACCCGACGGCCGCTGATCGTACCTACCGGTACCGCCGTGTATATGTCGAGAATAGCAATGAACATACATAACACATAACTTATAAAAAGGGTAAACATCACTGGCCAGCCGATAAGGCTGCCTTCCATAAAACATACTTAAACAAAGTATAGTAGTACAACTGATTTTCATAGCCCAAAACATATATGTGACCACAAACCTCTAAAGATAACAACTGTGGCGGGACAGGGCCCCGCCATACCCCTGAATGTACAAAATACCTATAGCGTCAGGGAATGTCCGTACCAATAAACAAGCTTCCGGAGGAATGGAGCTTCTGACACCGGAATAGTGATCCTAAGAACGAGGATTCACACCGCTTACCTCGCGCGTGAACGCAGCCAGAAGCGGGTCGCACATATGTACCAAGTATGTAAAGTGGAAAATCTGTAATAATGATATCATAAGTCTAAGAGTAAGTTGAGTCATGGAAGACAAGCAAAATACCTTTTATCGTGCCTTACTAACAATGAGTGACAAGTATATATATAATAATCGCATAAATAGGGGCCTTAGGATCAAAACAGGTACCTCGCGTAGCATCAATAAGCACCCTACTCGCGGGACTATTTCACCCGTGGGTCTGTGGACCGCGTGAGGTATTCTTCGTGATAGTCAGACTACCGCACGGGACTATTTCACCCGCATAAGCCCATAAGGACTCGCGTGAGGTATTCCTCGCATCATGGGTAACAAATCCACAGGCAATTGGTATAACGATCTTGGGACTTACCCTCGATATACTCTTACCCCGGCGGATGGTATAACGATCTGGGGACTTTCCTCGATATACTCTTACACTCGGCAAATTGGTATGACGATCTTGGGGCTTGCCCCTCAGACATACTCTTACACTGAAGAAAGTGGTATGACGATCTTGGGGCTTGCCCCTCAGACATACTCTTACCCTGGAGAAGGTGGTATAACGATCTTGAGGCTTTCCCCTCAGATATACTCTTACCCTAGCTTAAACTGTCATCATATCATAATCATAAATAAGTTAAGAAAACTTATAACTTCTTATTAGTCTTGTTCATATACCCTCTCATTTTAGTTTACTTAAGGCACTTAATTAAATCTTTAATAAAAGAAAACCGGGAATTTAACCCAAGTACTACATACTTCAACTCTTTTAAAAATGACTTTTCTTTATACATAAAAACCCTTGGGCAATTGATGCCTTAAAACCAATTTGCCTCTTCATATACTTATCTTACTTTAGAGTAAATCTCTTCTCATTAACCTTTTATGAAGCTAATAAACCAACTTCCCATAAAGTTGTTATATTAACTCTATACTTTAGTGAAATCATACTTTTCCCCTAACCAAGGGACTTATACATTCTTAAAACGAAACAAGTCATTATATACTTAAAACAAGTAAGAATACCAAATCTTGTACGTCTACCGTACTACATAGTTTCATCTATTCATGCTCAAGAGATAGGAAAACTTCACATACCTTTTTGATCAATCCACTTGCTAAGTCCAAACTACCGCAAGTAATATGTCAACCTAAAATAACCATGATACGTTTATTAACCTCTAATTTCAATGTAGAATAATCTAAACTCAAAGCCACTAAATTCTATGGAAAATGGGCAAGATTTCCTTTGTTTCTACATACTTTGCCACCTTTCACAAGGCCGAATTTATCATCCAAACGCCACATTTAAGGCTCAACAATCCAACATTTCAGTGGGATTACACACCTAAACTTGGGTGTGTAAAATTCTGCCCCAAAAGGTACAACAATTCACTTAACAATTCTAAGGTAGTTTTTAGGCTACAACATGCTCATAATATCTTCTTAACCAATTCCTTCACATTCAAACCATAGTTCTTACATGCAATGAGTCTAAGAGCATTATTTACTACCACAAGTTCTTTCTTCTTAACATGCAACACTAAAACTAATTATAAAGGAGGAACCATTACCTTAGAGCTTTAGTCAAATTTATTCCAACAATTTTGCTAGCCTCCTTTCCAAGAATACCACCACAATAACCTTCACAAGCTAGCCACAAGTTTCCTTCTTGCCTTTTTCTTTTCAGATTTCTCCTAAGGCTAAAATATCTCTTGGAATTTTAGAGAGAAGTGGGAGCTTAAGCTTTAGAGAGAGAGAGAAATTGGAAGATGACCAAGTCTTCAAGACTTGGTCAATATATTTCATGCAAGAAATCAGATGGGGGGACACTTTTCACCCTCCCAAGGTCTTTTAAAAGAAAAATCTGACTTTTCCTAAGTTTTTCCGCCCAAAATCCCGCCTCGGCGCCGCGCTTCCCGGGGCATGGCTACAAAAACCTCCGCAGCCTTCTGAACTTCCGCGCCGAGGCCATGCTCCCGGCGCTGCGGGCGCTGCAACTTCAGCGCCCTCAGTACTTTCGCGCCGCGTTCAGATCCGCGGCCATGCGCAGATCCGGCGCATGCCCCGCCGCTTTGTCCGAAACACATTTCTGTCCGACTGCGCACTGAACTTGTAATTCTCATAACTTTCTACTCCGACGTCCTTTCGATGAACGGTTGGTTGCGTTGGAATCTAGACTCGATTTAACTACGCCTAGGCCTTTGAAACACTTAGGAACTCTCAATGTACCGGGTCATAACCCGCCTTAAAGTTGACTAAAACCCGTCCGGAATAATCCGTCACCCTATCCTTTGAAAAATTTAAGTCTTACATGCTTTCGTACGCTCTCATACGTAGGGTCAGAACTACGGGGTATAACATAAAAGACCCACAAAAATAAAATGAACCCCCCAAACTTAAACTACACATTGTCTCAAATGTGTAAAAGACTCAAAAATTAAAACGGGACGACTTACAGACATACAACGGCTCAAAATGGTGATGGTGGCGGCGGATACTGCATAGTCCATTGGGTGAACATGAAACTCAAATTATCAACACGCTGGGTCAGGTGTTGATGGTCTTGCAACATTTGCTCTTGATTCCGCAACATCCTTTGTTTCCTCGAGGTTTCCCAACAACTAACACTTCACTCAATTAACAATAACCAACCAAAAATTGGTCCACAACAGTAATACACAACAACTACACAACGAACAACCACCGCAGCAAATACCCACAACTACACAACAATACTACCATAACAATACGTACCACCCCCAAACTTGCAAGTTACTTTCCTTACTAGCCTTGAAATTGCAAGAACAATGATGAAGATTACCTTTTTGAAGAGTTGTTCTTCACCAACTTCTTGACCCAAATGGAAGGAATGATGATGATGTAAGATATGAGGGTTCTTAATGGGTTGATGTGAGGGATTTTTGAAGAATTTGGTGGAGTTTGTGTGAATTTTTGTGGATAGAATGAGAGGAATTTCGGAATTTGTAGAGATAGGAAGGGTTAGTATTTGTGTGGGAGAGGATTTGGGGATTTAGGGTTTTTTATTTCTGAATCCCGTCCCGGCACCACGGTGCCAAAAGTAATGTGGCCCTTCTGATTATTCGGCACCGCGGTGCATAAACTCCTGCGACCTCTCTGAACATTCAACACCGCGGTCCTGCCTAATGGCGCCGCAGTGCTTCCCCGATTCCGTGTTTTCCATCCTCTTCTTCGTGCTTAGTCTCCGACTTCTTTACCTGGCATCACAACACAATAAAAAATACCAAAAGTGAGACTCTTCTAATTAAACTAAATTGCATAATTTAAAAATTGGGTTGTCTCCCAAGTAGCGATGTCTTTAACGTCTTTTAGCCGGACGCAAGTTCCTTATCAAATCATTGGGGTAACTTAACCCTACAACCTATCCATTTCAAAATCATCCTTCTCTTTCTCACTCTGTTTTTCTTTTTCACAAGAGGGGGTTCAGTAAGACTTACCTGTTCGACGGCTTCCATGACATTCATTTGTGTTTCAGCATTCTTACTGACCTGTGGGTTCACCGCTGTGTGAATGATCTCTCTAGCTTTGTCCTGTGCTCGCTGAACTGCTGTGTCAGCTGTGCTAACTGCGAAACACTTGTTGATGGCTTGAGATTCAATGGTGGAATTGAACACTTTGAACACCATCTCTTCCTCCTGAACCCTTAGTCTCAGTTCTCCCTTTTCTACATCAATCAGGGCTCTCCCAGTTGCAAGGAATGGTCTCCCCAAAATGATGGGTATTTCATCATCTTCCTCCATATCAAGAATGAGGAAGTCTGTTGGGAAGAAGAACTTTCTCACCTTGACCAACAAATCTTCTAGTATGCCTCTGGGGTGCACTACGGTTCGGTCGGCCAACTGCAAATTCACTGTGGTTGGTTTGGCTTCACCCAAACCCAATCTCTCAAGGCATGCAGGCGTGATATCGACATCGCTCCTAGATTACACAGCGCCTTGTTGCATGTCACCTTACCAATAGTGTAGGGCAATGTGAATCTCTCTGGATCCTTCAGCTTAGGAGGTAGTTTCTTTAGCAGGATGACACTGCACTCCTCTATCAAAGATATTGTCTCATAATTCGCTAGCCTTCTTTTTTTTCCAAGTATCTCCTTCATGAATTTAAAGTATGCTGACATCTGTTCTAGTGTTTCAATGAAGGGGATATTTATGTGAAGCTTCTTAAACATATCCAAAAACTTGGAGAACTGCTTGTCAATTGCCTTCTTTTGTAACATCTGAGGGTAAGAGATTTTATCAACGTACTCCCTCAAAGGTGTTAGTGGAGTTGTCTCAACTGTAGGGCGGTCCTCAGTGACCCCCTCATTCTCTACCTCAGCTGCTTTCTCACACTTCTTCTCACTTACCATCATGGCCGGGAGCAACTCGCTCAACCGCTTCACTCTCAACAACACTGCTTGACACTGCTTCCTAGGATTTACCTCTGTATTGCTTGGGGGAGTGCCCCGCGGCCTGTTGGTTACCATCTTTGCAAGTTGCCCAACCTGTGTTTCCAAGCTCCTGAGAGAGGACCTTATTTCAGACATGAATTGATTCTGCGAATTGGTGAGTGTAAGCAATGCAACTCTCAGTTAATCAGGCTTCTCCTGTTGTATAGGTGGTCTAAACTGCTGGGATGAAGTGGCCTGATTTTGCACCTGCTGGTTCTGGTAACCACCTTGATATGATTGCTGTTGAGGCTGATCGTTCATTCACGAAAAGTTAGGGTGATTTCTCCACCATGGGTTGTATGTGTTGGAATTATAAGGCATCCGAAAGTTCCCAACCGCATGTACCTGCTTCATTGACACATTATTATGGTCCACCATGCGGCATAGGATGACATTGGGCGCGGGTGAGATACCCTCCCCGCACTCCGCACTCCGCCAAAAATTCATATCCACCACCTACCCGCCACCCGTGGCGGGTACAATTTCAACATCCATGACCGCCTAGGCGGGTATATTTTTAAACCCACACTCACTCCACTACCCAAGTGGATATCCGTCACCCGTCAATACCCGCCTATACCCGTCTGTACCCGCCAATGACATTAATACATTTCAGAACAATATTAAGTTAAATAATACTATATTGAAATTTTCTCATTATACATCTAGTCAGATAAATGCACGTTTTGTAAGCTATCACAGAAAGACACACATAACATACAAAATTAGTTTTTGGAAGGACTACCAACAGTACAGGGAATGAGGGAATGTTTTATAAGGACTGCCAACACTTCACAAAATAAGCTAGCAACACTTCACAAAATCAGCTAGCAACACTTCACAATACAAGCATCAAACAATGACAAAAAAACAATAGCCAAACCAGTAAGAACTGCCAAACCAGTAAAAACCAGTAACAATAATAATACATTCCAGATTTAAATTTAGCTATCTTTGCTTCTAAATGGAAAGAATATGATACAACAAGAATCAGAAGAATCTCTCGATTTTCAACATCTTTAGCAAAGAACACCACTTTTTTAGCAACATCAGTTCTCCTCAAGATCACACATTTCTATCTCCTTGACATCAACACCACCTGCATAATGTATAATCAAAGTAAGTAGAGTTTAACTTCAATTTAATACAACATAAATAACTTAATCTAAATAATGTTACATTTGATATCAGCCCAAATCCAGTTTTGAGCACACATCAACGCCTCCACCATTTCCGGAAGAAGTCGACTACGATAAGGATCAAGTACACGTCCACTAGTGCTAAATGCGGATTCTGATGGGACGGTAGAAACTGGAATGCTCAATATATCCCTTGCTATTTGTTGGAGAATGGGATAATTATTTCCATTTGTTTTCCACCAATTAAGAATATCGAAATCATCCACAAGTGGTACAGTTTCAGCTTCCAAATACTTCTCCAAATCAGATTTTAGTCCAACTTTACTATTGTTCTGTGACACAAATTGTGCAAACTCTTGCATGTACCCCATTCCCATACTACTTGTAACATCAGCTGAAGACACTTGACTACTACTAGCTGGATCATTGTCATTTTTTTGCCCATACTCATCCACCAATTCCTTTAGAGAATCATAAATCTTTTTTACTTCAACATCAACAACAAGCGCATCATAAATTTTAGCAAAGTAAAACCGAATAAGAGTCATCTTGAACCTAGGATCAAGTATAGTTGCCACACCCATAAGCCCATTAACATCTAATCAATACTTATTGTATTTCTCTGACATTACCTCGACCATTTTTCCTATATAAATGGTAGGTGAGGACAACCATTTGGTTAATGAGATTCTAATCTCACAAATTCTAGGGAAATAAATATTGGCAGTAGGATACGTCGAGGCAGAAAATTGATATGTAATATCATTAAACAATTTCAATAGTTCACATATTTTCACAACCTTATCCCAGTCTTCACTAAGTGGTGGATCTTTGTACAAATTATCCTCAGACTTAAAACAACAAACACCTCCCTAAACTTGATAGAACTACAAGATGTCATATGTCGAATTCCATCGAGTTTTACAATCAAGTATTAGCGATTTTGAACAATCAGAACAACTTGCTTAGCTACTTGTTCAAATTTTTGAGTTCTCTTATCGATGAAGTCCAAAGACAAAACTTGCCCTAATTCTTTCAATACCTCTTTAAACACGACACATAAGCCATCTTGAACAATCAAATTAAGTATGTGTACAACGCATATGAAGAAAACGCCATGCAACATCAACGAACCATAAGGAAACTCGCCATGATAAATTCATCATAGCATCATTTGTAGTGCAATTATCAACCGTTATAGAAGATAATCTAAGATCAAGATTCCAAGATTGAATGCATTCTTTTAAAGACTCGGCAAACACTCACCGGTGTATGCGGTCGGACATCTGAGAACCTATTAAATTGATATGAACATAATAACATCATCATACACTAGATATGAATTGCGACCAAGAACAAAAGAATTTAAATGCCAACAGTTTACTCTGGTGTATGAAAAAACAAATTTAATCATTTCCAATGATTTACTAATCTTGGATCTTTTCATTTCAACCATCTTAGCATATTCGGAACGAAACATAGAGCAAATCCATCATATAAACAGGAAAATAACCATTTACCACCAAAATCAGCCACTAAAAGTAAGTACAAATTGACATATAGCAAAATGCTACCAAGCAACACCAAAGAAAAAAAACACATCAACTAATCAATCTCCAAAATTACAGACAATTTTTTTTTACTTCCTTTGTAACTTTCAGTTGTTATATATTCCAGATTTGAATACTTAAATATCCAATATTCACATTAAAATTTGCATAATCATACAAGAAAGAGTACCTGATGATCCGGCTTTGGAGATTCCATGAATTATCAATGAAGTGTGCGGTGACAGCCATGCATCCTTTTTTCTGATAGTTTGCCTTCCACATGTCGGTATTCAATGCTACCCTTCCTTTGACTTTTCTTAACAAAGCACTTAAACTATCTTTTTCAACACTGTGTCGTTGGAGAATGTCTTTTTTTGTTGTGTTGCGACAGGGAACCTTGAAACCTGGTTGAAGATTATTGAAGTACTTTCTAAAGCCATAATGCTCAACCATGCTTAGTGGGTATTCATGGAGAATAATCATTTCCGCTAAGTCTTGTCTCGCATTATCTTGGCGGAACTCATACGGAGACAATGTCAGTGTCTCATTCGTTTCAGAAAGGCTAGCAAGTTTACCAAACAACCTTGTTTGTCGGAGATCCATGCATTTCTTCTTTGGACATTTACTTGCATGCTCTTTTAACTGACTTGTTCCTGCTCTCGGTCCTCCGGCAAGTTGCTTCAAACAATGGATGCACTCAGCTTTTATTTCTTCCCCTACTCGTTTTCTTGTAAAATTATCCTAAGCTTTTGATGTATGTTTGCTGGTTCGAGGCAAAACAGAAGGATCTACAGAATTAGTTTGCTCTTGACTCTCTTCAATTTCGTCACATTTTTCCATCATATTTGGAGTACAACTTGCCGTAGATGGATCTGATGTTGACTTAGCAGTGACATTACCCTTGCTTGTCATTCTTACCCATGCAATTACATATATACATATTAGGACACCATTGAAGAAAGTTAAAAATAATCCTTTAGTTCAGATTTTCTAAAACAGATATGACCAGATATCAAATGCAGAGTAGAAGTATCAAATGACCGGATATCAAATGCAGAGTAGAAGTAGAAATCAATAATCAATACCTGTTGTTAGAGTCTTAGCCTCTTAGGGACAGAGAGGCGTGACGGTGACGATTGGGGGAGAGAGGAGAGGGTGATGGTGGCTTGAGCGTGAGTCGTGACAGTGCTGAGATGAGAAAGAGAGGGAGATGGAGAGGGAGGCGGAGGTGTAAGTGAAAGGAAGAAAAGAAAGGGAAAGCCTAACTTGGGCGTGAGAACAGAGATAGTGAGATGTGAGAGAGGCTGCAGATGGGTAAATGTGAGAGAGGCTGCAGATAGTGAGATAGTGAGATAATGAGTAAATGAGAAGTGAAGGGGAAACCCTATTCTTAACTTATGTACAATTTTTATATTGGGCTTGTATGGGCTTGCAAATTAGAGTAATACTAGGTTTAGCGGGCGGGTAGACGGGTATAACTGTCAATCCACCACCTACCCGCGTACCCGTGGTGGGTACATTTTCAATACCCATACCCGCCTACTACCCACCAAAGTTGTACTCATACCCGCTCCAACTGGGGCGAGTGCGGTGCGGAATCCGTAAAATTATACCCACCCGCCATCCCTAGCTGTGCATCTGTCAAAGGAATGTGGTCCACCACAAATCTCATAATTCTGAGCATCCGACTGCATTCACGCACATGGTGTTCTGCTGCGATTAGCCGTCAAAGAAGGGCGTATGCGTTCGAGCGTTGATGGCATCTAGTTCATGTATGCTCATAGCCTTTCTCAGTCGCGACGTCATACGCCGCTTGATGATTGTTGGCAGCCATATCTTCCAGTAACTCATGTGCCTCATTGACAATCTTTCTGATGAAAGCACCCCCTGCTGCAACATCAATGATGGTATGAGTAGTACCACTCAACCCATTATAAAAAATGTGGACTAACATCCACTTCTCAATGCCATAATATGGGCATTTTCTTTGCAGATCCTTGAATCGCTCCCATGAATCGTAGAGTGATTCACCATCCACCTAATAAAAGTTGTTCAACTCTTTCCTTAACTTTGCTTCTTTGGAAGGAGGAAAGAACTTTGATAGAAACTTTTGGGCCAGGTCCTGCCAGATAGTGACGGAGTTGGCAGACAGTTAGTTCAACCAGCTTTTGGCTCTATCCCTCAGTGAGAACGGGAAGAGCCTCAGTAAAATGACATCGTCAGTAACGCCATTGTATTTGAAAGTGGCACACAACTCCAGAAAGTTTGCAATGTACATGTGGAGATCTTCAGATGACACTCCCCAAATTGTACTATGTTCTGGACCATGTTCAGGATGACTGACTTGATCTCAAAGTTGTAGGCCCATATAGCTAGGAGCCTGATGCATGTATGTGCACCAGTAACCGTGGGAAGAACATAATCTCCCAAGCTCATTTCTACAGGTGGTGGGACTCGTCCCATGGCAGCCGGTACCTCATTATTCAACACCTCCTCAGGTACCCCGTTGTTGTTATTCTGCTGATTTTCCATGACTAGTAAATTAACAATTCTTTTCTCACGCCTGTTTTGCTTGCACAGTTTTTCGATTTCAGGGTTGAAGGGAACAAGTGTATATGCTCCGCTCCTTCTTCGCATACACTAGATTCCTGAAACAGATCAAAATCAATAAACAAATCAAGGCACACGGTTCTAACAGTAAAAAAAATCCAAAGTAGAAATAAAAATAGATGATTCGATATTAGATGTACGCCAGTCCCCGGCAACGGCGCCAAAAAGTTATTAGCGATATTTCGACTGCTCACGCGAGCGCATGCATCGTTCACAAGTAATATAGTCTGTAAGACCGAATATCGTCAACAGAGACTGGTTTCTAAGTACCGTTCATCTATTTTATGTTATCTATTTGGCAATCGATGTTTGATTGATGTTTTTATTTAACTACTAGAATAATTGCAAGATTTAAACCAATAAAGTTGGAATCAGTTATGAATGAATTAGGGATTCCAAAATCCTCGACTATCCACTCTATTCAATCTCTAATGCAACTAGAATGACTTATTCTTCTACGTTAAGATAGCGGTTAACTAAACTGTCTTATATTTTGGTTAGGACATATAATCACTCAACCCCAGTGCAGAACCCTTCTATATTTCTATGATAGGATTTACCACATAGGAGGTTTACGAACAGTAACCTATAATGCTATACAAGTATCGGAGTACTTTCTTCCGCGATTTTAACCTATGTCTAGTCAATTACAGCATATTCAAATCTCTCCTTTCGGTTTTTGATTCTAAATCATATAGGTTATGATAATTAGTGATCAATTAATTATCAAACATTCATACCAAATATTGACTAAAACTTAATCAAGCGAAGAAGAAAATCAAACTACTGCATTAATTCATGAATAACAGTTTCAAGCGATTCATAAGAAAAGCCCTAATAGAGTGTTTAGCTCCTAGTCATAGTCACGCTAAGAACTAACACAATATCCATACATAAACTGAATTAAAACGAAAGGAAGAAAATTACGTAGAACAAAGTCTCCAATTGTAGCTCCAAATCCGTCTTGTCTTGTGTTGTGTTGTAGAATGACCTCCCTCATAGAATTAATCCCTAGGGCTTAAATATCCTCTAATTTTCGTGCCCTATGGATCAATCTACCCTTAGCCAATTTGCCTTCGGAACTGAAATTTCTCGCGTCGGCACCGCGGTGCCGAAACTCCTGCAGCTTCTCAGCACAAATGGCACCGTGATCTTGCTGATGGCACCGTGGTCTTTCTTCTTCACCGAGTTGCCAACTTTTGTCATTTTCGCTTCGGGAGCACCTTTTCTGCCCATTTCTCGTTCCTTTTTCCCATTTTACCTTTTTGCACCGCTGTGACTCAAAAGAAAGAAAAACAAACCTACTACTATACTTAAACACAACAAAAACGAGTAAAATACCAACTAAAAATGACTCAAAAGGCGTATACAAAATACGCCTATCGTTCACAAGTAGTATAGTCTGTAAGACCGAATATCGTCACAGAGACTGGTTTCTAAGTACCGTTCATCTATTTTATCTTATCTATTTGACAATCGATATTTGATTGGGGTTTTTATTTAACTACTAGAATAATTACAAGATTTAAACCAATATAGTTGTAATCAGTTATGAATGAATTAGGGCTTCCAAAATTCTCGACTATCCACTCTATTTAATCCTTAATGCAACTAGAATGACTTCTTCTTCTACGTTAAGATAACGATTAACTAAACTATCTTATATTCTGGTTAGGACATATAATCACTCAACCCCAGTGCAGAACCCTTCTATATTTCTATGATAGGATTTACCACATAGGAGGATTAAAAACAGTAACCTATAATGCTACACAAGTATCGGGGTACTTTCGTCCGCGATTTTAACCTATGTCTAGTCAATTACAGCATATCCAAATATCTCCTCTCGATTTTTGATTCGAAATCATATAGGTTATGATAATTAGTGATCAGTTAATTATCAAACATTCATACAAAATATTGACTAAATCTTAATCAAGCGAAGAAGAAATCAAACTACTGCATTAATTCATGAATAACAGTTTCAAGCAAATCATAAGGAAATCCCTAATAGAGTGTTTAGCTCTTAGCCACAGTCACGCTAAGAACTAACACAATATCTATACATAAACTGAATTAAAACGAAAGAAAGAAAATTACGTAGAACAAAGTCTCCAATTTTAGCTCCAAATCCGCCTTGTCTTGTGTTGTGTTGTAGAATGACCTCCTGTAACACCCCATTTAAACCGGAGTCGAAAACGGGAGTACTACGTATGGTTGATTCCTAAATGTATTTAAAGGAGTCGCCATCTAATTAATTAAGTGAATTAGGACACTTGATTTATTGCAATAAAATACTGCAATTAATCTCCATTTAATGGTCTGCGAAATTAATGAGATTCTGGGTAAGGGTTCTTTATTATCCCAAAGGGAAGGGGTTAGACATCCTTTAAGATCCGCTAACTCGCGGTTATCCGTTCAAACCTAGGTTAATTATATATTGACTTTTATTCTACCTATTCTAAGCATTTTTACATGATTTACAATTAAAATAAAATGCAACACAAAATAATAAAAAAACTAAAATTAAAGTGACATAAGATAAAACTTCGGGACATCTTTTAGCCCTTTTTAGGCCTTCTGCACAAGATGATCTCCGGGTACCTGCATAAACACTTAGTTAAAGTGTTAGTAATAGAACAAACAATTTTAAAAGCAATAACAAGAATTAATAAGTAAAGCAAAAATAAATCTGTCTTTGTACAGGAAAGGCCTGGGAAATCAGACGGAGATTCCTTCATCGGCCAATATTGCTAAAAAATAATAAAATAAATAAAACCTTCGGATCCGCGCCAAAACAGTAATAGTTTTAAACACGGAGGGCTCAGATATATATAAAAATAAAGTAGGACAACCTAAACAAGTGCGGCTGCGAGAATTCGCCTTGCCAGCGCATGTTGGTTATCCGGTGTAAGTGGAAGAAATCATCATTGCCTAGAAAGCTTCATTTATTTTATTTTATTTTCCGTCTTTGCAAATGTGGAGGCCTCAAAAATCGACGGATAACTTTTTCATTGGCCAAAGTGTAGTATCATATTCAAAATCAGTTTAATACCAAAGTGTAGTATCATGTTCAAAATCAGTTTAATACCAAAGTGTAGTATCATGTTCAAAATCAGTTTAATACCAACAGTGTAGTATTTGTTCTAAATCAGTAAACCAACAAAATATATGTCATGATCAATATGCAACATAGCAAAACTCAGTCCTCTAAAAATGGCCAAATCCAGTAGCAAGCTGGCCCGAAAATATTATCAAAATAGCCACAAATATATGTTCAAAAATCAGTTTCAACAGAAGAGTAAAGGGTAGAATGCCAACAATAGTAACGAAGACATAGCAACAATAACCAGCGGATAACTTTCAGAACGCCGCCAAAGTTTTGCGAACTCCGACAGATACCCAAAATTAGAGAACCATTCCATTAGCCAACATAACAATAAAATACCAAAAATAACCCAATGAGTTGGACAAAATCAGGTAAAATAATAACGGATTCAAGCAAGATCACCAGGAATGTCACAATATCGTCAGAGAAGTCAAACCACGGAAAGCAACGAAACAGTAGGAGCAATGGGCAAAATCGCAACAGTTGCGGTTCGCCGGAAAGCTCAAAACGTCGCCGGAGTTTAACGCCGGCCAGACGAAACCAAATCAAAACATCAGTCCCAACAAAACAAATACAACAAAACATATGTAAAATGAGTCACCGGAGTATTTTTCGGCATAACGAAATGTGGGAAAACAAAGGGAAATGGGCGGCGTCACTTCGACGGTAAGAATACCGGAGCGACGCCGCCATGGTGATGGCAGTGTCGATGGTGTTGTGGTAGTGGGGAGGAGACGGTGAACAGTGGTAAGGTTCGCCGGTGATGTGGGTTCGACGAGGGGGAGACAGGGAGATGAGGTTCTGTGGTGTTGAGGTGTTGTGGTGGGGGTGCAGGAGCAGTGGGTTAGACGGCTGAGAGGGATTGAGAGAGATGGTGAGGCGGCTAGGGTTTCGGGAATGAGGGGTCTGCTGGTTATCTTGTAGGTAGACGGGTGAAAGGGTAGAAGTAGGGTCGGCGGCTGCTTAGGTTTTCTTAGAGAGAGGGGTAAGACGGATGGGTTTAGCTTATGTGTGATGTTGGTAGTGATTTGAGGGTTATAGTGTAGGGTGAGGGACGGCTGGGTAGATAATAGGGTTATGTAGGGTAGGTTTTAAAATGAGGAGGTAATGTTTTATTTATAGTGTGGGATTTAGGTTTAGGGTTTTGGGTATTGGGTTTTAGGTATTGGGTATTGGAGGAAAAAGATGAAAGGTGTATTGGGCCTCAGTTTGGGCTTCGGTTTTTTGGCGGATTGGACTGATTCAGATTGTGTCTTGGACTGGACTGGTTTTGACAAAAAATGAAAAATGGATTAATTATTTAAAAGAAAATTATTTAAAGATACAAAATTATTAAAATGTAAATGCTGATGCAATAATAATAAAATACAATATTTAGCAAATATTTAATGTCTGATTAAAAGTAAAGATGAGATGTCAGTTAATTATTTAAAGAGATGCAAAATTAGTAAAACAAAATGATCGCGCAACAATAATAACATAATATTTTAAAAATGTTTAATATCTAATTAAAGTAAAAACATGATGTCAATTTACAAAAAATAAAACAACATAGAATGTTAGGTAAAAAATATACAAAAATGTCAAAAATTAAGATAAAATGCGGTGTCCTAAAATGCTTAAAATTGCAAGAAATGACTAAAAGATGGGTCAAAATTGGGTGTCAACAGTTATCCTTCTTTGACCGAAGACGATGAAAGAGTGTTCGGATAAAGACGTTGACTTGTAGCCAATTTTGTTCCCATCGTCAGAATTAAAACAAGGATCAAGCAAAGAATGGGCAAACGCCGACACTGGGTCGTTGTGATGCCAAGATAAAAGACAAAGCTGATGCAGATTTAAAATTTGTCGATGTCGAATTTATGAGAACACCGGGTTCTTCTAATGCTAGAAAATAAAAGCAGGCAGACGCAAATTCAAAATTTGTCCCAGTGTCGAAGTGTGATTGACATTGGGTTGCAGGTGATGTGGTGCTGGAAAAGACATGGTGTTTGTAGATGTAATGAGGTGATGTAATGATACGCCGTCTTGTATAGGCGAGATGCAGATGATGCCTTGTGTGGGCGTTGTCGTCTTGTATGGACGAGATGCAGATGACGCTTTGTATGGGCGTTGTCGTCTTGTATGGACGAGATGCAGATGACGCCTTGTATGGGCGTTGTCGTCTTGTATGGACGAGATGCAGATGACGCCTTGTACGGGCGTTGTCGTCTTGTATGGACGAGATGCAGATGACGCCTTGTACGGGCGTTGTCGTCTTATGGGGCGAAATCACGGATAGCGCCTTATGCAGGCGTTATCGTCTTGTATGGGCGAAATGCAGATGGCGCCTTATGCAGGTGTTGTCGTCTTGTATGGGCGAAATGCAGATGGCGCCTTGTATGGCGTTGTCGTCTTGTATGGACGAAATGCAGATGCGCCTTGTATGGCGTTGTCGTCTTGTATGGGCGAGATGCAGATGGCGCCTTGTATGGCGTTGTCATCTTGTATGGACGAAATGCAGATGACGCCTTGTATGGCGTTGTCGTCTTGTATGGGCGAAATGCAGATGACGCCTTGTATGGCGTTGTCGTCTTGTATGGGCGAGATGCAGATAGCGCCTTGTATGGCGTTGTCGTCTTGTATGGACGAAATGCAGATGGCGCCTTGTATGCGTTATGTCTTGTATGGGCGAGATGCAAATAGCGCCTTGTATGGGTGTTGTCGTCTTGTATGGGCGAGATACAAATGGCGCCTTGTATGGGCGTTGTAAATGCTGTATGGGCGAGATGCAAATAGCGCCTTTATGGCGTTGTCGTCTTGTATGGGCGAGATGCAAATAGCGCCTTGTATGGCGTTGTAAATGCTTGTATGGGCGAGATGCAAATAGCGCCTTGTATGGCGTTGTCGTCTTGTATGGACTAGATATAAATGACGCCTTGTATGGGCGTTGTCGTCTTGTATGGACGAAATGCAGATGACGCCTTTTATGGGTGTTGTAAATGCTTGTATGGGCGAGATGCAAATGGCCTTGTATGGGCGTTGTCGTCTTGTATGGACGAGATGCAAATGACGCCTTGTATGGGCGTTGTCGTCTTGTATGGACGAGATGCAAATGACGCCTTGTATGGGCGTTGTCGTCTTGTATGGACTAGATGCAAATGACGCCTTGTATGGGCGTTGTCGTCTTGTATGGACGAGATGCAAATGCCGCCTTTTATGGGTGTTGTCGTCTTGTATGGACGAAATGCAGATGACGCCTTGTATGGGCGTTGTCGTCTTGTATGGACGAGATGCAAATGACGCCTTGTATGGGCATTGTCGTCTTGTATGGACGAGATGCAAATGACGCCTTGTATGGGCGTTGTAAATGCTGTATGGGCGAAATGCAAATGACGCCTTGTATGGCGTTGTCGTGCTGTATGGACGATATGCAAATGACGCCTTGTATGGGCGTTGTCGTCTTGTATGGACGAAATGCAAATGACGCCTTGTATGGGCGTTGTCGTCTTGTATGGACGATATGCAAATGACGCATTGTATGGGCGTTGTCGTCTTGTATGGACGAAATACAAATGACGTCTTGTATGGGCGTTGTCGTCTTGTATGGATGAAATGCAAATGACGCCTTGTATGGGCGTTATCGTCTTGTATGGACGAAATGCAGATGCCGCCTTGTATGGGCGTTGTCGTCTTGTATGGACGAGATGCAAATGACGCCTTGTATGGGCGTTGTCGTCTTGTATGGACGAGATGCAAATGACGCCTTGTATGGGCGTTGTCGTCTTGTATGGACGAGATGCAAATGACGCCTTGTATGGACGAAATGCAAATTACGCCTTGTATGGGCGTTGTCGTCTTGTATGGACGAAATGCAAATGACGTCTTGTATGGACGAGATGCAGATGTTCGTCGTTGTATAGACGAAACATGAATGAAGCCGTTGCATAGGCTTACAATGAAATGGTGTCATTTTATGGACGTACCTGCCTTGTGACTCGCCTGGGTTGAGATAACGTCATTGCATAGACGTTGTACGTTTATAACCCGCATGGGCTTATTGTTGTGCTCCCGCCTTTGCTGATATGAAGATCCTGTAAAATGTGACGGCGGTTTTATTGATGTGATGCTGCCAATGCTGATATTTCGTCCTTGCACGGACGTGTTGAATGTTGTGTGCTTGCAGAATCTGCGAAGTCTTGATCACGATCTGTGCGGACTTCTTTGAATCTGCGATTCTTGCTTTTGGAATCCTTATTATGATCTCTTCATGGTGCATTTCCCAAAATTGTCCCAGTTTTCGTTATGCGGGGCGCATGGGCAAGACTTAACTCTGGCGGAAATTGCTCATATCTCTTTTCAGAATAATCAAACGCATTCCGTCGCACATGAGCCAATGGGAAGATTTCTAATGGTGTGACCGAAGCCGATTTAGGCCGCCTACGTATCCCGCTGAGGGAATCAGGTCAAGACGTAGTTCGTGATGCAAAAATGATTATTTTATATGCATTTTTTTTTTGAAAAGTGGAAAGACAGCATCACGTTTTAACTTCAGTTGATACCAACAAATAGTATTGTGCTTAGGAATTCCGTTATTCACTTCCATTCTAACCAAGACTGACTTCTGGGTAATTCCTATAGTTTCAAATAGTACCTCAGATACCTATGTATCGACACACTTGCTTGCAGCCAAGGTTTCGAACTACACGTAATCTCACGTTTCAAATGTCCTCACTGAAAGAAAGTCCAATTTCTCACATATATTCCAGTATTTTGAACTTTGGGATGCTTAGAGAAGTACGCTCACACTCAAAAGGATGTTCAATGCATGCAATTGTGATACCATAGGCTTGACCGTCATGTAAGTATCCACTAATGTGAGGACCCTCAGTACAAGATCATGTAGGGCTTGTCACGGGCTTGTAATGTAGGCTTGGGAAAAGGGATGGATATCATTTGGGTTAAAAGTGACTAATCCTTCCTAGAGCGTTGCACTACGTCCGTGCTTGATATTTGTGCTTTAATGCTGACCTGCTTTCTTTTGTCCCAGTTTTCTGTACTGACTTCTTTTGAATCTTTCGTTTGGAGCCCGCTTTTCCAAAGTTATTCTATCATTTCATTCATTTTTTATTTATAATGTCGGGGCTTTTGATTTCTTCTCTTGTGAAGTCGTCATTTGTGTTTTCTTTTCCCTTTTGGGATTTTGACAATTTTGTCTTTGCAAACTTCGACGCAGAATTTGTCAGCCACTTACACATTTCTAAAGCGCTCAAGGAGGTCGGGCCAAGAGAGGGATAGTGCGTACGCACTTAGAAAGGGTATAGGTGTAATATGCGGTTGTCAAAGAATAGGCTTTAGGCTCAAAAGGGGTGTACTACGGATAATGTTATTTGGTAGGCTGAAAAGGCTCAAACGGGTCAAAGAAAGCCTACGATCATCTCCTACACCGAGTGTTACTCAGGATTTCGCCTCAACAAACATTCAGGCCAAGTTCTAGATCACAATGCAATGCAATTGAACTTATTCTAAAACTCACCACACAATGCACATGAAACAATGAGGTTGGTTTCGCTCTTGTCTTAAAAGCATGCAAGGATGTCATTACAGGTGTGCGTGAAAGGTACCAAAAGAATCTACGGTTTATCACGAAGTCAACCCATGATGATTATTACTCGGTCTTTCTATGCACACCCCTAACTGTGTTGGTATCAATCAAATCAAACAATGACACTTAATTTTTTTTTTTTTGTATTTTTTGAATAAATGGTACCGAACCCGAGTAGGACTGCCTACGTATCTCATCTTTGACGAGAATCAGGTGTGCGTAGTTCGTTCAGATATGTTATAAAACGTATGCTTTAAAAGAATTTATTCATGAAAGAAATGCAAAAGTAAAAGTTGTGCAAAACAAATGTTTGTTCACTATATGCAAAGAAAAAGAATGTAATAAAAAAATGAATGGATGTGATAGAATGAATGAAATGTATGAATGAATGTGATAGAATGATTGAAATGCAATAATGAATGTCCGTGCAATGAAATGGTGTTGACAGTCAATTTTGACCCGTTTTTTGTATATTTGTTGCAATTTTAAGTATTTTAGCACACCGCATTTTAATCGTTATTTTGCATATTTTTACATAATATTCTATGTTTATTTCTTCACAAAAATGGCATTGCATCTTTTATTTTTAAATTAAGTATTATGTCGTTGTTAATATTATGTTTTTATTATTGTTATACCGTCGTTTTATTTTAATAATATTTGCATCTCTTTAAATAATTAATCGGCACCGCGTTTTACTTTTAATCAGGCATTAAACATTTCTTAAATATTGCATTTTAGTATTATTGCGTCGGCATTTGCATTTTTTATAATCTTGCATCTTTTTAAATAATTTTCTTTTAAATAATTAACCAGCCTTGCATTTTTGTCAAACCAGTCCAGTCCAGGACAAAATTTGAATCGACCAAATCAACACTATTATTAATTTCATCCAAACACTCTCTTTTCATTTTCCCCCCCAAAACAATACCCCACTTTTATTTCCCCCCCCCCCCAAATACCAAACCCTAAACCTACCCTATAAATAAAACCTTTCCCCCCAACACAAAAATCAGCCCTTAAAGAGCCCAGCATGACCACAAAGGCTCCCACACTCGCCTCTTTGCCTCCTCTCTCACCATCGTCCCCGTCGTCGCCGCCGCCCCTTTCGCCGGAGCTCCAAGCTCCGGCGAACACCCTCTCTCCCCTTAACCCTCCCCTCTCTTTACCTTTACTCCCTGCAACTCCCGTCGACCACCATCTCCCGTCGCCGTCAACCACAGCCGGCGAAACACCCCACCATATCAGCAGCCGTCTCTCACCCTCACTCGCCCGTCGACCACCGCCATTGAACATTCCCGTCGCAAATAACCGACGTCACCATCACACACCACCACTGCCCGTCACTGTCCCAGCGTTCGTCAGGCGGCATCGCTCCGGCGTTCGCCGTGGAAGTGACGCTGCCACCATCGCTGCCTGGGTTTGGTTCCATTTTTAGATTTATTGGCATGTTTTTATTTCGGACTGATTTCCTTTATTTTTGAATCTCGCCGGAGTTTGAGAAACTCCGTGATGGGTCAATTCTTGTTACATTTGTTGGTTTAGCTGGTGGGCTGATTTTCTGATTTTGTTGATATCTCGCTGGAGTTTTTTTTTTTTTGCGACTGTGTTGGTTTCGTTTTGTTGGTATCTGGCTATGTTCTTGAATTTTTTGGCGAGTTTTGTGGGCTACTCCATTGTTTTTACCGTTTGTTAGACTGATTCTTTGGGCTATTTTGTTGGACTGATGTTGCCATTGTCTACTGGTTTTGTCGGACTGATTCACAGTTTCGTTGTTGCTGTTTACCATCGTTTCGGACCTTTCGGTTATTGGACTGATTTTGACGATTCGCTCTTTGTTGTTCATTTTACTAAACTGATTTGAACAATTTGTTACACTTGTTGGTATTTAACTGATTTGAACAAATACTACGCTTGATTGGCCGATGAAAAAGTTATTCGTCGATTTTTGAGGCCTCATGATTCTGAAGCGGAAAATAAAATAAATGAAGCTTTACGGGCAAGGATGATTTCTTCCACTTACATCGGATAACCAACATGCATTTGTGGCGAATTCTCGCAGCCGCACTTGTTTAGGCTGTCCCACTTTATATATTTTTCATATCTGAGCCCTCCGTGTTTAAAACTATTATTGTTTTGGCGCGGATATGAAGGTTTTATTTATTTTATTGCTTTTAATAATATTGGCCGATGAAGGAATTTCCGTCTGATTTCCAAGGCCTCCTCTGTGCAAAAGACGGATTTATTTATTTTTTGCTTTACTTATTAAATTCCTGTCATTGCTTTAAAATTATTATTCTAGTACTAACACTTTTACTAAGTGTTTATGCAGGTACCCGGAGATCATCTTGCGCAGAATGCCTAAAAAAGGCTAAAAGATGTCCCGGAGTTTTATTTTATGTCGCATTTAAGTTTTAGTTTTATTATCTTTGTATTGCATTTTATTTTAATTATAAATTATGAAAATGCTTAGAATACGTAGAATAAAAAGGGCAATAAATAATTAACCTAGGTTTGAACGAATAACCGCAAGTTAGCGGATCTTAAAGGATGCATAACCCCTTCCCTTTAGGATAATAAAGAACCCTGATCCAGAATCTCACTAATTTCGCAGACCATTAAATGGAAGTCAATTGCAGTATTTTTATTACAATAAATTAAGTGTCCTAATTCACTATAATAATTAGGTGGCGACTCCTTAAAATACATTTAGGAATCAACCATACGTGGTACTCCCGTTTCGACTCCGGTTAAAATGGGGTGTTACAGCATGGCGACTCCGCTGGGGATATCAGGTTCTTGATCATAACATACTCAGGTTAATTAAATATTGCACTTTATTTTGCTTTTATATTTGTTGTAAATATTTTATATTGTTTGCTTTTATTTTGTAATTAACTACTTTAATTGCTACATTCTTTTATTGCTTTCCTTAAATTGTCATTCCGTTCATATTTCCTCCATTCTGGAAAATTAACACTATCACACACTACACGCGAGGTGCGCTTGGTGCATCAGCAAAATTCTTTCTTCAAAACCCAAATTTAGGAGAGTTGGTAATAGACGCGGAGAATCCGGTCCAACCGGTGGCCGCGTAGCCTTCTCACTCGAGTAGTCCGCTCGGGAACCATTTTGTCTAGTAAGCCAAATCTTAGCAAAATTAGGATAGAGCTATACCACATTTTTTTTAAGTCATGCATGCATACACCCTAGGTGGGTCGATCCTTGGTATCGTTTCCACAATTAGAAATCCACCAAAATTTGTCGACGGGTTTCATAACCCAACGACCCGTTAGCATACTATGTGTAGCGTGACAATGATAGACGGATCCAAGCCTGGTCATGACACGCCGAAATTGGGAAAAGTGCACCGTCATTTGGTCGTCATTTCCAACAAAACATTACAGTTTAACGGCTTGGACTTATTTATCATAATCCCGCATATTTGGCGTTTAGGCTCACCTCTGGCATAAGGGAGGTCCCAAGCATATTAGGGTACGCGCTTGATTTGCATGTTTTTTGTTTATTATTGTTTGTCGCTAGCAACTCTGTACATATTATTTAATTCAATAATTGCTCTTTTGTGATTCCGGGCTCTGCATTTGCATTTTTGCACTTTTTGCTCTCACATTGCAATCGGGACTTCTACTGTGTAAATCACTCTTGAATAGCGCGACTTGGACTTTGTGAAGCATCAGCCACCAGTCCGGTCGAACCAATCAGGGGAGTCTCTGACTATATGGTCACACCCGTTCATTTTGTTATTTTGTCATTTTCCTACTCTCACCTATTTCTCATATTTTTGCAGGAAAACAGTCTCCATGAAATAGTCGAGGGCGTTCGAAAAAGAAAACAAAAAAAAGTCATCACAAGGAGCGAGAATTATGTTGACTAATAGAAGTCAGTTTATACCAGATTCAACGAGACATCACTCTCAATTCTTTTATATTTTGTATTTTTATTCATATTTGCAAATTAAATTAATATGTTTAGCGTTAATTACATAGTTTTCGCATATCATGCATTTTACAGTATAATTATTCCGAACTACGCGTGTCTGATTCTCACCACACGGTGTGATACGTAGGCAACTCATTTTGGGTTCGACGCCATAAAAATAAAAACCACAAAAAAATAATAAAGAGCGCATTTCTCACTCATGCATCTCATTCACCATGTTGTCAGACATTCATTTTACTTTGCACAGCTTTATATTGCTATCATTTCTTTGATAAATTCTTTTCACGCATACATTTTATAACATATTTGAACGAACTACGCGCACCTGATTCCCTCGGCGGGATACGTAGGCAGCCCTATTCGGGTTCGGTACACTTTATTCAAAAAAAAAAAGTACATTTTCTTCAAAAAATACAAAAAAAAATGTTATTCAAAAATACAAAAACATTTTGTAAGTATTATTGTTTGACTTTGTTAATACCAACACAGTTACAAATGTGCATAAACAAAAAAAAAACGATAATCAGTATGGGTTGACTTTGTGGTAAACCATAGATTCTTTTGGTACCTCTTATTCATACCCGCAGATGACATTGTCTTGCATGTTTCCAAGATAAGAATGAAACCGACATCATCGTTTCATATGCATTGTGTGGTGAATGTTTGAATAAGTTCAATTGCATTGCATTGTGATCTAGAACTTGGCCTGAATGTTTGTTGAGGCGAAATTCTGAGTAACACTCGGTGTAGGAAATGATCGTAGGCTTTCTTTGACCCGTTTGAGCATTTTCAGCCTACCAAATAACATTATCCCTAGTACACCCCTTTGAGCCTAAAACCTATTTCTTGACAACCGCATATTACACCTATACCGCTTTACGAGTGCGCACTATCCCTTTCTTGGCCCGATCTCCTCGAGCGCTTTAGAAATGTGCAAGTGGCTGACAAAATCCTGCGCTGAAGTTTGCAAAGACGAAAGTTGTCAAAGTTCAAAAGGAGAACAAAACAAAAGCAGAGACGACTTCACACAAAAAAAAAAAAATCAAAAGTCTCGATGTTATAAAAAAAAAGGAATACATAACCAGAAAAAAAGAAAAAGGGGGCTCGAATGAAAGATTCAAAAGAAGTCGATTGAAAAGCGGGACAAAGCGAAAGCAAATCAACATTAAATCGCACAAATATCAAGCACGGACATAGTCCGCGCTCGAGAAGGATTAGTCACTTTTACCCAAATGATATCCATCCTTCCCCAAACTACATTACAAGCCCGTGACAAGCCTACATGATCTTATCTTGGGGTTCTCACATTAGTGGATACTTACATGACGGCCAAGCCTATGGTATCACAATTGCATGCATTGAACATCTTTTTGAGTGTGAGCGTAATTTTCTCAACGTCCCAAAATTCAAAATATTAGAATATATGTGAGAACGAGACTTTCTTTCTGTGAGGCATTTGAAACGTGAGATTACGTGTAGTTCGAAACCTTGGATGCAAGCAAGTGTGTCGACACTCAGGTATGTTTGAGGTACTATCTGAAACTGTGTGAATTACACCAGAGTCAATCTCGGTTAGACTGAAAACAATAAAAGAACATCCTTATGCACAATACTAATTGTTGGTATCAACTGGAGTCAGAACGTAATGTCGTCTTCCATTTTTTCAGAAAAAACAACAAAATGCATATTACATAAAAATCCTTATTTTGCATCACGAACTACGTCTTGACCTGATTCCCTCAGCGGGATACGTAGGCGGCCACATCGGCTTCGGTCCCACATCATTTTAAAATCATAAAAAAATCGTTATTTTTGCATCACGAACTACGTCTTGACCTGATTCCCTCAGCGGGATACGTAGGCGGCCACATCGGCCGGTCCGCGTTATTTTAAAATCATAAAAATCTTATTTTTGCGGCATGAACTACGTCTTGACGACTCCTCGGCGGGATCGTGAAGCGACCACATCGGCCTGGCCACACCGTTAGAAATATTTCTTCCTTATTTTGCACTGGACTCGATTTTGTCCATATTCTCGCATTAGCTTTTCATTCATTATATAAAATAAATAAATAAAAAATGCTTACCTGAACGCCTTGATAGCGTCAAGATGCAGCCTTACCCAGTTCAACATCTTCATTACCAGAAACTGGGACATTTTAAGGAATTCACTGCAAGAAAATGGCAATAGACAGGAAAAAGAAGGCCAACTAGGTCTTCGCGAATCTGGCGTCAAGAGCCAAAGCTACAGAATCGACGCTAATCAACCACTTATTTCCTAAAACTCACAAGTTTTCTTTGAGTGCAGGAGATTCATATCAGCAAAGGCAGAAACACAACAATAAACCCATGCGGGTCACAAATGCACAACGTCTATGCAATGACGCTATCTCAACCCAGACGGGTCACAAAACAGGTACGCCCCTAAACCAATGCATTTCATTTTAAGCCTATGCAACGGCTTCATTCATGTTTCGTCTATGCAACGACGAGCATTTGCATCGCGTCCATGCAACGACGCCATTTCATTTTAAGCCTATCTGGCAACCGTTCATGTTTAAATCATCTGCAACGAGCATCTGCATTGCGTCCGAAAACGACGTCATTTCTTTTAAGTCTATGCAACGGCTTCATCTATGTTTCGTCCATACAACGAAGAGCATCTGCATCGCGTCTATGCAACGACGCCATTTCATTTAAGCCTATGCAACGGTTTCATCTATGTTTCGTCTATGCAACGACGATCATCTGCATCGCGTCTATGCAACGACGCCATTTTCATTTAAGCCTATCTGGCGGCCATTTATGTTTCGTCCATGCAACGACGAGCATCTGCATCGCGTCTATGCAACGACGCCATTTCATTAAAAGCTCATGCAACGGCTTCATTCATGTTTCGTCCATGCAACGACGAGCATCTGCATCGCGTCTATGCAACGACGCCATTTCATTTTAAGCCTATGCAACGGCTTCATTCATGTTTCGTCTATGCAACGACGAGCATCTGCATCGCGTCCATGCAACGACGCCTTTTCATTTTAAGCCTATGCAACGGCTTCATTCATGTTTCGTCTATGCAACGACGAGCATCTGCATCGCGTCCATGCAACGGCGCCTTTTCATTTTAAGTCTATGCAACGGCTTCATTCATGTTTCGTCTATGCAACGACGAGCATCTGCATCGCGTCTATGCAACGACGCCATTTTCATTTAAACATATGCAACGGCTTTGTTATACCCCGTAGTTCTGACCCTACGTATGGAAACGTACGAAAGTATGTAAGACTTAAAATTTCCGAAGGACAGGTTGACGGGTCGTTCCGGACGGTTTTTAGTCAACTTTGGGGCGGGTTATGACCCGGTACATTGAGAGTTCCTAAGTGTTTTAAAGGCCTAGGGCATAGTTCGTTGAGTCTAGATTCCAACGCAACCAACTGTTCGTCGATAGGACGTCGGAGTAGAAAGTTATGAGAGTTACAAGTTCAGCGCGCAGTCGGGCAGAAATGCGTTTCAGGCAAAGCGGCGGCGCGGCGCGGATGCGAACGCGGCGCCTAAAAATCGAGGGTCGCTGAAGTTGCAGCCGCAGCGCCAGACAGCCAGGCGCGGCGCGAAAGTTGAAACTGCGGAAGTTTCAGCGCCGCGCCGGAAGGAAAAAGGCGCAGGCGGAAAAACTTAGAAAGTCTGATTTTTGTTTTAAAAGAGACCATGGGAGGGTGACAAGTGTCCCCCCCCATCTGATTTTCTGTTGCATGCAATATATTGACCAAGACTTGGTCATTTTCTATCTTTCATCTTCTCTCTCTCTCAAATTGCTCCCTTCTCTCTAAAACCCTTAGGAAAATCGAAAGATAAGAGCAAGAAAAGGAAGCTTGGCTAGCTTGTTGGCATTGTTGTGGTGGTGTTCTTGGCAAGGAAGCTAGCAATATTTGGAATAAGTTTGGCTAAAACTTTAAGGTAACATTTCTTCCTTTAGAATTAGTTCTAGTGTTGCATGTTTAGAAGAAGGAACTCGTGATAGTAGATAATGCTCTTAGAATCATTGCATGCAAGTAAATGTGGTTTGGATATGAAGAATGGGTTAAGAAGAAATTATGAGCATGTTGTAGCCTAAGAACCACCTTAGAATTGTTAAGTGAATTGTGGTAAACCTATGGGGCAGAATTTTGGGCGTGAAATCCCCTTTGAATTGTTGGATTGATTGAGCCTTAAATGTGGTGTTTTTGATGATAAATTCGGCCTTGAGAAAGGTGGCAAAGTGAGTAGAAACAAAGGAAATGCTGCCCAATTTTTCCTTAGAATTTAGTGACTTTGAACTTGGATTGTTCTACATTAAGATTAGAGGTTAATAAACGTATCATGACTATTATAGGTTGAAATATTACTTGCGGTAGTTTGGACTTGGCAAGTGGATTGACCAAAGAGGTATGTGAAGTTTTCCTATCTCTTGAGCATGAATAGATAAAACTATGTAGTACGGTGAGCGTCATGATTTAGTATTCTTACTTGTTTTGAGTATAAAATGACTTGTTTCGTTTTAAGAATGTATAAGTCCCTTGGTTAAGGGAAAAGTATGATTTTACTAAAGTATAGAGTTAATATAACAACTTTATGGGAAGTTGGTTTATTAGCTTCATAAAAGGTTAATGAGAAGGATTTACTCTAAGTAAGATAATTATATGAAGAGGCAAATTGATTTAAAGGCATCAATTGCCCAAAGGCTTTTATGTATAAAGAAGAGTCACTTTTGAAAGAGTTGAAGTATGTAGTACTTGGGTTAAATTCCCGGTGTTCTTTTATTAAAGATATGGTTAAGTGCCTTAAGTAAACTAAAATGAGAGAGTATGTGAACAAGACTAAAAAGAAGTTATAAGTTTTCTTAACTTATTATTATTATGATATGATGTGATTTGAGATAGGGTAAGAGTATGCGAGGCAAGCCCCAGATCGCCATACCACCTCCTTCGATGTAAGAGTATGCGAGGCGGCCAAGATCGTCATACCATCCGCTTGATGTAGAGTATATCGAGGCGGATCCAAGATCGTTATACCATCTGCACCAGTATAAGAGTATATCTGAGGGGCAAGCCCCAAGATCGTTATACCATCTGCTCCAGTGTAAGAGTATATCTGAGGAGTACAGCCCCAAGATCGTTATACCATCTGCTTCAGGGTAAGAGTATATCTGAGGGGAAAGTCCCCAAGATCGTTATACCACCTGTTCCGTGGATTTGCTACCCATGATGCGAGGAATACCTCATGCGAGTCCTTATGGGCTTATGCGGGTGAAATAGTCCCATGCCGGCGGGTACAGCCGATGCGAGGAGTACCTCAAGCGGGTCCACAGGACCCATGCGGGTGAAATAGTCCAGGAGTAGGATGGTTTTATTGATACCACGGGCGAGGTACCTGTTTTGATCATGAGCCTCTATTTTATGCAAGATTATATATATATATATACTTGTCACTCTTATTGTTAGTAAGGCACGATGAATGTATTTTATTGTCTTCCATGACTTGACTTGCTTTTAGACTTATGATATCATATTACGATTTTCGACTTTACATACTTGGTACATATTGTGTCTTGACCCCTTCCCTGCTGCGTCATGCCGCAGCGGTAAGGCGATTGAGGATCCTCGTTCTTAGGATCACTATTCGGTGTCGAAGCTCCATTCCTCCGGACGCTTGTTGTTTTGACGGATTTTTCCACGATGCTATAGGTATTTTATACATTCGGGGTATGGCGGGCCACTGTCGCCATTGTTATCTTTAAGTGCGTGGTCACATATGTATTTTGGGCTATGAGAACGGTTGTATTATAAATACTTTGTTTAAGTATGTTTATGGAAAGCGACCTTATCGGTGGCGGATATGTTTACCCTTTTTAGAAGTTATGTGTTGTGCTATGTTCATTGCTATTCTCGACTTATACGGCGGTACCCCGGTAGGGTACTAGTCGCGGCCCCGGGGTCGGTTCGTGACAAAAGTGGTATCAGAGCAGTTAGTCCTCGGAAAGTGTCCTGCATCGTGTCTAGTAGAGTCTTGATTATCGGTGTCGTGCACCACATCTATAATCGAGGTCGCAGATATTTAGGATTGGTTTCCATTCTTTCACTCTAGATCGTGCAATAGAAAGTGAGTTATAGGTTGAATCTCACGATGTTTTCCTTTATGTATCGATTATGCCTCACGCAAGGCAACCGCGGCCCGAGAAGGGCAAAGCGGTGAGTCTTTGCTAGTGGGACGCGGAGAATCACGAGGCACAGCCCAATCCTTACGAGATGATGTTTAGGCGGCGAGTTCCACGTCGTCGCCCGACCTCAGCAGTTCGAGGCGGCGGGCGCGGCTCACGAGATCGCGATGCGGAGCCTCGGCTCCACGATCGAGGGCACGAGTATAGATTACGAGAGCAGTTGATTCTTGACGGCGATAGTGGCGAGCGGCAAGCGAAGCGGCGGCCAACCCGTAAACGGTTCTGGATTCGGGATTTCTGGGTTGTCACCCACCCGAGTTCTATGGTTCGAGATTTGATGAGGATCGCAGGAGTTTGTCGGCGATTCACGGACCATGCAGTTCTTAGGGCATCGACCGAGTCTGTTATACTAGCTTTCTGGTTACGCGATATTGCGTTGGCGGTTTTGAGTCATGGGTATTGTCGAGGGTGATGATGCTCTTCCGGTGATTGGGAGGAGTTCACAGAGGCGTTCTAGACCACTTCTTGCCTCACGAGGTGAGAGAGCTCGCGTGAATAGGTTCTTGACCTTGAGGCGACGGGAGGACTATCGGAGTCTGACACTGAGTTTGACTCCTTGGCGGATATGCGCACACCATTGTGGGCGATATGGCGAGCGGGGTTCATAGATACGTGATGGGACTGACCGTCACATGATTCTTGCCCAGGAGTAGCTCTTCACCGAGGATGGATATTGCGGGATGCGAGCATACGCGCGAGGATTGAGGCAGAGGCGGGATCGGCTAGATTTGGGCGGCCAAGAGGCGAGACATCGGGTTCTCGGGGCGATTTTGGCGGGCAGCCTCGCGAGCAGGTCCACCTTCCGGCCAAGACAGAGTGCTCCTTCACGCGATTTCCGGCGGGGCTGATCAGCGAGGTTATCGAGGAAGCGAGCCGGGCTCCAAGACGTCGAGTTTGAGGCGAGACCAAAGACTAATCGAGACCACCTACCTCTCGGTGCGTTCGATCACGGTAGGTCTCATCCGGCGAGTGCCGTATGGGTTCGAGATCATGTTACTCTTGTGGCCGCAGGTCATCGAAGAAGGATTGTCCGTCCCTTGGCGGCGGAGCGTGCAGTTCAGCCAGCGGTCATTCTTTGGATCTTCATTGTCGATGGTTAGACGCCCGGGCGTGGTACTTATGGGCGGCGAGCGCGGCGAGGGTCGTGGTAGGGTTCGATTCTAGCGGTCCTCGAGCGCATCTATGCTATGTCGATCAGCGAGACCGGGCGTCGCGGATGTCGTCCACAGTACATTATTGGTTCTTCTTTGTGATGTATATGCTTTGATAGATCCGAGTTCTACCTTGTCCTACATATCTCCTCATATTGCGGTAGAATAGGGATAGAGCCCAGTCCATAAGACCTTTTGAGGTGGCTACGCGATGAGTGATTCGGTGGTAGCCGGCGAGTGTATAAGGCTTGCCTGTGACTATAGATGGCCGTCGACTCTGGCGACTTGATAGAGTTGGATATGACAGACTTTGATGTGATTATGGGTATGGATTGGCTAGCATCTTGCTATGCCAACGTGGTATGAGAGAGACTAGTTCGGTTCGGTTTCCGAGCGGTTATCGAGTGGAAGGAATCCGCATCGCCGGGGGTAAGTTTATTTCTTACCTCAAGGCTAGGAAGATGGTGCGGAAAGGGTATATCTACCATATGGTTCGGGTATTCGACATCGAGGTGAAATCAGGACCTTGATCGATTCGATCGTTAGAGAGTTTCGGATGTATTCCCAGATGAGCTTCCGGGTATCCCTCCCGAAAGCGAGATTGAGTTCTGCATTGATTTGGCGCCGATCTTTCGGCGATATCTATTCCGCCATACTGATGGCACTGCCGAGTGAAGGAGTTGAAGGACCGGTGAAAGATTTCTTGGAGAAAGGCTTTATTAGGCCAAGTGTTTCTCCTTGGGAGCACCGGTGTTATTTGTAAAGAAAGAAGGATGGGGCCAGCTGCGTATGTGTATTGATTCACGGTGAACAAGGTAACTATCAAGAATAGATATCCTCCCGGGATTGACGATTTGTTTGACCGGTTCGGGGTGCAAAGTGTTTTTCCAAGATAGACTGCGTCCGTTATCATCAGCACGAGTTAGAGAGATAGATATCCCAAAGATCGCATTCAGACCGGTATGGGCACTATGAGTTCAGGTGATGTCTTTCGGTGACCAACGCCCCAAAGAGATTCATGGATTTGATGAATAGGTGTTCGTGCCATTCTTGATATGTTTGTTATAGTTTTCATTGATGATATCTTGGTGTATTCGCGCACGAGCGGAGCATCTGGTCATTTGGCGACGGTATTGGGGGTCCTCCGAGGCCGTGATTGTATGCCAAGTTCTCGTCACGAGTTCGCCGGCGTCGATGGCCTTCTTAGGGCATGTTATCGGGGCCGATGGTATTCGGGTTGATACAGCAAAGATTGAATCAGTCAAGACATGGCCCAGACCCACTACACCGACGGAGGTGCGCAGCTTGTTGGGCCTTGCAGGTAATTATCGGCGGTTTGTAGAAGTTTGCTTCTATTTCAAGATTTTGACTAAGCCGACTCGGATGCGGCTATGTTCCGTGGACGGATACTTGTGAGGAAAGTTTTGATTGCTAAAGGAGAAGTTGACGACCGCCCAGCCTTACTCTTCCGAGGGCCTGACGGATATGTGGTTTTTATTGCGACGCCAGTGTCGGGCTTGGAGTGCGTCTTTGATGCAACACGGCAGAGTTATAGCTTATGCATCTCGACAGGAAGCATGAGAAGAACTATCCCACACATGACTTGAGTCGGCGGTGATTCATGCCTTAAAGATCTGAGACATTATTTATATGGAGTCCATGTGGACATTTACAGCACCACAAGAGTCTCCGACATCTTCACGCAGTGAGCCGAACTTGCGCAGAGGCGGTGGTTGGAGCTACTTAAGGATTATGACGTTGATATTCGTACCACCCGGGAAGGCCATGTAGTGGCGGATGCCCTTAGTCGCAGATCGATGGGTAGTCCGTCGATGTTCACCAGCAGAAGAGGGATATGGTCCGAGAGTTACATCGCTAGCAAGCCTCGGGGTCCGCTTGGTTGATTCTAGTAACGAATTCGGTTCGAGAGGTTGCCGAGTCTTCCATCGTCGAGAGGTGAAGAGGCGATGTATGAGGATCCGATGTTGGTACGGCATCGACGCAGCTCTCCGGAAGGAGAAGAGTCTATTTGGCGTAGCGCTCACGGGTGCTAAGGTTCGAGGCCGATGTGTGTTCCGATGTGGACAGACTTCGTCGGAAGATTGTGGAGGCACACGGTGCTCGTTATTCTATTCATCCGGTCGACTAAGATGTACCATGACCTTAGATGCGTGTATTGGTGGGGCGGCCTAAAGAGGACGCGTTGCGGAGTTCGTGGCACGCGCCCGAATTGTCGCGAGTTAAGATTGAGCACCGAAGCCTGGGTGCATTGCCATTGATATTCCGACTGGAAGTGGAGGTGATAAATATGGATTTTATTATAGGGCTACCTACCACTCGGAGGAAGCATGATTCCATTTGGGTGATTGTCGGCGGTGTGAAATCAGCCCATTTTCTTCCGATCGAGCAGCGTTTTGGTGAGACTATGCGGATTATATATTAGGGAGATTGTGAGGCGCACGGGGTCGGTGTCGATTATATCAGATAGAGGCGATTCTCGGCTAACCGGAGGTCCTTTCGGAAGGATTAGGGACACAGGTGAGCCTCGATGCGGCGTTTCACCTCGTGACGGACGGACGGGCGAGCGCACTATCCAGACACTCGAGGATATGCTGCGGGCTTGTGTTATTGATTTCAGGGGTAGCTGGGAGGATCATTTGCCTCTTGTAGAGTTTGCTTACAACAATAGCTACCATTCCAGTATTCAGATGGCGCCTTATGAGGCCTTATACGGGAGAAAGTGCAGTCACCGATAGTTGGTTCGAGTGGGAGAAGTCGATTAGTCGGGCGGACTTAGTTCGGCCGCGTGGATAAGGTGAAGCTTATCCAGGAGGCGGTTGTTAGCGGCTGAGTCGGCGAAGTCGTATCGCAGATCATCGGCGTCGACACTTGGAATTTGAGATAGATGATTGGGTTTTCCTAAAGGTATCGCCCATGAAGGGCGTGATGAGATTCGGAAAGAAAGGGAAGCTTAGCCCAAGGTACATTGGGCCGTATCAGATTGTCCGTAGGGTAGGCAAGGTTGCACATGAGTTAGATCTTCCGTCCGATTTGGAGGCGGTGCATCGATTTTCATGTGTCCGTATTGCGGAAATGTATTGGAGATCCATCTAGAGTGCACGGTTCGGGATGTCCAAGTACAGAGGAGTTATCGTATGAGGAGAGTCCCATAGCGATACTCGATCGTCGAGTTAGACGACTTGGACGAAAGACGTGGCTTCCGTCGAGTCTATGGCGGAGCGAAACGAGGATGAAATGGCGTGGGAAGCGAGAGGATGACATGATGAAGAAGTATCCTCACTTATTCCCTATACCTCCGGGTAACCTACTTTCACCTTGTTAGTTTTGATTTAGCATTTACGCTTCTGTATGTTGTGGCTCGGGGAGCTTCTTTATTACGAATGAATAGTTAAGAGGGTCTATGTCGATGTTGTGATTTGAGTAAGCCTAGAAGGAACATTCGGGACGAATGTTTCTAAGGGGGGGGGAGAATGTTATACCCCGTAGTTCTGTCCCTACGTATGGTAACGTTCGAAAGTATGTAAGACTTAAAATTTCCGAAGGACAGGTTGACGGGTCGTTCCGGACGGTTTTTAGTCAACTTTGAGGCGGGTTATGACCCGGTACATTGAGAGTTCCTAAGTGTTTTAAAGTCCTAGGGCATAGTTCGTTGAGTCTAGATTCCAACGCAACCAACTGTTAAATCGATAGGGCGTCGGAGTAGAAAGTTATAGAGTTACAAGTTCAGCGTGATCGGGCGTAAATGCGTTTGAGCAAAGGAGAGCGGGGCAGCGGCGCGGATGCGAGGGCATGGCGCCTAAAATCTTGGTCGCTGAAGTTGCAGCGCCAGCGCCAGGACAGCGAGCGCGGCGCGGCGAGAAACTGCGGAAGTTTATTGCAGCGCAGAAGCGAAACGCCAGGCGCGAAATTTGGGCGGAAAAAACTTAGAAAGTCGATTTTGTTTTAAAAGAGACCATGGGAGGTGACAAGTGTCCCCATCTGATTTTCTGTTGCATGCAATATATTGACCAAGACTTGGTCATTTTCTCTCTTTCATCTTCTCTCTCTCTCTCAAATTGCTCCTTCTCTCTAAAACCCTTAGGAAAATCTGAAAGATAAGAGCAAGAAAAGGAAGCTTGTGGCTAGCTTGTTGGCATTGTTGTGGTGGTGTTCTTGGCAAGGAAGCTAGCAATATTTGGAATAAGTTTGGCTAAAACTTTAAGGTAACATTTCTTCCTTTAGAATTAGTTCTAGTGTTGCATGTTTAGAAGAAGGAACTCGTGATAGTAGATAATGCTCTTAGAATCATTAAATGCAGTAAATGTGGTTTGGATATGAAGAATGGGTTAAGAAGAAATTATGAGCATGTTGTAGCCTAAGAACCACCTTAGAATTGTTAAGTGAATTGTGGTAAACCTATGGGGCAGAATTTTGGGCGTGAAATCCCCTTTGAATTGTTGGATTGATTGAGCCTTAAATGTGGTGTTTTTGATGATAAATTCGGCCTTGAGAAAGGTGGCAAAGTGAGTAGAAACAAAGGAAATGCTGCCCAATTTTTCCTTAGAATTTAGTGACTTTGAACTTGGATTGTTCTACATTAAGATTAGAGGTTAATAAACGTATCATGACTATTATAGGTTGAAATATTACTTGCGGTAGTTTGGACTTGGCAAGTGGATTGACCAAAGAGGTATGTGAAGTTTTCCTATCTCTTGAGCATGAATAGATAAAACTATGTAGTACGGTGAGCGTGCATGATTTAGTATTCTTACTTGTTTTGAGTATAAAATGACTTGTTTCGTGTTAAGAATGTATAAGTCCTTGGTTAAGGAAAAGTATGATTTTACTAAAGTATAGAGTTAATATAACAACTTTATGGGAAGTTGGTTTATTAGCTTCATAAAAGGTTAATGAGAAGGGATTTACTCTAAGTAAGATAATTATATGAAGAGGCAAATTGATTTAAAGGCATCAATTGCCCAAAGGCTTTTATGTATAAAGAAGAGTCACTTTTGAAAGAGTTGAAGTATGTAGTACTTGGGTTAAATTCCCGGTGTTCTTTTATTAAAGATATGGTTAAGTGCCTTAAGTAAACTAAAATGAGAGAGTATGTGAACAAGACTAAAAAGAAGTTATAAGTTTTCTTAACTTATTATTATTATGATATGATGACAGTTTGAGATAGGGTAAGAGTATGTCTGAGGGGCAAGCCCCAAGATCGTCATACCACCTCCTTCAGTGTAAGAGTATGTCTGAGGGGCAGATCGCCATACCATCCGCTTGGTGTAAGAGTATATCTGAGGGGCAGATCCAAGATCGTTATACCATCTGCACCAGTATAAGAGTATATCTGAGGGGCAAACCCCAAGATCGTTATACCATCTGCTCCAGTGTAAGAGTATATCTGAGGTACAGCCCCAAGATCGTTATACCATCTGCTTCAGGGTAAGAGTATATCTGAGGGGAAAGTCCCCAAGATCGTTATACCACCTGTTCCGTGGATTTGCTACCCATGATGCGAGGAATACCTCATGCGAGTCCTTATGGGCTTATGCGGGTGAAATAGTCCCACGCGGCGCGGCCGATCACGAGCACCTCATGCGGGTCCACAGGACCCATGCGGGTGAAATAGTCCCAGGAGTAGGATGGTTTTATTGATACTACGGGCGAGGTACCCTGTTTTGATCATGAGCCTCCTATTTTATGCAGTATTATATATATATATATACTTGTCACTCTCATTGTTAGTAAGGCACAGTAACAGGTATTTTATTGTCTTCCATGACTTCAGCTTGCTTTTAGACTTATGATATCATATTACAGTATTTTCCCAGCTTTACATACTTGGTACATATTGTGTACTGACCCCCTTCCGAAGTGCGTTAAATCTGCGGTAAGGGTAAGCAGATTGAGGATCCTCGTTCTTAGGATCACTATTCCGGTGTCAGAAGCTCCATTCCTCCGGACGCTTGTTGTTTTGGTACGGATTTTTCCCTGATGCTATAGGTATTTTATACATTCAGGGGGTATGGCGGGGCCCTGTCCCGCCACAGTTGTTATCTTTAAGTGCGTGGTCACATATGTATTTTGGGCTATGAGAACCAGTTGTATTATAAATACTTTGTTTAAGTATGTTTATGGAAGGCAGCCTTATCGGCTGGCCAGATATGTTTTACCCTTTTTAAGAAGTTATGTGTTGTGCTATGTTCCGCTGCTATTCTCTGACTTATACCGATGTGGTACCCCAAGAGGTACTAGTCGCGGCCCGGTCGGGTCGTGGCGAGCCATTTATGTTTAATCCATGCAACGACGAGCATGCGTCAGCGTCTATGCAACGACGTCATTTCATTAAAAGCCCATGCAACGGCTTCATGTTTCGTCCATGCAACGACGAGCATCTGCGTCGCGTCTATGCAACGACGCCATTTCATTTTAAGCCTATCTGGCGGCTTCATTCGTGTTTCGTTTAACGACAGAGCATCTGCATCGCGTTCATGCAACGACGCCTTTTCATTTTAAGCCTATGCAACGGCTTCATTCATGTTTCGTCTATGCAACGACGAGCATCTGCATCGCGTCCATGCAACGACGCCTTTTCATTTTAAGTCTATGCAACGCCATCAGTAAAGTTTCGTTCATGCAACGACGATCATCTGCATGGCGTCCATGCACGACGCCATTTCATTTAAGCCTATCTGGCGGCCGTTCATGTTTCGTCCATGCAACGACGAGCATCTGCATCGCGTCAATGCAACGACGCCATTTCATTTAAGCCTATGCAACGACTTCATTCATGTTTCGTCTATGCAACGACGAGCATCTGCATTGCGTCCGAAAATGACGTCATTTCATAAAAGCCTATGCAACGGCTTCATTCATGTTTCGTCTATGCAACGACGAGCATCTGCATTGCGTCCGAAAACGACGTCATTTCATAAAAGTCTATGCAACAGCTTCATTCATGTTTCGTCTATGCAACGACGAACATCTGCATCGCATCTATGTTTCGTCCATGCAACGACGAGCATCTGCATCGCGTCTATGCAATGACGCCATCAACATCTACAATAACCTTGTCTTTTTCAGCACCACATCACCTGCAACCCAGTGTCAATCATACTTCGACACTCGGACATTTTTAATCAGCGTCAGCTTTGTTTTTAAGTTTTGCATCACAACGACCCAGTGTCATCATGATTTGACACTGGGACATTTTTGGATCTGCATCATCCCTATTTTTCTAGTTTATAAAATAGGACAAAATTGGCTACAAGTCAACATCTTTGTCCGAAGACTCTTCCATCATCTCCGTACAAAGAGGGACATGCTGTTGACAGTCAATTTTGACCCGTTTTTTGTATATTTGTTGCAATTTTAAGTATTTTAGCACACCGCATTTTAATCGTTATTTTGCATATTTTTACATAATATTCTATGTTTATTTCTTCACAAAAATGGCATTGCATCTTTTATTTTTAAATTAAGTATTATGTCGTTGTTAATATTATGTTTTATTATTGTTATACCGTCGTTTTATTTTAATAATATTTGCATCTCTTTAAATAATTAATCTAAGAGCGTTTACTTTTAATCGGGCATTAAACATTTCTTAAATATTGCATTTTAGTATTATTGCGTCGGCGTTGCATTTTTATAATCTTGCATCTTTTAAATAATTTTCTTTTAAATAATTAACCAGCCTTGCATTTTTGTCAAACCAGTCCAGTCCAGGACAAAATTTGAATCAGTCAAATCCAACACTATTATTAATTTCATCCAAACACTCTCTTTTCATTTTCCCCCCCCAAAACAATACCCCACTTTTATTTCCCCCCCCCCCCCAAATACCAAATCCTAAACCTACCCTATAAATAAAACCTTTCCCCCCAACACAAAAATCAGCCCTTAAAGAGCCCAGCCGCACAACCCCTAAAGGCTCCCCACACCTCTGCCCTTTGCCTCCCTCTCTCACCATCGTCCCCGTCGTCGCCGCCGCCCCTTTCGCCGGAGCTCCAAGCTCCGGCGAACACCCTCTCTCCCCTTAACCCTCCCCTCTCTTTACCTTTACTCCCTGCAACTCCCGTCGACCACCATCTCCCGTCGCCGTCAACCACAGCCGGCGAAACACCCCACCATATCAGCAGCCGTCTCTCACCCTCACTCGCCCGTCGACCACCGCCATTGAACATTCCCGTCGCAAATAACCGACGTCGCCATCACACACCACCATCGCCGTCACCGCCCCGTTAAATCGTCAGCGGCATCGCTCCGGCATTCGCCGTGGAAGTGACGCTGCCACCATCGCTGCCTGGGTTTGGTTCCATTTTTAGATTTATTGGCATGTTTTTATTTCGGACTGATTTCCTTTATTTTTGAATCTCGCCGGAGTTTGAGAAACTCCGTGATCGGTCTTGTTTATCGTTTGTTGGTTTAGCTGGTGGGCTGATTTTCTGATTTTGTTGATATCTCGCCGGAGTTTTTTTTTTTTTGGCGACTGTGTTGGTTTCGTTTTGTTGGTATCTGGCTATGTTCTTGAATTTTCTGGCGAGTTTTGTGGGCTACTCCATTGTTTTTACCGTTTGTTAGACTGATTCTTTGGGCTATTTTGTTGGACTGATGTTGCCATTGTCTACTGGTTTTGTCGGACTGATTCACAGTTTCGTTGTTGCTGTTTACCATCGTTTCGGACATTTCGGTTATTGGACTGATTTTGACGATTCACTCTTTGTTGTTCATTTTACTAAACTGATTTGAACAATTTGTTACACTTGTTGGTATTTAACTGATTTGAACAAATACTACGCTTGATTGGCCGATGAAAAAGTTATCCGTCGATTTTTGAGGCCTCATGATTCAAAGCGGAAAATAAAATAAATGAAGCTTTACGGGCAAGGATGATTTCTTCCACTTACATCGGATAACCAACATGCGTTGTGGCGAATTCGCATGTGCACTTGTTTAGGCTGTCCCACTTTATATATTTTTCATATTTGAGCCCTCCGTGTTTAAAACTATTATTGTTTTGGCGCGGATATGAAGGTTTTATTTATTTTATTGCTTTTAATAATATTGGCCGATGAAGAAATCTCCGTCTGATTTCCAAGGCCTCCTCTGTGCAAAAGACGAATTTATTTATTTTTTGCTTTACTTATTAAATTCCTGTCATTGCTTTAAAATTATTATTCTAGTACTAACACTTTTACTAAGTGTTTATGCAGGTACCCGGAGATCATCTTGCGCAGAATGCCTAAAAAAGGCTAAAAGATGTCCCGGAGTTTTATTTTATGTCGCATTTAAGTTTTAGTTTTATTATCTTTGTATTGCATTTTATTTTAATTATAAATTATGAAAATGCTTAGAATACGTAGAATAAAAAGGGCAATAAATAATTAACCTAGGTTTGAACGAATAACCGCAAGTTAGCGGATCTTAAAGGATGCCTAACCCCTTCCCTTTAGGATAATAAAGAACCCTGATCCAGAATCTCACTAATTTCGCAAACCATTAAATGGAAGTCAATTGCAGTATTTTTATTACAATAAACTAAGTGTCCTAATTCACTATAATAATTAGGTGGCGACTCCTTAAAATACATTTAGGAATCAACCATACGTGGTACTCCCGTTTCGACTCCGGTTAAAATGGGGTGTTACAAATGGGTGAACCAAATATGTCCTTTTTTTCTTTTTCTTTTTATTTTTTTTTTATTTTTTATGTGGTGGTGTCGAACCCTAGATGAGTTGCCTACGTATCACACCGTATGGTGAGAATCAGACACGCGTAGTTCGGAATGATTATGTTGTGAAATGCATGATAAAGAGTTATGTAATCAACACTAGACATATCAATTGAACTTGTACATATGTACAAAATATAGGGCCCAGAGTAATGCTTTGTTGAATCTGGTATAAGCTGACTTCTTTCCGTCAACATAATTCCAGCTCATTCTAGGGATGATTTTTTTTTTCTTTGTTGTTGTTGTTGTCCGCCCTCGACTATTTGCGAGGACGGTCTTCCTGCAAAAATATGACAATGGGTGAGAGCAGGCAAGCTACAAGAATAATAAAATGTAAGGGTGTGGTAATATAGTCAAAGACTCCCCTGCTTGGTTCGATCGGACTGGTGGTTGATGCTTCACAAAATCCAAATCGTGATGTTCAAGAACGATTTACGCAGCAGAAGTCCTGATTGCAATGTGACAATAAAAGGTGTAAAAATGCAAACGCTCGTGGCTGAAATTATAAGCATGATATGTACAAGGGTTAAAAAGGTAATTATTGTATTAAATAATATGTACAGAATTGCTAGCGAAAACAATAGTAAACAAAAGCATGCAAATCAAGCGCGTGCCTAACGTGCATGGGACCTCTCTTATGTCAGAGGTCGGCCTAAACGCCAAATATGCGAGATTATGATAAATAGGTCCAAGCCGTTAAACTGCAATGTTTTGTTGGAAATGGCGACCAAATGACTGTGCACTTTTTCCAATTTCAGTGTGTCATGACCAGGCTTGGATCCGTCTATCATCATCACGCTACACATAGTATGCTAATGGGTCGTTGGGTTGTGAAACCCGTCGACAAGTTTTGGTGGATTTCTAATTGTGGCGTTAATACCAAGAATTAACCCACCTAAGGTTTATGCATGCATGACTCAATATAAAAGGTGGTATAGCTCTATCTTAAGTTTTCTAAGATTTGGCTTACTAGACGCGAGTTCGGCGAGCGGCTTCGAGTGAGAAGGCTACGCGGCTGATCAGACGAACCGATCTAACTCCGCGCAAGCGCCAACTCTCCTAAATTTGAGTATTTTTGAAAGAAATTCGCGGGTGCGCGAAGCACACCAACGCGTGTAGTGTGTGACAATGTGAATTTTTCAGAGTGGAGGAAATATGAGCGGAATGACAGTTTAAGAAAAGCAATAAAAGCAAGTAGCAATTAAAACAGTTAAGCATACAAAATTAAAGCAAGTAATTTTAAGGCATTTAAAACAAACAAAAATAAATAAAGCCAAGCAATAATAAACCTAGGTTTGTTATGGTCAAGAACCTGGATCCCCAGTGAAGTCGCCATCCGTAACACCCCATTTAAACCGGAGTCGAAAACGGGAGTACTACGTATGATTGATTCCTAAATGTATTTAAAGGAGTCGCCACCTAATTAATTAAGTGAATTAGGACATTTGATTTATTGCAATAAAATACTGCAATTAATCTTCATTTAATGGTCTGCGAAATTAATGAGATTCTGGGTAAGGGTTCTTTATTATCCTAAAGAGAAGGGGTTTGGCATCCTTTAAGATCCGCTAACTCGCGGTTATCCGTTCAAACCTAGGTTAATTATATATTGACTTTTATTCTACCTATTCTAAGCATTTTTACATGATTTACAATTAAAATAAAATGCAACACAGAATAATAAAAAAAACTAAAATTAAAGTGACATAAGATAAAACTTCGGGACATCTTTTAGCCCTTTTTAGGCCTTCTGCACAAGATGATCTCCGGGTACCTGCATAAACACTTAGTTAAAGTGTTAGTAATAGAACAAACAATTTTAAAAGCAATAACAAGAATTAATAAGTAAAGCAAAAATAAATCCGTCTTTGTACAGGAAAGGCCTGGGAAATCAGACGGAGATTCCTTCATCGGCCAATATTGCTAAAAAATAATAAAATAAATAAAACTTTCGGATCCGCGCCAAAACAGTAATAGTTTTAAACACGGAAGGCTCAGATATATATAAAAATAAAGTAGGACAGCCTAAACAAGTGCGGCTGCGAGAATTCGCCTTGCCAGCGCATGTTGGTTATCCGGTGTAAGTGGAAGAAATCATCATTGCCTAGAAAGCTTCATTTATTTTATTTTATTTTCCGTCTTTGCAAATGTGGAGGCCTCAAAAATCGACGGATAACTTTTTCATTGGCCAAAGTGTAGTATCATATTCAAAATCAGTTTAATACCAAAGTGTAGTATCATGTTCAAAATCAGTTTAATACCAAAGTGTAGTATCATGTTCAAAATCAGTTTAATACCAACAGTGTAGTATTTGTTCTAAATCAGTAAACCAGCAAAATATATGTCATGATCAATATGCAACATAGCAAAACTCAGTCCTCTAAAAATGGCCAAATCCAGTAGCAAGCTGGCCCGAAAATATTATCAAAATAGCCACAAATATATGTTCAAAAATCAGTTTCAACAGAAGAGTAAAGGGTAGAATGCCAACAATAGTAACGAAGACATAGCAACAATAACCAGCGGATAACTTTCAGAACGCCGCCAAAGTTTTGCGAACTCCGGCAGATACCCAAAATTAGAGAACCATTCCATTAGCCAACATAACAATAAAATACCAAAAATAACCCAATGAGTTGGACAAAATCGGGTAAAATAATAACGGATTCAGGCAAGATCACCAGGAATGTCACAATATCGTCAGAGAAGTGGGTTAGACGGCTGAGAGGGATTGAGAGAGATGGTGAGGCGGCTAGGGTTTCGGGAATGAGAGGTGTGCTGGTTATTTTGTAGGTAGACGGGTGAAAGGGTAGAAGTAGGGTCGGCGGCTGCTTAGGTTTTCTTAGAGAGAGGGGTAAGACGGATGGGTTTAGCTTATGTGTGATGTTGGGCGGCTGGGCTGAGGGGTTATAGTGTAGGGTGAGGGACGGCTGGGTAGATAATAGGGTTATGTAGGGTAGGTTTTAAAATGAGGAGGTAAGGTTTTATTTATAGTGTGAGATTTAGGTTTAGGGTTTTGGGTATTGGGTATTGGAGGGAAAAGATGAAAGGTGTATTGGGCCTCAGTTTGGGCTTCGGTTTTTTAGCGGATTGGACTGATTCAGATTGTGTCTTGGACTGGTTTTGACAAAAAATGCAAAATGGATTAATTATTTAAAAGAAAATTATTTAAAGATACAAAATTATTAAAATGCAAATGCTGATGCAATAATAATAAAATACAATATTTAGCAAATATTTAATGTCTGATTAAAAGTAAAGATGGGATGTCAGTTAATTATTTAAAGAGATGCAAAATTAGTAAAACAAAATGATCGCGCAACAATAATAACATAATATTTTAAAAATGTTTAGTATCTAATTAAAGTAAAAACATGATGTCAATTTACAAAAAATAAAACAACATAGAATGTTAGGTAAAAAATATACAAAAATATCAAAAATTAAGATAAAATGCGGTGTCCTAAAATGCTTAAAATTGCAAGAAATGACTAAAAGATGGGTCAAAATTGGGTGTCAACACCTCCCTCATAACATTAATCCCTAGGGCTTAAATATCCTCTAATTTTCGTGCCCTATGGACCAATCTGCCCTTAGCCAATTTGTCTTCGGAACTGAAATTTCCCGCGTCGGCACCGCGGTGCCGAAACTCCTGAAGCTTCTCAGCACAAATGGCACCACGGTACTGCCTGATGGCACCGCAGTGCTGCCATCTTTCGCTCTGAGTTGCCAACTTTCGTCCTTTTCGCCTTGGGAGCACCTTTTCTGCCCATTTCTCGTTCCTTTTTGGCTTTGCCTTTTTGCACCGTTGTGACTCAAAAGAAAGAAAAATAAACCTACTACTATAGTAAACACAACAAAAACCAGTAAGATACCAACTAAAAATGACTCAAAAGGCATATACAAAATACGCCTATCGTTCACAAGTAATATAGTCTGTAAAACCGAATATCATCACAGAGACTGGTTTCTAAGTACCGTTCATCTATTTTATCTTATCTATTTGACAATCGATATTTGATTGGGGTTTTTATTTAACTACTAGAATAATTACAAGATTTAAACCAATATAGTTGTAATCATTATGAATGAATTAGGGCTTCCAAAATCCTCGACTATCCACTCTATTCAATCCTTAATGCAACTAGAATAACTTCTTCTTCTACGTTAAGATAACGATTAACTAAACTGTCTTATATTCTGGTTAGGACATATAATCACTCAACCCCAGTGCAGAACCCTTCTATATTTCTATGATAGGATTTACCACATAGGAGGATTAAAAACAGTAACCTATAATGCTACACAAGTATCGGGGTACTTTCGTCCGCGATTTTAACCTATGTCTAGTCAATTACAGCATATTCAAATATCTCCTCTCGATTTTTGATTCGAAATCATATAGGTTATGATAATTAGTGATGAATTAATTATCAAACATTCATACCAAATATTGACTAAATCTTAATCAAGCGAAGAAGAAATCAAACTACTGCATTAATTCATGAATAACAGTTTCAAGCGAATCATAAGGAAAGCCCTAATAGAGTGTTTAGCTCCTAGCCATAGTCACGCTAAGAACTAACACAATATTTATACATAAACTGAATTAAAACGAAAGAAAGAAAATTACGTAGAACAAAGTCTCCAATTGTAGCTCCAAATCTGCATTGTCTTGTGTTGTGTTGTAGAATGACCTCCCTCATAGCATTAATCCCTAGGGATTAAATATCCTCTAATTTCCGTGTCCTATGGACGATCATCTTAGCCAATTTGCCTTGGGCCCGAAATTTTCAGCGTCGGCACGCGATGCGAAACTCCTGCGACTTCGGCCTGAAATGGCAGTGGTATTGCCTGATGGCACCGCAGTGCTGCCTTCTTTCGCTCTGAGTTGCCAACTTTCGTCCTTTTCGCCTCGGGAGCACATTTTCTGCCCATTTCTCGTTCCTTTTTGGCTTTGCCTTTTTGCACCGTTGTGACTCAAAAGAAAGAAAAACAAACCTACTACTATAGTAAACACAACAAAAACCAGTAAGATACCAACTAAAAATTACTCAAAAGGCGTATACAAAATACGCCTATCGTTCACAAGTAATATAGTCTGTAAGACCGAATATCGTCACAGAGACTGGTTTCTAAGTACCGTTCATCTATTTTATCTTATCTATTTGACAATCGATATTTGATTGAGTTTTTTATTTAACTACTAGAATAATTACAAGGTTTAAACCAATATAGTTGTAATCATTATGAATGAATTAGGGCTTCCAAAATCCTCGACTATCCACTCTATTCAATCCTTAATGCAACTAGAATGACTTCTTCTTCTACGTTAAGATAACGATTAACTAAAATGTCTTATATTCTGGTTAGGACATATAATCACTCAACCCCAGTGCAGAACCCTTCTATATTTCTATGATAGGATTTACCACATAGGAGGATTAAAAACAGTAACCTATAATGCTACACAAGTATCGGGGTACTTTCGTCCGCGATTTTAACCTATGTCTAGTCAATTACAACATATCCAAATATCTCCTCTCGATTTTTGATTCGAAATCATATAGGTTATGATAATTAGTGATCAATTAATTATCAAACATTCATACCAAATATTGACTAAATCTTAATCAAGCAAAGAAGAAATCAAACTACTGCATTAATTCATGAATAACAATTTCAAGCGAATCATAAGGAAATCCCTAATAGAGTGTTTAGCTCCTAGCCACAGTCACGCTAAGAACTAACACAATATCTATACATAAACTGAATTAAAACGAAAGAAAGAAAATTACGTAGAACAAAGTCTCCAATTGTAGCTCCAAATCCGTCTTGTCTTGTGTTGTGTTGTAGAATGACCTCCCTCATAGCATTAATCCATAGGGATTAAATATCCTCTAATTTTCGTGTCCTATGAACCAATCTGCCCTTAGCCAATTTGCCTTCGGAACTGAAATTTCCCGCGTCGGCACCACGGTGTTGAAACTCCTGCAGCTTCTCAGCACAAATGGCACCGCGGTACTGCCTGATGGCACTGCGGTGCTGTCTTCTTTCGCTCTGAGTTGCCAACTTTCGTCCTTTTCGTCTCGGGAGCATTTTTTCTTCCCATTTCTCGTTCATTTTTGCCATTTTGCCTTTTTCCACCGTTGTGACTCAAAAGAAAGAAAAACAAACATACTACTATACTAAACACAATAAAAACAAATAAAATACCAACTAAAATGACTCAAAAAATATATATAAAATACGCCTAACACTAACACAGTAGATCTGCCCCTGAAATGTTGAATAGTTCTAAGATATGTTAACCCAACCAAAACTTCCAAGGAAAGAAGACAAATCCACTATTGACCATGATTACGTGTTTTCTCCAAGTTTTCTTTGCTAAGAACTGGTCATTCTAGCCCATATCTTTCTCATTAGAATAATTCAGTTATTTGATTTACCTTCTTTATAGACCTGTCGGATCGGGTATGGGAAATTTCACCTTTTGGAGCAATAATTCAATTCTTCTAGTACTCTATTCCAGCTAAAATGAGTGAAGCAAGAAAAAGTCTTCCATTAGCCACTGATTAAAAGTTGGACCAAAATTGTCCACTATTGCAAACATAAGGAATTATATATTCTATAGTGTAGATAAGGGTCAAAGTTACTCCTACACCCAGACTTAAGGGACATAGACTGCTTCAAAATAGTAGAAACTAAATATCAATTTGCAACACGAAGTAAAGCCTTAAAACCATCACAATCCCAGGCTTAAACCCAGTTACAAGATGAATTATGATAATAGATCCTAACACCTTTTGCTCAAGATCTTGTGCATGCTACTAGGGAAGAGAAACAAATTTAAATTTGATTGGTTCAATATTTAGGTTCTTAACTAAACTTATTACACATTTAAAATTATAGGGTTCAGAGTTCAATATTTTAAAAATATTATGTGTGTGTCAAAACGTTGGTATATTGAATTCTTCATTGTAATATTGTGACACCCATGGTGAGTTGATGAGGGTGGGTCAAAGAGAAGAAATAAGCTTCTAGAGTGACAAACTTTCAAAAAATGTGTGCATGACACCTTAGACATCCACGTCATAGTGAGAGAGAAATAATGAAGTGTTTATATAAGATAGAGTAAAAATTCACATGGTACACACTTTTGGTATCGATAATGGCGTAGACGGATGGAATGAATTGTTCGGCCAAAGCAGATAATATGTGTCACGGGTTTAGGTCGTAACATATGCTTTATCCAACTCAATCTCAAACTAATTTAGATCACTAAAAGATTATTGAATTAAATAAATAACAAAAAAAAAATTCCTTTGAAAATTTTCAAGACAACTCCAGAAATTGCTTCGACTTGAAGGCTGAAGCTCTACATGCATGCATGGCTCCTTGCACGCCATCTGAAAAGGCCATCAATTATAGCTGGAACAATCCAAATGGCATGCAAGGAGCCCGGCTTGTATCTATCAGGACAACAAGCAAACTTACCTTTCTGGAATTCCAAACTCTTAATACTGAATCAAATTAACAAGTTGTCTTGATTTTTTCTACTAGCCAAGATTCTACAGAAACTACTTCTACAAAATGTTGTAGTTTTAAAAAATGGGTTTTAAAGAGACGGAGATATATTTTAAACGAACCTGATTCGGCCCACCTGGAAAAAAGAATTCACGTGGTTTTAAAAAATAATGTACTAAAAAACGAGTATACTTTTTTTTAAAGTCACATGACATTTTTTAATTAAAAAGTAAGCTAACTAATTTTTGTAAAAAAAATATATAGGGTATATTTGCATTATTTGTGTAAAGGCAGGGGTATATATGCATCACTTTTTTAACGAGGGATATATCTACTCTAAATCGCAAAATTAAGGGGTATATTTACACATTTGTCCTTTTTAAAATATACTGATTTTTCATACACGCAAACACACAGGGGTAGTTCAAAGAGAATGACTGACTAGCTTTCAGATTGGCAAGCTTCCGAAGAAGTGATGCATATGACACCTTACGCAAATCTAATCGAAAAAGTGGATAAAGTGATGTACTATACCAGATATATACAGTACAAGTTCACATAGTAAACTCTTTTGCGTTCGATCATGGCGTAGCCTGAAGGACAAATTTGTAAGATTTATTGGGTCAAGCGGAAAATATGTGTCATGGGTTTGGTTGTGACATCTGCTCTATCCACCACTGTTGGGGAAGAGTTATTGCTTCTAAAGATCATACAATAATAACTATGTCTTAATTTCAAACTAGTTGGATCATTGAAAAAAGATTACGCAAGTTAAGAAAAGTACTTGTCTATGAAATTTCAAAAATAATAATAATCTAGAAATGCTTGACTTGAAGCTCAACAAGCATGCATGGCTCCGAGCACGCCATATGAAAAGGCCATCAATTATAGATGGAACAATGCAGATGGCATACAAGGAGCCAGGCATGTATCTATATCATGAAAACAAGCGAACTTACCTTTCTGGAATTCAAACTCTTAAGACTGCAATCAAACAACTTGTCTTGATTTTTTTTCTCTACCAGGCAAGATTTTGCTGAAACTACTACTATAAAATGTTATACTCTTAAGTGACCTATGCAACAGAATTTATAGGGGGAAAAAGGAAGATTCAACAAATAACTAAAAGATAAAAGTAGCAAACTACAAACCAAAGAGTTTGAACTGGCCCCCATATTTTCTCTCTTTTTCAACCTGACTTTTTTCTAGGACTGGCCAGTGGGCCGGGCCGGGCCCACCGGGCTCGGGTTAAGCGGGGTCGGGGCGGGGTCGGGGCGGAGAAAAGGGGCGGGGTCGAGCTGGGGCGGGCCTGGCGGGGTCGGGTCGGGCGGGACCATACCGTGTCCCGTCCCGGTCCCGCCGGTAGAAGTCGGAGCAATCGGGGCGGGTCGGTCGGGACGGGCCAATGCAGCGGGTTTTGATTTTTTTTTTTTTTTTTAATTTTTTCACTAAATTAAAAATACTAAATTACTAACAAAGTAACATTAACTGATTAACATATAGTCATATACTTGTCATATAGTCATATACATATACTATAATAGTATAATATTATAGACTTATAGTATAATAATTATACTCATATATATAATATATTTATAAACTATAAAGTATAAACTATAACAGTATAAACTATAAAGTATAAACTAAATAATTAAATACAGACAAGAAGAGTGTAAAAAAAACATCCCAAATTTGTTTTGTCTTATATATTATTAATTATTTCATTGAAATATACAAGATTCAAAATTACAACATTGTAGTGTCTTGTTGTTGAAAAAATTGCAAAGACATAGAAAAATTAAAAATTGCAATGAAATAAATTACCAATTTGAAAATATTTTTCTAGTTTCTTTATAATTTCTTGTGGTTCTTGGTTGGAATTGATATATCTTGGTCAAATTGTTCCACGCCGCTACTCATGCCTTGAGATAAAATGTCGTTGTAGTTGTCGTCTTCTTCGTTAATCTCAGTTGATCGACCTCGCCTCCGCTCGCCGTATCCAATCTCTGAATAGTACCGCCATCTCCAAGCTGTCTCCGGCTAATGAGTGTCTGTGCTCTCCTATTTGAAATTTGTCTGCTGAAAAAGCGCTTTCAGAAGCGATTGATGACGCTTGAATGTTCAAAATATCTCGGGCCATCATTGAAATTGTCGGAAATGTCTTCTCATTCTAGCTCCAATATTTCAGCAAGTCTTCCTTTCCTTTTTCATTGATAACTGCTTGGTAAGGTAAATTACCCTGCAAAACAAAAACATCGAACTCGCTAATTTGATTAGTACTGGTACCACCGCACATTCTATTTCTGAGGCTTTCAATAGAACTAATAGTAGTAGCCCCAGAAACAGCATGCCTTTTTTTAGCCTGTGTTGAAGAAGAAGAAGATGGTACAAAAGTCGGTTGGTTACTAGCACTTTCTTGCTGGTAATGCCGATATACTTTTTTGCATTCATCTTCTACGCTATTCAACACTTCTTCTAGCGTTAGTTCAATAGGTGACTCAACATTTAAATTTTTGGGAGTTGGAGGTGGTAGTACGTCCATACAGTTATAAATATTTTCAATAAGACTTTTACAACCCTCTACTTTAATAGTCGGGTTTAATACTGACCAATAATATAAATAGGGGAATAGGAATAAAATATTTCTTTAATTTCATAAACATTTTTTAATAAACTGCGGTATAGGCGAGTTTTCCATATATTCTTTAAGAAGTAAAAATATTATAGCTATATAAAACAACATAGTTGAAATAGTAGGATAATATAAAGTAGAAAATTCTTTTGTTGCTCGTTGAAAATTTTCTAAAAATACAATAAGTTCTCTAATTTTCTTCCAATCATTATCCACAATCATATCATTTGGATTTTGATTATGGGCGTTAAAAAATAAAGTAATAGGTTTTCTATAGTCATAAGCAACAACTAGTTGGTCATATAAAAAATTCCACCTAGTTGGTACTTCTTCGGGAAATTTTCTGTAAGATAGTCCACAATCGTGGCAAGTTTTTTTATATTCTTTTCTCTGTTGAATTCTATTATTTTTAAAAATAAAGTGTATAGCAAATTGTATTTTTTCAAGAATATCTTGAAAAAGTGAAAGACCATCCTTTACAATTAAGTGTTGACACCCAATTTTGACCCTCCCGTCCAGTCATTAACTACAAAATTGCATTATTTTTTACAATAATTTTTAATAATTTTTTAATAATAAAATGCAACAATAGCACCGCATTTTACGTAGAAGACTAAACACTATAGGTCTCGCGCCCGCATTTATTAATTTTAAGCCCCGGCATGATTCTTAAATGATAATAAATAAATAATTACATAAAATAAGTAATTTAGCAATGACGTCGTGTTAAAAAGAATATTCACATTTTTTTACTAAAAGCAAGGCAATTTCGTAATTAATTTCAATCTAATACATGCGTTTTAATAATAGCGTCGCATTTATAAAAGCATTAAGCAGTCCTTAAATATCATATTTGCATTTAGCATTTAAATAATTTAATCACAATTTTAAAATCCTAATTTATCACTAATTAATTTTACCTAAAACTAATTAACTCCTAAATAACTACCCAACCCATAACCCCTATACCATTACCCGTCGCCCAAGCCCCTAACCCGCAGCCCAAAACCCATCCCCAGCCCTTACTTCCCTTCCCCATCGATCAACAGCCCTTAAGAAAATAAAAGAAAAAACCTAGAGCCCCTCCTTTCACCTTCACCCTCGCGACACCTGCCGCCTCAATCCTCGCACCCCCAACGACTCCCATTACCGACAACACCTCACCTCTGCACCCATTTCACTTCACCCACACCCCCTGACACGCCCATACCCTGAATATCCCCAAAAATCCGCGATTTGAACCAAAAAATCGTCCAAGAAATCAGACCTCCAACAGCTTTTTTTTTCGAATTCAAACTCAGTTTCTGCCTATAAAAGACCCCTTCGTTCTTCATTGGAGGGGACCGGAAAAAATTGGAATTAATCTTGCATATCATCTATTCGTTCTTCGTTCTAGAATTCTTGCGTTTAAGCTTTGTTTTCTTCATTCGCACCCACATACATATTCTTCGAGTAGAATCGACGGGTCGAAACGCGCCTCGGTTCGCTGCCCGAAGAAGGTAACCTACTTTCTTTCTAATAATCTTGCTATTTAAATTCACAATTGTGTGTTCTGTGTGATGCGATGTGTGTGTCTATTAAATATGTTCGGTTAAATGTAGTTATGGATTCTTGACAGTATGTTTGTTGTCGATTCATTTCTCAAGTGGTAGCCATGTTTAGTATGTATTAATGACTATTTTAGAGCGTTGAATTTGCTATCAAAAATGATTAAGGGACTGCTGATTCTATTTTATGTTTTACTAAGCATGTTGTTAGTTTGTTGTCTAAACCCAGTTCATATCGGTCATTAACAGTGTTATCGGATTAATACTATGTGAATATGTATATATTAGTTTAGTTGTACAATTATGTGATTAAGAATGTGGCATGGGATTGTTTAATTCTGGATCCTTATCGATAAGAAATTTGTTGAGTTTAGGATTAAAGAAAGCGGCGTAAGTCTAGGATAATTTCGGTGTTGAATCCTTGCAAGCCTATTTGTGAACATGTATACATGAGCTTAGGATAGTAAAATGTGACGAAGAATCTTATATATGTATTTGGTTGTATTCCTGAACCTAGTGCTATTAGATTAGATACAAGGTGTTGAAACTCGCTCGTCTCACTAAGTTCCTGTAACTAGTTCCTATAGATGGTCTATGTATACCTAGACATAATATGATTGATTATTTGACTTGATATATGCTTGTTCATTGTCTTGACCCACTGTGTTTGTTTGAAAATGTCTCATACCTGATATACATCACACATGAGTTTGCATATTTGCTTTGTGTAAATGGTTACGTGTGCACGAAATGTCGTCTCTTGTGAGTGCTTGCCCATTTTCCTTGCCACTTGTGTCCACCGAATTGATTTCACCTTTGTCTCAGCGTGTCTAAATACTAACACGAGTCTATTTTGAATATTCCGGAGGATTAATATGCCGCCGGTCAACTATTTATATACATTCTTTGTTTGGTCTTGTTAGCTTAGGTATAGCCTTTTCTCTACCTCTCATCTACTTCGATGAATGAAATCACCATGTTTGTACTTTTGTGTAAGCTAGCCTAATATCACATGCAAACCATGTCGTATCTGTATGGATTTAGGCCTAGTTAAGTAGTCTCGTTGGCGTTTTAGTCTAAGTTAAATGCGTGTGACGTCTTCCTGAATCTTATATGAGTTCTTATAATGTGAGATGTTCTCAAAGGTCATCTAATATGTGTGTGATTAATGTGAAATATTGCTGTGATCCCATAGGATTGTTGGAACTGATTTTGATCATTTTGGGCCCTTTGTTTTGGCTATTTTTTGACCAATTTTCAGCATATGTCAGACTGATTTTCAGCCCTGTTCAGACTGATTTTCAGCCCTGTTCAGACTGATTTTCAGCCCATGTTCGGACTGATTTGCACCCCCCTGTTTTGACTGCTTTCGGTTTGATCTTTCAATCATTTTCTGGACTGATTTTGGCCTCACTTTGGCTCTTGGTTTGGCCCTTTTGCCACCGATTTCAACCATTTTTCGGGTGATTTTGGCCTCACTTTGGCTCTTGGTTTGGCCCTTTTGCCACCGATTTCAACCATTTTTACGGGTGATTTTGGCCTCACTTTAGCTCTTGGTTTGGCCCTTTGCTACTCGATTTCAACCATTTTCTGGACTGATTTTGGCTTCACTTTGCTCTTGGTTTGGCCTTTTTTGCTGATTTCAACCATTTTACGGGTGATTTTGGCCTCACAGCTCTGGTTTCGCCCCTTTTTGCTCACGATTGCAACCATTTTCTGACTGGTTTTGGCCCTTTTTGGCTACCGATTTCAACCATTGTTTGACTGATTTTTGGTCATTTTGACTGAATTTCAGCCAGTTATTCTTGGTTTTTATCGTTGCGGATGATTTAGGGCCATTTTGCTCGATTTTTGGCCCTTTTACGCCGGATCGGTTTTTGCCATTTCTTCTTGATTTTGGATTATTTTACTCGATTTTGGCCCTTTTACGCCGGACCGATTTCCTTTCGTCGGATGATTTTGAGCCATTTTGCTCACGATTTTGGCCTCTTTTTTGCTGATTTTGGGCGATTTGCATGATTTTGGCCTCGTTTTTATTGCTTTATTGCGATTTTAGGCTGTTGTTTGGCCCATTTGTTCTTGGTTTTTCCGGCTATTCGATCGGTTTTTCGCTATTTTTAGACTGATTTTCTGGTTATTTTGTCACTAAGTTTTGACTATTTATCTATTATTTGGCGAAGTTTATAACATATACTAATCCTTTTCTTTTTCTTTCTTTTACATGATATGCATCGGGAGCAACAAGGAGTCTCACTACGAGACTCATTACATCCGGGTTCCACAATCATTGCATCTTTCCGCCTCAAGATTCCTAAATAAATAGGGCGGGATGACTTTGTCGCTCTTCCTAGTCGCGTCAACTCTTTAAAAATTCGTCGTTTATTTTACGATTATTGTGATTTAATTATGTAATCTGTATAATCATTAGAATGTTTAGAATAGTTGAGCCTAAAATTAATGAGGAGGGTAGTTAATAATATAAAATTTAGATAGTTTATTTATCTTTTAGGCAGTTATGCATTTTAAGCTTTTCAAAACAAGTTAGTCATTTTATGCATCATTAGTATTGCAAAAATAAAGTTTCAAATTTCATTAAACTCTTAGAAATAATTCATTCTTTTCATAATAAAAGTCTTTTCTTATTATCCATTGCAAAACAAATGTTTTATAGATTTACGCCATACATACATATACTGCTATAAAGACTATATTTTGCGTATAATATACACTTTTCGAAAGAACTACTTTCCATACATTTTACAAACAAAACTCATGCCAGTTTTATGGAAACTATTTATATCTAAATAAGTATTTGCAACCTCTTTTCTTAGCTTTATGCTTGCTTCAAAAACACGCATTTTTTATATAATACTAACCTAAGTTTGACCGGACAACCGCAAGTTAGCGGATCCTTTAGGGTGCCTAACCCCTTCCCTTTAGGATAATAAAGAATCCTTACCCAGAATCTCATTAAGTTTAGCAGACCATTAAATGGAGTTAGTGTTGACTTTAACCTAAGTTGACATTTAGGTGTCCTAATTCACCCAAACTAATTAGGTGGCGACTCCCGCGAACCCTTTTAGCATTCTAGCATTTTTTTTAAAGCATTCCTTTAACATTTAACACTTTTTTAAACATTTAGCACTTTTATTTATTTTCTAACATTTTTAAGCAGGGCTCGCTTTTAGGAAATGTCGCGGCCGAAAGAGGGCGCGACACCTAACACTTTTTTATTAAGCAGGAGATTCGTTAAAAAAATGTCGCGGCCGAAAAGGGGCGTGACACTAAGTTATAAATATGACACGCACATTTGATATGAAAATGTTTTGGAAAAGACGGAGTTAAAACATCTCTTAAAATACTAATAGCAGAATTGTTAGAAGATGCATTATCTAATGTAATACTCATAACTTTATCGGTTATTCCGTAATAATCACGCATGAATAAATATTTTCTCAAATAAACTCACCAATTGTGCCTACTATCTATATATCTATATGCTAAAATACGTTTTGCATAGACCATTTATAATCTATCCAATGACAAGTTCCGTTAAATAATCATGGTCGTTAGTACTACGACTATATCGAAGTTAAAACGACTTTGCAATTTAAATGATATAATGCATAACGTAAATCATTGATATTCATGTGCAAATTTAAATACATCTCTTTTAAGCTGTTGATCTAGGAAAACCTTTATAAGCGAGGATTATACATATCTCTAATATAATGAATAAAATCGGAGATTCAGAAATGAAAAGGCAAACCCTCCACAACAACTAATTTTGCTAGTGATTCCTATCTTTATGTTTATCGTATTTAGGGCCTCTGACTCCCCGTCATAGGGTTAATTTGACTGTACTTTTTCCGAAAGCAGATGTGAACCTTGTTCGATTGAGAGGACGCTTTCTCACCATTTTTTCAATCATGTATTGGCGTACAAGGCTTTGTGTTTTGCAACAGTGTCTTCCTAAACCCCGTCCCATGACCTTGTCCGATTTTAAAAGAATAAACATTTTTACAAGTTTTACATACACTACTTGATTAGCTACGTCCTCAAAATATTTCCATACAACTGATTTTAATGGTCGTTTTGCCGGACCTCGTCTCATAGTAGGGGGGATAGGAGGCATTTCACTAGTGGGTGTATCATCTTCATTAGTAGGTGTATCATCATCTAGGGTGTCATCTAAATTAAAATCTTCTTCAATTTGAGAATAATCATTTGTGTCAAGATCATATGGTATTTCAGGAAACATTTCAGGATCTATAAAATCCTCTTGTCTAGGAATAGCTGGAACAGGAATACTAGAAGAAGTACCCTTGCCCTTGTTACCACCCCTACTAGAAGAAGTCTGACCCTTACCCTTACCCAACATGCCTCTTAGTCCTTTCATTTTAATTATGCTAATAAATAGTTAAAGATAATGAAATTAGATGTGCTAAATGAAATAAAGACAAAATAATAATTTAATGAGAGAACGAATGTACCAAACGCCGACGTAGAGTCGACGTGTAATCGAGAGGTTGAAAATTGAAACTTTGCTCGATAGATAATCCTCAAGCTAGTTGCCAACTTCACTCTCAATTCTCAAATTAATAAATAGATTGAATATGTAGACAATGTTGTATAGAGATTGATTGATAATTGATTGAGAGATTAGAGAGTAGAAAGATTTGTGAAAATAATAAGAAGAGGAATGAGGTATTTATAGTTGAAAAATTGGGTTAAAGTGTAAATATAATAACTTAGGGGTTAAAAATAAATATAAAGGGGTAGGGGTCGGGGAGGCCTAAAATGGCCGTTGTCCAACGGCCAAAATGTAAAATGGCCGTTGGACAACGGCTATTTTCTGCAAAGGGAGGGACTGGGGCGGGACTGGGGCGGGGTCGGGGCGGGGTCGGGACGGGGTCGGGGCGGGATCGAGGCCTGTCGGGTCGGGTCGACCCGGCCCACTGGCCAGCCCTACTTTTTTCTATCTAGAAAAATGCCATCTTTTGAATTGGCAGTTTAGCATAAAATCCATAACTGAAGAAACAACTTACTCAAAAAAAGTACTCCTGGTTTTCTTACTTTTCTTTTTTCCCTTCATGTTGAAGTCCTGATCGTTTACGACTTGTTTGGTTGGTTGTTAGTTGTTACATATCGTTTCATAACTTACGTATTGTATATTGTCGTATTGTTTTCATGAATTTCTTTGAGCTGAGGGTCAATCGGAAACAACCTCTCTATTTTCATGGTAGGAGTAAGGTCTTCGTACACTTCATCCTCCCTAGACTCCACTTGTGGGATTGCATTTGGTATAACATTGTTGTTGTTTTCATGAATATATCATTTGGATAAATTAATCGTATCATTTCTCGTTGTTTCACAATAATGCCTCGCATCAACAATTTGAAGAATAAACTTACAATAACACAAAAGAAAAAGAAGGATATGAGGTAGTTATTATTTAAAAAAGAAGAAGAAGGTAAACGACACAATCACACCAAATGAGTCGCTCATAAAATGACACTTTTCATTGTTATAACAACGGATTTCACTATATGATTAAATAAAATTTAAGTAATAATCAAAATAAATATTGTATTTAAAGTAACGATACGTATAATACAATCATCCTAACAAGCTATTAGTGAGGTTCTTAAGAAGCTGTTAAAAAAGCAGTTATTGACAGTCAAAAGATAAAGGGCCATATGTTTGTTTCTTGTGCCCTCCATATTTTGGTTTTATAGCGATTAGCAGTTTTGATCACATTCTTTTCTTTTCCAGCACTATAAAGCAAGTCCCTTTTACATTCTTTTCTGTAACTGTTTTGTTTTAGAAGTATTTGAATGAGAGGTGAGTTGGATAACAGTATGTCAGAATTTTAGGAACCTTTTCTTTCCTTCATTCCCCTTCTGTCAATTCCTTCATCTAAACCTTTCGGCCTCAAAAAAGGGAAAGAAATGTCGTCTACTATGACTTAATAGCTTCCCAGTTTTGTCCGAAAACAAAAAGGAAAAACGAGGAAAAGCATCCTAGTTTTGTCTACCTTTTGTAGTTTAGCAACATAACTGGTTTCTTGGTACTGATTTCTAACAGAGTTAGCAACTAACTTCAGTTCTACTCTACACAAGAAAAGCTTCTTCATTCATTCATTCATTCATCTAACGGCTAATAAATACTATGTGATATATGATATTACAATGTTATTTGCAGAAGAATATATGCTTTAGTTTTTTATACACACACTTGAACATGCTCATAACTAGAGTGGCTAACATGAATAATTAGAATTGTAGGATGAGTAGGAAAAGCAAAGGTTCAACTAGGACAAGAACACTTTTTTATTGGAAGTAATTCCATAAAATAAATATTGAATATTCTTTTGAAAAAGATCATTAAATATTTGTAGCTTTATGGAATTACTTCCAATCAGAAAATTGTTGTGATCCTAGTTAAACCTTTTGCTTTTCCTACTCATCCAATAACAACAAACCGACCAGTAAAATTAAAGATGCACATAAAAACAAGTTCTGGTTCTTTTGCTTGATGAACTTTATTTTGTCTTGTGGGTCATAGCTCTCACCTATGAAGCACGGACACCTCATTTAGGGTGAGGTGTCCGTGTCGGACACTGGGGGGACACGAAACGCGGCGGACACGCCTCAGACACGTGTCCGAGTGGGCCCAGCCCAATTTTTTTTTTTTTGCTCGGACACAGTGGGGACACGGCTCGGACACGTACGGGATACGACAATTACAAAAAAGTGTAAAAAGACTAAAAATTAAAAAAAAACCTAGACATTTCATTTTCAGAATCGCGATTCGCGACTGCTGCGACTTGTCGGCGATTTCGACTGCGACTCCGGCGACTTCCCCTTCCCGCGATTTCCCCTTCCAGGTCCGGCGACTTCCCGTCGCGACTCCGGCGACTTTGCGAAGTCCATCCAGGTCCGGCGAGCGCGATGGGAGAGGTGATTTTCCGGCTGGTAACAGGGTGCGGCGGTGAATGTGGTCGATGGTTTTAGGGAGAAGGTCGTTGGTTTTTTTGGGGTGTCTTTGGATGATGGGGTGGTCTGGTGGGTTTGAAAGGAGTATGGGCTGGATGATGGAAATAAAGGGGGTGTGGTAGGGTATAATTTGGGCATTGGGCTGAGGTGAAAGGGGACCAAAATTGAGGGAATAAATTAGCTCAATTATGAATTAGCAAGTAATTAGTCCAATTCTCCCAATTAAAATATGTTTCTTTCGTCTTAATTAATTATAAAAGTGCACACACACATAAATTACGGTACAAGCAATTTAACATATGCATTTAGTTTAAATAAAATAAAATATTCATATTCATATAAAAATGATTTATTTGGTAATTGGTGAAATATCACAATTAATCACCAATACCGATGTCGAAAATATAAAAATATATCATATATATATAAAAATATTTTTTAATTTATTTTTACAGTCGTGTCCCTGCCGTGTCGTGTCCCCTATTTTTCAAAATTGTCGTTTCCGCGTGTCCGTGTCCGTGTCCGTGTCCGTGTCCTATCGGACACCTCTCACGTGTCTGTGCTACATAGGCTCTCACTAATAGATCCATATCATATCAAAGATCTATCCACAAGTAACTTTGAAGAAGAGTATTAAGGTTGTTTGTTGCTTGTTAGAGTTATGCAAATATTAGTAATGCATGAATTAGTTATCCAAGATTTAGTTATTCATGTATTAGTTATTTCATCTTCTACCCTGTACAAAATAATATATAATCATCATAACTTATACATGTATTAGTTATGCAGAAAAGAAAAACATGAAAACATTATATTAGCAACACTGTGTTTTATGTGGAAAAGAGAAAAACCCGACCAAACATTGTATAACTTATGCTAGGTTCTACGTGGAGATTATTTTTCTCCATTTTATAACGAAACAATGTATAAAGTTATGCTAGTTTTAGTACATATGAATAACTCCCCTGACGGTAACCGACGATCCCTTACATAAGTAGTTTCTAAAATATAATCCTTATTATTAAACGGCTACAATTTCAGCAAAGCTCGAGGGGAAAAGAGGCAGATCTCTGATAATATTAGCTGGAGAACAAGCTGAAAAGAGAAACTAGGAGTCAATTTAGAAATTAGATTTTTCATGTTGCTCAGACTCTTCTAAAATGCTGACGGATGCGTATTGGATCCTCCAAAAGTAGCGCATTTTTGGAGGATCTGACACGGGTGCGGTAACATTTTTGGAGAGTCCGAACAACATATTCCTCGGTATCTGGTCCTATTCATTCAGTTTGTAACAGGTAACCTTGCTAATAGTCTTTTAGCATCGCAGTAAGGCAATGACAACAGTCCGGGGCGGGGACTAAATTTGACAGCATAATTAACTCTGCTACAAACCTTATTACTTCGAGATATAATACAACCTGGTCAAATACAGTTGTATCGTGAATCCTATGCTATAATATGAAGATCTCTCTGCCCAATCTATGAAATGCAATGACACAGCGTTCATCTTTTAGTGAATTCTATGGACAAAGCCCCTGGAATATAATATCTCTACACATTAGCCAGCAAAAGTATCATTCTTTGGGCCTTGTTAACATTTCTAATTAAAATTGATGCTGCACTTAAAACAGATTCTACAGAACAAGTCCCCTAAAATGGACAAATATTCTGTCAATGATACATTGTAACAGGGGAGAGGAAGAGTGGCAATCTACTAGTTCTACTGAACCCAGTATTTGTTGTGCAAAACTCTATATATACATTGAGAAAACCATTAAAGTTTCAACAACTATGGAGAATTTCTGAACCCGTAATTTCATAAGTATAATGAGTTTACTGCTATGAACCTTTAGAGGTTAAACTCCTCAAGTTTAAATTCTTGATTTGCCCTTTGAATGACAATACTATTTTTTTTTATAAGGTAAGATTTTATTAATAAAGTACCAAGCTGGTACAAAAGGAAACAAGGTTCATACAAAGATCAAGTAGACAAACTATCACTCTCTCTCCTAATAATTCCAGAAAGTCCATGTATTGGTCCATACTAACAACAATACTATATTTTCATTTGGCACTAAAGGCAGGAACATCCAACTGAGAATTGTTATTGAAATAACAGAATATAATCAGTACTTTCAAGTGAATTATTATTGTCTATGGTGTAAATTACATCGTCATAGAGAATAGAAATTTAAGTGACCTGATTTCCCAGTTTATCTGCCATCTAACCAAGTAGGTACACTATGCAAAATGAACAAAGAAGACTTATCAATATCCAGAAATGTGGAGAACGCCTCATTACATTGACAATATAACAAAAGATAAATTTGGAGCACCACAACATATTTTATTGGTATAAGAAAAAAGTTAAAAACTTATTGTTGACATTTGTCCAAGAATGTGGCAAACAAAAAATATAAGCACAAAATTTACAAGCAGCTCGTAGAAATGTACAATTGCAGAAGTGCGTTCGTTACTCACCAATATGCTATCCTCTGATTTTGTTTTTCTAAAAAATTTCAATCCCCATCAAAAAATATCGAAACGAACCCTATGATATCATTACATCCTTCACTAGCTGCTCTAACAGAAGTGCCACCTGTGACATATCAGGTCGCTCAGCTGGATTTTCCCGCAATGCCTGCTCTGAAATTTCAGCAAATTTAAGCAGAGGTTCGACGTTTCTCGGAAGAGCAACATAACGATCTATGATCACAGCTGCTTTGCCTTGTCTGATCAGAGGTAGGGCCCAGTCAACGATACTCGGAGGTGTACAATCCCTGTCGTAAGCTTTTCTTCCACTAAGAATTTCTAGCAGCACGATCCCGAAATTATAAACATCTGTTTGCACGTCTCCATTAAGATCCTTATCCTTCTCAGTAGGCGTAAGTAATCCGAAATCTGCAATACGAGCTCCCCGATCAACATCCAAGAGAATGTTTGAACTCTTCACATCACGGTGCACAATAGGAGGAAAAACTTCCTTATGAAGATACTCAAGCCCTTTAGCAGCTTGCATTGCAATTTTCAGCCTAAGGTTCCAGCTCACCGGAGAAAGACCGCCATGGAGGTGATCATTTAGGGTTCCATGTGGCATAAGTTCGTAAACAAGAATCCTTTCTCCCATTTCCGCACAATAACCTAACAAATTAACTATATTTCCATGCCGAACACTACATAGGATCTCTAGCTCCATTTCGAATTCCCGGCTATTGGTGTGTATAATCGTAGCAGCATTGGCCCGTTTTACCGCTGCTTGCCTCCCATCTGGAAGAATGGCTTTATAAACAAATCCATAACTTCCTTTCCCGAGTTCGTTAAACTCCTTGAACCCGTTAGTCGCGTCTTTCAGCTCTGAAAGCCGGAAAACTTGAGCTTCCCCTGGGCACGGTGCCACGGAAACCGGAGGATGAGGGTCGGTATTTGCATCAGTTTCCTTTTCAGGCTTACGAATACAGGAGGCGAATTGGTTCTTTCCTCCGCCTTCTTTAGTACTTCTGCTGGATATCATACGGATTAACAAACATAACCCAATTAAACAGAACAAGAAACCTAAAGCGGAAGATCCGATTATGATGAGTAGTTGACGAAATTGATGCTGATGATTCTTCATCTCCGCCGATATTTGGAGCTTGCAAACATCGGAACAAGAGCTATTCTGGCAGAGTGAGCAAGGAGTACAAACCCTATCTGCATTTTCAGTACAAGAACTAGAAGGGAAAAATCCTTCAGAACAGTTCACACCACAAGGTGAACAAATCTTTAGATCTTTCCTAACACACAAATTTATCAAATCCGGCTCGTTCAATAGGCTCGCATTGAACGAAAATTTCCCTTCCCCACAAGAACTAGGAATACACAATCCGGGACTACACAACTGCAACGGTGGATCATAATCTACTTGTGATGAAATATTAGTATACCAACAATCAAGAACCAAATCACCTTCTCTAATACCACATGTAATAAAATCAGATGAAGCAATCGCCAAAAACCCCGATCCCTTCGGGATCAAAGATGAATTATAATTTCCCCAACACATAATCCCATGATTATCTTGTCTAATCCCACAAAAATGCTCTACACCAGCTGCCAATGACACGAATGGTATCCCGACCGGAGGGATACCAAAAGACACATTTGCCCCCCAACATTTTACCTCACTACTCTCTTCTAAAACACCACAAACAGAATCAATCCCTGCTGTTAAAGCATGGATATTCTCCGATAAACCCGAAACTCCTAGTCCATTTGAATTTGGACCCCAACAAAGTATCCCTCCATCCTTAACACCTCCACAACTAAATCCATCACCAGAAACAATCTTCTTAAACACTCCTGAGTTAGTATACTGATTATAATACAATGAACTCTCCTTTGACATTAAAGTACCATTCGATTTTCGAATAATATCCCAACAATCAACACTACCCCAATCGTTCTCCGAAAAATACGGTCCTCGAATAGCACAAACATGATTTCTACCAGAAGCTATATGTGAATAAGCATTGGATATAAATGAAGTTGGAACAAGATTAGACCTTGATCCATTTGAATCCCAACAAAGTGCATGTGAAGTGTTCGATAAAATGCCACAAAGAAAACCATCACCACCAGATAAAGCAGCCATAGAGGGAACATCAGTAGTAGGGTAAGGATTATTATTAGTTTTATTATTGCCCCAACAAATGATAACTTGTTTGCCACTAGCATCAATAGCACAAAAGAAACCATTTTTACCAAAAGCAGCTGAAATGGGTCCCATTGAACCAAACCCATATACAGATTTGAAGAATATTAAGGAAATAAGAAGGAGAAATGAAACATTGATGTAAAGGGTGTTCATAATTATGAAAATCTTGAGGTTTAGTTGAATGAGTAGAGAAGTGTAAAGTCATGGAGCAATGGAAGTGTATTTGGGAGTGATGAGCATTGATCAAGATTGGAGATGTACTTCAGCTGGAGTTGATGATGATGAAAGAACGTGGCTGTCGCCATTTTTAGTTTGACCGTTAAGATAATTTGATAGTACTCATATTTTAGTTAGTTACTGTTCTGCTCACTGTTAAAAGTACTTCTGCAAATACCGTTTGGCAGCAGAGTACATTTGAGTGCTGTAACATCAGTTAGGTTGTTTTGGCTATTTTGCATATTTTCCGGTAAATGTCATTTCCCATAGCTTGGTTTTGATGTTTTTGATGTGCGGGGATGGGTGGCGTGATTCCGGAGTCAAGAAAGTAACAGAAGAAAAATCTAAGTTTTGAATTTGAATAAGAGTTGACTTTTGGGAATACGCGTTCGGAATTGAATTCCAATGGTTATGTTATCTCCGGAACCTAATTTTTTATTAAGGTGAATAATTAGAACGAGTCCCGAGTGATTCGGATGAGATTCGAGTGAGTTTGTGGAATTTGAAAAAAGTCTATAAGGAAGAGTTTTAGTTGACTAAAGTCAATATCGAGGGCATTTGAGTCTTTTTCAAAGTTTTGTCAATACCATTGGGTTCAGAATGTCGTTTATGACTTAGTAAAGTCGTTGGTTCGATTTCTGAGGGACTCAGGTGTATTTTGGACTCTTGGTTGAGATTTTAGTAACTTAATGAACTTAGAGTTGACCATAGTTAACATGTCAAGACGATTTCGTATGAGTATTTTGAGTGTGCGAGCAAGTCCGTTGCATGTTTTAAGAGTAGTTTGCATATTTGGCTTGTGTCAGGGAGGTCTTGGAGATTGATTCAAAGTTTGAGCTTGATTTGGGTGTTTCTGGTTCAGGTGTCTCGCTTCTGCGAGTTTGGGGCTCACACCTGCGAGGGCGCATCTGCGAGAAATGGGTCGCATGTGCGAGAAGGAATGGCTTTGTGCTAGGTCGCATTTGCGAGAATAGGGTCGCACCTGCGGAGCTGGGGCATGTCTTTGGGCCTCGCATCTGTGAGGATTTGGGCAGCAGATGCGAGAAAATCATCGCAGTTGCGAAGATCGCTCGGCAGATATTATTACAAGGCCCTATTTCGACCTAGACATGATTTCATAACTCACTTGTGGAACTTGAGAGCTCGATTTAAGACAGTTTTGGTGATTTTACAACGATCTTCATTTGGGTAAGCTTCTTATCATCCTATTATTATGATTATATCTTCGATTATTGTGAGATTTCATGCTAGAAATCATGATTTAGGATGGGTTTTTTATGGGTTTATGAACCCTAAGTTGAAAAAGGAGTTTTTCTCTAATTAATCATGAAATTGTTGTTGGATTGAGTTGATATTTAGACTCCATAAACTTTGAGTAATCTAATTTTGGAATAAATTTCCCGTTTTGCCCTTTATTGCTCAGAATTCTACTTTTGGGTGACCTTTTGAGTCCGTAAGTTTTATATAGTGATATGTGTATCAATATAATCATGTGTTAACATATTATCAATATTTGAATAGATTGGCACATTTTGAAGGCTCTACAGAAAGGCAAGGCGTTGTTGTGATTCTTAGACTCCTAAGAGCAAGTTGACATCTTGTATGTTACTTAAGCGTCATGGTTGGTCTAATTAGCTAAATAAGAGGGTGTAATGGGATAATAAGGAGGTCCCGATACTTGTGAGGAGACGAGAACTTCTATCGGGTACCCATGACATATTATGGATACTTGCACCTTTAAATTATGTACTAAATGTCATGCTTTGGGCACTAGAGTGGAAAGAAACGAGACTGTAAGGAGAGGAGTGTTGAAGAACAGAGAGGAAGAGGAGTGAAAAAGAACAATCATTTCGTGGCACCGCGGGCGTGGCTGAACCATTGATAGAAAAATACAATCCTTTGGATCCGTGATTGGGGTATGAAGCCCATACTTTCTGCATATTTATTAAATGTTTGTCTTATATGTGATTGTGTGTCCCCATCATTCATTTTTACTCGTTTAAAAGTGAAAATAGACCCAATAGGTTAACAACAGGGGTATTTGGGGGCTCAAAAATGTGGATGTAGTAGGGGTGTTCATGATTTAGTTAGGAACCGATCCAAACCGCAAATCGATCAAATAAATCGATAGTTATTTGGGTTTGGTTTAATTTTAATTTTTTTAAAATCGATAATATTTGGTTTGATTTCAATTTTATGACAAACAAATCGAAGAAAAAAACGAACCGAACCGACAGATCATATACATAATTTTTATAATTATATATATAAGATATATTAATTTTTATAATTAAGTTTAGATGTTTTATTTACTTTTTATCAGATTTTCTTTATCTCCAATACACTAATGAACTTCATACCTTAAGCTCATTTCTAACTAAAAGAGATCCATGAAATCCAATCTCATTAATTCACATAAACATTTATGAGATTTACCTAAAAAGATTGTGTTTCTTATAAACTGTATTCACTTGATTAAAGCTTATAGATCTTAAGATATTTTCTCCATAATCCAAAAAAATTATAGCTCCCACAATAAAAAAAAGTAATAATAACAAAATATAACTTGGAAAAGAAAAAAAAGTCTTTCTTAAAAAAAAGGGCAGCCCGATGCACTAAGTTCCCGCTGTGCGTGGGGTTCGGGGAAGGGCCGGACCACAAGGGTCTATTGTAAGCAGTCTTACCTTTCATTTCTGCAAGAGGCTGCTTCCACGACTTAGAAACAACCTCTTGCAGAAATGTGAGGTAAGACTGCGTACAATATCATAAAAAAATATTTCTTAATCGTAGGAAAAAATAAAAGAGAAATATCATTAAATTTCTAAAAAACTGAAAAATCGACCCAAACTGATCCAAACCGACAACAACGAAAACCGATGGATATGATACTTAGTTTGATTTGATTTTAATAATTAAAAAATTAACTATATTGATTTGGTTTTGGTTTTAACCAAAACCCAACTCAAACCAACCCATAAACACCCCCTAATGGAGGATATTTTTATATCAATTCTACTAATTCAAGGGCTTTTTAGACCCTTTTCCGTTTAAACTAATTATGGATAGAGAAGAGGGGCCCAAATGCCTCACGTACCAACTAAACATACAACATACATACCTATAATTTGCTGTACGTTTAATCCCAAATTACGTGGACCAAGAAAAATAATACTCCACCAAAAAACAGTTCATCAAATTTGCAAGAAACATATCGAATCAAAAATCTTATTATGTTCTTATTTGACCAAAATTGTTGAGATCTTTGATTGGCCATGCACATGCATGCCCTCTTTTCTCAAACGATGAAAAAGGATACAATTGTTATCACACAAACGTCAAAACATTGATTTTTGTAACAAAAAAAGATATTTCTGTGTTTCACAGAATGAAAATAGTCAATTTTTCTTTTAAAAGAAAATATTACACCTAGCTTCCACTGTTCACAAAGGCAAATATTGCCAAGTTATATATGTTTTTTTCATGGAAATCATCTATTACTTCAATAAGGACATGCTATATTCAAATTAAAGGAGCATACAATATCATTTGCGATCCAACTTGGAAACACCTTTTCCCAAGAAACATCTTGAACTAAACCTACAACCTTAGCTACAATTTTTTTTTGCTAAGTTATGAGCGATGACGTTAAAATTTCAAAAACAAATATATACCAAGTCGAAGACATATTTCTAAGTATCTTCACAAGCAACATCTACATCCCATGTGGCCTTCATTCTTTTCTTCAACATATTCACCACACCTTTTGCATCACATAAACCAAGTTATTTATGTTCACCTACATAATGGCCGTGAAATTAATCCCTCATTTTCTTACTGAAGTATTCATTAATTCGACTAACCATTTACTTGCTTTCTTGGTACATTAGAACTTAGTTCTTAATCCCATGTGCAAGAAGTTGTTTTCACGAATTAAATTCATAACCTCCTGGTCACATGACAATAACTTTATCAGTTACTTTAAAGCTCTCCTTCCACTCAATCAAACATATATAAAATAATGGGGTCAGTCCAAAACTTTAGACAAATTGAATCTTCATTGGCCTCCTTGTGTAATCTGTGTGCATGTGCCTCTTGCTATTTGTCTAATTTTAGTTTGGTTGGGAGGCTCTTAATAACCAATAGGAAAGTTCAACGCATGTGTAAACGTGTAAATATAGGAAATAATATATTCGCTATTCATAATTAGAATATTTTCATATATTGTGTAAATATAATTATGATAAGACTAGAATTCCTATTTTATATAGGCTTAGGATTCCTATTTTATAAGGGATGAATATTGTACTCTATATATACCTTGATATTAATGAAAGACTCCCCAAGGGAGATTAATATCATCTAATATGGTATCAAGAGCCAAATAAACAAAACCTTAAAAAACTTTCTCTTCCACAGCCGCCGGCTGCCTCTCCTACGCCGTGGCCCTCCCAGATTTTTTTTCTGTTTTTCGGGTTTTGTTCTTCCTTTCTTCTCTTCTCTAAATGGCTATCCCTGATTCTTTCACACTTTCTGACGCCTCTACCTCCACAAATCCCACCACAAAGTATCATCTCCGTTTCACCCCGCCCTTACTGTTTCCAACATCAAGAACCATATTCCCATTATTTTTTATCAAGAAAACAGTCAGTATTCTCCCTGGGTTGAATTGTTTCGTAATCATGCATGTCTCTATAACGTGTTTGATCACATCGATGACACCATTTCGCGCCCTCCGGAGGTTGATGAGTCTACTTGGCGTCGTCTCAACGCCGACATCAAACTGTGGATTTATAGTAGTATTTCTCAGGACTTTCTTCTTACTATTATGAATCTGGCGCCGCAGCCCTTGAGTTATGGAATCGTTTGGAGGAAATATTTCAGGACAATAAGCACACCCGTTCTGTGTATTTAGAGAGCAATTTAACAATACACGTCTTGAAAACTTTTTCAATGTGATCGAGCATCGCAAGCGATTAAAGCTGCCGACGGATCAACTTCGCTGCCGACGAGCTCACATCGACACCAAACTGGTGTTACAATTGATTGCTGGCCTTCCTAAAGGTGAATATGATACTTTGACCACCATGATTCAACAGACAGATCTGTTACCCAGCTTTAACAAAGCTCGCTCGCAGTTGTTGCTCGAAGAGACTCGACGTGCAAAGCAGGATGAGCACAGTCAGAAGGCATTAGCGGTCGAAACGCGCCCTCAAGATCCAACGCAGCCAGAAAACTCTCAACCGTAGCAGGGACGCAGTGGAAAGGGTGGCAGGGGCCGCGGTAGAGGAGGTTGTGGTCGTGGCGCGGTCGCGGTCAGCGTAACCAGCGGAAGAATGTGGATCGCAGAACAAGCGGGCGCGACTCGCCGCCAATTCACACACAGTGTCGCGGCGCCCAAAGTCAGAGTCGCGGCGCCAGGTCGTAAGCTGACCGAGTCCATTCCAGCATCGAAACTACAATCCATATTCTTACCCTGGTTTATTGGGCTCGCTCCACCGCAGCGAGTCCAGCCGTAAGGTCGTTTTGCGGCCTCATCCGGCATGACACCCACTGAGTTGGGACAGACATTCAGCACCCTCTCCATGCAACAACCTGACAATACTTGGTACCTGAACTCAGACGCCACATCTCACGTCACCCAATCTGTAGGTACTATCCCTAAACTATTTAGTTTAAAACATCCTCAATATGTTACAGTTGGTAGTGGACAAAGCATTCCAGTTAAAGGGTATGGTACCTCATACACACAACCTCTTCATCCACCATTCTCTCTAAAAAACACCCTATATGCCCCACACATGATTAAGAACCTCATATTTGTCCGCCAATTTACTCATAATAATTGATGCACGATTAAATGCACACACTTTAACGCAAGTGCACGTTGTCGACTCAACTAATATAGTCTAGGTAAGACCGAATATCGTCCTCAAGGATTGGTTTTCAAGTACCGATTATCTATCCTATGGTATCTATTTGGTTAACGTAAATTGAATTTGTTGATTATAACTAACAATTATAAAGACTAATTAACTATGTGTTTACTTCAGTGATGATGGAAATAGGGCTTCCAAGTCTCCTCAACTATCCGCTTATATTACTTATTAATGCAATGAATTATGGTTCTTCTTCTTTTGGAGCTAGCAGGTTTACTAATTCGTTTATACTCCCGTTAAGGCTATATAAACACTCAACCCCAGTAGCGCTCCTTTCTACCTTTCGGTGATAAGGATGACTCTATAGGAGGATTAAGACCAAAAACCTTGTTAATCATCACGCGTCATGCGTGAAATTAGGTGGTTAAACCTCTTATTAACGCTACATAAGTAATTGAGGTATTTTCATCCTCAATCCAACCTATGTCTACCCAACTTACAGCATAGTCACAACCTCCTCCTTTCGAAGTTTGATTAGAAATCATATAAATAATGATAATGTTATACCCCGTAGTTCTGGCCATACGTGTGAGAGCGTGCGAAAGGAGTAAGACTTAAAATTTTCGAAACAAAGGTTGACGGATTGTTTCGGACGGGTTTTAGTCAACTTTGAGGCGGGTTATGACCTGGTACAGTGAGAGTTCCTAAGTATTTCAAAGGCCTAGTGCGTAGTTCGTTGAGTCTAGTTTCCAACGCAACCAACCGTTCGTCGATAGGACATCGGAGTAGGAAGTTATGGGAGTTACAAGTTCGGTCGTGATCGGACGTAAATGTGTTTGGACAAAGCGGCGAGCGCGGCCGGATGCAGGGCCGCGACGCCGGATATACTGAGGTATCGCTGAAGTTACAGAGCCACGGCGCCGGAAGTTCCATAAGTCCGCAGAAGTTTCAGCGCCGCGGCGCCGGCTGCAGGGCTGCGGCGCCGAGGCGGGAATTCTGGAGGAAAAACTGAGGAAAAATCAGATTTCTCTTTTAAAAGACCTTGGGAGGGTGACAAGTGTCCCCCCCCCATCTGATTTCTTGCATGCCTTATATTGACCAAGTCTTGAAGACTTGGCCATCCTTCAAATCTCTCTCTCTCTCTAAACTAAAGCTCTCAATTCTCTCTAAAATTCCAAGAGAAATTCTAAGTCTAAAGAAAATCTGAAAAGTTAAGGACAAGAAGGAAGCTTGTGGCTAGCTTGTAGGAGTGATTGTGGTGGTGTTCTTGGAAAAGAGGCTAGCAAAATTGTTGGAATAGTTTTGGCTAAAGCTTTAAGGTAACATCTCTTCTCTTGTGGTTAGTTATTAATGTTGCATGTGAAGAAGAAGGAACTTGTAGTAGTAAATAATGCTCTTAGAGTCTTTGCATGTAAGAAATGTGGTTTGGATATGAAAAGATTGGTTAAGAAGATATTATGAGCATGTTGTAGCCTAGAAACTACCTTAAACTTGTTGAGTTAATTGTTGTACCTTTTGGGGCAGAATTTTACGCACCCAAGTTTAGGTGTGTAATCCCCTTTGAAATGTTTGGATTGTTGAGCCTTAAATGTGGCGTTTGTATGTTGAATTCGGCCTTGAGAAAGGTGGCAAAGTGTGTAGAAACAAAGGAAATGCTGCCCAATTTTCCATAGAATTTAGTGGCTTTGAACTTAGATTATTCTACATTGAAACTAGAGGTTAATAAACGTATCATGGTTATTTTTAGGTTGACATATTACTTGCGGTAGTTTGGACTTAGCAAGTGGATTGGCCGAAGAGGTATGTAGAGCTTTCCTATCTCTTGAGCATGAGTAGTTGTATCTATGTAGTACGGTAGACGTACAAGATTTGGTATTTTCACTTGTTTTAAGTATATAAAGACTTGTTTCTTTTTAAGAAGTATAAGTCCCTTGGTTAAGGGAAAAGTATGATTTTTCTAAAGTTTAGGGTTAATATAACAACTTTATGGGAAGTTGGTTTATTAGCTTTATAAAAGGTTGATAAGAAAAGATTTACTCTAAGTAGGATAAGTAAGGACAAATGACTTGATTTATGAAAGGCAAATTGATTTTAAGGCATCAATTGCCCAAAGGTTTTATATGAAAAATAGTCATTTTTCAAGAATATAAGTATGTGGTACTTTGGGTTAAATTCCCGGATTTTCTTTTATTAAGAATGTTAGTACCTTAAGTAAACTAAAATGAGAGGGTATATGAACAAGACTAATAATAAGTTATAAGTTTTCTTAACTTATTTATGATTATGATATGATGACTGATTGAGCTAGGGTAAGAGTATATCTGAGGGGCAAGCCCCAAGATCGTTATACCACCTTCTCCAGGGTAAGAGTATGAATGAGGGGCAAGCCCCAAGATCGTCATACCACCTTCTTCAGGGTAAGAGTATATCTGAGGGGTACATCCCCAAGATCGTTATATCACCTTCTTCAGGGTAAGAGTATATCTGATCTGAGGGGTACATCCCCAAGATCGTTATACCACCTGCTTCAGGGTAAGAGTATATCTGAGGGGTAAATCCCCAAGATCGTTATACCACCTGTTGCGTGGATTTGCTACCCACGATGCGAGGAATACCTCATGCGAGTCCTATGGGCTTATGCGGGTGAAATAGTCCCATGCGGGCAGGATAGCCTATGCGAGGAGTACCTCATGCGGGTCCACAGGACCCATGCCGGTGAAATAGTCTCAGGAGTAGGATTGCTTATTGATACTACGGGCGAGGTACCCTGTTTTGATCATGAGCCTCCTATTTTTATGCAGTAATATATATATTCTTGTTACTCTCATTGTTAGTAAGGCACAGTGTACTGTATTTTGATTGTCTTTCATGACTCCAGTTTACTTTTAGACTTATGATATCATTATTACAGTATTTTCCAGTTTTACATACTTGGTACATATTAATCTTGACCTTCTTCCTGGGCCGCGTCACGCCGGTAAAGGTAGCGGTGGTGGATCCTCGTTCTTAGGATCGTTGTTCCGGTGTCAAAAGCTCCATTCCTCCGGAAGCTTATTTTTGTTGGTACGGATCTTCCCTGATGCTATAGGTATTGTGTACATTCAGGGGTATTGTCGCGCCCTTTTTCGACCGCGACATTTTAAACTCCTGCTTAAAATGCAAATGTTAGAAAATAAATAATAAAATGCTAAATAGTTTAAGAGGCTTAAAGGTTTTAAAAATGCTAAAAGGATGCTAAAATTGCAAAAGATGCTAAAGTTTAAAAGGGTGCTAAAATTTAAAAAAAAAAGTGCTAGGGATGCTAAAATGCTAAAGGGTTCGCGGAGTCGCCACCTAATTAGTTGGGTGAATTAGGACACCTAAATGTCAACTAGGTTAAAGTCAACACTAACTCCATTTTATGGTCTGCTAAACTTAATGAGATTCTGGGTAAGGGTTCTTTATTAATCTAGAGGGAAGGGATTAGACACCCTCTAAGATCCGCTAACTTGCGGTTGTCCTGCCAAACCTAGGGTAATTATTATGCTATTGAAAATGCATGTTTGAGAGATATTTTAATAGAAAGTATTTTTTGGCAAAAGATTAATAAGATTAGTGCTATAAAACGCGTGTAAAGTTTAAAGCATGCCTTAAATAATATATAATGCAAAATAGATTAATTGACTAAATGTACACATTTGCCTGCCTTGATTAGTATACCACATGCCAAAGGGGGTTTTCTTAATATATAAAAATAAGATTTCTATATGGGTGCTATAGCAAATGGGTTAGAAATCTTGAAAATAATATTATAGCTACATATGATTAATTATGCAAGTTAAGATTTAATGACAAAAATATGTCTAGACTACATGAGTAATTATGTGACTAAGTGGTTTAATTATAACTTCAGTTAAGATGATTTACTTAAAGGGGGCAAGTAAGTTTCTGATTTTAGACTCCTTACTAAGGACAACCCGAGCTCAAACTATTCTAAATATATTAATGTTAGAGAGAATGTTAAACAAATAATTACAACAAATGAATAGGGAGAGGATATGAATTAATAATGGTGACTCGAAGAATGGCGATATCCCTTCGCCGCGGTTTGGAAGTTCTGGCACAAACATATATGCACATAGATGTGGATTTTCACGTTTACTACGGTCTCGCCATGAGACTCTTCGTTGCTCCGATGCGTTTCATGCAAAAAAAAAAGATAAGGATTAGCATAGGTTCCAATCATATTAATAATGCAAGCAACTAAAACATTCGTATGCGTTTATAGGAAGGATTGGAACATGCCAAGACGAATCGGCAGCATCGAGATAAAAATGCCAGTATAATTTTAATGTGCACATGTGACTTAATTGCCTCTTAACTATGAAAGCCTAAAACGAACAGTAGACCCAACATACAGGGAAAAGTTTATAACAGCTCAACAATAAAATAATAGAATTGCCCATAACACCTAAACATTTTAATTAAAGGACTGGGCTTGCAGACTACACATTATGCAACAGATAAGGGATGGGCAGAATATCCAAACAATGTATCAATACCCTAAGACACAACAATATGCCCTCGGAAGCAGTAACAATACAATTGTAAAGGGGATGAACTCTGAACCAGCATAGCTTTCGACACTTAAGTAGATAGGAATAAATAAGAATCGATTTACATGTGACATTTATTCTAGCAATCATTTTTGTATGCGAGTATGTTTTATCCCAATTGGCCTATACATCTTCATATCAAGCATGGATTTTGGGGATGCAAGATAATCCTAATTAGCCAAGAAATATGGCATACGATATAGGCGAGGCAGAATTACACTAACAAGAACCAGATTAATATCAAGGCAGAGGAATAGATTGCGTCTCTCAGAAACGATGGTATGCCCGTTACGGAACCACCAATTCTTGATAAGAATATTAAGTTTGGAGAGAATATATGACTTAACCAAATACCAAGACATTTTTTAGTTCAAACGAAATATTTTCCGATCATTTATGAGGCCAATTCTACTTGCTTAATACTTTCTAAGACAAGACTGCATTCTTGGTATGCATAGTCACTGAATGCAAACAGGGAGTACAACATGAGAAAGTGGTACCCTGCAATTCTAACTCAACTCAGACACGAAGAGCAATCTTATATGCTAGAATGATCCATTGACAACTTGAAGGCAACAATGCAGGACAGAGCACACCAACAGTCTTATTTAGGAGACAACCAACAAGAAAATGCACCAGGGACAAAAATCATAAGGGTCGGACTAATATTGAATAGACAAGAGCTGGGATGTGCATATTTAGATAATTAGGTAACTAAAGGGGAATTTAGGGGGCTAGACAGCATATCCGTATACTTGACCCAAATGTTATTTAATCATTAAGCATACCCAGCATGCACATAATCAGTTCAGTAGGTAAATAAGATGAAATGAGGAGACAAACACTTAAAGGTAGCATTCTGCTAGAAACAACTGATCAAGTAGGAGCCATTTTATCACTACGACAAGGGGGTAGACGTATATATGCACAAATTATCTATTTCAGCAGTGGAAGATACAATATTGCCTAATTCAACCACACAACCAAAATCAGAAACATGGACACGCAAGACTTGATTCAGTTTTAATCAGAGTAGGAAACAAACATGTGCCAACAGCAGGTTACCCCAAACTATTCTGAATGCATTTACCAGTGATCTATAGCTATTAAACCAGTAACGTCAAGCATTTACCAATCAGATAACCAACTGAGAATCGATCTTCAATATATATCAAACATGCTTAAATGCGAAACTAACTGATCTAAAATTGAAACTGAAACTTGAACTGAAAGCTTTTAACACATAATTAATCCGCAAGACAATCACAACAGAAAATACAGAGTAAGACTGAGAGGGGACGAATTTACCTTCTCCGGACAGCGACCCGGGGCAGCGTATCAAGTCGTCGGTCCACTCGACGGGTTTCGGTTTTGGGATTTGCAATGCGAATGAAAGGGCGAGGTTTTGTTTGCTGGTTTTTGGCTGGAACTAAACTAAGGGGGGTTCGAACTACCTATTATTGCGATGCTAGTGGTCTAGGTGCTGAGCCCCTAATTCCCGATATTCTGCTATCCTCTGAGTTGTTGACTGCTGCTAAAGGGGGATGTCGTATCGATGTTGTGGGTTCCTCGAACCTCGTCTGTCTTTCTCCTCGCTGCCCTTTGCTCGCCAGCTGCGTGCTGCTCGACCAATGCTCTGGACTCCCGTTTCCGCTCTGCTCTGTGTTTCTTAACTGCTGCTCCAGTGTCCCCTCGATCCCCCCTTTTGCATGCGTAGCAATTCTATACTTATAGCCAGGATTGGGTTTCAATGTTGGTAAGTAATCAAGGCTGAGATTTTGGCTGAGATTTGTATCGATTTCGTACTGATTCGATGCGATTTGGACCGATAAGGTAAGGAGATGATTTGGAAGGATTTGTTAAAAAGATGGTAGGAAATCGTTTGGCTGGGTGCGTGTGGGTAAAGAAGGTAAGGGAGGCTTGATTACGCCGGATTCTCAGGCGAGAATCTCGGCTGGGCAAGGGTGAGTCTTTGGCGATCAAACTTAGGCTTAGGGTTCTTGCGTTTTTCTAGGCTTTGGACGATGAAGTGAGGTAAAGGAGTTTTGGTGAGGAAAAATAACGTTGGGCGTTGGACTCGGGGGTAGGGAATTGGGCTGGGCGTGGGTAATGGGTAATTGGGCTGGGTAGAATTAATTAGGGGTTTAATTAAGTGTTAGTCTAGCTAATTAATTCTAGGCAAGTGTATTAATAATTAATTAGTGATAACTTAAATTAACACATGTGATTAAACTAATTAGGTGCTTCATTAATCTAATTGTTATAATAAATAAATGCGGGCGTGCTATTTAATTAGTGCTTAATATTTTAGAATGCGGCGCTATTATTAAAAATCTTATTATGCGAAGTTAAATTAAAATTGAATAGAGTTTAGATTAAATTATTTAAATGCTAAATGCAAGTATGATATTTAAGAATTGTTTAAAGCTTTTATAAATGCGGTGCTATTAAATGCATGTATTAGATTAAAATTGATTTTAAATTACAAATGATTATTAATAAATGCGGCTATGCTACCTGACACGACGTCATTGCTAAATTACTTCTTTTATGTATTTATTAATTATTTAAGAATTACGACAGAGCTTGAAATCAATTAACGCGGACGCGGGACTCTAAGTGCTTAATACTCTAAGTAAGACGCGACGCCATTATTAAATTATTTATTTATGCATGTATTTATGTTTTATGTGCATTTTATTATAAAAATCCTAAAAATTATTTTACAAAATTAGTCTAATTTTATAGTTAAATGGTAGACGGGAGGGTCAAAATTGGGTGTCAGCGGTGTCCTCTTTGTATGGAGATGATGGAAGAATCTTGGACAAAGGCGTTGACTCATGCCAATTTTGTCTCGATCTTCGAAATTGCAAAAATCTTTGGCGGTAGACAATTTGTATGAAAAATCAAAATCTGTCGATGTCGAGTTATGGCGACCTTTGGGTTACCGTCGAAACACGGGGCGGGCTAGCGGACTCAAAGGTGTCGGTGTCGAGTTATGGCGACCTGAGTTACCGTGGTCAAAACACGGCGGGCTACTTAGCGGACTTAAAAATGTCGATGTCGAGTTATGATGACCAGGCTTTGGTCAAAAAGTAAAAGAATATAAGCGGCTTGAACACAGGGTGTCTTGCTATGGCTTGTGGTCTTTGGGTTCTACGGTGATGTGGGCGAGTGGGCGGCTTGTGGCGCCTGCCGTCGTTGGAAAGGTTGGCCCGACAAATTGCCGGTTATTTGTAAGAAAATCCACGTTGTGCTCACTGCTCGCATGCTAAGACTTGAACAAGCGGTTAGTGCATGCTGTTAAGGCAAAATGATGATCGTAATTTTAAAACAATGTAGCTGTGATCTGCAAAAATGTGATACTGCTTGTGTTGATGCGATGTTGTGAATCTTTGTGATTTCGTCCTTGCGCGAGCGTGTTGCGATTGTGAGCAGCGGATATGTTGTCTTTCTTTGCATTGTCCTGTATACTAAAGCTTCGAAAGAGTTAGTGCATAAGCGCTAAGGCGAATAATAAAGCATGAATGAGAAAAAATGCAATTTTGAGAAACGAGCAATCGTCCTGCGTAGATGTGATATCGCGATGATGGCGTCGTTTTTGGACTTAATGTCTTGATAACGTCGTTGCACGGGCGTCTTCTTCTTGGCGTCGTTGCGTGAGCGCAATCTTGATGGTATCGTTGCACGGACCGCAATCGCGCGTCGTTATGCGGGCGTGTTATTCTTGGCGTCGTTGCGTGACGCAATCTTGATGGTGTCGTTGCTGGACCGCAATCGCGATGATGTCGTTGCCTGGACATAATGTTGATAACGTCGTTGCTGGGCGTGTTCTTTGCTGGCGTCGTTGCGTGAAGCCTTGATGTTGATGGTGTCGTTGCTTGAACCTGATGATGATAACGTCGTTGCACGGGCGTATTCTTTGGCGTCGTTGCGTAGGCCAATCTTGATGGTGTCGTTGCTTGGACGCAATCGCGTGCGTCGTTACTGGGCGTGTTCTTCTTTGGCGTCGTTGCGTAGACTTGTTGTGCTGATAACGTCGTTACTGGGCGTGTTCTTTTTGGCGTCGTTGCGTAGACTTGATGTCTTGATGCGTCGTTGGTATGCGTGTTCTTCTTTGGCGTCGTTGCGTAAACGATCTTGATGGTGTCGTTGCACTGGACGCAATCTTGATGCGTCGTTGCACTGGGCGTATTCTTCTTTGGCGTCGTTGCGTAAGCAATCGCGATGGTGTCGTTGCTTGGACCTGATGTTAATCGTCGTTGCACTGGGCGTATTCTTCTTTGGCGTCGTTGCGTAGGCGCAATCGCGATGGTGTCGTTGCACGGACCGCAATCGCGTGCGTCGTTGCACGGGCGTCTTCTGCTTGGCGGCGTTGCGTAAACCTTGATCGCGATGGTGTCGTTGCTTGGACCGCAATCGCGTGCGTCGTTACTGGGCGTGTTCTTCTTTGGCGTCGTTGCGTGAGCGCAATCTTGATGGTGTCGTTGCTTGGACCGCAATCGCGATCGTCGTTACTGGGCGTGTTCTTCTTTGGCGTCGTTGCGTGAAGCCAATCTTGATGGTGTCGTTACTGGACCTGATGCTCATGCGTCGTTACTGGGCGTGTTCTTCTTTGGCGTCGTTGCGTGAAGCGCGTCTTGATGGTGTCGTTGTTTGGACCGCAATCGCGATAACGTCGTTGCACTGGGCGTATTCTTCTTTGGCGTCGTTGCGTGGCCAATCGCGATGGTGTCGTTGCACTGGACACAATCGCGTGCGTCGTTACTGGGCGTATTCTGCGGCGTCGTTGCGTGAAGCCTTGATGACAATCGCGTCGCGTCGTTACTGGGCGATGTTCTTCTTTGGCGTCGTTGCGTAAGCGCAATCTTGATGGTGTCGTTGCTGGACACAATGCGTGCGTCGTTGCACGGGCGTATTCTTCTTTGGCGTCGTTGCGTGAGCGCGTCTTACTGATGGTGTCGTTGCTTGGACGCAATCGCGTCGCGTCGTTACTGGGCGATATTCTTCTTTGGCGTCGTTGCGTAAGCGCAATCTTGATGGTGTCGTTGCTTGGACGCAATCGCGTGCGTCGTTGCACTGGGCGTGTTCTTTTGGCGTCGTTGCGTGGCGCAATCTTGATGGTGTCGTTGCTTGGACCGCAATCGCGATACGTCGTTGCTGGGCGTATTCTTCTTTGGCGTCGTTGCGTGAAGCGAATCGCGATGGTGTCGTTGCTTGGACACAATCACGTCTGCGTCGTTTCTGGGCGTATTCTTCTTTGGCGTCGTTGCGTGAAGCGCCAATCTTGATGGTGTCGTTGCTGGACACGCGATGTGCGTCGTTGCACTGGGCGTCTTCTGCTGGCGTCGTTGCGTAGGCATCTTGATGGTGTCGTTACTGGACGCAATCTGATCGCGTCGTTATGCGGGCGTATTCTTCTTGGCGTCGTTGCGTGAAGCGCAATGCGATGGTGTCGTTACACTCGTTACTCGTTGCTGGGCGTATCTTTGCGCTCGTGTAGAGTAAATGCTCCGCAAGCTAAACGAAAAAGCGTTAGTGTATACTGTTTAAGCGAAATGATAAATGTATATGAGAAGTGCAATTTTATGGGTTGAGATGTCCTCACGTCGCTGGTGAATCGAGATGTTGTCCTTGCGGACATGTTCAACGCCATGACATGACAGTGCCATGATGCCGCTGGCGTGTGTGATCGTGGGTTGCAAATTTGGCTTTATGCAGGGATTGATCGCGCTAGGTTTTGTTGCGGAACTTGAACTTTGGTTATTGATTGTTGATGCCGCTACTGCTGCTGCTTTGCTTTGCTGCGGACTTTGGATTGTTGTCATCCTCTGCCTTTCTTATACGCGTCTGAAGAAACCTTCGCGTATTTTATTTACTATTGCACTTTCTGCTTACATTAATATGAAGAACCTGCGCTCAAGAAAATTTGTGAGTTTTGGGGAAATTCGATTCGTATCGACCGCGCGCCTTGTTCCTTGATATCGCGTGCACGGCTGTTTGGACTTACAATCCACATGCAGTTTCCTACATGGTCGGTTTTGAAAAGATTATACGGCTGCGTGGGTCTCGATGTAGTTGCTTGTATGTAGTGATGTTTGGGCCTTGATTTGGCTGTAGAGTTGCGAGGTGCTCGATCGGATCTATCTTTGCTTTTCTTTTACGAGACCCTGCTTTTATAGGAACGAAGGCGAGTTCAGGCTCGTTCATCGGATGCCCTTGAATCGGTCATGTCGCTGGACCGTGCCTTTGGTTTTGTGAAGTATTGATGCTCTGTCATTGCTTAGTCAAATACAAATCGACCTTTGGGGGAGATGATAAATCTTTCTAAAAATGCAACAAATGGTGTTAGCATAAAGCACATAATTTGCAGGTATGTAGCAGATATATTGCACATAGCACATTGAGCGTTTCCTAACATGCGGGGACCTCTTTATGCGGAGGTAAGCCTAAGCGTCACTTATGCGAGATTATGGCCAGTTTGTCCAAGTCGTCCAACTATAATGCCTTTGTTGGAAATGGCGACCAAATGACGGTGCACTTTTCCCAATTTCGGCATGTCATGATTGGGTTTGGATTTATGCATCATTGTCACGCTACATAATATCTTTGGTTGGTCGTTGGGTTGAGAAACCCGTCGACAAGTTTAGTGTCTTCTTAATTGTGGTGTCGATGCCAGGCCGAAGCCACCTAAGGTAAATGCATGTGCCACTAGAATAAAGGGTGGTATAGCTCTATCTTAAGTTTTAAGATTTGGCTTTCTTGGGCCTTGAGTTCTGGCGGACAACTCGAGTGAAAGGCTACGCGGTGATCGAGCGAACCGATCTAACTCAGCGCGGTATGACTCTCCTAAAATTTGGATATTTTTGAAAGAAATTTGCGGGTGCTTGAAGCACACGTAGCGTGAGTGTGTGATAGTGTGAATTTTTCAGAGTGGAAGAAATATGAGCGGAATGCCAGTTTAAGGAAAGCAGTAAAGCAGGTAGCAAAAAACAAAATACAATACCCAAAAATTAAATGCAAAATAATTGCCAAATAATAACCCTAGGTCTGTTGTGGTTAAGAACCTAAATTCCCGATTAGATCGCCATTTACATCGCGCTTTTTGTGCGACATTTTAAACTCCTGCTTAAAATGCAAATGTTAGAAAATAAATAATAAAATGCTAAATAGTTTAAGAGGCTTAAAGGTTTTAAAAACAAAATACAATACCCAAAAATTAAATGCAAAATAATTGCCAAATAATAACCCTAGGTCTGTTGTGGTTAAGAACCTAAATTCTCAATAGTCGCCATTTACATCGCCCTTTTTGTATGACATTTTAAACTCCTGCTTAAAATGCAAATGTTAGAAAATAAATAATAAAATGCTAAATAGTTTAAGAGGCTTAAAGGTTTTAAAAATGCTAAAAGGATGCTAAAATTGCAAAAGATGCTAAAGTTTAAAAGGGTGCTAAAATTTAAAAAAAAAAGTGCTAGGGATGCTAAAATGCTAAAGGGTTCGCGGAGTCGCCACCTAATTAGTTGGGTGAATTAGGACACCTAAATGTCAACTAGGTTAAAGTCAACACTAACTCCATTTTAGTGCGCTAAACTTAATGAGATTAGGTAAGGGTTCTTTATTAATCTAGAGGAAGGGATTAGACACCTGCAAGATCAGCTAACTTACGGTTGTCTGCCAAACCTAGGGTAATTATTATGCTATTGAAAATGCATGTTTGAGAGATATTTTAATAGAAAGTATTTTTTGGCAAAAGATTAATAAGATTAGTGCTATAAAACGCGTGTAAAGTTTAAAGCATGCCTTAAATAATATATAATGCAAAATAGATTAATTGACTAAATGTACACATTTGCCTGCCTTGATTAGTATACCACATGCCAAAGGGGGTTTTCTTAATATATAAAAATAAGATTTCTATATGGGTGCTATAGCAAATGGGTTAGAAATCTTGAAAATAATATTATAGCTACATATGATTAATTATGCAAGTTAAGATTTAATGACAAAAATATGTCTAGACTACATGAGTAATTATGTGACTAAGTGGTTTAATTATAACTTCAGTTAAGATGATTTACTTAAAGGGGGGCAAGTAAATTTCTGATTTTAGACTCCTTACTAAGGACAACCCGAGCTCAAACTATTCTAAATATATTAATGTTAGAGAGAATGTTAAACAAATAATTACAACAAATGAATAGGAGAGGATATGAATTAATAATGGTGACTCGAAGAATGGCGATATCCGCCGCGCGGTTTGGAAGTTACGGCACAAACATATATGCACGTAGATGTGGATTTTCACGTTTACTACGGTCTCGCCATGAGACTCTTCGTTGCTCCGATCGTTTCATGCAAAAAGAGATAAGGATTAGCATAGGTTCCAATCATATTAATAATGCAAGCAACTAAAACATTCGTATGCATTTATAGGAAGGATTGGAACATGCCAGGGCGAATCAGCGATGCGTAGATAAAAATGCGGTATAATTTTAATGTGCACATGTGACTTAATTGCCTCTTAACTATGAAAGCCTAAAGCGAGCAGTAGACCCAACATACGGGGAAAAGTTTATATGACTCAACAATAAAATAATAGAATTGCCCATAACACCTAAACATTTTAATTAAAGTGGGCTTGCGGACTACACATTATGCAGAGATAAGGGATGGGCGAATATCCAAACAATGTATCAATACCCTAAGACACAACAATATGCCCTCGGGCGTGCAATACAATTGTAAAGGGGATGAACTCTGAACCAGCATAGCTTTCGACACTTAAGTAGATAGGAATAAATAAGAATCGATTTACATGTGACATTTATTCTAGCAATCATTTTTGTATGCGATTATTTTTTATCCCAATTGGCCTATACATATTCATATAAAGCATGGATTTTGGGTATGCAAGATAATCCTAATTAGCCAAGAAATATGGCATACGATATAGGCGGCGTAATTACACTAACAAGCAGTTAATATCAAGGCGGAGGAATAGAATGCGTCTGCGAAGCGATGGTATGCCAGATTACGGAACCACGAATTCTTGATAAGAATATTAAGTTTGGAGAGAATATATGACTTAACCAAATACCAAGACATTTTTAGTTCAAGCGAAATATTTTCCGATCATTTATGAGGCGATTCTACTTGCTTAATACTTTCTAAGACAAGACTGCATTCTTGGTATGCATAGTCACTGAATGCAAACAGGGAGTACAACATGAGAAAGTGGTACCCTGCAATTCTAACTCAACTCAGACACGAAGAGCAATATTATATGCTAGAATGATCCATCGACAACTTGAAGGCAACAATGCAGGACAGAGCACACCAACAGTCTTATTTAGGAGACAACCAACAAGAAAATGCACCAGGGACAAAAATCATAAGTCGGACTAATATTGAATAGACAAATTTGTAGGATGTGCATATTTAGATACTTAGGTAACTAAAGGGAATTTAGGGGCTAGGCAAAGATATCAGTATACTTGACCCAAATGTTATTTAATCATTAAGCATACCAGATGCGCATAATCGATTCGATGGTAAATAAGATGAAATGAGAGACAAACACTTAAAGGTAGCGATTCGCTAGAAACAGTGATCAAGTAAGAGCCATTTTATCACCACGACAAGGGGGTAGACGTATATATGCACAAATTATCTATTGCAGCAGTGGAAGATACAATATTGCCTAATTCAACCACACAACCAAAATCAGAAACATGGACACGCAAGACTTGATTCAGTTTTAATCAGAGTAGGAAACAAACATGTGCAACAATGCGGTTACTGAAACTATTACGAATCGTTTACGGTGATCTATAGCTATTAAACCAGTAACGTCAAGCATTTACCAATCAGATAACCAACTGAGAATCGATCTTCAATATATATCATACATGCTTATATGCGAAACTAACTGATCTAAAATTGAAACTGAAACTTGAACTGAAAGCTTTTAACACATAATTAATCCGCAAGACAATCACAACAGAAAATACAGAGTAAGACTGAGAGGGGACGAATTTACCTTCTCGGACTGACCGGCGGCGTATCAAGTCGTCGGTCCACTCGACGGGTTTCGATTTTGGGATTTGCAATGCGAATGAAAGAGGCGAGGTTTTGTTTCTGGTTTTGGTGGAACTAAACTAAGGGGTTCGAACTACCTATTATTGCGATCTTGGTGGTCTAGGTCTTTGAGCCACAATTCCGATATTCGCTATCCTCACGAGTTGTTGATCTTTGCTAAAGGAGGATGTCGTATCGATGTTGTGGGTTCCTACGAACCTGCATGCTCTCTTTCTCCTGCTTTGTGCCCTTGCTCGCCAAGTGCGTGCTCGACCAATGCTCGACTCCGTTCGCTCGCTCTGTGTTTCTTAACCGCTCGGTGTCCTCGATCCCCTTTTGCATGCGTAGCAATTCTATACTTATAGCGAGTTGGGTTTCAATGTTGGTAAGTAATCAGTGAGATTTTGGCTGAGATTTGTATCGATTTCGTACTGATTCGATGCGATTTGGACCGATAAGGTAAGGAGATGATTTGGAAGGATTTGTTAAAAAGATGGTAGGAAATCGTTTGGCTGGGTGCGTGTGGGTAAAGAAGGTAAGGTAGTCTATATTACTCCGGATTCTCAGGCGAGAATCTGGTGGCAAGGGTAGTCTTGTGGCGATTGAAACTTAGGCTTAGGGTTCTTGCGTTTTTTCTAGGCTTTGGACGATGAAGTGAGGGTAAAGGAGTTTTGTGGGCTGAGGGAAAAATAACGTTGGGCGTTGGGCTTGCGGGTAGAGGGGAATTGGGCCTGCGCTGGGCGTGGGTAATGGGTAATTGGGCTGGGTAGAATTAATTAGGGGTTTAATTAAGTGTTAGTCTAGCTAATTAATTCTAGGCAAGTGTATTAATAATAAATTAGTGATAACTTAAATTAACACATGTGATTAAACTAATTAGGTGCTTCATTAATCTAATTGTTATAATAAATAAATGCGGGCGTGCTATTTAATTAGTGCTTAATATTTTAGAATGCGGCGCTATTATTAAAAATCTTATTATGCGAAGTTAAATTAAAATTGAATAGAGTTTAGATTAAATTATTTAAATGCTAAATGCAAGTATGATATTTAAGAATTGTTTAAAGCTTTTATAAATGCGGTGCTATTAAATGCATGTATTAGATTAAAATTGATTTTAAATTACAAATGATTATTAATAAATGCGGCTATGCTGCGACACGCGTCATTGCTAAATTACTTCTTTTATGTATTTATTAATTATTTAAGAATTACGACAGAGCTTGAAATCAATTAACGCGGACGCGGGACTCTAAGTGCTTAATACTCTAAGTAAGACGCGACGCCATTATTAAATTATTTATTTATGCATGTATTTATGTTTTATCGCTGCATTTTATTATAAAAATCCTAAAAAATTATTTTACAAAATTAGTCTAATTTTATAGTTAAATGACTGGACGGGAGGGTCAAAATTGGGTGTCAACAGGTATGGCGGGGCCCTGTCCCGCCACAGTTGTTATCCTTAGAGGTCTGTGGTCACGTATGTGTTTTAGGCTGTAAGAACAAGTTGTACTGCTAGACTTTTTGTTAAGTACGTTTTTATGGAAGGCAGCCTTATCGGCTGGCCAGTGATGATTACCTTTTTATAAGTTATGTGTTATGTATGTTTCGCTGTTATTCTCTGATGTATACGGACGGTACCGGTAGGGTACCGATCGCGACCGAGGTCGATTCGCGACAAAAGTGGTATCAGAACAGTTAGTCCTCGGAAAGTGTCTACAGACCGTGTCTAGTAGAGTCTTGATTATCGGTGTGTCTTGCACCACATCTATAATCAGGAGGCTGCGGGACATTTAGGATTGGTTTCCATTCTTTCACTCTAAGATCGTGCAATAGAGCTGAGTTATAGGTTGAACCTCCTCTGATGTTTTCCTTTATGTATCAGTTATGCCTCCACGCAAGGCAATCGCGGCCCAGAAGGGCAAGGCAGCTGAGGTCGCTAGTGGGACGCGGAGGTCAAGAGCGAGCCAGATCCTTACCGAGAGATGATGTTTGGCGGCGAGTTCCACGGCGTCGCCCGACCTTAGCGAGTTCGAGGCGGCGGCGGCTCACGAGACCGCGATGAGGCTCGATCCAGCGATCGGTGAGTATAGAGATTACGGGGAACAGATCCGCTTATTGACCAGCATAGTGGCGGCGGCAGCGAGGCGGCGGCCAACCACAGAGCCGACGGTTACGGATTGGGATTTCCTAGGTTGTCATCCACCCGAGTTCTATGGTTCGAGATTCGAGGAGGATCCGCGAGTTTATCGCGGCGATTCTGACGGACCGTGCAGTCTTAGGGCCTCGGACATCGAGTCCGTTATACTAGCTTCTACAGGTTCTGCGACATTGCGTTGAACTGGTTTGAGTCATGGGTATTGTCGAGGGGTGAGGATGCCCTTCCAGCTGTTTGGGAGGAGTTCACAGAGGCTTTCCTGGATCACTTCTTACCTCCTGGGATGAGGAGAGCCCGCGTAGATAGATTCTTGACTATGAGGCAGAACGGGAGGACTATCAGAGAGTACAGCCTGGAGTTTGACTCCTTGGCCAGGTATGCACACACCATTGTAGCTGACATGGCAGACAAGGTTCATCGATATGTGATGGGGTTAGACCGTCATATGATTACTGCATGCTTGGGGGTGGCTCTTGGCGAGGATGGATATTGCCAGATGCGGCGTTAGCGCGAGGATTGAGGCGAGATAGGCGGGATCGGCTAGATTTAGGCCAGCCAAGAGGCAGGACAGCAGGTCTCGAGGCGATTTTGGCGGCGGCCTCGGCCGAACTAGGTCCACATTTGGCCCGGCCTGAGTGCTCCTTCAATTTTCTCGGCGAAGTTACGATCACCGGTTATTCGAGGCCGGTCAGGGCTCTAGGACCTCGGGGTTTCAGGGAAGCAGAGACCGTCACCAATAGAGACCACCCTCATCTCGGTGCGTTCGATGCGGTAGGTCTCATCCGGGCGAGTGTCGTATGGGTTCGGGAGCTTGTTACTCTTGTGGCCAGCATGACCATCAGAAGAGGGATTGTCCGTCTTTGGCAGCGGGGGTGTTATGGTTCAACCAACGGTCGATTCTTTGGATCTTCGTCTTGGTGGTGAGACTCCGGAGGCGGTACTCACGGCGCAAAGCCACGGCGAGGTCGTGGTAGAGGTCGATTCTAGCGGTCCTCGAACCGCATCTATGCTATGTCGGTATCGAGGACCGGAGGCGTCACGGATGTAAATCGCAGTACATTGTCGGTTCTTCTTGTGATGTATATGCTTTGATAGATCCAGGTTCTACATTGTCTTATATATCTCCTCATATTGATAGAATAGGGATAGAGCAGAGTCCATAAGACCTTTTGAGGTGGCTACGCGATGAGTGATTCGGTGGTAGCCGAGCCGATATATAGAGCTTGCCGGTGTTGTAGGCGATCGTCGGACTCTGGGAAACTTGATAGAGTTGGATATGTGAACTTTGATGTGATTATGGGTATGGATTTGCTAGCGTCTTGCTATGCCAATGTGGTGTAGAGAGAGATTAGTTCGATTCGGTTTCTGGTGGCGGTTGCTCAGTGGAAGGGGAATACTGCGTCGCCAAGGGGTAGGTTTATTTCTTACCTCAAGGCTAGGAAGATGGTGCGGAAAGGGTATATCTACCATATGGTTCGGGTATTCGATACTGAGGCTGAGATACCGGACCTTCAGTCAATTCCGGTCGTTAGAGAGTTTCCCGACGTATTCCCAGACAAGCTTCCGGGTATCCCTCCTGAGAGGGAGGTTGAGTTTTGCATTGATTTGGCACCAGATACTCGACCGATATCTATTCCGCCATACAGGATGGCACCTGCCGAGTTGAAGGAATTGAAAGACCAGCTGAAGGACTTGTTGGAGAAGGGCTTTATCAGGCCAAATGTTTCTCCCTGGGGAGCACCAGTGTTATTTGTAAAGAAGAAGGATGGGACGCTGCGCATGTGTATTGATTACAGGCAGCTGAACAAGGTAACTATCCAGAACAGATATCCTCCCGGGATTGGCGATTTGTTTGACCAGTTGCAGGGTGCAAGGTGTTTTTCCAAGATAGACCTGCGGTCTGGTTATCATCAGGTGCGAGTTAGAGAGACAGATATCCCAAAGACTACATTCAGGACCCGGTATGGGCACTATGAGTTTAGGGTGATGTCGTTCGGATTGACCAACGCTCCAGCAGTATTCATGGATTTGATGAACAGGGTGTTCAAGCTATTCTTGGATATGTTCGTTATAGTTTTCATTGACGATATCTTGGTTTATTCGCGCACAGAGCAGGAGCATACAAATCATTTGAGGACGGTATTGGGAGTCCTCCGAGACCGGCAGTTGTATGCCAAGTTCTTGAAGTGCGAGTTAGTTAGCGTCGGTGGCTTTCTTAGGACATGTTATCGGGTAGATGGTATTCGGGTTGTCTGATGAAGATTGAAGCGATCGAAGACTTGGCGGACCACTACACCGACGGAGGTGCGCAACTTTTTGGGCCTTGCGGGTTATTATCGGAGGTTTGTGGAGAAGTTTGCTTCCATATCAGCACATTTGACTAAGCTGACTCAGAAAGCAGCTATGTTCCGGTGGACGGATACTTGTGAGGAAAGTTTCTAGTTGCTAAAGGAGAAATTGACGACCGCCCCAGTTCTTACTCTTCCAGAGGGTTTAGATGGATATGCGATTTATTGTGACGCGTCAGGTGTCGGGCTTGGGTGCATGCTAATGCAGCACGATAAGGTTATAGCGTACGCATCTCGACAGGTTAGAAAGCATGAAAAGAACTATCCCACACATGACTTGGAGTTGGCAGCAGTGATTCATGCCTTGAAGATCTGGAGACACTATTTATATGGAGTTCATGTGGACATTTACGGACGCAAGAGTCTCGGTATATCTTCGGCGGAGGAGCCGAACTGCGGCAGTCACGGTGGTTGGAGCGCCAGGATTACGATGTTGATATTCTATACCGCGGGGAAGGCGATGTGGTTGCAGATGCCCTTAGTCGCAGATCGATGGGTAGTCTATCTGATGTTCAGCCAGAGAAAAGGGATATGGTCCGAGAGTTACATCAGCTAGCGAGCCTTGGGGTTCGTTTGGTTGATTCTGATAGTGATGGAGTTCGGGTTCGAGAGGTTGCCAAGTCTTCCATCGTCGAGGAGGTGAAGAGGCGACAGTATGAGGATCCGATTATGGTACGGTATCGGGATGCCGCTTTTGAAAGAAGAAATCTATTTGAGGTAGCCGGATGGGGTGTTAAGATTTGAGGGCGGTTGTGTGTTCCCGATGTAGCGAGACTTCGTCGGATTAGGAGGCACGCGGTGCTCGTTATTCTATTCATCCGGTCGACTAAGATGTATCATGACCTCGGATCGTGTATTGGTGGGATGGCACGAAGAGGGGCGTTGCGGAGTTCGTGGCGCAGTGCCCGAATTGTCAGCAGGTCAAAGTTGAGCACCAGAAGCCCGGTGGGCTGTTGCAGGCTATTGATATTCCGACTTGGAAGTGGGAGGTGGTAAATATGGATTTTATTACAGGGTTACCTTCCACTAAGAGAGCATGATTCCATTTGGGTTATCGTCGACGGTGTGAAATCGGCCCATTTTCTTCGATCGGGGCGACTTTTGGCGAGGATTATGCTAGGCGTATATCGGGAGATTGTGAGGCTGCGGGGTGCTGTATCGATTATTTCGATAGAGAGCGGTTCACGGCTAACTGAGGTCTTTCCGAAGGGATTAGGGACCAGTGAGTCTCGACGACGTTTCATCCTCGGGCCAAGCGGACGACAAGTCGCGCACTATCCGAACAACGAGGATATGTTGCGGGCTTGTGTTATTGATTTCAGGGGTAGCTGGGAGGATCATCTGCCTCTCGTGGAGTTTGCTTATAATAACAACTACCATTCTAGTATTCAGATGGCGCCTTATGAGGCCTTTTATGGAAGGAAGTGCAGGTCGCCGATAGGCTGGTTCGAGGTGGGAGAAGTTGATTAGTCGGGCGGACTTGGTTGTGACGATGGATAAGGTGGAGCTTATCCGGAGGCGGTTATTGTCATTTCGAGTCGGCCGAAGTCGTATCACGGATCATCGGCGACACTGGAGTTTGAGGTTGATGATTGGGTCTTTACGAAGGTGTCATCCATGAAGGCGTGATGAGATTTAGGAAGAAGGAAACTTAGTGATATACGTTGGGCGTGTCATTGTCGTAGAGTGGGCAAGGTTGCTTATGAGTTAGATCTGCCGTCCGATTTGGAGGCGGTACATCCAGTTTTCCATGTGTCTATGTTGCGGAAATGTATTGGAGACCCATCTAGAGTGCACCCGATTCATGATGTCTAGGTGACAGAGGAGTTATCGTATGAGGAGAGTCCCATAGCGATACTCGATCGTCAGGTTAGGCGACTTCGGACGAAGGACGTGGCTTCCGTCAAGGTATTATGGCGAAACGAGAACAGGGAGGAGATGACGTGGGAAGCAGAGGATGACATGATGAAGAAGTATCCTCACTTATTTCCTATACCTCCAGGTTACCTACTTCTTACTTGATAGTTTTTAATTGGAAATTTTTCTTGAGTATTGTTGTGGCTTGTTGAGCATCTTTTATTGCAAAAAGAATAGCTAAGAGGGTCTATGTCGATATTGTGATTTGAGTAAGCCTAGAAGGAACATTCGGGATGAATGTTTCTAAGGGGGGGGAGAATGTTATACCCCGTAGTTCTGGCCATACGTGTGAGAGCGTGCGAAAAGAGTAAGACTTAAAATTGTCGAAAGAAAGGTTGACGGATTGTTTCGGACGGGTTTTAGTCAACTTTGAGGCGGGTTATGACCTGGTACAGTGAGAGTTCCTAAGTATTTCAAAGGCCTAGTGCGTATTTGGTTGAGTCTAGTTTCCAACGCAACCAACCGTTCATCGATAGGACATCGGAGTAGGAAGTTATGGGAGTTACAAGTTCGGTCGTGATCGGACGAAATGTGTTTGGACAAAGCGGCAGTGTGGCGCCGGATGCGAGGGCGCGCGCCGGATATCTTGAGGTATCGCTGAGATTCTAGTCGCGGCGGGAAGCGGGCGCGGCCGGAAGTGTAAGTCCGCAGAAGTTTCAGCGCCGCGGCGCCGAGGCGGGAATTCTGGCGGATAAACTGAGGAAAAATCAGATTTTTCTTTTAAAAGACCTTGGGAGGGTGACAAGTGTCCCCCCCCCCCCCCATCTGATTTCTTGCATGCCTTATATTGACCAAGTCTTGAAGACTTGGTCATCCTTCAAATCTCTCTCTCTCTCTAAACTAAAGCTCTCACTTCTCTCTAAAATTCCAAGAGAAATTCTAAGTCTAAAGAAAATCTGAAAAGTTAAGGATAAGAAGGAAGCTTGTGGCTAGCTTGTAGGAGTGATTGTGGTGGTGTTCTTGGAAAAGAGGCTAGCAAAATTGTTGGAAATTTTTTGGCTAAAGCTTTAAGGTAACATCTCTTCTCTTGTGGTTAGTTATTAATGTTGCATGTGAAGAAGAAGGAACTTGTAGTAGTAAATAATGCTCTTAGAGTCTTTGCATGTAAGAAATGTGGTTTGGATATGAAAAGATTGGTTAAGAAGATATTATGAGCATGTTGTAGCCTAGAAACTACCTTAAACTTGTTGAGTTAATTGTTGTACCTTTTGGGGCAGAATTTTACGCACCCAAGTTTAGGTGTGTAATCCCCTTTGAAATGTTTGGATTGTTGAGCCTTAAATGTGGCGTTTGGATGTTGAATTCGGCCTTGAGAAAGGTGGCAAAGTGTGTAGAAACAAAGGAAATGCTGCCCAATTTTTCATAGAATTTAGTGACTTTGAACTTAGATTATTCTACATTGAAACTAGAGGTTAATAACGTATCATGGTTATTTTTAGGTTGACATATTACTTGCGCTAGTTTGGACTTAGCAAGTGGATTGGCCGAAGAGGTATGTAGAGCTTTCCTATCTCTTGAGCATGAGTAGTTGTATCTATGTAGTACGGTAGACGTACAAGATTTGGTATTTTCACTTGTTTTAAGTATATAAAGACTTGTTTCTTTTTAAGAAGTATAAGTCCCTTGGTTAAGGGAAAAGTATGATTTTTCTAAAGTTTAGGGTTAATATAACAACTTTATGGGAAGTTGGTTTATTAGCTTTATAAAAGGTTGATAAGAAAAGATTTACTCTAAGTAGGATAAGTAAGGACAAATGACTTGATTTATGAAAGACAAATTGATTTTAAGGCATCAATTGCCCAAAGGTTTTATATGAAAAAGAGTCATTTTTCAAGAATATAAGTATGTGGTACTTTGGGTTAAATTCTCGGATTTTCTTTTATTAAGAATGTTAGTACCTTAAGTAAACTAAAAGGAGAGGGTATATGAACAAGACTAATAATAAGTTATAAGTTTTCTTAACTTATTTATGATTATGATATGATGACTGATTGAGCTAGGGTAAGAGTATATCTGAGGGGCAAGCCCCAAGATCGTTATACCACCTTCTCCAGGGTAAGAGTATAAATGAGGGGCAAGCCCCAAGATCGTCATACCACCTTCTTCAGGGTAAGAGTATATCTGAGGGGTACATCCCCAAGATCGTTATACCACCTTCTTCAGGGTAAGAGTATATCTGAGGGGTACATCCACAAGATCGTTATACCACCTTCTTCAGGGTAAGAGTATATCTGAGGGGTACATCCCCAAGATCGTTATACCACATGCTTCAGGGTAAGAGTATATCTGAGGGGTAAATCCCCAAGATCGTTATACCACCTGTTGCGTGGATTTGCTACCCACGATGCGAGGAATACCTCATGCGAGTCCTATGGACTTATGCGGGTGAAATAGTCCCATGCGGGCAGGATAGCCTATGCGAGGAGTACCTCATGCGGGTTCACAGGACTCATGCGGGTGAAATAGTCCCAGGAGTAGATTTGTTTATTGATACTACGGGCGAGGTACCCTGTTTTGATCATGAGCCTCCTATTTTTATGCAGTAATATATATATACTTGTTACTCTCATTGTTAGTAAGGCACAGTGTACTGTATTTTGATTGTCTTTCATGACTCCAGTTTACTTTTAGACTTATGATATCATTATTACAGTATTTTCCAGTTTTACATAATTGGTACATATTGTGTACTGACCCCCTTCCTCGGGGGTTGCGTTCATGCCGCAGGTAAGGGTAAGCAGGTGGTGGATCCTCATTCTTAGGATCGTTGTTCCGGTGTCAGAAGCTCCATTCCTCCGGAAGCTTATTTTTGTTGGTACGGATCTTCCCCGATGCTATAGGTATTGTGTACATTCAGGGGTATGGCGGGGCCCTGTCCTGCCACAGTTGTTATCCTTAGAGGTATGTGGTCACATATGTGTTTGTTTTGTAAGAACAAGTTGTCTCGCTAGACTTTTAGTTAGAAATGCGTTTTTATGGAAGCGACCTTATCGGTGGCGATGATGATTACCTTTTTATAAGTTATGTGTTATGTATGTTCATTGCTATTCTCGATGTATACTGCGAGGTACCGGTAAGTACGATCAGCGGCCCCGGGGTCGGGTCGTGACAGATAATTAGTGATCAATTAATTACCAAGCATTCAAAGCAACTATTAGATAAATCTCAACAATAAGAAGAACAACCATAAACATGCATTAACTCATAAAATAAGGTTCAAGTGAATTGACATGGCAAACCCTATATTAGAATTAGTTCCTAGCCATAGACATGACAAGAACTAATTCAATATCCAATATAAAAACTGAAATAAAGTAAAAGAAAGAAAAGAAAAATACTTAAGAATGAGTCTCCAAGCCTTCTAGCATCCAAGGGTTGTGTTGTGGAATATTTACAAGATGGATTGGTGGATGGATGGATGTAGAATGGTGAATGGTGGAATGGAGAATGAATTCTTCTAATGATGTAGAGACTATTTAAAGACCAAGAATCCTTTAGGTGAAGGGTTGAGGATTTGTAAGTAGGAAAAGTTATTAGAATCCTTTTAGGTAAGGGTTTTAAGGTAGGAAAAGTTATCCCTTTAGGTAGGAAAAGTTATCCCCTTAGGATTCTGAAAACATGTCAAATTCGACCCAGAACTTCATAAATCCCGCGTCGGCGCTGGCCTGATCTGGCGCGGCGCTGAAAATCAGCGACTCGGGACTTTCGGCCGCATCGGCCAGCGGCGCTGCGCGACGTCGCGACTCGGTGGCGTTTTTAGTGATTCGTTTCGTCGTCCTTTTTTCGTCCGGACTTCGCCTGATCTCCTCTATAATTCCCGGAACTTCTTAGACTTCATTTCTTGGCCCTTTTTGTGTGTAATTCCTCTCATTTATGCTCATTTCATCTCTTTTTCGCCATTTCTCCATTTTTGACCGCTGTGACACAAAAGAAAGGAAAACGACCCTAATACTATACTAAACATAAATGAAATGAGTAAAATACTAACTAAAAATGACTCAAAAAGTGTATATAAAATACATCGATCAAATATCCCCAAACTTAATATTTGCTCGCCCCGAGCAAAGATCAAAAGAAAGAAATAAAGACACAAGAAAAAAAGAAACTAAAAAGACTCAACGACATTAATCACTTTGCTGCATTGTTGTTACTTAGAAAAATATGAAGGTTAGCAGAATAATATGCAGGAACATATAGCATGAATATTTAGCATTCTAAACACTCAAGTCAGATATTTCGCAAATTCACTTCAATCATGCTCAATGGAAGTAAAAATATCTAACTATGCATGTCAATTTCAAAATCCTATGGCCTGTTCACTTGCTATTCTCCACTAATCATGGATACACATATTAGAGATCTTCAGGGCTTTTCAGGGTTGTAATGTAGGCTTAGGCAGGGGTAGGTAAAAATAGGCATTTAGGCTCAATTTACGTACCATAAGCTCTTTTTCTTTCAACTTTTCTCTTTTCTTTTTATTCTCTTTTTCACTTCATACCTATCTTTCCCCTCTTTTGTTTTGAGAGAATGAGGTGTATGATGAATAACAGGCACCCCCAAACTTAGGCTTTTGCCTATTTATTATTACTTTTTCATTGGGGTGCATCAAAATTGTTTACTCTCTTTTGTCTCTTTTTCAACACTTTATATTCCAAACATCTCAATTTTTCACTTATGGCACAAGTATGAAATTATAGGGTGTCAAAGAAAGGTCTTATTTTTAGGCTCAAAGGGACTGACTAGGGATATAATTTGACTGTCAGGGATAGACAAAGAATGGTAAGAAAGAGCTAACAAAGAAATGCATGAGTCATCTCCCTAACATGCATATCCTAACTATTTCGCCTCAAATAGCAAGCAAGCAGACACATATGTTTAATCACTAACAATGCATAAATCAAGCAAGATACCACAAATAGTTCGATTTTTATGAATTTTTGGCATATCTATCCTAAGTGTTCAGATGGTTGCTTCTAATTCCACTACATTATTCCACTTTACTTCACTATGCGTTTCAAGTAACTACAACATGCATGATCTTAAAAACAAAAATATGACTCAAACAAAATACTCAAAAAAAATACCAAAACAAATAAAAAAGACTCAAAAACAATAAAACATCCCCCCAAACTTAAATCACACATTGTCCCCAATGTGTGCACGACTCAAAAAAATATGGACAACTTACTGACACAACACAGCGGTCATAACGAGTGCAGGAGGAAAAATTACAAATTTGCACGGAATCGAGTTTACGAACTTTCGTCGCGGCCTCAGAATCAGCCGCATGGCTCCATGTTCGTGGCTCTCTGAGTTACATCGTGCGCATTGTTTACGGAGTTGACGATGGCTTTTTCCTTTTTTAGCGTTTTTGCTCCTTTTTCCTCGGTTTTAGCTTTCAGTCCACCTGTCATCCAACAACACAAAACAAGAACCCAAGATCGTGATACTGTTCAAAAAAATAAAAAATAAACTAAACACAGAAATTAAAATAACATAATTAAAAACATTGTGTTGCCTCCCAACAAGCGTTGTCTTTAACGTCTTTTAGCCGGACGCAATTAACCTTTACGAGTGCTCATTGGATCCTTCTGCGAACTGATTGCAATCCGCAGAGTTATTGTTGCAGGTCTCACTTCAACTACAACAATTGCTTCAAACAAGGGCCTCAAATATACGATTATCTCCCAAGTACTCAAGACATGCTTGTCTTTTAGGCTCTCTCTAATGTAGGGATCAGTGAGATTCCCAACATCTCTCAACTCTAGGGGTTGCCCTTGATGGTATGGACTTTCTTTTTGGGGGTCAACATTGACAGCTGGTGGTGTTTCTTCTGCAATAGGTACAAGAAAAAAAAATTCCAAGGAATCCAAAAAGATGAATGATTGGATCTCAATAACTTTTTCCTTCTCTACACCAATTATCTCGCCAGATTCCTCAACAGCTGGGTGTGGTTCAGGCTCTTCTATTTGCTTACCACCTCCCATAATGATATCGCTAGGCAGATTTGCTTGAGTTGTATTGCTCATCTCTTCCATCAATTACCCTATTTGTGTCTCCAACTTTCTGAGGGACTCCCTTGTCTCAGCCATAAACTGAGCCTGGCACTTGGCGAACATAAGTATGCCTGCCTGCAACTCATTTCGATCTTCCTCTGAAATCTGTGGGTTAAGCTGCTGTTGATGACTCCACTGTCTCTGATAGTAGTAGTCCATGTGTCCTGATTTTATTATTATATATATATATATTTTTAAAATTTAACCTGCAAAATAAGAAAAACAACAAAAGGTGATAAAAAGATGCTCGCAGAACAAGTTAGAAATTGGAGCAACCAAATTAGAAATAAGAATAGATAAATCGATATTGAAAGTAAGCCAATCCCCGGCAACGACGCCAAAAACTTGATGCGCGATTTAATGCACACACTTTAACGCAAATGCACGTTGTCGACTCAAGTAATATAGTCTAGGTAAGACCGAATATCGTCCTCAAGTATTGGTTTTCAAGTACCGATTATCTATCATATGGTATCTATTTGGTTAACGTAAATTGAATTTGTTGATTATAACTAACAATTATAAAGACTAATTAACTATGTGTTTACTTCAGTGATGATGGAAATAGGGATTCCAAGTCTCCTCAACTATCCGCTTATATTACTTATTAATGCAATGAATTATGGTTCTTCTTCTTTTGGAGCTAGCAGGTTTACTAATTCGTTTTATACTCCCGTTAAGGCTATATAAACACTCAACCCGATGGCGCTCCTTTCTTCCTTTCGGTGATATGGATGACTCTATAGGAGGATTAAGACCAAAAACCTTGTTAATCGTCACGCGCCATGCGTGAAATTAGGTGTTTAAACCTCTTATTAACGCTACACAAGTAATTGAGGTATTTTCATCCTCAATCCAACCTATGTCTACCCAACTTACAGCATATTCACAACCTCCTCCTTTCGAAGTTTGAAATCATATAAATAATGATAATTAGTGATCAATTAATTACCAAGCATCCAAAGCAACTATTGGATAAATCTCAACAATAAGAAGAACAACCATAAACATGCATTAACTCATAAAATAAGGTTCAAGTGAATTGACATGGAAAGCCCTATATTAGAATTAGTTCCTAGCCATAGACATGACAAGAACTAATTCAATATCCAACATAAAAACTGAAATAAAGTAAAAGAAATAAAAGAAAAATACTTAAGAATGAGTCTCCAAGCCTTCTAGCATCCAAGGGTTGTGTTGTGGAATATTTACAAGATGGATTGGTGGATGGATGGATGTAGAATGGTGAATGGTGGAATGGAGAATGAATTCTTCTAATGATGTAGAGACTATTTATAGACCAAGAATCCTTTAGGTGAAGGGTTAAGGATTTGTAAGTAGGAAAAGTTATTAGAATCCTTTTAGGTAAGGGTTTTAAGGTAGGTGTTGACAGTCAATTTTGACCCGTTTTTTGTATATTTCGTGCGATTTTAAGTATTTTAGCACACCGCATTTTAATCGTTATTTTTGCATATTTTATATAATATTCTATGTTTATTTATTCACAAAATGACATTGCATCTTTTTATTTTTATTTAAGCATTATGTTTTCGTTAATATTATATTTCTATTATAATAATATTTTGCATCTCTTTAAATAATTAATTGACATCCCACTTTAATTTTAATTAGACATTAAACATGTGTCTAAATATTATATTTTTTATTATTATCGCATCGGCATTTGCATTTTAATAATCTTGCATTTTTTTAAATAATTTTTCTTTTAAATAATTAACCCGCGTTGCATTTTGTCAAACCAGTCCAGTACGGAACCCAATCCAAATCATTCCAATCCAACACCATTTTTATTTTCATCCAAACACCCCCTTTTATTTCCCCCTCTTTTTTTTAAAAAATTTCAAACCCACTTTTCTTTCCCCCCTAAAATACCTTACCCCCCTTTATTAAATAAAGAGGGGGCAGCCAACGTACAGAGGGGAGCCCAACGTTCAGTTTTTGAAAAAAAAAAAAAAAAAGGGCTTGAGCCCATTTTCATTGGGAGAAAAAAGAGAGGGTCTTCCTCTCCTCTCTTCACCTCTGTCGTCGCCGCCCTTCGCCGGAGCTCCAAGCTCCGGCGAACCCCCTCGATACTCCATAGGACTCGCATAATATCGTGAACTCGTTTTCAAAGAGGAAAAGAACCTCCTCTCCTGGTTCCGTCGCGCCATTGCCCACCGTTGCTCTTCGTCGGCGACCCCAACACCGTCGACCACCACCATGCGAACCAAACCTCCGCCACAACCTCAGTATCCCTTCTTGTCTCTGCCTCGCCGGGTGACGCCAAACGGCCAAGCGGAGACGCTGTTAGTTTCTTTTGTTGTTATTATATATTGTGATTGGGTTAATTGATTTCTGATTTTCGTCGCGTCTGGCGGAGTTTAAAAACTCCGGCAACTTTCGTTCGCCTCATTCAGGTGATTTTTGTTGGCTTACGATGCTGTACCAATCCGGTTTGATTTCGTGTTTGCTGGAGTTTTTGAAAACTCCGGCGATGTTCTAAATTTTCAGGCGAACTTGTTGTTGTTTCCACGGTATCTGGACCATTTTTTGCTGGCATTGCTTCACTGCTCATGATTATTGTTGGGTTGATTCGACCTCATTTCGGTATAATGGCCGGAGTTTGATTATGGCGGATCACTGATGTTCTGTCGCTGGTTGCATTTTTCTGTTGGTGTTGTTGCTTACCATGTATTTCTTTGCTTGCGTTTCATTTGGTATTGTTGTTGCTATGTCGCTGGCTGCGTATTCATTTTGGGGCTATGTTGCATACTGTTTCGCTGTTCGCTACTATTTTTTGGGATTCCACAGTGATTTGGACGATTTTGCCCTTTTATTACTTTATTAAACTGATTTTTGAATATGATACTACAATTGGTATTTTAATGATTTTTGAACAAGTTACTGCGCTTGGCATTAAACTGATTTTGAATTTGATACTACACTGGCCAAAGAAGGATTTATCCGTCGATCTGGAGGCCTCCGTGGTAAGCGAGACGGAATATGTGGGCGAGGAGGAAAGTGAAAAAGATTGGACGAGAATGCATAGTATCGTTCACCAGGAGGCGAGTCGACCGCCACCGTAGCGATATTGGCTTCTCATGTCTTAGTATTCTTGGCATAACATTAGCTGAGCCCACACTATATAAAAATATATCTTTTACAATATATTTTACATATATATCTATATATATACATATATTGCGTTTGTTTGGTAATTTATTTATCATTTACTAACTCTTCTACTAAGTGTCTTTTGCAGGTACCCGGAGGCGCACCCCAAAGTTAAATCATTCGCATAAAAATGAAATAAAAGTAAAATGTTGCTAATTTATCTTCATTACATCTTTTATGTTTATTTGCTTTCATTACTATCTTGTTAAATACATACCTATATTAAATATTTGCATGCCTAGTTTAAATATCTCTTGGTTAGTTTAATAATTAGAATACCCTTAGAATTGCATGATATATTTAGCACAATAATTTTAAACCTAAGTTTGAACGGACAACCGCAAGTTAGCGGATCCTTTAGGGTGCCTAACCCCTTCCCTTTAGGATAATAAAGAACCCTTACCTAGAATCTCGCATAGCTTTCGCAGACCTTTAAAATGGAGATCATTCGTAGTATTTTATGCTACATTTTCAGTGTCCTAATTCACTATAATAATTAGGTGGCGACTCCTTTAAATTGCATTTAGGAATCCAACCATATATGTAGCGGCACTCCCGTTTCCGGCTCCGGTCGAAAATGGGGCGTTACAGATGGCGACTCCGCTGGGGATATTTAGGTTCTTAACCATAACAAACATAGGTTAATTACTGTGCTTTATTTTTCTTATCTGCTTAAAATTGCTTCTTCTGTGTTTTACATTCATTTGCTCTTATGTTTTGTCTAAATTATTCTACTTTACATATAAATATTTGCATATTGTATTAACTGCTATTTGTTACCGCTTTCCTTAAACTGACATTCCGCTCATATTTCTTCCACTCTGGAAAATTCACACAATCACACACTCACGCGTTGGTGTGCTTCGCGCACCCGCAAATTTCTTTCAAAATATCCAAATTTTAGGAGAGTTGGCGCCTGCGCGGAGTTAGATCGGTTCGTCTGATCAATCGCGTAGCCTTCTCACTCGAGTTGTCCGCTCGGGAACCTTGCGTCCAGTAAGCCAAATCTTAGCAAACTTAAGATAGAGCTATACCACCCTTTATTTTAAGACATGCATGCATTTACCCTAGGTGGGTCAATCCTTGGCATTGACGCCACAATTAGGAAGACACCAAACTTGTCGACGGGTTTCTCAACCCAACGACCAACCAGCATATTATGTGTAGCGTGGCGATGACAGACAAATCCAAGCCTAATCATGACATGCCGAAATTGGGAAAAGTGCACCGTCATTTGGTCGCCATTTCCAACAAAGGCATTATAGTTGGACGACTTGGACAAATCCGTCATAATCTCGCATAAGTGACGTTTAGGCTTACCTCTGGCATAAAGAGGTCCCCTGCATGTTAGGAAACGTTTGAATGTGCTATGTGCAATATATATGCTACATACCTGCAAATTATGTGCTTTATGCTAACACCATTTGTTGCATTTTTAGAAAGATTTATCATTTTCCCCCAAAGGTCGATTTGTATTTGACTTAGCAATGGCAGAGCATCAATATTTCACAAGATCAAAGGCACGGTCGGCGTGGCCGATTCGAGGCATCGGCGGGCGAGTCGGAACTGTCTTAGTTCCTATAAAAAGCAGGGTCTCGAAAAGAAGAAGCGGCGTGACACCTTTTCAAAGCGGGACCATAGGAAACGGATAGGGGTTGCAAGTCCAAAGCAGGCGAACCTGCGGATATCAAGGATAAAGCGGCGAAGTCGAATCTGAATCGACCCCCAAAACTCACAAATTTTTCTTTGGCGCATGTCTTTTCACATTAAGCGAGAAAGTGCAATAGCAAAGCGAAAAATACGGCGAAAGGTTTCTTACGTATGCGAAGCGTGGCAGGCAAAGCGAGAGGATGACAACGATTCAAAGTCCGCACTAAAAGCGTGGCGAAAGAAGGCATCAACAATCGGTCAAAGTTCAAAGTTCCGCAACAAAACCTAAGCGCATCAACTCGGGCACAAAGTCAAACTTGCAACCGCGCATCGCACAACAAAGGCATCATAACAATTAAATCGATTGCGGTGCGGCAACATCTCGATATTCGGGCATATCGGGGCGACATCTCTATCCATAAAATTGCACTTCATATATATTTATCATTTTGTTTAAGCGGTATACACTAACGTTTTCTCAGCTTAGCTTGCGGGAGCATTTATTCTGAGGGAAGCGGCCACGTCCGAACGCGGCGTTACCAACGGCAAGTTCACGCAACGGCGCGGCGGAAGAACGTCGAGCAATGGCGTTATCGGCCGCGGCAAGTCTATGCGGCGGCGCCCGGCGGCGACACGTCCGTGCAACGGCGTTATCGGCCGACATCAAGTCTACGCAACGGCGCCCGGCGGCACGTCCAAGCAACGGCGTTATCGGCCGCGGCAAGTCGCGCAGCGACCGGCGGCAAGAATGCGTCTACGCAGCGACGCCCGGCGGAACATCGTCCGAGCAACGGCGTTATCGGCCGACAAGTCGCAACGGCGCCCGGCGAACACGTCCAGAACGGCGTTATCGGCCGCGGCAAGTCTATGCAACGACGCCAGCAGCAACACGTCCATGCAACGACGCTATCAGCACATCAAGTCCACGCAACGACGCCCGGCGACACGTCCGAGCGGCGTTATCGGCGACACAAGTCCACGCAGCGCCCGGCGCGGCAATGCGTCTACGCGGCGGCGCCCGAAGCACGTCGAGCAGCGGCGTTATCGGCCGCAGCAAGTCTGCAACGGCGCCCGGCGGCGGCACGTCCAGCAACGGCGTTATCGGCCGCAGCAAGTCTACGCAGCGCCCGGCGGCAACACGTCCGCAACGCGGCGTTATCGGCGACATCAAGTCTACGCGAGCGACGCCCGGCAACACGTCCAGGCAACGACGTTATCAGCACAGCAAGTCCGAAAACGACGCTATCATCAACATATCACATCTACGCAAGGACGATTTCTATACTCTCGAAATTGCATTTCTTATTCATGCTTTATTACTCTGTCTTAGCAGTTATGCACTAACTCTTTCTTGAGCTTTAGTCTACAGGGACAGTTGCAGCAAGGACAACATATCCGCATTCACAATCGCAACACGTCCGTGCAAGGGCGAAATCACAGCATTTGCGGCAGGCATCACATTTTCGCAGGATAGCATTTTATACTCAAACAGTTACATTGCATATAAATTCATGCGTTATCATTTGCCTTAACAGTTATGCACTAACCGTTTGTTTAAGTCTTAGCATACAGGAACAGGAGCACAACGTGGAACTACCTCTTACAACGAACCGAAGCAATTTGTACCTCGAATGTCGATCCGCTCTCCTCCAGCATCCTGCAACGCCAATGACCCCAGTGTCATCATAATTCGACACTGGGACAATTTTTAAATCTGCTCCCGCTTTGGTTTTAATTTTTCAGCCTCACAGAACCCAGTGTCATCATAATTCGACACTGGGACATTTTTTAATCTGCGTCAGCTTTACTTTTTACTTTAGCATCGCAACAACCCAGTGTCATCATAATTCGACACTGGGACATTTTCTAATCTGCATCAGCTTTACTTTTACTTTAGCATCGCAACAACCCATTGCCATCACAATTCGACACTGGGACAAATTTCGAATCTGTGTCGGCATTGTCTTTAATTTTCAGCATCGCAACAACCCAGTGTCATCATAATTCGACACTGGGACATTTTTTAATCTGCATCAGCTTTACTTTTACTTTAGCATCGCAACAACCCAGTGTCATCATGATTCGACACTGGGACATTTTTTAAATCAGCGTCAGTTTTGCTTTTTATTTTTCGCATCACAACGATCCAGGGTTATCATAATTCGACACTGGGACAGTTCTGAGTCTGCATCAACCCCACTTTTGAGTTCTAGTTTATAAAACAGGACAAAATTGGCTACGAGTCAACGTCTTAGTCCGAAGACTCTTCCATCATCTCCGTACAAAGAGGACATCTTGCTGATCAATTTTGACCCGTTTTTTGTATATTTCGTGTGATTTTAAGTATTTTAGCACACCGCATTTTAATCGTTATTTTTGCATATTTTATATAATATTCTATGTTTATTTATTCACAAAATGACATTGCATCTTTTTATTTTTATTTAAGCATTATGTTTTCGTTAATATTATATTTCTATTATAATAATATTTTGCATCTCTTTAAATAATTAATTGACATCCCACTTTAATTTTAATTAGACATTAAACATGTGTCTAAATATTATATTTTTTATTATTATCGCACCGGCATTTGCATTTTAATAATCTTGCATCTTTTTAAATAATTTTTCTTTTAAATAATTAACCCGCGTTGTATTTTGTCAAACCAGTCCAGTACGGAACCCAATCCAAATCATTCCAATCCAACACCATTTTTATTTTCATCCAAACACCCCCTTTTATTTCCCCCTTTTTTTTTAAAAAATTTCAAACCCACTTTTCTTTCCCCCCTAAAATCCCTTACCCCCCTATCTTAAATAAAGAGGCGGCCAACATCTGAGAGGAGCCCAACGTTCGATTTTGAAAAAAAAAAAAAGGTTTGAGCCCATTTTCATTGGGAGAAAAAGAGGTCTTCTCTCCTCTCTTCACCTCTGTCGTCGCGCCCTCCGCCGCTTCGCCGGAGCTCCAAGCTCGGCGAACCCCTCGATACTCCATAGCAGCCACATATCGTGAACTCTTTTCAAAGAGGAAAAGAACCTCCTCTCCTCTGGTTCCGTCGCCACGCCCACCGCCGTTGCTCTTGTCGGCGACCCCAACACCGTCGACCACCACCATGCGAACCAAACCTCCGCCACAACCGTATCCCTTCTTGTCGTCTACGCCTCGCGGGTGACCACCGGCGGCCAGCGGAGGCGGCTGTTAGTTTCTTTTGTTGTTATTATATATTGTGATTTGGGTTAATTGATTTCACGATTTTACGTCGCGTCGGCGGAGTTTAAAAACTCGGCAACTTTCGTTTTGCCTCATTCAGGTGATTTTTGTTGGTGCTTACGATCGTACCAATCGGTTTGATTTCGTGTTTCTTTGGAGTTTTGAAAACTCCGGCGATGTTCTAAATTTTCAGGCGAACTTGTTGTTGTTTCCAATTGGTTTCTGGACCATTTTTTGCTGGCATTGCTTCACTGCTTATGATTATTGTTGGGTTGATTCGACCTCATTTCGGTATAATGGCCGGAGTTTGACTATGGCGGATCACTGATGTTCTGTCGCTGGTTGCATTTTTCTGTTGGTGTTGTTGCTTACCATATTCTTTGCTTGCGTTTCGTTTGGTATTGTTGTTGCTATGTCATTGGTGCGTATTCATTTTGGGGCTATGTTGCATCTTGTTTATTTGTTCGCTACTATTTTTGGGATTCCAGATGATTTGGACGATTTTGCCCTTTTATTACTTTATTAAACGATTTTTGAATATGATACTACAATTGGTATTTCTTGATTTTTGAACAAGTTCTGCGCTTGGCATTAAGCGATTTTGAATTTGATACTACATGGCCAAAGAAGGATTTATCCGTCGATCCGAGGCCTCAGTGGTAGCGAGACGGAATATGTGGGCGGAGGAAAGTGAAAAAGATTGGACGAGAATGCATAGTATCGTTCACCGGGTGAGTCGGCCCACGTAGCGATATTGGCTTCTCATGTCTTAGTATTCTTGGCATAACACTAGTGAGCCCACTATATAAAAATATATCTTTTACAATATATTTTACATATATATCTATATATATACATATATTGTGTTTGTTTGGTAATTTATTTATCATTTACTAACTCTTCTACTAAGTGTCTTTTGCAGTGCGGAGCGCTTTAAAAGTTAAATCCTTCGCATAAAAATGAAATAAAAGTAAAATGTTGCTAATTTATCTTCATTACATCTTTTATGTTTATTTGCTTTCATTACTATCTTGTTAAATACATACCTATATTAAATATTTGCATGCCTAGTTTAAATATATCTTGGTTAGTTTAATAATTAGAATACCCTTAGAATTGCATGATATATTTAGCACAATAATTTTAAACCTAAGTTTGAACGGACAACCGCAAGTTAGCGGATCCTTTAGGGTGCCTAACCCCTTCCCTTTAGGATAATAAAGAACCCTTACCTAGAATCTCGCATAGCTTTTATGTTGCTTAAAATGGAGATCATTCGTAGTATTTTATGCTACATTTTCAGTGTCCTAATTCACTATAATAATTAGGCGGCGACTCCTTTAAATTGCATTTAGGAATCCAACCATATATGTAGCGGCACTCCCGTTTCCGGCTCCGGTCGAAAATGGGGCGTTACAGTAGGAAAAGTTATCCCTTTAGGTAGGAAAAGTTATCCCCTTAGGATTCTGAAAACATGTCAAATTCGACCCAGAACTTCATAAATCAGCGTCGGCGCGCAACCCTGTGATCGGCGCGGCTGAAAATCAGCGACTCGGGACTTTCGGACATCGAGCGCATGGCCACTGCTGCCAGCGCGCGACTCCGGTGACGTTTTTCTGGCGGATTCCGTTTCGTCGTCCTTTTTTCGTCCGGACTTCGCATGATCTCCTCTATAATTCCCGGAACTTCTTAGACTTCATTTCTTGACCCTTTTTGTGTGTAATTCCATCTCATTTATGCTCATTTCATCTCTTTTTCGCCATTTCTCCATTTCTGACCGCTGTGACACAAAAGAAAGGAAAACGACTCTAATATTATACTAAACATAAATGAAATGAGTAAAATACTAACTAAAAATGACTCAAAAAAAGTATATAAAATACACCGATCAATAATTCTGTCTCCGTGGATTTTGACTCTTTTGTTTTTTACTGTGAAGAATTTTCATACGGGGACACCTCTTACAAGATGCAATAGCACGGGGGATCTCTATCCATTCACTTCTACCTCCGCTGCCAGATGTTGCTCTCCCGTCACTCTAGCGGTTGTTTCTTCTTCAACTTGGCATAATAGGATTGGTCATCCAGGAGTCTCAGTTTTTTATTTTTCTTAAAGGCAACAATTTCATTGCTTGAAATGGGAAACTTGCCCAAAATTGTGTTTCTTGCTCTTTAGGAAAACATATTCGTCTTCTATTTAAATCATCTACTAGTGTTACACTTGCTCATTTTGATATTATACATGCCGATTTATGGACATCTCCTATCTCTAGTTCTCTCGGTCATAAATACTATCTTGTGTTGCTTGATGATTTTTCACACTATGTTTGGTTATATCCTCTTAAATTTAAATCGAAAGTGTTTGCCAAATTTCTTGAGTTTCGCAAGTTTATCCACACACAATTTGAAAAAAGTATAAAATCATTTCAGTGCGATAATGGTCGTGAATTCAATAACTCTATGTTTCACCGGTTTTGTACAAATAATGACATGGTTTTTCTCTTCTCTTGCCCTCACACCTCACCATAAAACGGTAAAGCTGAAAGAATCATACGTACCATTAACAATATGATTCACACCCTATTGATTCATGTCTCCCTCCCTCCTTCCTTCTGGGTATATGCTGCTAAAATGTCAGAATACATTCTAAATATTCTCCCTACTAGCACTCTTCACAATATGACCCCTACCGAAATCCTATACCATAGAGTCCCCTCCTATGATCATCTACGGATTTTCGGTTGTCTGTGTTATCCCAACCTCAGTTCTACCGCCCCTCACAAGCTTGCTCTTAGGTCTACTCCCTGTGTCTTCCTAGGATTCCCGTCAAACCATAGGGGCTATATATGCTATGAATTGTCGACTCGTCAAATCCACATATCTCATCACGTCATATTCGATGAGACCACATTCCCGTTTTCGAATCTTCCAAAATTCCAAAAACCGGACTACTCATTTCTTGATGAGCCTGCCATCTCTACCCTCATCCTCGAACAGCTCACGTCCTCTGTTCTGTCGTCAGAGCCGCGGCCCCAAGGGGAGACGCCACGACGCCTAATTTCCAATGAGCAATCTTCAGGAATACCGTCGACAGCGCCGCGGCCCTATGCTGAGGCGCAGCGATGCCCAAACTTCAGAGAAACCTGTCAACCTTCTAGCGCCGCGGAGCTCGATCCAGGAGTCGCGGCTCCTCCGACGGCTTCGCCCCCACCTTCTCTTTATCTAACTTTACACACCGTCTCAGACACCACTCCACCACCCACTGTCCCTAATCATCTAATGGAAACTCGTTCAAAGCATGAAATCTTCAAACCCAAAGTCCATTTCAACTTGTCTGCCCAAACCATCTCTCCACTTCCAAAGAACCCAAAATTGACCAAACAAGACCCTAATTGGAATGCGGCTATGTAGAAGGAATTCAATGTTTTAACTAAATAGCACACGTGGAATCTAGTACCTAGACCTGAGGGGGTGAATGTAATTCGATGTATGTGGCTTTTTCGTCACAATTTCAGAGACAATGGGTCTTGAGAGGTATAAGGCCCGTCTTGTGGCTAATGACACAAATCAGCAGGTGGGCATTGATTGTGGAGAGACCTTCAGCCCGGTTGTCAAACCGACTACTATTCGCACAGTTTTGAGCATTGCCATGGGCAAACACTGACCGATCCATCAATTTGATGTAAAGAATGCATTCTTACACGAGGACCTAAGAGAAACAGTGTACATGCATCAGTCGCCTGGGTTCACCCATCCAGCAGTCCCTCACTATGTGTGTGTTATACCTCGTGGTTCAGGCCGTGCGTATGGGGCCATGCGGAAGGAGTTAGGACTCGAAATCAGAAAACTTCGGTCAGGGGCCTCAGCGCCGCGGCGAGGCATGGCGCCAAGCGTGGAATTCATGGCATGGCGCGGAAATCGAGGCGGCGCCTAAAGTTCAAGTCGCGAGTCCGTTGCGGCTGCGGCCGCGCGCAAGCAAACAGCGGGCGAATTTTGGGCGGAAAAACTTAGAAAGTCTGATTTTTGTTTTAAAAGAGGCCATGGGAGGGTGACAAGTGTCCCCGTCGATTCTGCTAGATGCAGTATATTGACCATGGCTGGGTCATTTCATGCTACTTTTCATCTTTACACTGCATCTCTCTCTCAATTACAAAGCTCATCCTTCTCTAAATTCCCAAGAGGAATTCTAGCCTAAGGAAAAATCGAAAAGTGTAATAGGAGGAAAGGTTAGTACAAGCTTGTGAAGACTAGTGTGGTGGTGTTCTTGGAGAAAAGGCTAGCAAGGTGTTGGAATAAGTTTGGCTAAAACTTAAGGTAACATTTCTTCTCTTGTAGTTGGTTTTGGGTGTTGCATGTTTAATAGGAAGAACTTGTAGTTGGAAAATGCACTTAGAGTAGTTGCATGTAAGAAATGGGGTTGATTATGAAAGAATTGGTTAGGGGGATATTATGAGCATGTTGTTGCCTAAATACTACATTAGACTTGTTGGGTTAGTTGTTGTAACTTGTGGGGCTGAATTTTACACACCAAAGTTTAGGTGTGTAATCCCTAGTGTTGGTTGGTTGTTGAGCCTTAAACATGGCATTTGAGCGTTAAAAATCGACCTTGGAAAAGGTGGCAAAGTATGTAGAAACAAAGGAAATGCTGCCCAATTTTCCGTAGGAAATTGGTGACTTTAACTTGGAAAAATTCTGCATTATAATTAGAGCTTGATAAACGTATTGTGGTCATTTTAGGTTGACATACTACGTGCGGTAAATTGGACTTAGCTTGTGGATTGACCGAAGAGGTGTGTGGAGCTTTCCTATCTCTTGAGCATGATTAGTTGTACCTATGTAGTACGGTGAGCGTCTGAGATTTGGAAATCTTCGTTTGTTATAAGTATTTGATACTTGCCGTTTTAAAGAAAAGTATAAAAATCCCTTGGACTTAAGGGAATGTGTTTTACTATTGTTTAACTCTAATATAACGGCTTTATGGGAGTTGGTTATATTAGTTTGTGAAAGTTTAATGGAGAAAGGTTTTGATGATTTGAACTTGTGGAAGGAAAATGGTTTTAAGGCATGAATTGCCTAAGGTTTTACAAGAAATGAAGTCACTTAATTTAGAAGCTTGAGATAGTTTTAAAAGGAAATGTGACTTGTTTTGAAAAGAAATCGTAACTTGATACTATGGTGATTAGTATCTTGGAATTTTGTATAGCAAAGAGTTATTTCTTAAAAGGTTAGAGGTACATGATACTTGGGTTAAATTCCCGGATTTTCTATTAAAAGACATGTTGGTGCCTTAGGTATACTAAAATGAGAGAGGATATATTAATAATGTTAATAAGAAGTTAGGGTACTTTCTTAACTTGCTTATGTTATGATATGATAGGCCGGTAGTGCTTATGTTATGATATGATAGGCCGGTAGTGCTTATGTTATGATATGATAGGCCGGTAGTGCTTATGTTATGATATGGTAGGCCGGTAGTGCTTATGTTATAATATGATAGGCCGGTAGTGCTTATGTTATGTTTAATAGCGGATGAGCTATGTTATATATATATTATTACGGGTAAACCGGGTTATTCTTGTTATTTCCTTTGGACATCTTGACACGATGGGTGGCGGGTATGCTCGATAGGATGGTTTACTATTTATGCCATGGATTTGCTACCCGTGATGCGAGTGCGCGCTTGTACTCATGCGGATGCGGACCATAGGATCCATGCGGGTGAAATAGTCCCGTGCGATGCTGCGATGGTACTCATGCGGATCCACGGGATCCGTGCGGGTGAAATAGTCCCGTGCGGGTGAAATAGTCCCACGAGGCGGATGACCTCATGCGGGTCCACAGGACCTATGCGGGTGAAATAGTCCCAGGAGTAGGATTGCTTAATGATACTACGGGCGAGGTACCCTGGTTTGATCGTGAGCCTCCTATTTTTATGCTATAAAACTTATACTTGTTACTCTCATTGTTAGTAAGGCACGGTCTGAGGTAAAGCGATTCCGTCTATAACTCCGGCTTATATTTTGACTTATGATATTATTACGATATTTTCGATTTCGCATATTTGGTACATGTTGTCGACCTCCTTGAAGCTGCGTTCATGCCGCGAGTTGAGGTTCATAGCTGGCGATCCGCACTCTTAGGATCACGGTTCGGTTCTCGGAAGGCTCCATTTCTCCGGAGGCCTCGTCTTTTGGTACGATTCCCTGAGGTTGTAGACTTTTGTACATTCAGGGGGTATGGCGGGGCCCTGTCCCGTCATAGTGTTATTCATTCTTAGAGGCCTGTAGTCTTGTCAGAACTTGGTTCGTTAAGGATGTAACTGTTCGGTTTATGTACTTTTGGGTTGCTTGATTTAGGCTAGACTATTCTATATCTTGATGGTTGTTTATCTTGAGTTTACATTCCATTTGGTTTTCTCGATGTTGTGTCACTAGGGTGCGGGTTAAGGCAGGCCACGGTCCGGTTGGTCGTGACAAAAGTGGTATCAGAGCAGTTAATCCTCGGAAAGAGTCTACAGGCCGTATCTAGTAGAGTCTTGATTATCGGTGTGTTGTGCACCACATCTATAATCAGGAGGCTGCAGGATATTTAGGATTGGTTTCCATTCTTTCACTCTAAGATCGTGCGATAGAGCTGTGTGGTTAGGGTCGTCTCTCCCTAACAGGTTATGGTGTTTGTTCTGGAAAGCGTGATGACCGGGGAAGATTATGCGGATTGCGTATCGGGTTAGTAATACTTGTAGTATAGTTGGTATTGTGACATACGGCTATACGGATTACGTGTGAAGTCACATATGTGTTGCCTAGAATGATTTTAGATTACCAGGATTTGGTAAGGACTAAATAGGTACCGGGGAGGTATGAACAGTTAAGGAACTCTCATCGAGGTTTTACGTGCTAGTTTGAGAAAATTAGGAGACGATGAGTTGTCGGAAAAAGTAATGGAACCTTAAGAAGCTTAATTAAGGGGCCCAATGGGAGACTATGTTTGTAAATTAAGCTACGTGGTATGCTTAAGAGGATAGTACGGATGGGATCCGTGTGGAGTAAGTAATGGTTGTTGTGATCAAGACGACACGGTCATGGTATTATGAGAAGTTAGGGTACCCGTTTATGGGGTGGGATCAGTTGATAGTAGTCATTCGTGGCGAGTCACGCAGTACAAGCGAGTCTAATTAATCATTTTACGAGTTCGCAGACGTATCCCACGGAACCAGGTTGTGAGCCTTGGAAATGACCTTATATTGTTTTAACTTAGTAACTCCAAGATCAAGGCCACTTTATTATGGAAGTTATGACGTAAGCTAGAATAAGTTTGGAAGTACGGAAAAATCTGGCCGTAAGGAAGTGAGCAACCAAGTGTGAAAGAAATGGCGAGAATCCATGAGAACCTTTATGGGGTAACCACACCCGTGAGTGTTGGGTGGTAGTGAGTGGGCGGATAATAATTGTCGATGCGATATAGTCGTCGGACCTAGCAGTATTATGACGGACGTTGAGGTCATTATGAGTACGGGCTAGTTGGCCTCATGTTATGCCAACGTGGACTACAGAAGAGATTGATTCGGTACCAATTTTCCCGGTAAGCCGGTTATCGAGTGGAGAGGAAGGGAAGTGGTAGTAACCAGTGAATTATCCTTCCTTCTTTGGCATCATTGTTTTAATAAGTTTGTGTGACTTGTTCGTTGGGAAAAAAATTGACGCAGAAAGTAAGTAATACTTGAATTTGAAGGAATTTATGTTAAGTTCCCTTGGAGGTACTTGGAGTTGGTTTGGTGTGGCGGTCAGGGCCACGACCTTCCGGATAATTTCAAGGAAATGTGCAGGGCAAGAATAAAATAAGTACGGCTGAAACGGAAAGAAGAGAGGCATCTTTGGTAGGTTTTGAAAATCTACACGATTTTAAGGCGGTGCGTAATGATTAGATATTTACAGGACCACGAGAGGCGCGGTGATTAGGGTTGTGACACCAAGGAAAGTTTATTGAAGGAGATAAGTTCTCTCATACATAAAAGGATAGTCTTACGTATTATGGGGTTATGTGTACCCATGTAGTTAGACGAAGGATGGGAGACCGTAGGTCTTCGATCGCCATGCCATAAGTTCTGCTTTTAGATAACCGTGGAAAAAGTATTATGTTGGGGTAATTAAGAACGACGTCACGAAACGGTCAGGGAAGTGTCGTAAGAAAAATGAAGGTAGTACACATGTTTGAAACTGTACGATTATGGATCAAATTAGAAACACTTTACTATTAATAAGCATAAGGTAGGTTATGACCAAAAGGATAAAAGAGAATACAACTATGGTTATGTAAGTTGCACGAGACACAGTTACCCGAACTAGTGTAAGACCATTAGTAGGTAATGGGCGGTAGGAACACCTCGAGGAAAGGTAGTAGCATGCATCGACGAGAAAGATAGTAAGAGAACACGGCGAGGTAAAGGACCCGGGACAACTTGAATTAACTTATAAAGGAAAGACGAGTAGACACTCGAGCGATAAGAAATCTTGACAAGTCATTGGATTATGTAATACCGTGAATTGAGGTTGAACAGGACTATAAGCTCTACAGTGAGAGAGGATAATAGGATTACTACTTGACAAGATCAAGGAAGTCTTCCCCCTAAATTATGATTGGCAGGAAGTCTTAGCCATGCGGCAAGCAAAAGAATCAGATCCAAGTGTAGTAACCAAGTTTGGTTGCAGAGAAAGAAACAGAACCATACGAGATTAAGGATGCTCGAATATTTTGCAAGTGCAAGAGAGGCTTCCAGTTATTAGAAGAGAAGTTGACCACGACTACAGTTCTAACCCCTCTTGAGAGACTAGAGGGTTAGGGTCTTATTGTAACACGTTGGGTGTTAGGCTAGGTTGTGTCGACGACACGATAAGGTTAGAGCTAATGTTTCCCGGTGGTTAGGGAAGCAAGAAAGGAATTACGTTACTCACGATTTAGAGTCGGCGGCAGTTAATCGTACCTTGAAGATTTGGAGGCAATTTCCTTATATAGATTTCATGTGGATATTTGCGTAGACCACAGGAAACTCCGGTATATCTTCAGACTGAGGCAGCTGAATTTGCGGCAGAGACGGTGGTTGGAGCTACTTAAGGATTGTGATATTGATATCCTATACCACCCAGGGAAGGCCAATGTCGTTGCAGATGTCCTTAGTCGCAGATTGATGGGTAGTCCGCCGAAGTGCGGCGGGGAAGAAGGACATGGTCGAGAGTTACACGATTAGCAAGCCTTGGGGTTCGTTTGGTTGATTCCGTTGGTAACGAATTCGGGTTGAGAGGCGCGAGTCTTCCATCGTCGAGGAGGTGAAGAGGCGTGATATGAGGATCCGATTTTGATGCGATGCAGAGATCGGCTCTCGGGGAAGAAGAGTCTATTTGAGTAGCACCGGATGGGGTGCTAAGGTTTAAGGGCGATTGGGTGTTCCGATGTGGCAGGACCGTCGGCAGATTCGAGAAGGCACGGTGCTCGTTATTCGATTCATCCGGTCGACTAAGATGTACCATGACCTCAGTGCATGTATTGGTGGGATGGTTTGAAGAGGACGTGGCGGTTTGTTGCCAGTGTCCTAATTGTCGTGAGTTAAGGTTGAGCACGAAGCGGTGGGCTATTACAGCTATTGATATTAGATGTGGAAGTGGGAGGTGGTCAACATGGACTTTATTACGGGGTTACCTCGCACCCAGGAGACATGATTCCATTTGGGTTATTGTTGTGGTGACGAAATCAGCCCACTTTCTTCCGATCGGGGCAGCGTTTTCGGTAGAGGACTATGCCGATTATATATTAGAGAGATTGTGAGTTTGCACGAGTCCGGTGTCGATTATATCAGATAGAGGCCAGTTCACGGCTAACTTCGGAGGTATTTCGAAGGGATTAGGGACACAGTGAGTCTCGATGCGGCGTTTCATCCTCGAGCGGACGGGCGAGCGCACTATCCGCATACACGAGGATATCTGCGGGCTTGTGTTATTGATTTCGGGTAATGGGAGGATCATTTACCTCTTGTGGAGTTTGCTTATAACAACAGCTACCATTCTAGTGTTCTGATGGCGCCTTATGAGGCCTTATACGGGAGGAAGTGCAGGTCACCGATAGGTTGGTTTGAAGTGGGAGAAGTGCAGTTAATAAGGTGAAGCTTATCCAGGAGCGGTTATTGGCAGCCCAGAGTCGACAGAAATCATATGCAGATCATCGGCGTCGACACTTAGAGTTTGAGGTCGAGGATTGGGTCTTTCTGGAAGTGTCACCCATGAAGCGGTGTGATGAGATTTGGGAGGAAAGGAAACTCAGCCAAGTACATTGGCGTATCGATTGTCAGAAGAGTGGGCAAGGTTGCCTATGAGTTGGATCTGCCGTCCGATCTTGGCGGTACATCCAGCTTTTCACGTGTCTATGTTACGGAAATGCGTTGAAATCCATCTAGAGTGCACCGATTCAGATATCCAGTGACAGAGGAGTTGTCGATGAGGAGAGAGTCCCATAGCGATACTCGATCGTCAAGTTAGACGACTCGACGGCGAGGTGGCTTCCACAAGGTTTTATGGCGAACGAGAACATAGAGAGATGACGTGGGAAGCGGAGGATGATATGATGAAGAAATACCCACCCTTATTCCCTATACCTCCAGTAACCCCTTTCCTACCGATTGGTGTTAATTTGGTTGATTATGCTTGAGTAATGTTGTGGCTCGGTGAGCATTCTTATTTGCTAAGGAATAGTTAAGAAGATATGTTTATATTGTTTTTTGTGTAAGGATAGAAGGAACATTAGTGACTAATGTTTCTAAGGGGAGAATGTTATACCTCGTGGTTCGTGCCGTATGGGGCCATGCGGAAGGAGTTAGACTCAAATCGTAAAACTTCGGTCAGGGCTCAGCGCGGCACGAGGCGTGGCCGCGCCAAGGCGTGGAATTCATCGCGCGCCGGAAATCGGCCATGGCGCTAAAGTTCCGAGTCCGCAGAGTCATGGCCGCGCCAGCGGAAGCATGCGCGCCGAGGCGGAATTTTGGGCGGAAAACTTAGAAGTCGATTTTTGTTTTAAAAGAGGCCATGGAGGTGACAAGTGTCCCCCATCCGATTTCTCACATGCATTATATTGACCAAGGCTTGGTCATTTCATTCAACTTTTCATCTTTACACTCCATCTCTCTAAATTAAAAGCTCCTTCTCTAAATTCCCAAGAGGAATTCTAGCCTGGGAAAAATCGAAAAGTGTAATAGGAGGAAAGGTTATTACAAGCTTGTGAAGACTATTGTGGTGGTGTTCTTGGAGAAAAGGCTAGCAAGGTGTTGGAATAAGTTTGGCTAAAACTTAAGGTAACATTTCTTCTCTTGTAGTTGGTTTTGGGTGTTGCGATGTTTAATAGGAAGAACTTGTAGTTGGAAAATGCACTTAGAGTAGTTGCATGTAAGAAATGGGGTTGATTATGAAAGAATTGGTTAGGGGATATTATGAGCATGTTGTTGCCTAAATACTACATTAGACTTGTTGGGTTAGTTGTTGTAACTTGTGGTTGAATTTTACACACCAAAGTTTAGGTGTGTAATCCTTGGTGTTGGTTGGTTGTTGAGCCTTAAACATGGCATTTGAGCGTTAAAAATCGACCTTGGAAAAGGTGGCAAAGTATGTAGAAACAAAGGAAATGCGCCCAATTTTCCGTAGGAAATTGGTGACTTTAACTTGGAAAATTCTGCATTATAATTAGAGCTTGATAAACGATTGTGGTCATTTTAGGTTGACATACTACGCGGTAAATCGACTTAGCTTGTGGATCGACCAAGAGGTGTGTGGAGCTTTTCCTATCTCGAGCATGATTAGTTGTACATGTAGTACGTAGACGACAAGATTTGGAAATCTTCGTTTGTTATAAGTATTTGATACTTGCTTCGTTTTAAAAGAAAAGTATAAAAATCCCTTGGACTTAAGGGAATGTGTTTTACTATTGTTTAACTCTAATATAACGGCTTTATGGGGAGTTGGTTATATTAGTTTGTGAAAGTTTAATGGAGAAAGGTTTTGATGATTTGAACTTGTGGAAGGAAAATGGTTTTAAGGCATGAATTGCCTAAGGTTTTACAAGAAATGAAGTCACTTAATTTAGAAGCTTGAGATAGTTTTAAAAGGAAATGTGACTTGTTTTGAAAAGAAATCGTAACTTGATACTATGGTGATTAGTATCTTGGAATTTTTGTATAGCAAAAGAGTTATTTCTTAAAAGGTTAGAGGTACATGATACTTGGGTTAAATTCCCGGATTTTCTATTAAAAGACATGTTGGTGCCTTAGGTATACTAAAATGAGAGAGGATATATTAATAATGTTAATAAGAAGTTAGGGTACTTTCTTAACTTGCTTATGTTATGATATGATAGGCCGGTAGTGCTTATGTTATGATATGATAGGCCGGTAGTGCTTATGTTATGATATGATAGGCCGGTAGTGCTTATGTTATGATATGGTAGGCCGGTAGTGCTTATGTTATAATATGATAGGCCGGTAGTGCTTATGTTATGTTTAATAGCCGGATGAGCTATGTTATATATATATTATTACGGGTAAACCCCGGGTTATTCTTGTTATTTCCTTTGGACATACTGACACGATGGGTGGCCCACGGGTATGCTCCAATAGGATGGTTTACTATTTATGCCATGGATTTGCTACCCATGATGCGAGTGCGGCGCTTGTACTCATGCGGATCCACAGGATCCATGCGGGTGAAATAGTCCCATGCGAGTACGCGATGGTATCATGCGGATCCACGGGATCCATGCGGGTGAAATAGTCCCACGCGGGTGAAATAGTCCCACGACGAGGCGGATGACCTCACGCGGGTCCACAGGACCTATGCGGGTGAAATAGTCCCGAGTAGGATTGCTTAATGATACTACGCGCAGGTACCCGCTTTGATCGTGAGCCTCCTATTTTTACGCTATAAAACTTATACTTGTTACTCCTCATTGTTAGTAAGGCACGGTCAAGGTAAACCGATTTCCGCCTATAACTCCAAATTATATTTTGACTTATGATATTATTACGATTTTCCGCCGCATATTTGGTACATGTCAGATCGACCTCGGGGCCGCGTTCACGCCGCAGTTGAGGTTCATAGCTGTCGATCCGCACTCTAGGATCACGGTTCGGTTCTCGGAAGGCTCCATTTCTCGGAGGCCTCGCTTTTGGTACGATTCCCGAGGTTGTAGACTTTTGTACATTCAGTGGTATGGCGGCCCCGTCCCGTCATAGTGTTATTCATTCTTAGAGCCCGTAGTCTTGTCGTAACTTGGTCTGTTAAGGATGAATCGTCGGTTTATGTACTTTTAGGTTAGCCATTTAGGCTAGACTATTCTATATCTTGATGGTTGTTTATCTTGAGTTTACATTCCATTGGTTTTCTCCGATGTTGTGTCACCAGGTGCCCGGGTTAAGGCACCGGCCACGGTCCGGTTCGGTCGCGATAAATCGTCTCTGTAAGTCACTATATGGCCTGAAACAGGCTCCCCGTGCGTGGTATGATCGTTTTGCCAAGTATATCTTGCAGATTGGATTTGTATGCAGCAAAAGTGATACATCACTCTTCATTTTTTATCGAGGTAGTAGCACTGCTTACTTATTATTGTACGTGGATGATATTGTTCTGATTGCATCCTCAGATAGATTGAAAAATAAGATTATTGTCTTGCTTAAGTCCGAATTTGCAATGAATGATTTGGGAAAGCTGAGTTATTTTTTGGGGATACAGTGACCAGGTCTGTCAATCACATGTTCTTGTGTCAGCGTAAGTATGCAGAGGAGATAGTGTACAGGGCTAAGATGACGAATTGTAAAGCTATGCCTACTCCAGTCGATTCGAAATCTAAGCTCAGTGCTATGGATGGTGCTCCAGTCTCTGATCCTACTCTGTATAGGAGCCTTGCAGGTGCACTTCAGTATCTCACATTTACCAGGTCAAACGTAGCTTATGATATTCAGCAGGTGTGCTTATTCATGCATTCCCCCAGGGAGTCTCATTTCACTGCTCTTAAGCGTATCATTCGATACATTAAGGGTACTATTGATTATGGTTTGCACCTATACCCCTCTGCGCCAAGCAGGTTGCTCTCATATACGGATGCATGGGCAGGGTGTCCGGACACGCGACGCTCCACCTCCGGCTTTTGTGTTTTCTTAGGAGATAATCTGATTTCTTGTCCGCGGCTGCACTACCTTATCTAGATCGATCGAGGCCGAAAGTACAGAGCCGCTGCAAATGTAAGAGTTGAGATTTGTCGCTCGTAAACTTACCGTTAGAACTTGTCCTGCGTCGTGCATCTATCAGGTAATCGTGATATCATCTCTGCCATCTATTTGTCTTGTTGACACCCAATTTTGACCCTCCCGTTCAGTCATTAACTATAAAATTACACTAATTTTCAAAATAATTTTAAACAATTTTTATAATAATAAAATGCTACAATAAAATATTAATACACGCATAAATAAGCGATTTAATAATGGCACCGCATTTTACGAAGAGTATTAAGCACTTTCAGTCTCGCGCCTGCATTTATCAATTTTAAGCCCTATTCTATTTCCATTAATTCTTAACAATTTTAATAATAATAAATACATAAAATAAATAATTTAACAATGGCGTCACATCAAGTATTCCTCAAAATTATAGATACATTTATTAAAACCTAAAGCAATTTCATAAACAATTTAAACCCCATTGAATTTTAATTTAACATCGCAAAATACGCATAATAATAACGATATCGCATTATAAAACATTTAGCACTAATTAAATAGCACGCCCGCATTTATTATCGTAATAATTTAAATCCAAGCTAAAACTAATAATTTCATTAGTGTCCTAATGTTTTCGCAGAACTTAGAGAAAACTAGATACACAGAGATACTAAAAAAGTGAACAAAATGCAATATCATCTTAATTTTGCGACCAAGAAGAGTAAAGCTTAACCATTCCATTATTTTGATGCTTAAACAACAAGCATAATGAAAATTACAGAAACACATAAAAAGCAAGGAAGGCAAAACTGAAGTGACAATGTTTGGCACATTTAAAACAAGTGCCAAACAGGCAAGACCATTCTAATTAATAATATTAAGAAAGCATAATTTAAAGAGACTTCTTCTCATTGAATGCTCAATATCCCTTTGATGACTCCATTTCTCATAACAGTAGATTCTCATGATTAGGCATTGCTCCTGAATGAACCAAGTGCTTTGACAGCTCCAGCCCGCAATATAAACTGGTGGTAAAATGCAGCTATTGCAGCACCAATAAAAGGTCCAACCCAAAATATCCACTGTCACAATTAACACCCAAAAGAAAGTTAATAACAAAAATTAAAACAAAACATGCTATTAAAAAAATGTAATTTACTTACTTGGTCATCCCAAGCTTTGTCTTTGCCATAAATAACAGCAGCTCCAAAACTCCTAGCAGGGTTGATACCAGTTCCAGTAACAGGTATTGTTGCCAAGTGAACCATAAACACAGCAAATCCAATTGGAAGTGGTGCCAACACCTTCAATTAATCAAACTTAAAAATATCAGAACTGAGGGTTAATTTCACACATGATCACTAAACTTTACTTATGTATTAGAAAAGTCATACGACTATTTTTTGTCTCATTAAAGTCACTAAACTTTACGTATTGTAGCCCCAAAATTATACTTACAGGAACATGAGAGTCTCTGGCGTTTCTCTTAGGATCGGTAGCAGCGAAAACAGTGTAAACAAGAACGAAAGTTCCAATAATCTCAGCACCCAAACCGGTACCCGTACTATATCCATCATTCAACATATTAGCACCACCACCATACTTAACATAATAAGCCTTTTGAAAAGCCTTCACCAATCCGCAACCACAAATGGCTCCTAAGCACTGCGCCACAATGTACATAACAGCCCGAACCAACGACACTTTTCGGGCTAAGAAAAGCCCGAAAGTGACAGCAGGGTTAATGTGTCCGCCAGAAATACCAGCAGTACAGTAAACAAGAACGAAAATCATGCCCCCGAAAGCCCAAGCAATTCCAAGAATGCCAACACCACCACATTGTACGCCGTTATGGTCAATGTCACTCTGGGATTTGTAGCCAATTACAGTGAGGACAGTGATGTAGAGGAATAAAAGAGTGGCTATGAATTCAGCAATTATGGCTCTGTAAAATGACCATTTTCCTAGTTCTTCAGGGTCAATTAGGGGTGCTGGGGGTGGGTCTTGATAGTCCTTTGGTGCATATTCAGTACCAACTTCAATGTCTTTAGCCATTTGTGCACTAAAAAAAGAATATGTTAAATTTAAGCTTAGCTAGCTATATTTGAGATTTGAGAGAACAGAGTGTAGTGGAATTGCTGAGGATTGAAAGGGCTATTTATGGAGAAGATTTAGCTTTTTGGTATAAGAGTAATAATATACTCTCCGTTCACGTTTACTTGTCCATTATTAAATTTGCATGTCCCTTAAAAATTAATAAATAAAATATATATTTTATCATGATATTCATATTAATTGAATTGAAAAATGATTTATAAATAAGTAATTAATATTAGGAGTAAATGAAAAAAGTATTTCTTTTAATATGTTAAAGTGGATAAATCAGAGTAAAAAATTATTTTTAGTATAATGAATAAATAAAAGTTAACGGAAAAAGTAATTGAAGTTCGTTTCACGTCTCATCTATCTAGTGTTTTCGTTTTTTTCCTTTCTCCTTTTAGTGGTAGGGTAGGGTGACCCCTACCTTATTTATAATAATTTTTAAATGACTTGGTTGTGGTAATAATTTTAACGGTTAGTGCATAAATTAATAGTGTATTTCTTGGATTATTAACTTGTAAGAGTTAAACTTATCATCCATTACCAATTTAACAAAATAAAATGTCTTCTTGGTGCTACAAAGTTAAAATTGACAATAGAATACTTAACAGTAGGTTACATCATAGTAGGGAAATGTCTCGTCGAGAACGTTCCAGAAAAATTGGGACGACATAGGAAGAAGATTCATCAACATGAAATTCTAGTAAACTCCGGAGGTTGGTGGGTAGACATGGTCACTGATATTCCTAAAAAGTAACTTAACTTTCCCAAATCAGTTATTATAAATTTGGACTTAAGCAAAGCAATAATCTCATTTTTCAACCCGTCGGAGGAAGCAGTAAGAACAATATCATCCACGTAAAGTAATAAATAAGCAGTGTTGCTATCTCGATGAAAAATGAAGAGTGATATATCACTCTTGCTGCATACAAACCCAATCTGCAAGATATACTTGAAAAAACGATCATATCACGCACGGAGGGACCTGTTTCAGGTCATATAGTGACTTACGGTGACGACACACATAGTGAAGAACTGCTGGATGGGTGAACTCAGGCGGCTGATGCATGTAGACTTTTCTCTCATATCACCATGTAAAAATGCATTCTTCACATCAAGCTGATGGATCGGTCAGTGTTTGTCCATGACAATGCTCAAAATTGTGCGAATGGTAGCCGATGTGACAACAGGGCTGAAGGTCAATCAATGCCCTCCTGCTGATTTGTGTCATTAGCCACAAGTCGTGTCTTATACCTCTCAAGATATCCACTGTCTCTAAATTTGTGACGAAATAGGCGCATGCAACGAATCACATTCACCCCATCAAGGCTAGGTACTAGATCCCATGTGTGATGTTTAGTTAAACATTGAATTCTTCATACATAGCCGCTGTTACACCCCGTAAGTCCAGGACATGTATAAGAGAATAGACGCGAGAACTCAAGACTTGGAAATTGGTACGAAAGGAAGAATTGTTTTTCCGACGGAAAATCTTCCGAACGTCGGAAAGGAAAAATGTTCGTTGTTGAGAATTGAATTCTCAAAAGACATTATTTGAAGAATATGGAACTTATTAACATTATGGAAATTTATTTTTACGGATTTGGTCATGTGGGGCCCACCCGAGGAATTTTACGTTTTGCGGGGCCCACGAGGGTTACGGAATTTTATGGACGAATGAGAGGGCGACACGTGGCACCCCCACATATGGTCTTGGACGATTTTGGTAAGGGTAAAATGGTCATTGACCATCAAGGAAGATAAGTCTTCAAAGCTTGAGATTGTTGACCAAGTCAACTTGTCCACTTGGCTTAACATTAATTGTCCTTCATCATAGCCCACAAGTGTATTAATCTAAGCCATCCAATGTGTTATATAAGCATACTACTAGTGCAAGACAAGGTCTTCCACACTTAGAAAAATTTCACAACACTTTGTTCTTCATTTGTGCTCTCGGGTTCAAGGTCTTATCCACACAAAAAATTTGTAATTTTGTTCCATTATTCACAAGACTTAAACCCAAGGTCCCTAAGGGTATTGTAAGGATATCTCAATAGAAAAATTTCGGAAAAACGACGTTTTCACGTTAGTCGCAAGGCGGAAACTTAAGTAGTTCTTCAACTTTGAAGTTGAAACTTGAAGATGGGTTCTTCATAGGCTTCTAAGGAGTGCTTGGAGCGGATTGGAACATAAGGAAAGGAGCTAAGAATTGCTAAGGAGCGACTTTGAATCTTGGAAATTTTAAGGGCTTATAAAGGTATAAATCTTGTCGTTTTAGTAATTAAGTTTACTTATCATTGTAGTTATGGATATTAGCAAGCATGAGGTATTTAGTATGAAGTTTGATAAGTGTTTGGCTATTGGAACCCTAATCCGAAAACTAGCATGTTTAGCCTTAAGATTTCAATTCAAGTTGATTATTAGTTTAAGTCGTCGCATGTTGTATAAAGAAGGAAATTGTAGTTGTTGAAGTTGTTTATGACTATATAACATGTTAGACCTTAGAACTTGGAATTGAAAAAGTATTGGAAAGGACTTGTGTTGAGTTATTGTTGGCCGAGAATGGCTAGTGAGTATTAAACTACTTGGTATGAATTGTGGGGCGGAATTTTACACGTATTGTAAGGCGTGTAATCCCCTTTGATTGGTTGGTATGTTGAGCCTTAAATGTGGCATGTTTGATTATTGTATTCGGCCTTGAAAAAGGTGGCAAAGTATGTAGAAACAAAGGAAGTGCTGCCCGATTTTCCGTAGAATAAGAGACCATATACTTAGTATTATTCTACGTTATAAGCTAGAAATTGATAGTCATGTTGTGACCATTATAGGTTGACAATTCTACGTGCGGCGTATTCGGCTTAGCTTGTGGATTTAGCCGAAAAGGTATGTGAACTATCTCCTCTTCTAGCATGATTCCTTAAGATAAAGAAAGTATGTCCTACTCCTTAAATGATACATTCCTTGGTTGTATTTGGATTGCCTAAAATAGAATTCGTTCTATGTACTCCCTTGATTGTACTTTGATGTTTAAATTGTAAGTTGTATAATCCATTTCCTTAGTGAAGTTTGGATTCTTAAAAGTGAAAGTATTTTACTTAAAGTACATAGAGTCTTGAAAAGGAAGTGGTTTCCAAACCTTTTGGCTAGTGCCTTAGTTCCAAAACCTAAGGGTTGTTGTAATGACTTTAGGGGAGTTAAATGAGTGATTTACTTAATTGGTTTAAAGGAGGAGAAATGACATGATTTAAGAGAAGTAACTTGTTTTAAAGGTGTGAGTTACTTGAGGTTTAAAAGTAGAAGAAACTTGTTTTCTAAATATTAAGAGACTTGAAGTATTTTGAAAGTTAAGAACTTGATTTGTAAGTATGTGATACTTGATTTTAAAAGTATAAGTCTCTTGGTTATAAAAGGAATGAATATGTCTAAAACCATAAAGGGTTATAACGGCTTTATGGGAAGTTGGTTATAACGGCTTTATGGAAGGTTAAGAAAGTTGTCTATTTTGATTATTAGGCATAAGTTGCCTAGATTGTGAAAATTTGAAGTTACTTGATTTCAAGCTTTGAAATGAGTTTTCTAAAAGTGTAGTAACTTACTTTGAAAAAATAGACACACCTTGATACTACGGGTGTTAGTATCTTGGGGTTTTACATAAAAATGAGTCTTTTGAAAAGAATGTACGTACGTAGTACTTTGGCTTGTTTAATTGAGAATTATTCTATGTGTGCCTTGATAAGTACTTTGGCTTGTTTAATTGAGAATTATTCTATGTGTGCCTTGATAAGTACTTTGTCTTGTTTAATTGAGAATTATTCTACAAGTGCCTTGAGTTTATAAAATGAAAGTCTATAGATTTTATGAACTTGCCTATGTGTGCTGGTGATAGCCTTTGAGTGCAAGTATTATGTTTTATTACGTTGCCGCGACTCTGGCCGAGGCCTACCGTCTTGTCAGAAGTTACTTGACGCATCGAAGCGGTGATGTAGAATTCCACGGCATGCTTCCATTATTTGTGTTACTCGACATGCTTATACGATGTGGGATTCCGGCACGTGACCGTGAGGCGTTAGAATCGGATTTGTTTGTATTACCCTACGGTCACGCTTATACGATGTGGGATTCCGGCACGCGACCACGCGATATTGTTGTTCCAATGGATCGCCCTCCATGAGATTTAGCGACGCAGTTGATCCGTAGTTAGCTCGTACTTGCCCCGCTCGATTGTTGACGCAGTCGATCCGTAGATAGCTTTCAGATTTGCCGCAAGTGCTATTGCACGCTTTGGTACGATAGTTCGAGATAGCTTGCGACTTGCCGGCCATATCTCGTGACGCACAGGATGAATCGTAGTTAGCTTGCATTGCCCCGTCGATTGTCGACGCAGTTGGATCTCGTAGTTGGCTTTCGTACTTGCCCCCGCTTTTATGATACATGGTTGATCTCGTGGTTCATTTTCCTACTGCCCGCATGCTTTTAGGACACAGGTGGGACTTGGTGTTCATGTATGCCTATTGGTGTTATATTATATCATGGACTGCCGGCAGTGAGGAAGGATTCCACGGGCATGATTGATATTATGGGCGTGAGTGGGGATAGTGGGAGGATGTGTCGGCTGAGCGGAAAGAGCCGAGACTGAGGAATTGATTGAATATGAAGAAGGAGGAGGTGACGCCGTTGAAGGCACCGCGGCGCTGGAGGACTGACAATCCTCTCTGAAGTTTTGACGTCGCGGCTCCTCATCACTAGGCAGGGGCGCTGTTTACGGTACTCTTTCAAGTGTAGTACTAAAGAACATTCATGTACCCATGCAAATAAGTGTCAAAAACAAAAGAATTTCCAATAAAAGGTTATCAAATTGGACAAGAAAATCCAAGGGGCATGGCCCCTACCATAGATGAAATATGGTCATTGACGAATCAGACAAACCGACCATAATCATGAATTCATAATGCATGATGAACCGTTGCTTTTCTATATTATGGTCCCTACTGGACCGCCCAGTCCAACTTTGCCCACTTATTCTTGTTCCTCTGACCACTAATCTTTCGCCATGTCAGCAGTAGCCATTAGATTTATTTATTTTTCCTCCAAGTTTCTATAACATAGGAAATGGAAGAAAATGGTAGACCGAGAGGGAAAATAGAATATATTTACATATATTATGTAGTTTGGGTTTTTATCAGTTTAATATATGATATATAGGTTATCGGCTCACTTGATATTAATTTAATTTTTAAGAAAAAAGGCTTATTTAGGTGGTTTATAATTATTAAATTGTGTGATCATCTCATTTAAATGTTTAAGTTATTAGGGAGAGCATGTTATTTTTTTTCATGATCAAGCACGTGAATATTTTTTTTTTACGATGTTTAGCAGTGAGATTAGATATCATAACCTCTACTGCTCTATACCATATGAAATTACGGTAGAAACTCTATAAATTAATGTTCTTGGGATCACCAAAATTTATTGATTAAAAGAGATATTAATTAATAATTATTAATTTATATATATATAATACTGTATCAATTTATAGATAAATTTATAATGAAATAACTAATTTACAAACACCCTTATATCTTTCATTTCATTATTGTTCAATGTACTATATCAAATGAAATATGTATCAATTTAAAAGCACTCTTCAATCTCCCACTTTATTATGCTTCTTGTGTTCAATGTACTACTTTATGAATATTAAAAAATATTTTCTATATAAACACAAGATCAAATCATGCTAACACAAAAAAATCATACACACAACATGACTTCTCATCTTAAAGGTGTGAAAAAATCAACAATGACTGATGAAATTCGAAGAGCATTATGCAAGCACAAAAAGGATAATCCAAGTGTCACTCAAAAATAATTGCAATAATGGGTTTCTAGTAACTATGGTTTGCAGGTGAGTCAAGAGACGATATCGAATACAATTAAGTGATCTTCAAAGTATCTCTCACTTGCTCCTTAAAGAGGTGATGTTAAGAGATATAAATCGGTAAAATTTCCTGACAAACGAGCCTGAATGACTGGGGCGTTATTTGCTAAACCAATGTGCTTCAAGAATGTAAACTTGAACTGTGAGTATCGTGATAACAAACGAGCCTGGATGACTAAGGCGTATTTGAAGAATATGTTCGCCAACTTGATAAAAAAAATGGTTGCAAGAAAAATTCTCTTGATTGTGGATAATTGCCCTGCTCATCCAAAAATTATTGTAGGATTATAAAATGTTGATATTTTTGTCACCAAACACAACTTCAAAAATTCAACCTTGTGACGTGGGGATTATATGAGCTTTTAAGATGCATTATCGTCGTCGATTTTATAGAAGTCTTTTGGATGGCTATGAATTAGGGGCATCAAATTCAGAGAAAATAAATGTGTTAGATGCAATGAATCTTGCAATTTCATCATGGACTATGGATGCACGTGCAAATACAATTGCGAACTGCTTTCGGTTTTGTAAACTTCTGTCACGACCTAACCCGACGGGCCGCGACTGGTGTCCTAATTGGACACCCTTATACTGACCTGTCACATATAATCAGATAGTCTGATACCAAGGACAATGTAGAAATCTGTAATAATTTGTCTCCTGAGGAGTCACAACTAATCATTTTAACAAAATATGCAGTTCGACGCGTCGCCACTATATCTGAACATCCCAAAATGAATTACAATCAGAATGACCAAACCACGCCTATAACCACACATATCCAACTCCACACACGACTACTGCACTTCAAGAGTATAACGTTGAATTATGACGACAAGACCGCCGCACTTCGACTAGCACAAATATGCATAAGTCTATATCATAGATCTGCACTAAAATGACTAGTTCTGGAACTATGGAGCTCTCCAATACCGAATGGAAATCCTGCTTCGGGATTACCGAAACGAAGATATGTACCTGCGGGCATGAAACGCAGCCCCCCGGAGAAAGAGAGTCAGTACGAAAAATGTACCGAGTATATAAAACATGAAGTGATGTAAAGAAGATCATATCTGGTCAAAGGATAACAGGAGACAAGTATAATAATCAAATATATCAATGAAACTGTGTCTTATAAAATGAGAGTCATACATGTCCATATAATATACCATATCCGTGGATACCTGTCCACATATACCGTACCCGGCCCATTCTGGGACTCGGTGAATGAAGTCATATCCGTGGATTCCTATCCACATATATATATTCGTGGATATCTGTCCACTGCGCACATATCGTACCCGGCCCATCGTGGAATTCAGTGAAATAATCATATTCGTGAATGTTTGTCCACATGTATCATACCCGACCCATTCTGGGATTCGATAAAATTATCATATATATATATATATATATATTATACCCGACTCATTATGAGATTCGATAAAATAATATAATCACATCAAGCCTGAATAGAATATCACGAGTAACCATATGCAAGTTCATTGAACTAAGTAAAACACTCAATTATGTACTACTATTCAATAAGTTACAACAACAAAAAAAGGTTGTATAATCTATTTCTAATACGGACTGATTAGAAATATTGGCTTCTGAATAAATTTGTGATGAATGATGATAAATTTGGTAAGCGGTCTTTTTCTCAATAATGAGGATTGAGTATGGGGCCCTTGCTGAGATGGCAATATATCAGTGGTTGAAGGAATCAACAATGTGGGCTGAGTTGGAATGGACGGTGGTGTGTATTGGTACAGAGAAAATCAAAATGATTTTTTTATTTCACATTTGGTGTCTAGTATCCGCTTTGCAATTTCACCAATTGGAATCGAGGACATAGGTGAATCCACGTGTAAGGGTGGGTGAATTCATAATTTAAATTTTATGGGTATAATTTTAAGATTCTTAGTATTGAACTTATTATATTTTTTAAGTTATGAATTTATATCTACTACTCTTTCTGTCCAAAAAGATTGACGTAGTTTGACTTGACACAAAATTTAAGAAATAAAAAAAGACTTTTGAAATGTGTGGTCCAAAATAAATTTTAGATATTTGTATGGTTGTAAATGATCTCATAAAGTTAATTGTTTCTAAATATAAAAATGAGTCAATCTTTTTAAGACAAAATAATAAGAAAAGTAGGTTAATCTTTTTGAGACTGAGGGAGTATTTATTGTAGAATAGTGTAATTCTCCCTGGGAGCATGCATGAACAAACACACCTAATGAATGACATATCCAATATCGGGCCTAGTGAAGGTAAGATACTGAAGTGCACCAGCAAGACTCCTATAGAGAGAGGGATCGAGCACCGGATCTCCGTCATCAGCACTGAGTTTCAAATTCGAGTCGACTGGAGTGGACATGATCTTGTAGTTTGTCATTTTAGCCCTGTAAACAATTTCTTCGGCATACTTACGATGACACATGAGCATTGAATTTTTGGATCTGGTCACAGAAATCTCCAAAAAATAACTCAAATTACCCAAGTGTTACACCCCATAATTTCAAGGGCAATAGATTTAGAACGCGATTAAGAAAATAAGATTTGAACGTCGGAACTTGTAGAAGAAGAAGAGGTTTAGTGAGAAAAATGTGTACTATGAATTTCAGTACAAAGATCACGCTTGGGCGAAGGGATCGCGGTCTTTGAAACTTCGAGGTTGCAGGACTTTATGCACCACGGTGCTATACTGCAGTACCGCGGTGCCACAACTTCAGAGAGCCACAGAACTTTCGGCACCGCGGTGTCAAAGTGCAGTACCGCGGTGCCTATGCGGGATTTCACGATTTTGGCTAAGTATGGAAGATATTTTGTGAAAAGAAATTATTATGACCAATAAGAGGGTGACACGTGTCCCTCCCCCACTTGTCTTGCAAGTTGCACTACATGGATATGTATGGCAAGACTTAGGCAAAAAAAATCTTCTTCCAAAAACTTTCTCTACTCTTCTTTCTTCACCTTCAAGTCTTGATGCTCTTGACAAAAAGTGAAGAACAAGTATAACTTATTTTCCAAGATTAAGTATCTTAACCAAGTTCTAAGCCAAGTTAAGTCTCCAAGTTTAGTGATCACGATTTGGGCGAGAATTTGGTGTTGAAACCCTAAGCTTATTCATAAGCTTGTTGGAAGCAAAACAAGAAAGCAGGATGGATACAAGCTTGTAGAGGATTCCTGCATGTTGTAGTAACTTGAAGAAATGGTACAAAGAGAAAACTAGGAGCCGAGAACTTGTGGACTGTTTTGGGCTAAAAATAAGGTAAGAGTTCTTCTTCCTCTTGAAGTAATTGGAAATTACATGTTGTTACGATTAAGAGATGAACTTGTATTAAGTAAAATGGAGAATAAGAAGTGCATGTCACAGTTTCGGCAAGCTAGCCGATTTTGGACAATTTTTATTACTTTGGATTCGATGGTTATTGCATGATGTTAAAATGAAGGAAATCTTGTTATTACTAGTTGTTATGGTTTATATAAACGTGTTGAAATGTGAATTGGATTGTAAGGATTTGTGAAAAGGACTTTGGTATTGGACGTTGGCCGAGAATGTATAAAACAGTGAGATATGGTTGTGTACCTAATTGGTACTTGGTTATTGATGTAATTGGCCTTAATTGTAAGGTGGAAACATATGTATAAATAGGGGAAGTGTTGTCCAATTCTATACATAAAAAGAGAACCATTACTTGGTATTAACCTACACTAGTAAGCGAGAAGTTGATAGAGGTGTTATTGTCATTATAGGTTGAAGTCCTACTTGTGGCATATTCTACTTAGCGTGTGGTTTAGCCGATAAGGTATGTGGCTATTCCTTTCTTCTTTGAGCATGAACTTTATAAAATGAGTGTACGGTGGACGTACGTGTGTTAAATGAATCTAGATTTCATGTGGTACAAGAGGTGATAGTAACTTGATTTTAAAAGTATACTTGTCTTGATTTTAAAAGTATAAGTCACTTGGTTTTGAAAGTGTAAGTGCCTTGGTTTTAAAAGTGTAAACTTTATTTTAAAAGAGTAAGTGACTTGATGTTGCAAGGCTAGTGCCTTGGGGTTTTATAAAGGAAAGGATGTATGTCGGACGTACATGGTATTTTTGGGTTCAAGTCCCTGATATTACATGACGTGATAATGTCATGGGTTTTTCAATAATGGAAGTTCATTCTAGTTATTCTAATGAGAGTCAAAGATGATTTAACTTGCATATGGTTGCTCATGATATCTATTCGTGCAAGTGTTATATCCCCACATCATCGCGTCCCTCACTAGAGGGCCGACAACATTATTATATTACTCCATGGACATGATACCGTGATGTTGGAATTTCATGGGCATGCTTCCGTTATATTACTACATGGACATGCTACCGTGATGCTGGAATTCCATGGGCATGCTTCAGTTATACTATTATATGGATTAGCTCTCCATGATGACATGCTTCCGTGATGTTGAAATTTCATGGGTATGCTTTTGAAATGCGGGTTCGAGTCCCATAATTAGGATTGCATAATGATTCTGAGGGCAGGTGTCCCTAATTTTGACATGACGTTTCATGTGTTAAAATGGTACAGTTGATTTCATATTTTGAAATGATCTTTTGAAAAGGGTAAAGTCGATTCTCATTACTCTCATATTTCATAAGGCACAGTTGTACTGGTAGTTTGATTTTCATACTTGTCTCATGTTATCTTTTGGACTGTTGTGATCTCATTTATAGTAATTATTGTTTCACATACTTGGTACATCTTTCGCATCGACCCCTTTCCTGTGGGTTGCTTCATGCCGCAGCGAGTGTACACACATTTGGTGATCCTCACTCTGTGATCTCTACTCGATTATCGGGAAAGCTCCATTATTTCGAGGCTTGTCATTTTAGTACGGACTTTTATATCAGGCTTACGTACATTCTGTGGTACGGCGGGGCCCCGTCTCCGTCATAGTTTATCGCCCAAACTCTTAGAGGTCCGTATTCATATGTGAATTTGGACTAGCAGAGTTGTATATATTGTTGCCAGTTGTACTCATCGTGTTGCGGGATGTTCGCTATATATATATACGGCAACCTCGCTTGCCGCTTTGTTGCTATATATACAGTTTTCCATATGTTATATGGCCTATGTGTTATATGGGATGTGAGGGTATAAGATGGGTGCGGATAGTGGCACCGCCGCGCCCAGCCCGGGTCGTGACACCAAGGCTGTCATAGCAAATTCAGATTTGAGCAGAGTAACGATCTCGTGTTTCAGCACATCAGATGAGGCAGTGAAAATAATATCATCCACATAGAGAAAAAGGTATGCATCGTCATTACCTTGATGTAAAATAAAAAGTGAATTATCACTTTTGCTGCACACAAACCCGATTTGCATGATGTAAGTGGAAAAGTGATCATAGCAAGCCTTGAGGACTTGTTTCGAGCCATAGAGTGACTTTCGAATGATATTTGCATGATATTTGATTTGTCAAATACATTATTGTATTTTCTCTAAGGAAGAGTTGAAATAAAATCGACTTGATTTTGAGGTCCTTATTCGAAATCTTAGTGAACATTGAATATTTTATATCTTATATTTGGTTTTTGTGAAAAAATATGAATAGAAGTGGAGAATTTCTTAACCTCTATAAATTAATACTTGATAAATTAATAACCTCTCTAAAATTAATAATTTTTTTTGGTCCCGACTTGGTCCCAAAGTCTAAATTAATAATTTCAATAAATTAATAAGATAATAATTTTCTGGAAGATCCTTATATTAATTTATGGTTCCTTCAATATTATAAATTAATAATTCTATAAAATTACAAATATAACTAGGACAACTTAGTAAAATATGATTCTATTGATGTTTGCTTCTTCTTAAAATTTAAATCTAGATGTATTTCATCTCTAACTTTCCTTACTGCATCCAAAAGCTCTGGTGTTGCGTTCTCATACTGCAACAAAAAATTGCGAAGAGTTGTTGCCGATATGAGTGTTTCCTTCCGCGTAATTGGTTGCAAAGACATTGTATCATCTTCAGTTTCATCCTCAATAGGATTTTCAACAACACTAGGTACAATTTCTTCTAAACTTTGGACCTCTGAACATGTATCATTTTCACCCAGGTAATCCAATAGGTGATTGACATTCATTTTGTTGCGGTACCCAAGGCCAATAATCATCGTATCAAGTTCATGAATGCCTTCTTCAGTAGTTCTTTCATTTAAATTCTTTCTTCATCCAGCGAACGAATTTTACAGTGTCGAAAATAATTTGCTATTGTCTCTTGCTGAACATTTATCGTCCAAGCTGAGACTGCAAGATTGATGACATCTAAAACATTAATCCTGCGGTAGTGTATCTTGAAAGTTCTTATTACCCCTGCATCACATGGTTGAATTTTTGATGTCATGTTGGGTGACAAAATACAACTCAACATTATGTAGTCCTTCAATATTTTTTGGATGGGCTGAACAATTATCTACCAACAACAAAATTCTTCTACCATGCATTTTCTGGTCCAGCCAACGAACATATTCATCATAAAGAATAATGTAGGTTCGTTGAATCGCAAAAATCTCTTTAAATTAATAAATTAATACCTCTTTAAATCAATAAAATTATATGGTCCCGACATTATTAATTTATAGAGGTTTTACTCTATATTGACCTGATTTATTTTTCAAAGATAAATTAAATTCCGGTGACTTTTTATGGGCACTCAGACAAAGTGGCTTTGCAGTACTCAAATAAATGATGGAAATGAGGAGAATAGAAATATGCACATAATTCACTGTTATATGGTATTAGTTTTCTTATCTGCAGAAATCCAACACAAGTATCATAAAATTACAATACAAAATCACACCCTTCAGAGTCCTACAACTTTACTGAAGTCAAAACTTTGGGTAACAAAGCACAATTTCCTGTCCCAGAACTAGAAGAGGTGTCATAAACCTCAAAATGGTCTTCTTCAAATACAGTCTCTAGCTGAAGACAAACTGAAATCTTATAAGGTGCCATTAAAATGCTGGAACAGCAACTTCCATCCAAGATTTTCGCTTTTCACTAAACTTGGCCATTATATTTGAACAACAAGAATGAAGCTATCAAAGTGAAAATTTGCAATTTCCTTTTTGGAGTTTATGAAGGAAAAATAAGAACCCTTCACTTTTGTGTGGAGTTAATTAAATGATTGCAGTGTATGAGGGACTTATATAAAGGTGAGGTGAAATAAGGAACAAAACACAAAATTTTGGAAAGTGTCCGTAGAAAGATAAAGGAAACATCACCTAAATCTGAATTTGTCTTTTTCAATGATTGTTGGATGTACCTAATTCCCCAGTAAAGACGTGCAACATGTGGGGAAATTGAGCACGCCGTGGCGGAATAAAAATTTGATCAAGAGTGAAAGGACGGAGGCTACGCATAAGTAATTAATAGTAGGAAAATTAAATATTCGAATGTTTGAAAAGCTAAACAGTTTCTTATGTTTGACTTCAGTGTTGTGTAAACACTTGAGACTGTTGGTATAATAATCTGTACTTGACTAAATAATGATTCAAAACAATATGTTAATCACTTAGTGAAACATATAACATAAATGAAAGTTGAAACAATAAACGAAAACAGAATCTGTTTTGGAAAAAATAATTTCAGAATGTAATCGAGCCCACTTAGTTCAAAGTGTGTCCTTAAGGAAATTATTCCTCTCACAGTACTCGAGGTTAACGGAATATCGCCTCCCAGGATAGAACGATTATCTTACCAGAATAGTAGTACTCCAAATTCCGGTAGCAACGAACCACTCAACGACAGTATATCACACAGAATGAAATTTTCGAGGTGAAGAGCAACTCGAATTCGTAATTGATTAGAATATGAATTAGTGAATAAATTCTTGAAATAATCAAGAATTTATAGGGTTAGAAATCGATTCGAATGGTTGCAACCATTCGAATAGTCACCTCATTTGGAGGAAATTCGAAAAGAGAGGAGAGCGGACGGTCGGATCGCGGGTCGATCCGTTTGGATTTGTTTTTAATTAAATAATTAATTAATTAAAGAAACGTTTGTCCAAAAAGATTATCAATCAATCGATCTTTTGACAAATCCAAATCCAAATCCAAATCCAAAGCCGGCCGGCCGGCCGGCCGGCCGGCCGGCCGAAGCCGAGCCGAGCGACGACGACGCGAGGGTCCTCGCCTCTCAACCCTTTAGCAGCTCGAGAAGGTGAAATGTAATATATACACCTCTCTTTCCTTCCCTTTTTTTGATGTGGGACAAAAGAGCCTTTTACCCTCTTTAATTTTTATCCCATCATTTCCTATTCACCAATATCAAAACCCAACAATCCCCCACATGAATGGGGAATGATTATAAGATAGAAGAATGTACGGACGAGTGTGATATACGGCGAGAATTGATCGATCCGGATAAGTAGGTTTCCTTTGAACTTTCCGTAGTGAACTTATATCGGATATACTCGATCAATCGGTAGATTTGATATCTTTGAACCGTCGAACTTTGTTGTATACCTAGACAACATAAGACACACAATCAACCTCAACCGCTTTATGGTTCTCACGGTTGTGTTCGTTTCAACCATTTAACACCGCTTTGGTCTCTACGAGTGCATGTAGAATGGGCCTTTATCGCATTCCTTTAAAGCGCTTACACTTAACACTCACATAGGTGATTTCTAAACATGTGGTCCTATAGCCACATTATCCGGTCATACATCGCGATTTAGATAACCATTAAAAACCTTAATGCTTTATTAACTCATTAACAAGCCATAAAATCTTATCCTTATTTCTGAACATTGTTTTCATCCGAGAATGGGTTGAGTTATTTGACAATGTTGAACCGTCAGTCACAACTTTGTTTGATCTCCTCAACCTAGCTCGGGATCTCCACCGCTAGGTAGAGTTACCGCCACGATGACTTGTCCTTGGCCTTAACCTCATTCCCATTGATGATCTACCAACTCTCTCAGATAAGCCTTTGTAGCGGATCCGCCACGTTATCTCTTGACTTTACATAATCAATTGTGATAACGCCACTCAGAGAGTTGTCTAACCAGATTGTGTCTCCGTCGATGTGTGACGAGATTTTCCGTTATACATTACGCTCCCCGCCTCTACCTATTCGCTGTCACAGTGTATACATATAGGAGCCAAAGGTTTGGGCCAGAATGGAATATCTTCTAAGAAATTCTGGAGCCATTCAACTTCTTCACCGGCCTTGTCTAAAGCTATAAATTCTGATTCCATTGTAGAGCGGGCGATGCATGTCTGTTTTGATGATTTCCAAGACACTGCTCCTCCGCCAACAATGAAAACATATCCACTCGTGGATTTAACTTCAAACGATCCGGTGATCCAATTTGCATCACTATATCCCTCAAGTACTGTGGGATATTTATTATAATGCAAAGCATAGTTTTGAGTGTGTTGTAAATATCCCAAGACTCGTTTCATTGCCATCCAATGAGTTTGATTAGGATTACTCGTGAATCGACTCAACTTGCTTATAACACATGCTATATCTGGTCGTGTACAATTCATAATATACATCAAACTTTCCAAAACTCGTGCATAGTCCAATTGTGAGTCACTTTCACCTTCATTCTTTTGAAGTGCAAAACTTACATCAATTGGAGTCTTTGCAACATTGAAATTTAAATACTTGAACTTGTCAAGTACTTTTTCAATATAATGTGACTGTGATAATGCTAGACCTTGTGGAATTTTATGGATCTTAATTCCTAAGATCAAATCGGCAACCCCTAAGTCTTTCATGTCAAATTTGCTAGCGAGCATACGCTTCGTAGCATTTATATCGACAATATTTTTACTCATTATCAGCATGTCATCAACATACAAACAAACAATGACTTCATGATTTGGAGTATTTTTAATGTAAACACATTTGTCACACTCATTAATCTTAAATCCATTTGCCAACATTGTTTGGTCAAATTTTGCATGTCATTGTTTGGGTGTTTGTTTAAGTCCATAAAGTGACTTCACAAGTCTGCACACTTTCCTTTCTTTACCAGGAACCACAAAACCCTCAGGTTGTTCCATGTAAATTTCTTCCTCCAATTCTCCATTTAAGAAAGCTGTCTTGACATCCATTTGATGGATTTCAAGACCATATACGGCCGTCAGTGCCACTAACACCCGAATAGATGTTATTCTTGTTACCGGCGAGTATGTGTCAAAGTAATCAAGACCTTCTTTTTGTCTATAACCTTTGACCACAAGTCTTGCCTTATATTTGTCAATAGTACCATCAGCTTTCATTTTCCTTTTAAAGATCCATTTTGATCCTAAAGGTTTATTTCCAGGAGGAAGATCAACTAACTCCCATGTATGATTGTTTAAAATTGATTCAATCTCACTATTGACTGCTTCTTTCCAAAATGTTGAATCAGAAGATGACATTGCTGCTTTAAATGTTTGAGGCTCATTTTCAAGCAAGAATGTTACAAAGTCTGGTCCAAAGGAAGTAGATGTCTTTTGACGTTTGCTACGCCTTAGATCCTCTTTGCTTGGTATACTTTCCTTTGGTTCTTCCCGATCGTTTAGATCTTTCACTTGACGACTCACATTCAGTTTTATACGGATAGATGTTTTCAAAGAATTCAGCATTATCTGATTCAATTACCGTATTAACATGAATTTCGGGATTGTCCGATTTGTGAACCAAAAACCGACAAGCTTTGCTGTTTGTAGCATAGCCAATAAAAACACAATCCACAGTTTTTGGTCCGATTTTTACCCTTTTGGGCAAAGGAACTTGGACCTTTGCTAAACACCCCCACACTTTGAAATATTTCAAGTTAGGTTTTTCTTCCTTTCCATAGATCATATGGAATAGATTGTGTTTTCTTGCGGGTACTCTGAGTATTCGATTAGCTGTAAGGATAGCTTCCCCCCACAAGCTCTGCGGTAAACCGGAACTAATTAGTAAGACATTCATCATTTCCTTTAATGTTCGGTTTTTCCTTTCCGCAATTCCATTTGATTGTGGTGTGTAAGGGGCAGTAGTTTGATGAATAATTTCATATTCCAAACATGTCTCTGCAAAAGGAGATTCGCATTTCCACCCCTATCACTTCTAATCATTTTGATCTTTTATTCAATTGATTTTCCACTTCGTTCTTGTATTGCTTAAATGCATTAATTGCTTCATCCTTACTATTAAGCAAATACACATAACAAGATCGTGCGATACAATGAAAGTTATAAAATACTTTTTCCCACCACGAGATGGTATTGACTTCATATCACATATATCGTGTGAATTAAGTCTAAAGGATTTGAATTCTATTAATAGACTTATATGGATGTTTAACAAACTTAGATTCAACACAAATTTCACATTTTGATTTGTTGTACTCGAATTTAGGCAATACTTCTAAATTGATCAATTTTCGCAGTTTTGTAATTGACATGTCCTAAACGAACATGCCATAAATCATTTGACTCGATAAGTAAGCGAAGATGAATTTTCATTAATATCACAACAACCATTACATTGAGTTTGAAAAGGCCCTCGGTGAGGTAGCCCTTTCCTATGAACATATCATTCTTACTTATTACAATTTTCTCACTAACCAACACACACTTAAACCCGCTTTTTGACGAGTAGTCCAATGAAACTAAATTCTTCCGAATTGTTGAACGTGCGTAACATTATCGGAGTCGGACCTTGCCTAAGTCATCCTCGAAGTATCTTCCCATGTCCTTCAACTCGTCGCTGCAAAGATTTCCATAAACAAGACCTCTTGGTCCAATGGAGCATATGTTGCAAATGCTTCTTTGCAACAAGAAACATGTCGAGTGGCACCGTAATCCAGCCACCACTCCTTTGGGTTTCCAACCAAATTGCACTGACAAAGATTGTACACGCATCATTCGATCAATTGCCATTATTTGTTTGTCATCACAAATCGACAAACCGCTTTACTTAATAAAACCGAATAACAATTAAATCACAGACTCAAACGATGAAGATTTTATTTCTTCAAATCGGAGTATAATTGTGAAACTTAAACGATGAAGATTTTATTTCTTCAAATCGTAATTTGAACGATGAAGATTTTATTTCTTCAAATCACGATAGTTATGAAACGTTAGTATTCCAACGAAGCTTTTATATCTTCGAGTCGAATACTAATATTCATATGGAGTAGAAAACTACGAGTTTTAATCTCCTTAAATGAGCGATGAAGATTTTATGTTCTTCAAATCGTTGTGTAATTATGAAACTTTAGTATTCCAACGAAGTTTTTATATCTTCGAGTCAGAATACTAATATTCATATGGAGTAGAAAACTACACAAGTTTTAATCTCCTTAAACAGAACGATGAAGTTTTTATGTTCTTCAAATCGTCGCAACAAATATCATACACAACGGCGAGGATTTTATTTCTTCAAACCGAATCAATTTTGATAGAAACAAATATAATACACAACGGTGAATATTTTATTTCTTCAAACCGAATCAAAATTGATAGAAACGGCGCAAGATGGGTGTATGTTGTATACTTGATGAAGTTTTTATATCTTCAAATCAAGTATCCAAATGAGTAGAAAGTTATGAAAACTTTAATCTCAACCGGAGTAGAAAATCCGAAGATTTTAGTCTCCAAACAATATACAAGAAAAACACTTTTTTTTTCCCGAAAAAAACACTTTTTTTTCCTTTTGGAAAACACTTTTTCCTGGATTTTAATATTCCAACGAAGTTTTTATATCTTCAAGTTAGAAATATGAAATTTCATACGGAGTAGAAAACCACACTGTGTTTTAATCTCCAAACCAGATCTGATTAAAATACAATAAAAATAATTTCCTTAAGATTGTTGGTATAATAATCAGACTTGGCTAAATAATGATTCAAAACAATATGTTAATCACTTAGTGAAACATATAACATAAATGAAACAATAAACGAAAACAGTAACTGCTTTTGGAAAAAATAATTTCGAATGTAATCGAGCCCACTTAGTTCAAAGTGTCCCTAAGGAAATTATTCCTCACAAAGACTCGAGGTTAACGGAATATCGCCTCCCGTGATAGAACGATTATCTTACCGTAATAGTAGTACTCCAAATTCTAGCAACGAACCACTCAACGGCAAAGATATCACACAGAATGAAAGTTTCGAGTGCAAGAGCAACTTCAAAATTTCAGAATTTATTAGAATATGAATTAGTGAATAAATTCTTGAAATAATCAAGAATTTATAGGGTTAGAGGTATCGATTCGAATGGTTGCAACCATTCGAATAGTCACCTCATTTTGGAGGAAATTCGAAAAAGAGAGGAGAGTTTGACGGCCGGATCGGTCGCGGTCGATCCGTTTGGATTTGTTTTTAATTAAATAATTAATTAATTAAAGAAACGTTTGTCCAAAAGATTATCAATCAATCGATCCAAACCGGCCAAGCCGGCCAAGCCGAGCGACGACGACGGCGCGAGGGGTCTTTGCCCTCTCAACCCTTTTAGCAGCTCGAGAAGGTGTAATGTAATATATACACCTCTCTTTTCTTCCCTTTTTTCGATGTGGGACAAAAGAGCCTTTTACCCTCTTTAATTTTTATCCCATCATTTCCTATTCACCAATATCAAAACCCAACAGAGACAACACCCGATAAAACAATAATAAACTTTAACGAGTAAATGCAACAGAAAAAGTAAAATACCCAAGGTTTATATTTTCAAGGGTATATATTAATATATCTCTTGATGGTCAATGACCGAAGTATTGTATTTATCATACAAATACAAGTGAATTTCTTTTTACAATTTGTAGAAATGAAATAAAAAGAAATTACAAACAAAACGAATTCACAGATGACTTCAGCATAAAGACAAAACATCTATAAAGAAACATACAACATCTTTATTATAATTGCTTCAACAATGAGCTTAATCTAGAATCTGAGTAGCAACTGAAATGTAGGACGAGATGTTGTTATACTACTTTAGGCAGTGGTGTTTGATCCAGTTTCTATAGTGAATTTCTGAGAGCTCTCTTGGTGATTATTTTATTTGTAATCTGAATATCGATACAATGAAGTTCCAAATAAGTGTGAAACTTTCTTGAAATTCTCACTGGTTGGTTGGGGAAGTTGAGAGAAAATAGGCAGCAGCTTGGACCGATTCAACCTCCATAAAATCCTCAACTACATTGATTTGGTCTTCACGTTGCTTTACTTCCAAGCTTGACTTTTTTTTTCTCATGTTTTAAACACGGCTTCATGGTTAGCTTGTCTAAGTCATTTTTACCTCACATTAACAATCACTGTTTTGACAGGAAGAATAGGAAAAATCGTTTATAGAGATGTTGTCACAATACTGCAGACAACATCCTTATATTCATAAGCGATTTTGTCCTGACTTATTACTCATGTTGTCACAACACTCATCCAACATCAACAAAGAGTGTGCAAAATTTCTTCTTGCGTGTGTTAGGAGTGCACAAAATTAAATATATACGCATATGATGTGCGATTTATGCACACACTAAACGCAAGTGCACGTATCATGACAAGTAATATAGTCTAGGTAAGATCGAATATCGTCCTCAGAGACTGATTTTCAAGTACCGATTATCTATCCTTTAGTTTCTATTTGGTTAATGTTAATTGAGTTGGAATTCTAAACTAATAATGCAGGAAATAAACTAATTAAGAAAATACTTTGAATTAAATCAGTTATGATGGAGAATTAGGGCTTCCAAGATCATCAACTATCCACTATATTCAATCCTTAATACAATTAGACTGACTTCTTCTTCTACGTTAAGATAGCAGGTTAACTAGACCATTTTATACTCCTGTTAAGGTAATATAAACACTCAACCCCAATGGAGAACCCTTCTACCTTTCGATGACAAGATTGACTACAAAGAAGGATTAAGAGAAATAACCTATTAAGCTAACAAGTATCGGGGTACTTTCGTCCACGATTTAAACCTATGTTTATTCAACTATAGCATATTCACAATCTCCCCTTTCGGCTTTCGATTAGAAATCATATAAGTTATGATAATTAGTGATCAATTAATTACCATGCAATCAAAACAATTATTGAATAAATCTTAAACAAGTGAAAAGAAATCAACTAATTTATTAATTAATGAATAAGAGTTTCAAGAGAATCACAAGGAAATCCCTGATAAAATAATTAGCTCCTAGCCATAGTCACGCTAAGAACTAATACAATCTCCATACATGAACTGAAATAAACAAAGCAAAAGAAAGAAAAGAAAAATACTCAAGAACAAGTCTCCAAGCCTTCTAGCATCCAATGATTGTGTTGTGGAATATTTACAAGATGGAATGGTGGATGGAGAATGTAGGATGGAATGTAGGATGGTGGATGGAATGGCTGATTGATGAAGGATGTGGAATGAAGGATGAGTGGATGAATTCTTCTAATGATGTAGAGACTATTTATAACCCAAGAATCTTTTAGGTAAAGGGTTAGGGATTATGTAGGTAGGAAAGGTTATGGAATCCTTTTAGGTAAAGGGTTTAGGAAAAGTTATGGAAAAGGGTTAAGGAATATGTAGGTAGGAAAGGTTATGAAATCCTTTTAGGTAAAGGGTTTAGGAAAAGTTATGGAAAAGGGTTAAAGAATATGTAGGTAGGATAAGTTATCCCTTTTGGACTCTGAAAATGTGTCAAATTCGGCCCAAAAACTCAAAAATCTCGCGTCACGCTGTTCGCAATCCGCCACGGCTACCGAAAATCAGAGCTTGACGGCCAGTGGTCGGCGCCGCCTGTAAGCGTCGCGCGGTGGACGGCATTCTTCCGGATTTTTCGTTTCTTCGTCCTTTGTTCGTCCGGTCTTCGTCTGATTTTTTCTATATTTCCCGGAACTTCTTAGGCTTCATTTCTTGACCCTTTTTGTGTGCAATTCCATCTCATTTATGCTCATTTCATCTCCTTTTCGTCATTTCTCAATTTCTGACCGCTGTGACACAAAAGAAAGGAAAATGACCCTAATACTATACTAAACATAAATGAAATGAGTAAAATACTAACTAAAAATGTCTCAAAAGGTGTATATAAAATACACCGATCAAACACCCCCAAACTTAACCTTTGCTCGCCCTCGAGCAAAGATCAAAAATATAAACAAAGACACGAAAGAAAGGCAAATAAAATGACTCAAAGACACTGATCATTTTGCTGCACAATTGTCACTTAGAAAAACATGAAGGTTCGTAGGATAATATGCAGGAACATATAGCATGGATTTTTAGCATTCTAAACACTCAAGTCAAATATTTCGCAAATTCAATTTAATCATGCTCAATGCATGTAAAAATACCTAACTATGCATGTCAATTTTAAAATCCTCTGATCTGTTCACTTGTTATTCTCCACTAATCATGGATACACACATTAAAGCTCTTCAGGACTTTTCAGGGTTGTAATGTAGGCTTAGACAGGGGTAGATAAAAATAGGCATTTAGACTCAATTTACGTACCATAAGCTCTTTTGCTTTAAATTCTTCCCTTTTTTTATTATCTTTTTAACCTCATACCTATCTTTTTCCTATTTTGTTTTGAGAGAATGAGGTGTCTGATGAATAGTAAGCACCCCCAAACTTAGGCTTTTGCCTATTTATTATTACTTTTTTCATTGGGGTGCATCAAAATTATTCACTCTCTTTTGTCTCTTTTTCAACACTTTATGTTCCAAACACATCAACTTTTCACTTATGGCACAAATATGGAATTATAGGGTGTCAAATAAAAATCTTATTTTTAGGCTCAAAGGGGCTGACTAGGGATATAATTTTTATGTCAGGGATAGACAAAGAATGATAAGAAAGGGCTAACAAAGAAATGTCTGAATCATCTCCCTAACATGCATATCCTAACTATTTCGCCTCAAATAGCAAGCAAGCAGACACATAGGTTTAATCACAAACAATGCATAAATCAAGCAAGATACCCCAAATAGTTCGATTTCATGAATTTTTAGCATATCTATCCTAAGTTTTCAGATGGTTGCTTCTAATTCCATTACATTATTTCACATTACTTCATTAGACGTTTCAAGTAACTACAACATGCATGATCTTAAAAAAAAAATATGACTAAAAAAAATACTCAAAAATACCAAAACAAATCAAAAAGACTCAAAAACAATAAAACATCCCCCCAAACTTAAATCACACATTGTCCCCAATGTGTGCAAGACTCAAAAAATAGGACAACTTATCGACACAACACAATGGCCATAACTGAGGTCTAGAGAAAAATTCGAATTTGCACTAATATGGCTCTGAAGTTCCGCCACGTTCGAGATTCGGCGCCACGCCAATCACTGTGGCTCTGAAGTTCGGCACACGGCCTGATTTCAGCCGCAGTCACGACGATCGCTTCTTTTTTCACGTTGCTCCTTTTTCCTCAGATTTAGCTTTCAGTCCAACTGTTATCCAACAATACAAAACAAGAATCCAAGACCGTGAGACTATTCAAGACAAAATAAAACAAACCAAAATAAAATAAAAATAAAAATAACATAATTAAAAATATTGGGTTGCCTCCCAACAAGCGCTGTCTTTAACGTCTTTTAGCCGAGCGCAGTTAACCTTTATGAGTGACCATTGGATCCTTCTGCGAACTGCTTGCAATCCGCAAAGTTATTGTTGCAGGTCGCACTTTTTCTACAACAATCTTTTCAACTAAGGGCTTTAGATATAAGGCTATCCCCCAAGTACACAAGACATGCTTGTCTTTTAGACTCTCTCTAATGTAGGGATCAGTGAGATTCCAAACACATCTCAACTCTAGGGGGTGCCCTTGATGGTATGGACTTCCTATTTGGGGATCAACAGTGACCGCTGGTGGTATTTCTTTTGCAATAGGTACAGAAAAAAGAATTTCTAAAGAATCCAAAAAGGTGAATAATTGGATCTCAGTAATCTTTTACTTCTCTACCCCAACTATCTCGCCAGATTCCTCAATAGCTGAGTGTGGTTCAGGTTCCTCAATTTGCTTATCACTTTCCACAACGGTGTCGCTAGGCAGACTTTCTTGAAGTGTATTGCTCATCCTATCAATTAGTTGCCCTATTTGTGTCTCCAAATTTCTGAGGGACACTCTTGTCTCATCCATAAACTGAGCTTGGCACTTGGTGACCTGAGTATGCCTGCCTGCAACTCATCTAGATCTTCCTCTGGAACCTGTGGGTTAATGTGTTGTTGATGACTCCACTGCCCCTGATAGAAGTAGTAGTCCATGTGTCCTGATTTGTTTTTTTTTAATTTTATTTTTTCGAATTTAACCTGCAAAATAAGAAAACAACAAAAGGTGATAAAAAGATGCTCGCAGAACAAGTTAGACTTGTTCTTGGAGCAACCAAATTAGAAATAAGAATTGATAAATCGATATTGAAAGTACGCCAATCCCCGACAACGGCGCCAAAAACTTGATGTGCGATTTATGCACACACTAAACGCAAGTGCACGTATCGTGACAAGTAATATAGTCTAGGTAAGACCGAATATCGTCCTCAGAGACTGGTTTTCAAGTACCGATTATCTATCCTTTAGTTTATATTTGGTTAACGTTAATTGAGTTGGAATTCTAAACTAATAATGCAGGAAATAAACTAATTAAGAAAATACTTTGAATTAAATCAGTTATGATGGAGAATTAGGGCTTCCAAGATCATCAACTATCCACTCTATTCAATCCTTAATACAATTAGACTGACTTCTTCTTCTACGTTAAGATAGCATGTTAACTAGATCATTTTATACTCCTGTTAAGGTAAATATAAACACTCAACCCCAATGGAGAACCCTTCTACCTTTCGGTGACAAGATTGACTACAAAGGAGGATTAAGAGCAATAACCTAATAAGCTACACAAGTATCGGGGTACTTTCGTCCGCGATGTCACGATCCGACCCCGGGGCCGCGACTAGTACCCTCATCGTACCTGTCGTATATGTCGAGAATAGCAATGAACATACATAACTTTATAAAAGGGTAAACATCACCGCCACCGATAAGTGCCGCTTTCCATAAACATACTTAAACAAAGTATTTATAATACAACCGGTTCTCAGAGCCCAAAACACATACGTGACCACGCACTTAAAGATAACAACCGTATGGCGGACAGGCCCCGCCATACCCCTGAATGTACAAATACCGATAGCATCGGGGAATATCCGTACCAAAATAATAAGCTTCCGGAGGAGTGGAGCTTCTGACGCCGGAAGAGTGATCCTAAGAACGAGGATCCTCAATCTTCTTACCCTTACCTGCGGCATGAACGCAGCCCCGAGGAAGTGGGGTCGACACAATATGTACCAAGTATGTAAAGTCGAAAATATCGTAATAATGATATCATAAGTCCGAAAGTAGTTTTGAGTCATAAGTCAATAAAATACCTTTTCGTGCCTTGCTAACAATGAGAGTGACAAGTATATATATATATGATCTTCGCATAAAATAGAGGCTCATGATCAAGACGGTACTCGCCTGTAGTATCAATAAAACCATCCTACTCGGGACTATTTCACCCGCACGGGTCCCGCGACCCGCATGAGGTACTTCCTCGCATCGGCCGCACTCACGCACGGGACTATTTCACCCGCATAAGCCCATAAGGACTCGCGTGAGGTATTCCTCGCATCATGGGTAGAAAATCCACGCAAGGTGGTATAACGATCTTGGGGACTTTCCTCAAATATACTCTTACCTCAAAACAGATGGTATAACGATCTTGGGGTCAGAATCCTCGATATACTCTACACCGAGCAGATGGTATAACGATCTTGGGGCTTGCCGCCGGATATACTCTTACACCGTGCGGATGGTATAACGATCTTGGATCCGCCTCGATATACTCTTACACCGGAGAAGGTGGTATGACGATCTTGGGGCTTACCCTCGCATATACTCTACCCCCGGAGAAGGTGGTATAACGATCTGGGGCTTACCCTCGATATACTCTTACCCTAACTCAAATCACATCATATCATAATCATAAATAAGTTAAGAAAATTTATAACTTCTTATTAGTCTTGTTCATATACCCTCTCATTTTAGTTTACTTAAGGCACTTAATCATATCTTTAATAAAAGAAAACCGGGAATTTAACCCAAGTATTACATACTTCAACTCTTTTAAAAATGACTCTTTATACATAAAACTCTTGGGCAATTGATGCCTTAAACCAATTTGCCTCTTCATATACTTATCTTACTTTTAGAGTAAATCTCTTCTCATTAACCTTTTATGAAGCTAATAAACCAACTTCCCATAAAGTTGTTATATTAACTCTATACTTTAGTAAAATCATACTTTTTCCCTAACCAAGGGATTTATACGTTCTTAAAACGAAACAAGTCATTATATACTCAAACAAGTAAGAATACCAAATCTTGTTCGTCTACCGTACTACATAGTTTCATCTATTCATGCTCAAGAGATAGGAAAACTTCACATACCTCTTTGGTCAATCCACTTGCTAAGCTCAACTACCGCAAGTAATATTTCAACCTATAATAATCATGATACGTTTGTTAACCTCTAATCTCAAAGTAGAACAATCTAATTTCAAGGCCACTAAATTCTATGGAAAATTGGGCAGCATTTCCTTTGTTTCTACTCACTTTGCCACCTTTCTCAAGGCCGAATTTATCATCAAAAACACCACATTTAAGATTCAATCAATCCAACAATTCAAAGGGGATTACATACCCAAAATTCTGCCCATATGTTTACAACAATTCACTTAACAATTCTAAGGTAGTTTTTAGGCTACAACATGCTCATAATCTCTTCTTAACCCATTCTTCATATCCAAACCACATTTCTAGCATGCAATGACTCTAAGAGCATTATTTACTACCACAAGTCCTTTCTTCTTAACATGCAAAACTAAATCTAAAGGAAGAATCATTACCTTAAAGTTTTAGCCAAAACTTATTCCAAATATTTCTAGCTTCCTTGCCAAGAACACCACCACAACAATGCCAACAAGCTAGCTACAAGCTTCTTTTTTGGTTCTAAACTATTCAGATTTTTCTGGGTTTTTAGAGAGAATATGAGCTGATTTTTAGAGCGGAAGGTGTTTGAGAGATGACCAAGTCTACAAGACTTGGTCAATATAAGCCATGCAAGCAAAATCAGATGGGGGGACACTTGTCACCCTCCCATAGCCTTTTTAAAAGAGAAATCAGACTTACCTAAGTTTTTCCGCCCAAAAATCCCACCTCGGCTGCCTCGGCCATGGCCGGCAACTCCCGCGACCTCGGATCTTCGGCCCGCAGCACTCGCTTCCCGGCGCCGCGGCACTGAAACTTCAGCGACCTACAAGACTTTTTAGGCGCCGCGTCTCGCTCCGCGCATGCCCTCGCCGCCTCTTGTCCAAACACATTTCGTCCGATCACGGCTGAACTTGTAACTCTCATATCTTTCTACTCCGACGTCCTATCGACGAACGGTTGGTTGAGTTGGAATCTAGACTCAACGAACTACGCCTTAGGCCTTTGAACCACTTAGGAACTCTCAATGTTCCGGGTCATAACCCGCCTTAAAGTTGACTAAAACCCGCCCGGAATAATCCGTCAACCTATCCTTTGAAAATTTTAAGTCTTACATTCTTTCGTACGCTCTCATACGTAGGGTCAGAACTACGGGGTACAACCCACGATTTAAACCTATGTTTATTCAACTATAGCATATTCACAATCTCCCCTTTCGGCTTTCGATAAGAAATCATATAAGTTATGATAATTAGTGATCAATTAATTACCAAGCAATCAAAACAACTATTGAATAAATCATAAACAAGTGAAGAAGAAATCAACTAATTTATTAATTCATGAATAAGAGTTTCAAGAGAATCACAAGGAAATCCCTGATAAAGTAATTAGCTCCTAGCCATAGTCACGCTAAGAACTAATACAATCTCCATACATGAACTGAAATAAACAAAACAAAAGAAAGAAAAGAAAAATACTCAAGAACAAGTCTCCAAGCCTTCTAGCATCCAAGGATTGTGTTGTGGAATATTTACAAGATGGAATGGTGGATGGAGAATGTAGGATGGAATGTAGGATGGTGGATGGAATGACTGATTGATGAAGGATGTGGAATGAAGGATGGGTGGATGAATTCTTCTAATGATGTAGAGACTATTTATAACCCAAGAATCCTTTAGGTAAAGGGTTAGGGATTTATGTAGGTAGGAAAGGTTATGAAATCCTTTTAGGTAAAGGGTTTAGGAAAAGTTATGGAAAAGGGTTAAGGAATATGTAGGTAGGAAAGGTTATGTAATCCTTTTAGGTAAAGGGTTTAGGAAAAGTTATGGAAAAGGGTTAAGGAATATGTAGGTAGGAAAAGTTATCCCTTTTGGACTCTGAAAATGTGTCAAATTCGGCCCAAAACTCAGAAATCCCGCGTCGGCGCCGCGGCCCTGCAATCCGGCGCCACGGCGCCTGAAAATCAGAGAGCTTCGGACGGCTTCAGTGGTCGGCGCTGCTGCCAGGCGCCGGTGACGGCATTCTTCCGGATTTTTCGTTTCTTCGTCCTTTGTTCGTCCGGTCTTCGTCTGATTTCTTCTATATTTCCCGGAACTTCTTAGGCTTCATTTCTTGGCCCTTTTTGTGTGCAATTCCATCTCATTTCATCTCCTTTTCACCATTTCTCCATTTATTACCGTTGTGACACAAAAGAAAGGAAAACGACCCTAATACTATACTAAACATAAATGAAATGAGTAAAATACTAACTAAAAATGACTCAAAAGGTGTATATAAAATACACCGATCAGCATACTAGCTAAAATTTAACATATGTACGAGATCACGCCAACTCTAGTCCTAAAAAGGATAAGAGGTAGCTGTAAATATAGTTCGGTCTAAAAATCCGGAGTCGAATCCCACAAAGAATTATTGTTAGCTCTAATTGTTCAATATTACTAAGAAAATAAATTCGAACAATATTATGAATTATAAAGATTAAGATTTTTATTTTTAACTAATTAACTAAAAAGAATAATAACAGTATAGATTATCAACTAAAGAGAATGGATTGAATTCAAGATAAGGAGGCCTAGGGTTATGATTTCCCTAATTATCAGAATTCTTCTCGCCATGTTATATATAATCTCGCCGATTCATTTTCTACGGATCGTGAGCACTCAACTTACCATAATTCTCTCTCGAGCAATCACAATAGTTTACTAGACATATTCTCTCGAACTACTCTAGATAGCAATATCTCACTGCTTACTATAACCCTGTCAAAGCTTCGTTATCTCTAATTCCATTTTTAAATCTGCAATATTAATTTCTCATATATTTTAGGAGTGACGTTGTTCAACAACTAACTAAATATGTATTCTCTCTTAAGCAACACATAATAAATAGAAACATTTAATTGATGTCCATTCAGTTAACTAAAATAATCACGTAGTTGAACAAGTACAAAACTAAAATGACTCAATTATAGTAAAACTCATTCAAGAAATATATTCCGGTCTAAAAGTCTGGAGTCGAATCTCACCGAGAACTAATTAGCTATAACTGTTGAATATTACTAAGAAAATAAGTTCGAACAATATAATGGATTATAAAAATTAATTTTTTTTTATTTCTAACTAATTCACTAAAAATAATAATAGCAGTATAGATTATCAACTAAAGAGAATGGATTGAATACAACATTAAAGAGGCCTAGGGTTATGCTTTTCCCAATTATCGGAATTTTTCTCGCTACGTTATCTATAATCTCGCCGATTTATTCTCTACAGATCTTGAGCACTCAACTTACCGTAATTCTCTCTCGAGCAATCACAATAATTTACTAGACATATTCTCTTGAACTACTCTAGCTAGCAATTCTCACCGCTCACAATAACCACTGTAACACCCCATTTCAACCGGAGTCGGAAACGGGATTACTGCTACGTATGGTTGATTCCTAAATTTGTATTTAAAGAAGTCGCCACCTAATTATTATAGTGAATTAGGACACTGAAAATGTAGCATAAAATACTACGGATGATCTCCATTTTAAAGGTCTGTGAAATTATGTGAGATTCTAGGTAAGGGTTCTTTATTATCCTAAAGGGAAGGGGTTATGCATCCTAAAGGATCCGCTAACTTGCGGTTATCCGTTCAAACTTAGGCTAAATATTATTGTGCTAACATGAAATCTATAATTCTAAAAGTGTTCTAATTATTAAACTAACCAAGAGATATTTAAACTGGGCATGCAAATATTTAAAATAAATATATATTTAACAAGATAGTAATGAAAGCAAATAATCATAAAAGATGTAATGAAGAGAAATTAGCAACATTTCGCTTTTATTTCATTTTATGCGAATGATTTAACTTTGGGGTGCGCCTCCGGGTACCTGCAAAAGACACTTAGTAGAAGAGTTAGTAAATAATAAATAAATTACCAAACAAACACAATGCATGTATATATATATAGATATATATGTAGAAGATATTGTAAAAGATATATTTTTATATAGTGTGGGCTCAGCTAGTGTTATGCCAAGGATACTAAGACATGAGAAGCTAATATCGCTACGGCGGCCGACTCGCCTCCCTGAACGATACTATGCATTCTCGTCTAATCTTTTCACTTTCCTCCGCCCACATATTTCGTCCTCGCTACCACGGCCTCCAAATCGACGGATAAATCCTTCGTAGGCCAGTGTAGTATCAAGTTCAAAATCAGTAAACTACCAAGTGTAGCATTATATTTAAAAAATAAGTAAAATATCAAATGTAGCATTATATTTAAAAAAATAAGTAAAATATCAAGTGTAGTAACTTGTTCAAAAATCAGTAAAATACCAAGTGTAGTAACTTGTTCAAAAATCAGTAAATAAATTAACCCAAATAGCCTAAAATTAATGCAGAACCCAATGAGCAATGACACGAATAAAGAACGGTCACGAATAATGGCGTCAATAAACGATGGCGTCACGAACAAATGGGAAAGTCGTGAACAAATCCCAACGGAATTTTCAAAACGTCGCCGGAGTCTTAAAACTCCGGCAAATGCCTCAAAAACATAAAATCAACCCATTAAGCCGAGATAACAACCAATGCCTGAAAATGCAGTCAAGAACAAAGGTCGCCGGAGTTTTAAATTCCGGCGATACAACAAAAATCAGAAAATCATATATCGAAATAAAGCTTTAAACTCCGGAAAGTTACCAAAAAGTCAAAATCAGTCCAACAAACGCAAAATATAGTTGCAATAACAGAGAAACAAACAACATCGCCGGTAGTGTCCGCCGCCAGTGGTCAAATCATGAGAACCGCAAAAACAGAGGAATGGAAGCCCGACGTTGCTTCAATTTTCACCGAGTAACGCCTAAAATACGAGCCAACAGATGGTCGACGGATGGTGGCGACAGGAGTGCGGCTCGCCGAGATGCGGGTTGTTGTTGCGTGTGTGTGTGGCAGCGGTAGGTGTCGATCGGAACAGTGGCGCGGCGGAGGTGCAAGATGGCGGTGGTTCGCCGTGAGGTGGAGGTCGACGGAACAGCAGTGAGATGAGTGGAGAGGAGAGGCGGGGTTGCGCTGGTTTAGCGGGGTTCACGAGTTTTTAGAACTCCGCGGCGGCGCGCGCGGCAAGAGAGTGAGGGCACCCTTTTCTGCTTGTTCAAAATGGGAAAATGGGCTGATGCCCTTATTTTTGTGCTGAACGCTGCCCCCTTTAATGGGTAATGTTTAATAAATAGTGGTAGATTAGGGTTTGGTATTTTAGGGGGGAAATGAAAAGTGGGGTTTGAAATTTAAAAATGAGGGGGGGGGGGGGGGGGGGAAAAAAAATGGGGTGTTTTGGATGAAATAGAAATGGTGTTGAATTGGAATGATTCGGATTGAGTTCCGTACTGGACTGGTTCGACAAAATGTAAAGCGGGTTAATTATTTAAAAGAAAAATTATTTAAAAAGATGCAAGATTAAAAAATGTAAATGCCGATGCAATAATAAAAAAAATACAGTAATTAGACTAATGTTTAATGTCTAATTAAAATTAAAGCGGGATGTCAATTAATTATTTAAAGAGATGCAAAATATTATTATAATAAAAACATAATATTGACAAAAACATAATGCTTAAATTAAAATAAAAAAGAGGCAATGTCATTTTGTGAATAAATAAACAAAGAATATTATGTAAAAATATGCAAAATAACGATTAAAATGCGGTGTGCTAAAATACTTAAAATTGCACGAAATATACAAAAAAATGGGTCAAAATTGATCACAACAAGATGTCCTCTTTGTACGGAGATGATGGAAGAGTCTTCTGACAAAGATGTTGACTCAGAGCCAATTTTGTCCTGCTTTATAAACTATAAACTCAAAAATAGGGATGATGCAGACTAAAATGTCACGATGTCAAATCATGACGACACCGGGTCGTTGTGATGCGTAAATAAAAATCAAAACCGACGCCGACAAAAATGTCCCGGTCGGGCGATGATTGACACCGGGTCGCAGTGATGTGGTGATGTAATGCATACGGTGTTTGTAGATGTTGATGGCGTCATTGACGGACGCGACGCAGATGCTCGCCGCCGCATGGACGAAATGCAGATGAAGTCGCCGTGCATAGGCTTTGATGAGACGGCGCCGCTGCACGGACGCGACGCAGATGTCGCGCCGCACGGACGAATGCAGACGGCCGCCAGACAGGCTTTGATGAGACGCCGTTGCACGGACGTGACGCAGATGTTCGCCGCCGCACGGACGAAATGCAGACGGCCGCCACGGGCTTTGACGACGGGCGCCGTTGCATAGACGTGATGCAGATGTTCATCGCCGCACGGACGAAATGCATACGAAGTCGCCAGACAGGCTTACGAGACGACGCCGCGTAGACGCTGACGCAGATGTTCGCCGTTGCACGGACGAAATGCGACGGCCGCCAGATAGGCTTTGATGAGACGGCGCCGTACGGACGCCGACGCAGACGCTCGCCGCCAGATGACGAAATGTCACGGCCGCCAGATAGGCTTTGACGACGATAGCGCCGTTGCATGTGACGTGACGCAGATGTTCGCCGCCAGACGGACGAAATGCAGACGGCCGCCAGATAGGCTTTGATGAGACGACGCCGTTGCATAGACGTGACGCAGATGTTCGCCGTTGCACGGACGAAATGCGACGGCCGCCAGATAGGCTTTGACGACGACGCCGTTACATAGACGCACGCAGATATTCGCCGCCGCACGGACGAAACGCAGACGGCCGCCAGATAGGCTTTGATGAGACGACGCCGTTACATAGACGTAATGCACGCAGATGTTCGCCGCCGCACGGACGAAATGCACGGCCGCCAGATAGGCTTTCGCGAGACGACGCCGTTGCACGGACGTAATGCAGATGTTCGCCGCACGGACGAAACGCACGAAGTCGCCAGATATGCTTTGACGAGACGCCGCCAGATGTGACGTGACGCAGATGTTCGCCGCCGCACGGACGAACGCACGAAGCCGCTGGATAGGCCACGACGATGGCGCCGTTGCATGGACGCGATGCAGATGTTCGTCGTTGCATGGACGAAATGCAGATGAAGCCGTTGGATAGGCTTTGATGAGTGAACGATACTATGCATTCTCGTCTAATCTTTTCACTTTCCTGCTCGCCCACATATTTCGTCTCGCTTACCATGGAGGCCTCCAGATCGACGGATAAATCCTTCTTTAGGCCAGTGTAGTATCAAGTTCAAAATCAGTAAACTACCAAGTGTAGCATTATATTTAAAAAATAAGTAAAATATCAAATGTAGCATTATATTTAAAAAAATAAGTAAAATATCAAGTGTAGTAACTTGTTAAAAAATCAGTAAAATACCAAGTGTAGTAACTTGTTCAAAAATCAGTAAATAAATTAACCCAAATAGCCTAAAATTAATGCAGAACCCAATGAATGACGGAGCGATAAGAATTCGCGAACGATGCTGGCGTCACGGAATCGTGGGGAAAGTCGAAATACCCCAACAGAATTTTAAAACGTCACGAGTCTTAAAACTCCGCAGATGCCTCAAAACATAAAATCACCCATTAAGCCGAGATAACAACCAATGCACGAAAATGCGATCAAGACAAAGGTCGCGAGTTTTAAATTCGCGATACAACAAAAATCAGAAAATCATATATCGAAATAAAGCCAACAAGATTCGCCGGAGTTTTTTAAACTCCGGAAAGTTACCAAAAAGTCAAAATCAGTCTAACAAACGCAAAATATAGTTGCAATAACAGAGAAACAAACAACATCGCGGTAGTGTCCGCCGCCGATGGTCAAATCAAGGAGAACCGCAAAACAGAGGAATGGAAGCGACGTTGCTTCAACGGTTTTCACCGAGCAACGCCTAAAATACGAGCCAACAGACGGTCGACGGATGGTGGCGGCGACAGTGAGCTCGCCGAGATGGTGGGTTGTTGTTGCGTGTGTGTGTGCGCGGTGGTGTCGACCGAACAGATGGCGCGCGGGAGGTGCAAGATGGCGGTGGTTCGCCGGTGAGGTGTGGAGGTCGACGGGAACAGGTGAGGGAGATGAGTGGAGAGGGAGAGGGCAGGGGTGTGCGGCTGGTTTAAAGGGGGGGGGTTCGCCGGAGTTTTTAGAATGAGTACTGATTGGAATCTTGTTCTTGCTTTATTATGAGCCGAAGGTCTATCGGAAATAGTCTCTCTATCACCAAGGTAGAGATAAGGTATGCGTACGTTCTATCCTCCAGACCCCACTTGTGAAATTACAGTGAATATGTTGTTGTTATTGCATTTAACTTTAAATTTGTATTTTTTTTTGTCATTTTATGTAGGAAATGTGTTATATTTAAACTATTTTTAGAGATATATTACCTTAAATATGAAATAACAATACAAGTTTAACATAACACTTGACTATTAAAGGGTGGAATAGTAATAACTATGAAAATTTGTGAATATTTTTAAGAAAAAAGATTTAAAAAAAAGAGATGCACATTTTAAGTAATTATAGATTAAATGTGTTTAGTCAAATATCATAATTATTCAAATTAAAATATAGTAATAACTGCAAGACCAAAAGATCTATTAATCCTTTTTCTTTTCGGTTAGTTACATCAGCTATCTTGCCGCAAATATGAATTCAGAATTTTAAATTTATGAGTTTGAAATTTTCTTTAACGCATAATTCATTTCATTTCATAATATATTACTTGCGTCGTACCAATCTAAAGTATTTTAAATGCATACGTATGGTATCTGAGCTTAAATTATTGAGTTCCATTAAACACCCTCGTTATACTATAAATTCATCCCCCTGTCTTGGATATTTACTATCTCATACGTATAGTTAACTAATATGTATTCTTAGCCTTGATCCGATGTTACTGATAGCTCTGAAGTCTAACAGTATATTGTTTTCAAAATGAGTACTGACTGGAATTTTTGTTCTTGATTTATTATGAGCCGAGGATCTATCGGAAACAACCTCTCTACCTCCCAATATAGAGGTAAGGTATGCGTGCATTCTACCCTCCCCAGACCACACTTGTGGAATCACACTGGATATGCTGTTGTTATTGCATTTAACTTTAAATTTGTGTTTTTGAACTTAGGTTATTATTATTTAGAGAGGAGAAGAAAAATTAACATAAAAAATCAAGTTTTATTTGTTTGTAGTGTAAAAAGTTTAACCTTCCCAGTTTAATTTGAATGACAAAATCATCCAAATGAATCTGAAAGAAATTAAGCAAATACTATTAATATTCTTAAAGCAATAATGGTGAATCTGCAGTGGAGGGCTAAAATTTCATCAACCTCTCAAATAAAAGAACTAATCAAGTACATTTGAAGGGGAGGAAACAGATGTGAATCACCCCTCGTTTATATCTTCTCTAATGGTTTCCAATCTTGGTGTATTTGAAGACTTTCGTCGATTATAGGTCATACGGACAGGAGCAACCTCCATCCAAGAATGTACATTTCTAGTTTCCTTTGTCATTTTTGAACTAGAATAGATCAATCAAATAGCTAGAATTGATTTATTTGCCCTCTTCCCTCCTTAGCTTTAGGAAGAAAGAGAGATGATAAGAATAAGTTGTTCTTTGAAGAAGATTAGGCTCTTTTATTGGACAATTTATAAAGATGAGAAGAGCAATTACTCCCCTAAGAAAAAAGGACAAAACTGGATCTTGTGGCTTAACGTTTAAAGTGGATCACCTTTAACATCTTGAGGTAAGTGTTTATTCATGACTTCTTCTCTCAATAATCTAAAGACTTCTAGAACAGGTAAAATTTATAAATAGCCATTGTTTAGTCATGTAATTAAAAAATATATAATTATTGTTATTGAGTTTCAAATGGCATATATTGTCATGAATTTTGACCCGTAAAATTTAAAATTTCATGATAATAATTATTTTTAAAAGACCAAATCGAAAAGTGCACAGTGAACACAACTTTTACCATTTAGATTTCAACTATTTTTTTACATCATAACTGTCTTAAAGCTATAAACAAGTACATATTAAATAAGATACTAAAATGTCCTGGAATTTAAAATAAGAAATTTAAAACTTCATGATAATGATTATTTGTCAAGAAGAAAATAGAAAAGTGACTAGTAAAAACTATTTCGACCTTCTTAAACATTGTAAATAAGATCCAACCTAGTTTGTAACAATTATAACTACATTAAAACTATAAACAAGTACGCATAATACAAGCTAGCTAGGAATAATGATGATCTTAAGAGAACTACTTGTGATCATTAGACTAATAAATTAAAGTTAGTAAAAATTCAGTAACAATGTTTCTATTAAAATACGAGTATCTTTTTTTCCTTTTCCTGTTTGAAAGTAGCAAAAAGGCTTATTGATTAAAAGAAAATAAAAGTGCTCCCATCTAGAACTTCAATAATAAGAAAGTCAAATACATAATATATCTAGTTAGAAGTTACACGATATTCAAATCGTGAAGTCTCACGAAGTAACCTACCTTAAAGAGTCTTTTTCCTTAAAAATTTGAGCAAATATCATGTGAATCGATGATCCACAACTAAATATCAAACATTAATATATCAGATTGCAAGGCAGTTTTTGTGAAAAGAAAAGTATTGGAAAACTTATGTATATGTAACTTCGGTCAAACTTATGAATCTGTATTGCAAAACCAATATAAAAGAGAAAAATAGAAATTGGAATTAAAATCGAGCCCACTGAATGCACAGTGTGTCCTTAAGGAAATTATTCCCCTCAAGTATCCGAGGTTAATGGAATATATCCTCCCAGGATAGAACGATCTTACTCACCGGTGTATCGGTATCTAAAATAACGGTGTCAGCGAACCACTCAACGGCAGTAAATTACACTGGAATTTATTTGTGTAGAAGAAGAAGAAGATTTCAAAGTTCAGAAAATTAAATTCTGAGGAATAAAACGAATTTATAGCCATGGAAGAACTGTTTCTGAAGGTTTGCAACCCTTCTGAACAGTCACTTTAAAAATGGTTGGAAATAAAATATGGGAAAGAGTCGGGTCGCGGGTCAGACACACGAATTCGGGTCACTAACGGGTAGGATTGGATAAGCTATCAATCAATCAGATCATTTGACCAAATCCAAATCCAAATGCGAGCCGAGCGACGACGACAGCGCGAGGGGAGACCCTCTTCTTAACCCTTTAGCAACACGAAGGAGTACTTCTACTTTTAAGTAGAAGAACTTTTCTTTCCACTACCAATGAGGGACAAATGCTCATTTTATAAAGCAAGAGGAACAACTCATTTTCCCTCCCTTCATTTCCCATTCAATCTATCATTTAAACCCAACAATCCCCCACATGAATGGGGAATGACTATAAGATAAAGGAATGCATGGACAAGTGTGTAATTTACAAGCAAGGATTAATTGCATCTGGATAAGTAGGTTTCCCTTTGAACTTTCCGTAGTGAACATATGTCGGATATACTCGGTCAATCGGTAGATTTGATATCTTTGAACCTGTTAGGCGTATTTTGTATACGCTTTTTGAGTAATTTTTTAGTTAGTATTTTCCCCATTTCGTTTGTGTTTAGTATAGTGTTAGGGTCGTTTTCCTCTTTTTTTGAGTCACAGCGGTTCAAAAAGGCAAAATGACGAAAATGAGCGAAAAGTGGGCATAAAAGGATGGTCCCGAGGCAGAAAAAGGTTGAAAATTAGAGATTCGGACGAAGGCAAAGAAGCACCGCGGTGCCAAGCAGCAGAACCGTGGTGCCAGAAGATCAGAGACTTGCAGGACTTTCTGCACTGCGGTGCCATTTTGCAGAACCGCGGTGCCAGATGTTCAGAAAACCCGTAGGACTTTAGGCACCGCGGTGCCATTATGCAGAATCGCGGTGCCGGTGCGGGAAATTCAGAATCCGAAGAGAAATTGACCAAGGGCATAAGGGTCCATAGGGCACGAAAATTGCAACATATTTAAGCCCTAGGGATTACTCTATTGGAGGGGGTGGAATATTCCATCATACAACACAACACAGGGCAAATTGAAGGCTACAATTGAAAACCTAGTTCTAAGTAATTTTTCTTTTCTTTATCTTAATTCAGTTCATGTTTGGATTTGTATTAGTTCTTAGCATGTCTATGACTAGGAGCTAATTGCTTTAATAGGGTTTTCCATCCGAATCTTCTTGAAACTCTTTCATAAGTTAATGCATTATTAGTGATTTCTTCTTCAATTGTTAAGATCTATTCAATATTGCTTTGATTGCTTGATAATTAACTGACCATTAATTGTCATCACTTATATGATTTCGAATCGAGAACCGAGAGGAGAGATTTGAATATGTTGTAGTTGTCTAGACATAAGTTAAAATCGTGTACGAAAGTATCCCGATACTTGTGTAGTGTTTAAGGTTATTGTTTTTAATCCTCTTGTATAGTAAAATCTATCATAGAAATATATAAAGTTTCTGCACAAGGTTGGGCTCTCGTATGTCCTAACCGGAATATGATGACAGATTAGTTAAACTGCTATTTTAATAAGAAGAAGAATCATTAGCATTGCATTAACATGCGAAAGAGTGGATAGTTAAGGAAATTGAAAGCCCTATTGCCATCATAACTGATTTAAACCAAAACATACTTAGTTTAAATTCCTGCACTTTACTTTAATTATAGTTCTTAGTTATAAAACCAAACAAAATCAGGTTAACCAAATAGAAACCATAGAATAAATGTTCGGTACTTGATAACCAGTCTCTGTGGACGATATTCGGTCTTACAGACTATATTACTTGAGATGATACGTACACTTGCGTTGAGCATACAGAAATATCCTAACATAACCGTCGAGCTTTGGTGTATACCTAGACAGCCACATGTCACACAATCAATCCTTTACCGTCTATGGTTCTTATGGTTGTGTTCGTTTCAGCCATGAACACTTCCTGGTTTCATGAGTGTATAGAGAATGAGCTTCTTACAATCATTCTCTTTGAAGCGGCTTACACTTCACACTCACATAGGTGATTCCTAAACGTGTTATCGCATAGATACACTATTTGGTCAAACCTGCCAAACTTAGAAACCATTAAAAAACGTAAAGCTTTTATTAACGTTTTATCTTTATTCCTGAACATTGTCTTCATTATGAGAATGGATTTATTTATTTGACAATGTCGAACCGTCAGTCACGACTTTATTTGATCTCCTTGAACCTAGCTATTGGGATCTCCAGTCTGCTAGGTAGAGTTACCGCCATAATGACTTGTCCTTAGCCTTAAACCCATTCCCTTAGATGATCTTTCAACCGCCTCTCTAGATAGGCCTTTTGTTAGCGGATCTGATACGTTATCTCTTGACTTTACGTAGTCAATCGTGATAACACCACTAGAGAGTAGTTCTAACGGTATTGTGTCGTTGTCGAATGTGACGCGATTTTCCGTTATACATAACGCTCCCTGCCCTACCTATTGTCGTTTGGCTATCACAATGTATACATATAGGTGCCAAAGGTTTGGGCCAAAATGAATATCTTCCAAGAAATTTCGAAACCATTCAGCTTCTTCACCGGCCTTGTCTAAAGCTATAAACTCAGATTCCATCGTAGAACGAGCGATGCACGTCTGTTTGGATGATTTTCAAAACACTAATCCACCCTCAATTGTGAAAACATATCCACTCGTGGATTTAACTTCAGATGATCCGGTGATCTAATTTGCATCACTATATCCTTCGATCACGGCGGGATATTTGTTATAATGCAAAGCATAGTCTTGGGTATGTTTCAGATACCCCAAAACTCGTTTCATTGCCATCCAGTGAGTTTGATTGAGATTACTTGTAAACCGACTCAATTTACTAATAGCACATGCTATAACTGATCGCGTACAATTCATGATATACATCAAACTTCCCAACACTCTTGCATAATCCAATTGTGAGTCACTTTCACCTTTATTCTTCTGAAAAGTATAGCTCACGTCAATTGGAGTCTTGACAACATTGAAATTCAAATACTTAAACTTGTCAAGTACTCTTTCAATATAATGAGACTGCGATAATTCCAGACCTTGTGGAGTTTTTTGAATTCTGATGCCTAAGATCAAATCAGCAACTCCTAAGTCTTTCATATCAAATTTGCTAGCCAGCATGCGCTTAATAGCATTGATATCGGCAATATCTTTACTCATTATCAACATGTCATCAACATATAAACAAACAAAGACTTCAAGATTTGGAGTATTTTTAATGTTAACACATTTGTCACACTCGTTGATCTTAAATTCATTTGTCAACATTGTTTGATCAAATTTAGCATGTCATTATTTGGGTACTTGTTTTAGTCCATAAAGCGACTTAACAAGTTTGAACACTTTCCCTTCTTTACCAGGAACCACAAATCCCCCAGGTTGTTCCATGTAAATTTCTTCATCCAACTCTCCATTTAAGAAAGTTGTCTTAACATCCATTTGATGGATTTCAAGAACATGTACGGCCGCCAGTGCCACTAACAACTGGATAGATGTTATTCTTATTACCGGCGAGTATGTTTCAAAGTAATCAAGACCTTCTTTTTGTCTATAACCTTTGACCACAAGTCTTGTCTTATATTTGTCAATAGTGCCATCAGCTTTCATTTTCTTTTTGAAAATCCATTTTGATCCTAAAGGTTTATTTTCAGGAGGAAGATCAGCCAATTCACATGTATGATTGTTCAAAATTGATTCAATCTCACTATTGACTGCTTCTTTCCAAAATGCTGAATCAGAAGAAGACATCACTGCTTTAAATGTTTGAGTCTCATTTTTCAAGCAAGAATGTCACAAAATCTGGTCCAAAGGAAGTAGATGTCCTTTGACGATTGCTACGCCTTGGATCCTCTTCACTTGGTGTACTTTCCTTTGGTTCTTTCTGCGGTCGTTTAGATATTTCACTTGAAGACTCACATTGAATTTTATACGGATAAATATTTTCAAACAATTCAACATTATCTGATTCAATTACCATATTAACATGAATTTCGGGATTGTCGGATTTGTGAACCAAAAATCGACAAGCTTTGTTGTTCGTAGCATATCCAATAAAAACACAATCTACAGTTTTTGGTCCAATTTTTATCCTTTTGGGTAAAGAAACTTGTACCTTTGCTAAACACCTCCACACTTTGAAATATTTCAAGTTGAGTTTTCTTCCTTTTCATAGTACATATGGAATAGATTGTGTTTTGATATGGGACACCCTGTTGAGTATTCGGTTAGCTGTAAGGATAGCTTCCCCCCACAAGCTCTGCGTTAAACCGGAACTTATTAGTAAAGCATTCATTATTTCCTTTAATGTTCGGTTTTTTTCTTTCCGCAATTTCATTTGATTGTGGTGTGTAAGGGGCAGTAGTTTGATGAATAATTTCATATTCTAAGCATATCTCTGCAAAATGAGATCCGTACTCTCCACCCCTATCACTTCTAATCATTTTTATCTTTTTATTCAATTGATTTTCCACTTCGTTCTTGTATTGCTTAAATGCATCAATTGTTTCATCCTTACTATTAAGCATATACACATAACAATATCGAGTGCAATCGTCAATAAAGGTTATAAAATACTTTTTTCCACCGCGAGATGGTATTGACTTCATAGCACATATATCTGTGTGGATTAAGTCTAAAGGATTTGAATTCCTATTAATAGACTTATATGGATGTTTAACAAACTTAGATTCAACACAGATTTCACATTTTGATTTATTACACTCGAATCTAGGCAATACTTCTAAATTAATCAATTTCCGCAAGGTTTTGTAGTTGACATGTCCTAAACGAACATGCCATAAATCATTTAACTCCAATAAGTAAGACGAAGCTGAATTCTTATTAATACTGTCAACAACCATTACATTGAGTTTGAAAAGGCCCTCGGTGAGGTAGCCCTTTCCTATGAACATCTCATTCTTATTACAATTTTCTCACTAACCAGCACGCACTTAAACCCGTTTTTGACGAGTAGTCCGGCTGAAACTAAATTCTTCCTTATTGTTGGAACGTGCAGAACATTGTTGAGTCAAGACCTTCCTAAGTCATCTTGTAAGTATCTTCTCATATCCTTCAATTTTGACTGTTGCAGTATTTCCCATAAACAGTTCCTCTTCGGGTCCAGCGGGAGCGTAGGTTGCAAATGCTTCTTTTACAGCGCATACATGTCGAGTGGCACCAGAATCAATCCACCACTCATTTGGGTTTCCAACCAAATTGCACTCCTATAACATTGCACACATATCATCCATATCATCATTCTTTTCCACCATATTGGCTTGTCCTTTTCCCTTGTCCTATTTCGGGAGATGACAATCTGGGGCTTTGTGGCCAGCTTTCACACAATTATAGCAGTTGCCCTTGAACTTTTTCTTGGCTTGCTACTTCTTTTGTCCAGTGAACTTCTTTCTTTTCTTACTTTTTGGGGCAACCTCTTCAACAATATTTGCTCCCATAACCGTTGAATTCCCACGTGACTTCTTCTCGGCTGTTTTGTTATCTTCCTCAATCTTGAGACGAATCACAAGATCTTCCAACTTCATTTTCTTGCGCTTGTGCTTTAGATAATTTTTGAAATCTCTCCACGAAGGAGGAAACTTTTCAATCATTGCAGCCACTTGAAATGCTTTGTTAACTACCATGCCTTCAGCAATAAGGTCATGAAAAATAAGTTAAAGCTCTTGAACTTGGGTTCCAACGGTTCTGCTGTCTATCATTTTATAGTCTAGAAACTTGGCAACCACAAATTTTTTAAGCATGCGTCTTCAGTCTTATACTTCTTCTCAAGTGCATCCCACAATTCTTTAGAAGTTTCCATAGCAATGTAGACATTGTACAAATCATTCTCCAAAGCACTTAGGATGTAGACCTTGCATAGAAAATCGCCTGTTTCCACGCCTCAGTAATCATAAATTTTTCATTGGTCGGCATATTAGCATCAGGCACAGGAGGGTCTTCGTTGGTGAACTTCTGCATACCAAGAGTGGTAAGCCAAAAGAACACCCTTTGCTGCCATCATTTGAAGTTGGCTCCAGAAAATTTCCCCGGTTTTTCCGCCGGTGGCACAACAGTTCGACTTGTTGCCGCAACAGTCGTAGAAGTAGTAGCGCTTTCAATTGCCATTTCTTTTTACTGCCAAGATAGACAAATTGTCTTAATACTCAGAATATAATTATTATTTTGTAAACTAGATCATCTAAAGGTATTGAATTGTAGTTTTTCAAAATATATTTGGGTCAAAAGGTTTTCTGTGTCGGGTCATTCGCACAAATGCCCTTCTTTCGAGGTGGTTTTTAAATTTTGCCCCTCAAAGTTATAATTTTTAATTTTGCTCCGCATAATTTAGATTTCTCAAGGCATAGTTTACGTTGAACTTCGACATATGTATCACAACATGTCGGACAAGATAAAACTTTTAACCCTCAACATAATCTGAAAAATAACATAATTTTAGATTTCGCTCGACATATTTTACGTTTAGCTTCAGCATATGTATCATAACATCCACACAAATTGTGTCTGACAAGAAAAAAATTTCAACACGCAACATAATCTGAAAGATACTACATAGCTTATGTCGCATAACTTAATTTTTATAAAATTTATGTTGAGCGAGGCAAAAAATCAGTTTTCGAAAATAAAAATAATACAAAATTATGCCTTGCAAAGCACGTATGGATAATATTATTAAATAAATAGCAGGAGTAAAAATTAAAAAACACATATATGAAGAGCAAAAATTAAAGACCAGTGTGTTTGAAGGCCAATCACTGCAAAACAATGTTGTGTTCACCGAAAATTCAGTGGAAGAGATAACGTTGGGAAAAATAAACTTTTTTTTTGCGTGAATTTCCCTTCAAAGGAATTGGTCCCTCAAATTTGAAATCTTTAATTTTTGTCCTTTGCTAAAAAATACTTCAAAGGTTCCGGGTTCGAACTCCTGCTCAGTCAAAAAAAATCGCAAGGTTGAGTTTGGATCGCAAGGAAGAGTTTGTCTTATGCCTTAAGGCAAACTCTGTCGGATAAGGCATAGTTTGCAGGTAAACTTTGTCTGTATAGTTTGAAACTCTGCCTTCAGACATAGTTTGCAGATAAACTCTGTCTTGCGAACTCCAAATTATATCTTGCGGTTTTATTTTTTAGTTTTTTCCTGAGCGGGGATTTCGAACCCGAAACCCAAAGATTTTAAGCGAAGGACAAAAATTAAAATAAAATAAAATTGAAGAGCAAAAATTAAAGAACACCCTAAAATAAGGATATTCCAGCTATTGCCCCAAAAGAAATGTGGCATGCGTTTGTTGCTTCGTAGCCCATTTCATCCTATGAAAAGCTGAGCTGGGCTGGTTAATTTGAAGCCCTTTTCCAAAAACTCATTGTATTTCTTCCATTAATGGCACCCCTTTGGATATTGGCAGATATAAAGCAATTGTTTCCTTTTCAGGTTACGATTAAAATATTATTCATATTTTTAAAAGTTGTGTATACTCTTTGAAAAAGTGTTATTCTCGACAAAAGTTGGTCTGGTCTAACATTTGCTAATACATTGATAAACCTTATGGATAAAATATTAGACCGTGGTCTAACATGTTTTAATTTGTTCAAAAAGAATCTTTAGACCATGGTTTATAAGTTGTAAGAGAAATTAAGAAAGAAATTATTTACTATACAGCTATCCCAAAAAGAAAAAATAAGCGGCGAACATTTTCATTGGATATTGTTGGAAATATTTATTAAACGTGAAATAAAGTTAATTCTATTTAATTACGAATCGAACAATTAGGGGCCCTACACGTCGGAAACATTATTTCTACACACGTGTACATACAATGCCAAAGATCATAATTTTCTTAAATGAAAGAGATATTGGTACGTATACGAATTGTTTTGAGACGTAAGGTAATAGACGGTTATTGACCAAATGACGTAGGTTTCACGTTGGTAAATAAAGGAAGAAGTGTATAAATGTGTTAAAGATGAAACGAGTCATGAATTACCGCGGCCCTATGATAGGGTCGCGGCGCCAAACTGCAGGGCCACGACGCCAACTCTCTGAAGTTGTGGCGCCGCGACGCCTCCTTGCAGGGCCACGGCGCCAACTCTCTGAAGTTGGAGCGCTGTGGCGCCTCCCTGCAGGGCCGTGGAACTGGTTGTCCAGAGGTTGCGACGGGAGACGAAAAGACATGACTCTTGGGCTGGTTTTTGAGGCATTAAACCTCCATAACATCCCAAATGAATTCGGTCATTATTTGACTGAATTAACACTCCATAATCAAGGTCATTACATGGTCATTCAAGGCCATTACATGGTCATTCAAGGCCATTACTTGGGCAATTGGAAAGTCATCTTCACAACACTATAAAATGAGGCCTTAGGCTCATTTGCAAAACACTTGAAATCTGAAATACTTCTTCCTCTCTTACAATCACAAAATACTCAAAGATCTTTCTTCCAAAGCAAACACTTGAGTCTCTTTGCACATTTGTTTGATTGCTGTTTTATCTTGGGAGATAAGTTGTCATTACAACCGTTGAAAGGATATACAGGGCAATATTATCTTAAGGATAGATCAAGAATTTGGTCGACTCATCAAGCCCTTCTATTTGATCATTTTCAAGTTTTATTACAATTTATTGTTGTTATTTTTTCGTTTTACACATTACCACTCACATATATTGCACTCTTGAACACAAACACATTTGTTCCAAGACTCCAATCCGTTCCTTTACGTTTTGTACTCCTCATGTATATTCCTTTTTGTAACTTGCACCCTATCGTATTGTGAGTACAATGAAGGTTACAAGGAAATGTAAATTAAGTAAGAATACAAAGATTATAATCTGGAACAAGAACAAAGGTATTATTACAAAGAATTTGTTGAGTCGGGTGTTAGCACCCTGTCTTTAAGATAATATTTCCCCGTATGTATCCTTTTACGGTGGTTGACAACTTATCTCCCAAGATAAAACAACAACTAACAATTGAGCAAAGGAAACTCAAATGTTTACTACAAGAGGAACCTTTTGAGTGTGTGGAAGAAAGCTAGCAAAGAAGAAGATCAGAAATCTGATTTTGGTGTGTTCTTCAATTGAGCCAAGGGCCTCAATTTATAGTGTATGAAAGATGACTTCTCATCTAGCCAACTTATGACAATCAATAGTCAGTAATGACATTTATTGAGAGGTGTTATTCAACCAAATAATGGTTGAGTTCATGTGCCAATTAATGGAGAATCAATGCTCCAAAACCAGCTCAAAAGTTAGAAACTTTTCGTCTTCCGTCGACCTCACTGCCAGTGAAGCTCTAGGAGGCGCCGCGGCGCCTGACTTCCAGTATTCGAACCACCAATTAGCGCCGCGGCCCTTCGCGTCGATTTCTGACTCGTTTCATCTTGACACATCGTACACTTCTTCCTTCATTTACCAACGTGAAACACTCGTCATTTAGCCAACAATCGTCTATCATTTCATGTCTCAAACATTTTATTACGTACCAATATCTCTTTCACTACGAAAATTTACGATCTTTGGTACAACGTGTGCACGTGTGTGGAAACGACGTTTCCGACTTGCGGGGCCCCAATTGTTCGAGTCATAAATAATAGGTTAAACTTTATTTCACGTTAATAAATTTCCATGTTAGTTTGCACCTTAATCTATCCTTATTTCTTGGGGGGGAAACATTGTTCTCACCCCTATGTTTTTTTCCCTAAGTAATAGGCTGTGTTCTTCAACATTATTTTCTTGAAAAAATGTCTCAAACATAAATTGATATTCTTATTTCTTGCACTTTTTTTTATTTCAGAGTGAAGTTTAGTTAGAATACTTAATTAAATACATTTCGAGCTTGATTACTGTGAATGTCAAGTGATTGCCACAAAATGAAAGTGCTTGGTTATAATCTACCATAAAAAGTATGCATTAAATTATTGCTTTATACATGACGTCATAATTGGATGTTTCCTTTGGTTGGTTGATTTTGAAGGCACTAAACAACAAGTTGGGAAATAAAGAACGTAACTCATCCTTTAATTTGCATATAATTGCTCTAATTAAACACCATTATTAGATAACACTGTTTGAATAATTGAATTTAATTGTCAGCTTAGGGTGATCCCCACAAGCCAAGGAAATCTTTCGAAGTGTTTTTTTCGAGTCTTAGCATATCCCACAATATATGTAGCATATCCCGATGTATTCAAGATTCTACTTTCTTCAATTAACTTATTGATGTTTGAGTAATTAAATTGATAAGTTATATTATCTTTGTAGTTTGATGATTTGTCAAATTTTTGGAGAATTCGATAGGAATCTGATTTGCTATCCGTTTCTTTGGTTATCATACAATCAACAATTACAGCTATAAAATTGTATTGTTCATTGGCGGAAGTACACCGACACTGCTGCATCGTGCTAGTGGTTAAACCAAGTGATGAGTAGTCTCTATCTCATCCCACATGCTCCCCAATATATACAACATGTTACAAGGTTTTGAGTAACACTTGAAAACCGAAAATCACTTTCAAAGTGCAGCCGCCACAAATTTCTGTTGGGTTTTGATATTGGTGAATGAGAAATGACGAAGGAAATGTAAAAGGTCCCTTCTGTCTTGGTTAAACCATCTGTCCCACATCGGAAAAAGAGATGAAAAGAGAGGTGTATATATTACATTACACCTTCTCTAGTCACTAAAAGGGTTGAAAGGGCAAGGACCCCTCGCGTCGTCGTCGTCGCTCGACTCGGCTTTGAATTTGGTAAAATCTTTTTGGACCGAATTTTCTTTAATTTTAATTATTTAATTAATTAATTTAAAGAAAATCGTGCAGGACCGCGGTGCCACAATGCAGGACCGCGATGCCATAAGTACTGAGAGGCTGCAGATCTTTCGGCACCGCGGTGCCATTCTGCAGCACCGCGGTGCCGATGCGGAATTTCCAAAATCGAAGTTAAATTAGTGAATCTTTTTCTCACCGTTTTTGTGACTGTTCAGAAGGGTTGCAAACATTCAGAAACAGTACTTCCATGGCTATAAATTCATTTGCTTCCTCAGAATTTTACTTACTAATTTTCTGAAGTACAAAACTTATTCTTCTTCTGCAAATAAATTATGTGTGATATACACTGCCGTTGAGTGGTTCGCCGCTACCTGAATTTGGAGTACTAGTATTCGGGTAAGATAATCGTTCTATCCTGGGAGGGGATATTCCATCAACCTCGAGTACTGTGAGGGGAATAATTTCCTTATGGACACACTTTGAACTAAGTGGACTCGATTATATTATGAAAATTATTGTTTTTCTTCCAACACTGATTCTGTTCATTTTCAGTTATTATTGTTTACTGTTTTTTCGCAATACAAATTGATAACAATCTTAAGGAAATTATATATATTGTTTTTATATATTAATCTGTATTCTGTTTTGGAGACTAAAACATGTGTTGTTTTCTACTCCGTATGAAATTTCGTATTCTGACTTGAAGACATAAAAACTTCGTTGGAATATTAAAGTTCATACTAGTACAACGATTTGAAGAACATAAAAACTTCATCGTTGTTGTTGATGTATTATGTAAGGAGATTAAAACTTGTGTAGTTTTCTACTCCATATGAATATTAGTATTCTGACTCGAAGATATAAAAACTTCGTTGGAATACCAAAGTTCATAATTTTACTACGATTTGAAGAAATAAAATCTTCATCGTTTAAATTTGTGATTTAATTGTTATTCTGGTTTTATTAACTAAAACAGTTTGTCGATTTGACTGTGACAAACAATTAATGGCAAGAAAATTATTCACTGGATGAAAGATAGACAAACAAGGTTGGAAGCGAAAGTTCTATAAAGAAAAATTATGAAATTGCTTCAATTTAGTGTTCGCGTTGATTCCAAATAGTCATGGGATAAATGGTCTTGGTTGTTGAATTACATAAATGAGATTCATAATTTTCAATTATGAGATTCTAGAAAATTTGTACAATGTCTCGTTCACATTACATGTGAAGAGTCACGTTCACATTACAAGTGAAGAGTCTCTGTCGCGCCCGTTTTCAACCTCGGGGGTCTGAACGGTATCCGCAACGTTGCTCTTTGGCGCGGTTCCCTGGATGGAGCAATTAATGCTGTTTTTTAGGAGTCGCCACCTAATTAGTTAAGTGAATTAGGACACTTGATTTATTGCAGTAAAATACTGCAATTAATCTCCATTTAATGGTCTGCGAAATTAGTGAGATTCTGGATCAGGGTTCTTTATTATCCTAAAGGGAATGTATTAGACATCCTTTAAGATCCGCTAACTTGCGGTTATTCGTTCAAACCTATGTTAATTATTTATTGCCCTTTTATTATGCGTATTCTAAGCATTTTTCATAATTTATAATTAAAATAAAATGCTATACAAAATAATAAAACTAAAATTAAATGCGATATAAAATAAAACTCCGGGACATCTTTTAGCCTTTTTTTAGGCCTTCTGGGCAAGATGATTTTCGGGTACCTGCATAAACACTTAGTAAAAGTGTTAGTAATAGAATAAATAATTTTAATGCAATGACAAGAATTAATAAATAAAGCCAAAACAAATAAATCCGTCTTTTGCACAGAGGAGGCCTTGGAAATCAGACGGAGATTCCTTCATCGGCCAATATTGTTAAAAAGCAATAAAATAAATAAAACCTTCATATCCGCGCCAAAACAGTAATAGTTATAAACACGGAGGGCTCAGATATAAAAATATATAAAGTGGGACAGCCTAAACAAGCGCGGTTGCGTGAATTCGCCCTGCCAGCGCATGTTGATTATCCGGTGTAAGTGGAAGAAATCATCCTTGCCCAGAAAGCTTCATTTATTTTATTTTCCGTCTTTGCAACTGTGGAGGCCTCAAAAATCGACGGATAACTTTTCATCGGCCATATTGTTAAAAGCAATAAAATAAATAAAACATTCATATCCGCGCCGAAACAGTAATAGTTTTAAACACGGAGGGCTCAGATATAAAAAATGTAAATTGGGACAACCTAAACAAGTGCAGCTGCGAGAATTCGCCCTGCCAGTGCATGTTGGTTATCCGGTGTAAGTGGAAGAAATCATCCTTGCCCAGAAAGCTTCATTTATTTTATTTTTCGTCTTTGCAACTGTGGAGGCCTAAAAAATCAACGGATAACTTTTTCATCGGCCATATTGTTAAAAGCAATAAAATAAATAAAACATTCATATCCGCGCCGAAACAGTAATAGTTTTAAATACGGAGGGCTCAGATATAAAAAATGTAAAGTGGACAACCTAAACAAGTGCGGTGCGAATTCGCCCGGTAGCATGTTGGTTATCCGGTGTAAGTGGAAGAAATCATCCTTGCCCAGAAAGCTTCATTTATTTTATTTTTCGTCTTTGCAACTGTGGAGGCCTCAAAAATCGACGGATAACTTTTTCATCGGCCATGTGTAGTATCTGTTCAAAATCAGTAAACCAGCAAAAATGTCCAAAATAAGTAGCAACATGGCCAAAAATCAGTCCGCCAAAATGGCCAGAATCAGTACACAAAATGGCCGAAAAACAGTAGGGAAGTTGTCAAAATCAGTCTGAAATCCAGCGGATAGTAAGTTATAATATGAAAACAGTGAAACGAACAACTTAGCAACGAAATGGTCCGTGATCAATCCGGAAAACAGCCAAACCAGTAAAGGCAAGGAAAGCAGCAACAAAAATGGGGTGAGATAGTTAGCAACAGTAGTAAAATAATAGCAAAAATAGAATAATAACTCCAACGACCACAGTTCGAACAGTAACGATAACAGTAGCAACATAACCAATAATAAAATAGCAACCATTGTTAACATCGCCAGAGTTCACAAACTCCGGTCAGGTACACAAAAACGAGAAATCAGTCCCCCCCCCCCAAAACTCAAAATATAGCAACAAAGGTGAAGAGCAAACAATAGTGTATGGCACTGCGGCATCACTACCACGACGGTGTACGACGGAGCGACGCCGCTAGTGATTTATGGGAATAGTGGTGGGGTTCGATGGGCAGAGGAGTTTCGACGGGCAGAGGGTGGTGGTGGTCGATGGGTCTGGTTCGCCGGAGCTTCGAGCTCCGGCGATGGGTACGGCGACGGGAAGGCAGGGAAGAGGAGAGTGAGAGAGAGTGGGGCGGGCTGATGTGTGTGTGAGAGGGGGTGTTCGCCGGTGACGGGAGCAGCGGGTGAAGAAGATGAAGGGATGAGAGAGAGGGACGAATGCTGAGGGGGGGGGTCAGATTTGTGCGGCTGAGGGGTTTGAGAGAAATGAAGGGGATGGTGTTCGCCGGAGCTTGGAGCTCCGGCGAAAGGGGCGGCGGCGACGGGCGGCGGCAAGGGTGAGGGATGAGGGAGTTAGGGCTGGCTGAGCCTTTTTCTTGAAGTAAAAAAAAATGGGCTCAGACCTTTAATGTTGCGGCTGAAAAGATAATAGAGTGGGCTGATGATTTTAATAAGTGAGAGAGATAGGGTAGGGGGAATAGTTATGTGGGCTGAAGACTGAAGTGATGTTGGAGTGTAGAAGAAAAAGAGTGTTGTTGAAGTGATGTTGGAGTGTAGAAATGGTGAAACAAAGTATGGGGGTGGAGTGTGGTAAAGGTAAAAGAGGTATGGGGTGAAATAATAAAAAAAAGTGTTGGATTGGACTGATTCGGATTGGGTCTTGGACTGGACTGGTTTGACAAAATGCAAGGCGGGTTAATTATTTAAAACAAAATTATTTAAAAAGATGCAAGATTATAAAAAATGCAAATGCCGACGCAATAATACTAAAATGCAATATTTAAGAAATGTTTAATGTCTGATTAAAAGTAAAACGCGGTGCCAATTAATTATTTAAAGAGATGCAAACATAATAATAACATAAACATAATATTAACAAAGATATAATGCTTAAACCCGCAAGGGTAGCCAAGTTGGTGTAGCAGTAGAGCGCGGGACCGCAAGGTCACGAGTTCGATCCCCTGCATAAACCTTCTTGGTTGAGCCTGTCACACATGGCTTGCCAAGTGTGGTTTACATGGCTGACGTGGTTTGCAGGCTACTGCGTCAGTCCGGGGTTTACCCTGTGCGCACTCGAAAGAGTAGCGGCTGCGGGTTCCTTCGTAAACAAAAAAAAAAGATATAATGCTTAATTTAAAAATAAAAGATGCAATGCCATTTTTTTTTTTGAAGAAATAAACATAGAATATTATGCGAAAAATGCAAAAAATGATGATTAAAATGCGAAGTCCTAAAACACATAAAATTGCAACAAATATACAAAAAACGGGTCAAAATTGACTGTCAACAGTCTCGTTCACATTACATGTGAAGATTCACGTTCACATTACATGTGAAGAGTCACGTTCACATTACATGTGAAAAGTCACGTTTAATAAGAATTCAGCTTTGTCTTACTTATTGGAGTCAAATGATTTATGGCATGTTCGTTTAGAACATGTCAACTACAAAACCTTGCGGAAATTGATTAATTTAGAAGTATTGCCTAATTTCGAGTGTAACAAATCATAATGTGAAATTTGTGTTGAATCTAAGTTTGTTAAACATCCATATAAGTCTATTGATAGGAATTCAAATCCTTTAGACTTAATTCACACTGATATATGTGATATGAAGCCAATACCATCTCGCTGTGGAAAAATATATTTTATAACGTTTATTGACGATTGCACTCGATATTGTTATGTGTATTTGCTTAATAGTAAAGATGAAACAATTGATGGATTTAAACAATACAAGAACGAAGTAGAAAATCAACTGAATAAAAAGATAAAAATGATTAGAAGTGATAGGGGTGGAGAGTACGAATCTCCTTTGCAGAGATATGTTTAGAATATAGAATTATTCATCAAACTACTGCCCTTACACACCACAATCAAATGGAATTGCGGAAAGAAAAAATCGAACATTAAAGAAAATGATGAATGCTTTACTAATAAGTTCCGGTTTATCGCAAAACTTGTGGGGGAAGCTATCCTTACAGCTCACTGAATACTCAACAGGGTGCCCCACAACAAAATACAATCTATTCCATATGAACTATGGAAAGAAAGAAAACCCGACTTGAAATATTCAAAGTGTGGGGGTGTTTAGCAAAGGTCCAAGTTCCTTTGCCCAAAAGGGTAAAAATCGGACCAAAAACTGTGGATTGTGTTTTTATTGGTTATGCTACAAACAGCAAAGCGTGTCGGTTTTTGGTTCACAAATCGAACAATCCCGAAATTCATGTTAATACGATAGTTGAATCAGATAATGTTGAATTCTTTAAATATATTTATCCGTATAAAACTGAATGTGAATCGTCAAGTGAAAGATCTAAACGACCGCAGGAAGAACCAAAGGAAAGTACACCAAGTAAAGAGGATCCAAGGCGTAGCAAACGTCAAAGGACATCTACTTCCTTTGGACCAGATTTTGTGACATTCTTGCTTGAAAATGAGTCTCAAACATTCAAAGCAGTGATTTCATCTTCTGATTCAACATTTTGGAAAGAGGCAGTCAATAGTAAGATTGAAGCAATTTTGAACAACCATACATGGGAGTTGGTTGATCTTTCTCCTAGAAAAAAACCTTTAGGATCAAAATGAATTTTTAAAAGGAAAATGAAAGCTGATGGCACTATTGACAAATATAAGGCAAGACTTGTGGTCAAAGGGACAAAAATAAGACCTTGATTACTTTGACACATACTCGCCGATAACAAGAATAACATCTATTCGGGTGTTAATGGCACTGGCGGCCGTATATGATCTTGAAATCCATCAAATGGATGTCAAGACAACTTTCTTAAATGGAGAATTGGAGGAAGAAATTTACATGGAACAACCTGAGGGTTTTGTGGTTCCTGGTAAAGAAAGAAAAGTGTGCAAACTTGTTAAGTCACTTTATGGACTTAAACAAGCACCCTAACAATGACATGCGAAATTTGACCAAACAATGTTGACAAATGAATTTAAGATTAATGAGTGTGACAAATGTGTTTACATTAAAAATACTCTAAATCATGAAGTCATTGTTTGTTTATATGTTGATGACATGTTGATAATGAGTAGAGATATTGTCGATGTAAATGCTACGAAGCGTATGCTGGCTAGCAAATTTGATATGAAGGACTTAGGAGTTGCTGATTTGATCTTAGGCATTAGGATCCATAAAACTCCACAAGGTCTAGCATTATCACAGTCACATTATATTGAAAAGTTACTTGACAAGTTCAAGTATTTAAATTTCAAAGATGCAAAGACTTCAATTGATGTGAGTTTTGCACTTCAAAAGAATAAATGTGAAAGTGACTCACAATTGGACTATGCACGAGTTTTGGGAAGTTTGATGTATATTATGAATTGTACACGACCAGATATAGCATGTGCTATAAGCAAGCTGAGTCGCTTCACGAGTAATCCTAATCAAACTCATTGGATGCCAATGAAACGAGTCTTGAGGTATTTAAAACACACCCAAAACCATGCTCTGCATTATAACAAATATCCCGCCGTGATCGAAGGATATAGTGATGCAAATTGGATCACCGGATCATCTGAAGATAAATCCACGAGTGGATATGTTTTCACAATTGGGGGTGAATCAGTGTCTTGGAAATCATCTAAACAGACGTGCATCGCTCGTTCTACGTTGGAATCTGAGTTTATAGCTTTAGACAAGGCCGGTGAAGAAGTTGAATGGCTCCGGAATTTCTTAGAAGATAATCCATTCTGGCCCAAACCTTTGGCTCCTATATGTATACATTGTGACGATCAGCGGAATAGGTAGAGGCGGGGCGTAATGTATAACGGAAAATCTCGTCACATACGACGGAGACACAATACCGTTAGACAACTCCTCTATAGTGGAGTTATCACGATTGACTATGTAAAGTCAAGAGATAATGTGGCAGATCCGCTTACAAAAGACTTATCTAGAGAGGGAGTTAGTAGATCATCAATGGAAATGGGGTTAAGGCCGAAGACAAGTTATCATGACGGTAACTCTACCTAGCAGGAAATCCCAAGAGCTAGGTTCAAGGAGATCAAACAAAGTTGTGACTGACGGTTCAACATTATCAAATAACTCAACCCATTCTCGGATGAAGACAATGTTCAGAAATAAGGATAAAACTTTATGGCTTGTTAATGAGTAAATAAAAACATTAGTTTTTTAATTATTATCTAAATCTGGCAGTGTATGACCAGATAATGTGGCTATAGGACCACATGTTTAGAAATCGCCTATGTGCGTGTTAAGTGTAAGTCGATTTAAAGGAAAATGACAGTGAAGGCCCATTCTCTATAGACTCATGAAACTAGACGGTGCTCATGGCTAAAACGAACACAACCGTTAGAACCATAAACGGTTGAGGGTTGATTGTGTGACTTATGTTGTCTAGGTATACAGCAAAGTTCGACGGTTCAAAGATATCAAATCTACCGATTGATCGAGTATATCCGATATAAGTTCACTACGGAAAGTTTAAAGGGAAACCTATTTATCCAGATGCAGTCAATCCTCGCTTGTATATCACACTTTTCCGCGCATTCTTTTATATTATGGCCATTCCCCATTCATGTGGGGGATTGTTGGATTTTGATATTGGTGAATGGAAAATGATGAAGGGAATGTAAATCCCTTATGTCTTGGTTAAATCATCTGTCCCACATCGAAAAAAGAGAGGAAAAGAGAGGTGTATATATTGCATTACACCTTTTCTAGTCACTAAAAGGGTTGAAGGGGCAAGGACTCATCGCTCCGTCGTCGTCGCTCGGCTCGGCTTCGGATTTGGATTTGGATTTGGATTTGGTCAAATGATCTGATTGATTGATAATTTTTTTGGACCGAATTTTCTTTAATTTTAATTATTTAATTAATTAATTTAAAGAAAATCATGCAGGACCGATGCAGAATTTCCAAAACCGAAGTTAAATTAGTGAATCTTTTTCTCGCCGTTTTTTGTGACTGTTCAGAAGGGTTGCAAACCTTCAGAAACAGTACTTTCATGACTATAAATTCATTTGCTTTCTCAGAATTTTACTTACTAATTTTCTGAAGTACAAAACTTCTTCTTCTTCTGCAAATAAATTCTATGTGATACACTGCCGTTGAGTGGTTCGCCGCTATCTGAATTTGGAGTACTACTATTCGGGTAAGATAATCGTTCTATTCTGGGAGAGGATATTCCATCAACCTCGAGTACTGTGAGGGGAATAATTTCCTTAAGGACACACTTTGAACTAAGTGAGCTCGATTATATTCTGAAAATTATTGTTTTTTCTTCCACCACTGATTCTGTTCATTTTCAGTTATTACTATTTACTGGTTTTTCGCAATACAGATTGATAACAGTTTCTTCAAGTGTTCCCAAGAATAAAGTGTTTGCAAAGTGAAAACCGGATCCCGATATTGAAGATGTCTAAGTCCTTTAATTTGTTTTTGAGTCTTTGTCTTTTGTTCTTTATTGTAATCCTATACTACTTTTAAGAAGTGTCATTCCAACCTTTGTTGGTTTGTGTTCTTGCCTAGAATTAGTCAAGGTGTCTATCTCATCTTGTCTCGATCTCAATTCATTCACTAATTCTGCTACAAGTGAATTCTGTTTCTGTTTCTTGCTGATACACTTCTAGTTCTTGGAAGTGAAATTTCTGTCAAACTTCTTATCTGATTTCTTCTGATCTGTGTTGAACATAATGAATAGTAATATGAAAAATATTGAAAGAACCACTGGAAGTATTCCAAATGGTGGTAATTCTTCTACTCAACGACAAACAGATGGTGCAACTGCTGGAAATGCACAGCCAGGGGATAGAAACCATCCTATCTTCCTTCATTCTAATGATGTAAGTGGCATTTTTTTTATTTCAATTTAGTTAACTGGAACTGAAAATTATTCACTAAGTAGGTCTATGAGACTAGTAGCCTTGCAAGGTATAAAGAAATTTGGCCTGGTAGATGGTACTTATAAGAAAGAGAGTTTCAATACTGATCTATGGGATCAATGGAAAATGGTGAATGTCATTGTCTTATCTTGGAGCATGAATTCTGTTTCTAATAGTTTATTAAGTGGAGTGGTCTATGCTTCTTGTGTTTGGACTATGTGGAAAGAACTAAAAGAAAGATTTGATGAAATTAGTGGGTCAAGAACATTTGGTTTTCATCAAGAAATTGCTACTCTAACTCAAGTTTGTTCCTCAGTTTCTATGTATTTTACAAAACTGAAGAACTTGTGGAATGAGTGTGAAGCCTTGGTCCCTTATCCTGGTTGTGATTGTGATAGGTCTAGAGATTTTTTTGCTTAAATTCAAAAATTGTATCAATTCTTGATGAGATTAAATAGTTCATACATGCAAGCCAGAAGTCAAATACTTCTCATGAATCATCTGCCTTCTATGAACCAAGCCTATGCCATGATAATGAATGATGAGGATAAAAAGGCTAGTCCATCTACTTCTACAGGATTGCTAGGGGCTGCTCCTATGCATAACTATTATCCTACAATACTTTAGGGTTGTGGGTCAGAAATACAAGAAAGACTACAATCTGCAGTGAAGTCTGCAAGCTCAAAGGACACACCAAGAAAATTTGCTACAAAGTGGTAGGATATCCTCCTAGTTTCAAGAAAAGAAAAGGATGAAGATGAGGATGAAACTATGGACAAGGGTCTGGATATCAACATGGTTCTTCTTCTGGATATAACAATCATACTCATCATAGACAAGCCTATAGTGTTCAAGTTGATAATTCCCATTAAGTGCAGGCTCAAAATTCAGGTTTCAATAATGAACAAGGGGAACAGGTTGCTTGTGGCTAACATTACAGGTCTCTATCAGAATCAAGAGCAATATGCTATGAATCAAATGATGGGACAAATGAGTCAAAGATTCAACTTAAACCAACCAGGAGCTTGTGTGTTCACTAGAAATCAGCATGAGCAGATACTTCAGATGTTAAACCAAATTGGCCATCCACAAGCAAGTGCAAACATAGCTAGCACTAGTACTGGTAATGGGGAGCTTACATGTAAAAATTCAGGTACAAATACAACTTGTTTAGTATCAGAAATTGTCAAATAGATTATAAACAATGGTTCTACAAACCATATAGTTTCTGATATCAAGCTACTTGACAAGTTGACAATGGAGGAAATTGCTAATCCTAAAAAGGGTTTTCTACCTAATGGAGATATAGCTTTAGTAACTCACATTAAAAAAAGTTCTATATCTCCTAATAGAACTTTGAATAATGTATTTGTATTACCTTAATTCAAATACAATCTAATGTCTGTTTCTAAACTAACAAGAGAACTTAGATGTGCTGCTTTATTCTATCCTGATTTTTATGTGTTTCAGAATCTCTCTGGTGGAAAGGTAAAGGAGATTAGTAGAATAGAATATGATCTTTACATTCTAATGAATCAGAACTATGAAAGTCAGTCTACTGAAGTAAATCTAGCTACTGCTAAAGCTACTACACAAACAATTCAAACAACTGTGTTACTTAGTGCTTCTAATATTAGCTTGTGGCATCAAAGATTTGGACATGTGTCCACTACTGTTCTCAACAAATTGTTACCTAATAAAGTAGAGTCTATATTAGATGTTATAAATAAATGTTTTGTATGTCCTTGTGATAAGAAAGTTAGACTATTTATTTCCTACTAGTAGTGTTAAGAGTACTGATATGTTTGATATGATTCATATGAATGTATGAGGTTCCTACAAAATTTATACTATTGATAAATATAAATACTTTCTTACCATGGTTGATGATTACACAAGAATGACTTTGATCTACTTGTTAAGATTGAAATCAGATGTATGTGTTACAATTTAATATTTCTCGACATATGTTAAGACATAGTTCAATAAAATAGCAAAAATCTACAGAACTGATAATGGTGCTGAGTTTATAAATGAAATATGTGGTACTGTTTAAAAATCTTGGTATAATACATAAAAAATCATGTGCATATACCCCTCAAAAAAATGGTGTAGCTGAGAGAAAGCACAAACATATACTTGAGATACTTAGGGCCTTAAGATTTCAAGCTAATATACCAATAAAGTTCTGGGGTTACTGTGTCCTAGTTGTTGTGTACATTATCAATAGGCTACCTTATTCTGTCATTAATATATCTTCTTATGAAAAATTGCATAAAAGAAAACCATCTCTTAGTCATATGAGAGTTACATGCTACTTGTGTTATGCCAAGAATAACCATCAGACTGATAAACTACAATCTAGATCCAAACCTACAGTATTAATGAGCTATTCTGAGATAGAAAAATTATGTCTTATATGAACTAACTAAAGATACTTCTTTGTTAATAAGGATGTAATCTTTAAAGAAACTAAATTTTCATTTAGAAGCAAAGACTATAACTCTACACCATTGTTGTTTAATTAATCAAAAACTTTATCTGATGGAGATATCATGATAAACTATTCCATTGTTACTGATACAACTGCTGAGATGTCTAATGTAGGTACTAAAAGTGTCTCATCTACCTAAGAAAGCAATGACAACCTAGGGCATGAAGTACCAGACTCAATTCCAGTTTCAAACACACATATTGCACCACTACAGACAACATAAGTGCAAGTTCAAAATAATGATGATGCATATCAAATTCAACACACTAAACAATCAGGAAGAGCTAAAAAGGCTCCTGGATGAAGGACTTTATTTCACTAAGTCAACTTCATAAGGACACACCTTATGTTATGTCCAACTTTGTATCCTATAATAACATTTCTGCTAGATATCAAGCTTACTTATTAGCTTTTTCTTATATTTCAAAACCAAGAAATTATCTAGAGGTAGTCAAGGATCCTGAATGGGTGGAGCAGGCTGAGATTGAAGCTCTTTAAAGCAACAATATATGGCAAGTAGTCAATCTACCAGAAGGAAAGAAACCAATAGGCTGCAAATAGATATACAAAATACAATACAAGGTAAATGGAGAGGTTGAAAGGTTTAAAGCCAGACGTGTGGCTAAAGGTATAGCCAACAAGAGGGCATTAATTATTAAGAAGCCTTTAGCTCTGTGATCAAGATGGTTACAGTCAAAACAGTTATAGCTATTGCAGTATTCCAACATTGGCACATTCATCAAATGGATGTGTACAATGCATTCTTACAAAGCGATTTTCATGATGAGATTTACATGGACTTGTCTCAATGATTTATGAGTCAGGAGGAGCCTAGAATAGTCTACAAACTTATTAAATCCTTATATGGATTGAAACAAGCTCCTGGATAATGGAATGAAAAAATAACTGAGGCATTACTAAAGCTCAAGTTCAAACAAAGTCAACAAGGTCATTTTTTGTTCATACATAAGACAAAAAAATGAACGTGATGGTACTTATGTATGTGGATGACATGCTAGTTACTAGAGAAGGTTTGGAACTCATTGAGACAAATAAACAAACACTTCAGTAGGTGGTTAAGATGAAAGATCTAGGAGAGCTTAAATTCTTCCTTGGAATAAAATTTGTAAGGTCAAAACATGGCATGGTAATGCATCAAAGAAAGTACTGTTTAGAGCTTATCTCAGAACTTAGTCTATCTGCACCTAAATCTGTCAATACACCTATTGATACAAATATCAAGCTAATTACCAAGGGATATGATGATCACATAGAGTACAATAAGCTCAATAAGGATTTAGTACTAGCAGATATAAGTTCCTATCAAAGGTTGATATGAAAGCTACTTTATCTTACTATTATAAGGCCTGACATAACCTTTAGTGTGCAAACATTAAGCCAATATTTACAACAACCTAATCAATCTCAAATGGAAGCTGCTTTGAGAATTGTCAGGTACATCATGTTACAACTAGGCCAAGTCATACTGATCTCAAGCAATCCTATCAAGACTGTTATTGCGCCCACTCGATCCGAACTTCATCAAGGTCATGCTGCGAAAAATATTCTTTGCCATTGTACTGTAACACACAATAGAGATCAGTTAAATTTTCTAATCATAATTAAGCCATTATAGAATCCACTTTGCTATCCAGTATTGTAACACACCTGGGCCTTGTGCGCGATTCCAACAAATCTTCATCTCTGTAGAATCTCACTTTGTTATCCCGAATTGTTCGAATGTTCCCCGCAAAGTGTAAAAGAAAGGCAGTTATAAAATAAATAAATGCGAGTAAAACCTTCGGATCAATCTAAAACAATAGGAGTTTTAATTACGGAAGGCTCAGACTTATATTTTGTAAAAAAAAAGACATTCCAATCATGTCGTGGCTGCGAACTAGTGACTCGTTAGTCAATCTAGTCGCCTCGCCAACGCATGTTGGTTTCTCGTAGATGTGTGAAAAAATTCATAAGTCTCACCATTTCCGTTTTCCGAAGGAAAGCAAACTGAGGAACAACCTTTTCAGAGGGTCATGACCTCAAATTAATTATTCGCATCGGCCCCAAGTGTAGTATCATGTTCAAATCAGTAGAATTTTCAGAAATATTGTGGCTGACTGAAACGGTCTTAAAGCATCAGATTTTGGCTGAGAAACCAGCAACGACTGTGCTCACAGATACGGTAATAATGGATATTAAATAAGCTAAAAATACAGTGATGATTTGACTAGAATGCTTCAGTTGTTTAGCTCAAAACATAACAACAGATTCAGCCTCAGGTGCAGCAAGCTAACCGCACATAACATCTTTTTTATGAGGGAATGTAGTAACTGAACGAATGTAGTAGCTCCCTTTCGGGGTATAACATTTCGAACCAACAACTAGGTGTAGCAGTAAATAACCAAGAATAATGCAGCAACTCATGGCCAAAAGAAGGCATCAATGGATGGGTAACAACACTATTTCGCCTCAAAAAGTGCATCAATTAATTGGCTCAACATCACGACCAATACAGCAGCAAAGATATACTTGAAGTGCAGCAACATCAATCCAAAACAACATCTCAAAGTTGCAGCAGTCCGCCAAAGGATAGCAGCAAAACAACATTAACAAAGAGCATATCCCAAATGGTAGGAAAAATGCTAGCCTTCTCAAAGGCAGCAACAAACACAGACTAAAATAACTTCAGTTTTAAAGTCTCAAATGCAAATAGCAATTGCTCATTTTAGAAAGCAGCAGCTCAATAAAAACAACCAGCTTCTTCAAACTCCTAAAGTCTCAATATAAATACCAAAACATATTAGTAGATCAGAATGCAACCTTTAAACCATATCATTGTAGCCTCAGAATACTCAAGCTTATGTGTAGTGGCTTGTGTTAAAACATGGCATCAAGCTGGCTTAAATTTGACCAGAAAACAACAGTTGTTTACTTCCAAAATGCAGCAGGACAACCCTTAGGGGGTGCAATATTTTTTTAACAAATGACTTAAGACCATTTCACATTTGAAACTCCCCCAGGTCATGCAAATAAAAGAATGATGGAAGGATGAGCATCAAGAAATACATATCCTTTAATAAACTAACACCTTCAGAGCATATTTGGTAGCCAAAATAACTATCCCGTAGCAGAGACATCAAACAACTTAATATTTTAAGAGACAATGAATTTAGGGACCGGTTATATTCAAGCTATGCCTCAGACATGAAAGACAAGTGCAGTAAGCAACCATGGCAAGCAACAATATAGAGCAGTGGTTTGCTCTCAAAGGCAGTAACTAAGTAGAAACAATTATTTATCCCAACATGTCTCAAAAGAGTGGCATATTTAACCTCAAAATGCAGTAGTTACTTACCTCAAAATGAGCCCACAAGGTAACTTCATGACAACTAACAGTTCCTAGTGATCTCATAAGAAGGTGAACGTTATATCTAAAATGTAAAAATATGGAAATCATGGATATTTAGTATGTCTAAAGGGCTTATACACAACAATTTCTACAAGGTGATTTCCGGAAAAGTAAGGATTCCAACAAAACACCAAATGAATTTGAGAACCTGTTATCAAGTGTCAAGCTGAATATTAGGCAATTAAAAGGGGTTACCACCATCCATATACCGATGCCGCAACAAGATAAAAAAGGTTTCTAGAACCTCAGGCATGGCAGGTTATCGGAGAAGACTAAACCAACTCAAAGCTTGCATTAGCTTTCAGCCAGTAAAGCCATATGATAGAAAAAGTTCAGATAGCGCGAAATATAATTGAAACAGAATTGTGGGTAAAACATGTACATGGTTACTACAATGAAACAAGATTGCGGGTAAACGTAAGATGCAGAATTGCAGGTAAACACGGTACGCACAAAAATACTCATACATATAAGTTAATATATGATGCATATAGTATATGATGCAACTACGTACATAAAAGTATTCAACATTCATGAACGTTCCATACTAACATGGGCGGACCCATGCATTATTTTTTGGTGTCGAGCATCCATCAACGGCAGCGGATATTATGTAGGCATATAAAAATATTAAAATTTTGATATAAATATTAAATAGCACAAAAGAAGCAAAATAAAATATTATGGTGTTTTAGTTAAAAGATTGGCTTTAGGCTAAGCCAATGGAGCAGCAGAGTAAGAATCTCACTCAAAGCAATTTATTTTTTTGTTGATTTTAAGGTGAGCATTCAGAACGATCGAATTCAGAGTCCGCAACGGCATACTAAACAATTGAACACATGTTAATTTTAAATGGTTCTTTTTAAAAAAAAAATGAGGTTGCCCATGTTTCACACGGGAGCTGCTTTAATTTCCATGCATGCACATCATATCTCTTTAATGTCCACCTCCCTTTTATTTTTCCTTAGTCAACAGTGGCTAATTAATATTTAATTGGTTACTATATGACATGTGACTAGTTTTTACATAAATTTTCTCAATTATGTAGTGGCGTATTAAATTTAAATTTTATGGGTGTTATAATTGCAGAAGCGGATTCGGGATTTAAATTATATGGGTTCAATTTTAAGATTTTTAGTATTGAATTTATTATATTTTTGAAGTTATGATTTTATATCTATTATTTATTAAAATTTTAATAATTTCTTACACATAAATTTATGTTACGCGTTGAAAGTTAGGATTCAGTTGAACCCCAACCTAGAGTGCTAGATATGCCTTTGTATAACTATAAAGATCTTAAATTTTACATTATAATAATTCAATTTATATATAATTACTTATAGTGCAACAATAATGCGGTCTGTAGAAGGTAGAGTGTACACAAATCTTACATCTACTTTGAGAGATAGAGAGGTTATTTCCGATAAACTCTCAACATTTAAATACTTATAGTATTTAATAAATATATAAGATTTAAATTAAATTTATGTGAACTCTTAAATTACACAATATATCCGTGTCTTAAATCGAGAGCCATCGATACCATTTATTAAGCAGAAATATCACGAGCTGTAAAATGGGAAAAGTTCATTTTATAGGATAACTGTTTGAAATAAAATTATAACACGAATTAATAGTCAAATTTAATTTCGTCACACGTGTTTCTTTTAGCTTTTTGTACATGAGCAAAAGATAACTTTTTTTTTTCTAATTAAAACTGAGTACAATAGATATTTGAAGTCCGGTTTTTTTCGAATTCCGTGCAGAGTGAAAATTTAGTGCACCGAGCTACCTTTTTTTATTAATCTCTAACTTCTTAGACCGATAAAATGGATAAAGACAAAGTTTGGTGTATGTACATCCACTAATATTATTAGTATAGTTAAAGATTTTCTAATATAATAAAATATTACTCCATTTGTAAGAAAAAACTTTTAATATTACAATCTTACACACATTATAAGATTAGTTTGATATTTCCCTCAGGCATGGCTATATACATAATATAAGAATCACACACTCAGGCGGAAAGTGATGGAAGCAAAGCGAATTCTCCGAAGGTATATAATGCCGGCTAGGAATGGCAACGGGTAGGATCTGGACCGGATCCTACTAGATCCAGATCCAGATCCGTTTTACATACATGTATTCATATCCAGATCCAGATTCATAGGGTCCATAAAATCATATCCAAATCCAGATTCATCGGATCCACCGGATCCACGGATCAGATCTGGATCCAAATCAAAGTGACTAATTATTATGTTATACCTTCTAATCAGTCCAAATTTTCTAGAAAAAGAGTCAATTTAATTTAACGGAATCATGGGGAATGCATCCGTAAATTAGGACTAAATGACATTGTTGACAATTGTTATGCCTATTGGCTATTGCTGTAGTGAGAAACAATCCTCTCAATACCTAAGCTACTACATAAGTACCACATAAATGATTAACATAATGATTAAAGAATAACATGCAAAGCGTGTCTCAATTAAAATAATAATGGCCTTCGGCCCTTTGAATATAAAATAAAATTAAGATTACAAAGGATTCGGTGCCATGATGTATAAATAATAAATGTATAATTAATTTAATAAAAATTGGATTCACGGGTCGGATCTGGACCGGATACGGATATCAAAGACAAGATCCAGATCCAGATCCGATCCATCATAAACGGATCCGGATCCGTCGGGTCCAAACTTTGAATATCCATATCCTATAAAACGGATCTGGATCCACCGGATCCGGATCGGGTCCAGAATCTATTGCCATCTCTAATGCCGGCTTGTGTTGTACCATTATTTTGAATTCTTGACCAATTTTAGTGAAGATCGGCAGTGTCCCAAAGCGCTATAACAATTTATAACGAGCTTAGTTCAAATGTTATATTTATACTAAGAAATTTATTTATATATGTCAATAATTTATAACGAGCTCAGTTATTGTCATATTCTAAAATTCAGAATTTATAGTCTTTAATATGTTGAAAATTAATCACATTTAAAAACTCAAAATATCAGGTTCTCAAGCGCTATCAACACATGATATACACTATGACATTTGTAGTACTTGGAACTGATTAATTGACAATATCCTTAAGCTTATCACGTAGAATAAACTTTACAAAATTACTATAGTAGGTTACTTCTAGACCGTGGCGGAGCCACGTGAAGCACAGTTTTTTGGAAATTTTCGATCAAAACGACGTCGTTTTGGATGAAACGATGCGTTTTAATTTTTTTGATCAAATTTTTTTTTAGCTGCACAAAAATATCTCCGTACTACTAGAATTTGTTTGTTGATTCTGAGCTTGTAGATCGACAAGTTTCCATTAAATATATACTTAGGCAGGATGAGAAATTCTTACGAACATGACGTGTCTTGATAAGAACATTTTTATTTCTTGTAAAAGTAATAGTGATGGGATGATAAAACAAAGAATGACCCACAGAAATAAAGTCCATAATTATACATTATCGGTTTTTATTTTTTTAGTTCTTTGATTAAAGCTTCTGATTCGTCCACGTTTCACCCGTCATTGTTATTGGATAAACTATGCTATCTTCTTGTGTAGCATTTAATTACCTAAATTTCCTCTTCAATGATTGATCCATTCTCAGATAATTGAGTACTGCTCTTGTTTCATTTTACGTGTCGTAATTTGTTTGAATACAAATCTAAAGAAGGAGAAAATATATTCTCTCTGTTTTAAAATATTTGTCTATTTTTAACTTAATATAGAGTTAAAGAAAGTAAAAATAATTTTTAAATCTTGTGGTTGTTAATTAAAGATATATTGAATGTATCAAAATATTTTTAAATCTTATGGTATTATATGTTATGTGAAAAATTGGAATAAAAGAGTTATCAAAAGAAGGAAAGAGCAATTCCTTTTTAAACGGAATAAAAAGGAAAGTAAGACAAATATTTTGAAATAAAGAGAGAGAGTATTACTCCATCCGTTCCATTTTATATGAAGGTATCTGACTTGATATAAAATTTAATAAATAAAAGATGACTTTTAAAACTTGTAGTTTTAAATAACCCATAATATTTTGTGTGGCTATAAATCATTTCATTAAAGGTATAATGAAGTTGAATTGTTACTAAATATAGAAATATATTATTTTTTAGACGGATTAAAAAGAGAAGAATATCATATAAATTGGAATGAAGAAATTAATATTAAGGATAAAAACAAAGTGTAAAGTTAATAGTCGCCAAATATAAAAAGACGTTTATTCTATTTGGACAAACTACTAGAGCAATAACGTCACAAAGGGAGCACTTTTCAGATTTTAATTTACATAAATTCAATAACTTTTTTTAAATATATATATATATATATATATATATATATATAAATATATTTATATTGTGAGTCTAAACTCCTTTTTGATGTACGAAAAATAGTAATCTATCATTACAAGTGCTAGGAAAGGATAATCAATTATGTGTTACAATAGACTTGATGACAACAAGAGTTGAGACAACAATTATAGTTGGTGGTCTTGATCTTTATTCTTTCCATTCGTCTTGAATCTTCCGCCTTGGATCTGCGTTCTTGTTTCAGCAAGCTCCTTGAATCCAATTAATCTGAAACCAATAGACACTAAATCTGGGTTGCTGAGTCGATGGATATTTCATCTTTCCTTAAGATAATATTGTCCGTATACATGTTTTGTACGGATGAGTTGCAACTTGTATCCCAAAATAAAACAGCAAACTATCACTTGTGCAAAACAAACACCCGTGATTCTTTACGAAGAAAACAAACACGAAACAATTGCTTAAGATTGGAAAAGAAGAGTTTGTTCTTAACAGTGGTTAGCGAACCGAAAAACTCCGCTTTTCGGAGCGGACCAATCTTCCATGTCGCCCTTTTCCCTCACTGTTTTTGTATCACATTTCTTGTAAGTGTTGTTGTATGTCATGTATATAACGTGTCTCTCTCAAATCTGAAACAAGGCTTGTTTATATAGTTTGGAGGATGAGGAGAGGTGTTAAAAGGTGTTTAGGAGGGCTGTTAATGGCCTCCATAAAGGTCATAAACGTTGTGGCATAGGTGCCAGAGCTCAATGGACGCGCAGCATCACGGTCCAAATCATGAGGCACCGCGGTGCCTGTCTTCCAGAAACTCCAGGGACCGAACTGTAATTAAATAAAGTTCTGGGGTCCAAAAAGATAATATCAGTAAAAGCCCATCAGTTGGGCAGCCAGCGACCCGACCGGGCGGTGGTGACGCGCGTGGGCCTAGTGTCAAACCCAAGCACACCTAGGTCCTCCCTCCTTCAAACACATGGGCTACCCCTTGGGGTCCCAATCTCTTATTCAGTTTAGAGACTTATAACATGAATAATTCTTCCATTTCCTACCGATGTGGTAAATTTGTCTCACACCACCCTTCCATGTCTCAAACACCTTACTTCGCGAAACAATATCTCTTCCATTTTTCAATGGAATTTGACGATTCTTGGCCCTACGATCATCTACTCACTTAGTAGATTACACATGTGTAAAGAACCAGGTTCTCCAACATGTGGAACCATGTTGTTTAAGTCATTGAAGATGGGCGGACCCAACCTCCACCAAAGATAAATTTCCAACATATATATTCATTAAATATTTATAGATATTTAACTATAAATTTAATTATAAGTATTTTATTAATTTAAGATCTTTGTAAGAACACATTAACTTTAAATCTTAAATTTGTTGTTATGGATAAAGCCTCGTGATGGTGACACCATATTGTAGAGTCTATTCAAATCTTACTAGTACGCAATAATCTATTCGATTATCTTATATACCAATTTTAATTTTAGATAAAAATGGATAAATTTTAACACGATTTTGGAAAGCAGACCACATCTGCTCCTCCTAAATTCTTAACTGTAAGATGATATTAATCTCCCTTGGGGAGTCTTTCATTAATATCAAAGTATATATAGAGTACAATGTTCATCCCTTATACAATAGGAATCCTAAACATATACAAAAGAGGAATCCTAGTCTTACCATAATTATACTTACACAATATATTCTAATTAAGGGTGGGGTTCTTATTGTCCTACACCTACATGTTTACACACCTCATCAGTCGGAGCGGGAGGAGGCCGGACGCTGAGACTGGATCTGAAGTCAAGAAATAACTGTCTGGGAAGTCCTTTGGTAAATATATCTGCATACTGATAGGATGATGGAACATGTAACACTCTGACATGGCCTAGTGCAACTTTCTCACGAACGAAGTGGAGGTCTATCTCAATGTGCTTGGTTCGCTGATGTTGAACCGGATTATGAGAAAGATAGATGACAGAAATGTTATCACAGTACACAATAGATGTCTGACGCAAAGGACACTGAAGTTCTAACAGTAAATTTTGGAGCCAACAAATCTCAGCTACCACATTTGCAACGCCTCTGTACTCATCCAAGACCGAACGAGATAGGGTAGCCGCCGCGGACCAAGAAATCAGATTATCTCCTAAGAAAACACAAAAGTCGGAGGTGGAGCATCGCGTGTCCGGACACCCTGCCCAATCTGCATCCATATATAAAAGCAACTTGTTTGGTGCAGAGGGATATAGGTGCAAATCATAATCAATAGTGCCCTTGCAGTGAAATGAGACTCTCTGGGGGCATGCATGAATAAACACAACTGCTGAACAGCATAAGCTATGTCTGGCCTGGTGAAGGTGAGATACTGAAGTGCACCTGCAAGGCTCCTATGCAGAGTAGGATTAGAGACTGGAGCATCATCCATGACATTGAGCTTAGATTTGGAATCAACTGGAGTAGGCACCTCTTTGCAGTTCGTCATCTTAGCCATGTACACAATCTCTTCTGCATACGTTGACACAAGAACATATGATTGGAATACCTGGTCACTGATATCCCCAAAAAGTAACTCAGCTTCCCCAAATCAGTCATTGTAAATTCGAACTTAAGCAAGACAATAATCTCATTTTTTAATCCGTCGGAAGAGGCAGTAAGAATAATGTCATCCACGTAAAGTAATAAGTAAGCAGTGCTACTACATCGATGAAAAATGAAAAATGATGTATCAGTCTTGCTGCATACAAATCCAATCTACAAGATATACCTGGCAAAACGATCATACCACGCACGGGGGGACCTGTTTCAGGCCATATAGTGACTTACGGAGACGACACACATAGTGAGGAACTGCTGGATGGGTGAACCCTGACGGCTGATGCATGTAGACTATCTCTCTCAGATCCTCATGTAAGAATGCATTCTTCACATCAAGCTGATGGATCGGTCAGTGTTTGCCCATGGCAATGCTCAAAACTGTGCGGATGGTATCCGGTTTGACAACCGGGCTGAAGGTCTCACCACAATCAATGCCCTCCTGCTGATTTATGCCATTAGCCACAAGTCTTGCCTTATACCTCTCAAGATCTCCACTGTCTCTGAATTTGTGATGAAATAGCCACATACAACGAATCACATTCACCCCCTCAGGTCTAGATATTAGATCTCATGTGTGTTGTTTAGTTAAAACATTGAATTTCTCAGTCATAGCTGCATTCCAATTAGGGTCTTGTTTGGCAAATATAGGGTTCTTGAGAATTGGTGAAATAGTTTGGGCAGATAAGTTAAATTGGACTTTGGGTTTGAAGATTTCATATTTTGCACGAGTTTCCATTTGGTGAGTGGGGATAGTGGGAGGTTCCAAGGCGGAGGGATTTGTTGGATACGGAGAAGGAGGGACAGAAGTCGGAGTAGGCACCGCGGCGCTGGAGGGAACCGCCGACGGCGTCGTGGCGCCGTGATCAAGTGTCGCGGCACTGGAGGACTGACAGACCTCTCTGATGTTTTGGCATCGTGGCGCCTCAGCACTGGGTCACGGCGCTGTCGACGGTGAATCAGGGACCTGTTCGCAGGAGTTTTGGCGTCGCGGCGCTGATGCTGAAGAAGAACGGCTATGCTCTAGTTGACTTAGGATGATGGGAGAGATGACAAGCTCGTCAAGAAAAGAGTAATCCGGTTTTTGAAACTTTTTAAGATTCGAAAATGGGAATGTGGTCTCATCGAATGTGACGTGACGAGAGATGTGGATCTGACGAGTGGATAAGTCATAGCATAGATAGCCCCTATGGTTCGGCGGGAAGCCTATGTAGACACAAGGAATGGACCGGGGGCTAATTTGTGAGGGGTAGTAGAGGCAAGGTTAGGATAGCATAGACAACCGAATATTCAGAGATGATCATAAGAGGGGACTCTATGATAGATAATTTCGGTAGGGGTCATATTGTGAAAGGTGCTAGTTGGAAGAATAGTTAGAACGTATTCTGACATTTTAGCAGCATAGACCCAGAAATATTGAGGTAGGGAGGCATGGATCATAAGATGCGAATCATATTGTTAATGGTGCGGATGATTCTTTCAGCTTTACCATTTTGTGAGGAGGTGTGGGGGCAGGAGACGCGAAAGACCATGCCATTATTGGTACAAAATCGGTGAAATATAGAGTTATTGAATACACGATCATTATCGCACTGAAAAGTTTTTATGCCTTTTTCAAACTGTGTTTGAATGAATTTACGAAACTCAAGAAATTTGGCAAACACTTTCGATTTAAATTTGAGAGGATGCAATCAAACAAAGTGAGAAAATCATCTAGTAAGATAAGATAGTATTTATGACCGAGACAACTAGCAATATGTGATGTCCATAAATCGGCATGTATAATATCAAAAGGTGCAAAAGTAACACTAGTAGATTATTTAAATGAAAGACGAGTATGTTTGCCTAAAGAACAAGAAAAGTAGTTTTGGGCAAGCTTCCCATTACAAGTAATGAAATTATTGCCTCTAAGAAAACTAAAAATTGGAGCTCCTGGATGACCAAGTCTATTATGTCATGTTGAAGAAGAAATGGCCGCTAGAGAGATGGGAGAGCTAGATCTGGCAGCGGAGGTGGAAGTGAATGGATATAGATCCTCCGTGCTATTAGCTGAAATTAACGCAGCTGAGCATGAACTAGCTGCTGAGGTTTCGTGTGGCTGCTGGGATGCGAACAGTAGATAGAACACTGGTGTGGATCTTTGGGATCTGAGCAGATAGATAGAAACATCGTGTGGATCTTTGGGATCTGAGCAGTAGATAGAACATCGTGTGGATCTTTGGGATCTGACGCGAATAGATAGAACATCGCGTGTCGTTGTCTAGTATTGCTTCAGCTAGAGTGAAATCGATATTTGCGATTACTTGAAGTGTTGAGATATACCATATATATACATTGTATATATATGTGGTTAGTGGTTATATGTGGTTAGTGGTTATTTCTGCAATGGTCATATTTGCAAGATTAGTTATTATAAACAGTTAGCATAGTTGTAATATTCTTTTTGAGCAATTAAGAGAACACAGAAGAGCGTTTTGCTCCCATCTCCTCTACTTCACAGATTTCTCCTCTTCCTCGATATACACTGATCTGCTGCTGAACATAGCTCCTGCAAAATCTAACATATATTATATACAATTACAATTGAATTTATTTTTACAATTTGTAGAAATAAAATAAAAAGAAATTACAAAAACGAAGTCGCAGATGACTTCATCGTAAATACAAAACATCTATAAAGAAACATACAACATTTTCATTACAATTGCTTCAACAATAAGTTTAATCTAGAATCTGGGTAGCAATAGTAATGTGAGACTAGATGTTGTTATACTACTTTAGGCAGCGGTGTTTGATCCAGTTTCTGGAGTGAATTTACGAGAGCTTTCTTGGTGATTCTTTTCTTTGTAATCTGGATACCGATACTCTGAAGTTCCTCCTCTATTTATACTTTATAGTGTGAAACTTCCTTGAAATTCTCACTGGTTGGTTGCGGAAGTTAAGAGAAAATAGGTAGCAGCTTGAACCGATTCAACCTCCATGAAATCCTCAACTATATTGACTTGATCTTCACGTCGCTTTCCTTTCAAGCTTGACTTCTTCTTTTCTCACGTTTTAAACACAGCTTCCTGATTAGCTTGTTTAGGTCATTTTTACCTCACAGTAAGTAATACTCATTGTTTTGGCCGGAAGAATAGGCAAAATTGTTTATAGAGATATTATCCTGACTGATTACTCGTGTTGTCACAACACTCCTCCAACATCGATCAACAGTAATGACATCTTTTAATAGTAGTCTTAAGACATTCTAATTAATGGCTTTGTACGTTTGCTATTCTGTCGAAATTTGATTGATGAGATATGTATATATCTGGTTGTTGCTGGTGAGATTTTGGTGATTTTCAACAACTAGTTTTGTGGTTATATGAAAAGTTTTATGATTCATAGTATCGTACTGAAAAAATAATTCAAGATCAATGTGCATGTCAGAAGCGATATTTTTTGAAATAAGTATGCAATTCAAATTGTTAAAACGGTTATATTTTTATTTTTTTAATTATATTCTTTACACATTCATTCACGTGTGAATCTAAATTTTTCTACAAGACAAATATGCATATACAAATTTTGCCTTTTTTTTAAGCATAGGTGAATTCTATCATGTATTTGCTCTAATATCATTCTATTAAAATGTGTAACCATCTTATATAATTTTTTACCAAAATTCCTAGAATGGTTCCATGGGTATTCATTAAAACTAAAACCATTGAAAAGAAGAAAATAAAGCATGCATGTGATATTATATATGCAAGTAGTGTTTGGTAGAAAAATGAAGGATAACTCAAAAGAAAGTGTCCTTGTAATATAGAAATTATACTCATTTTTATTTTTAAGGAATTGTCTTTTACTAAACTTGCGTAATGAGCTAAAATAGAGAGTGACTCGTGCACGTAAAAATGAGCCTAAGGGCAAAATTGACGAATTTGCATTCCTTAGATATTGGTCATATAAAGAGTAAATTATTACAAAAATACATTGTTATCTTGTGACTACATGTGATGGCCACCATTGAATATCTCACTAAAATATAGAGACTCATTTCTATGAGAAACAAACGCCCAACACCGAGGAAATATTACCCTTCGCTCTTTCTAATCAATTGTGTTTTATGCTAGTAGATTATTCGTTATTAATGTTTCTTACTAAGAGTCTCACATCGGATATAAAATGAAAACACGGACTCCTTATATGGATTTGTAAGGCTCAAGATCCATTCTTTACATGATATCAGAGTCAGACTCATTTCAATTCGTTGATCATCGATGTTGGGTCCCCAAATTATATTATCCACGCTCCAGTTAACAAAGTCTGGGCGTGCGGGGGAGTGTTAAGAGTTCCACATCGGATATGAAATGAAAACACGGACTCCTTATATGGATTTGTACAATCCTCACTCTACAAACTAGTTTTTGGGGTTGAATTAGGCCCAAAATCCATTATTTACACTTCTGATCCTAATTTATATTAGAAAAGTTTGTTGAAAATTCTCAAAAATATAACTATACCGAATTAAATGTTTTTAAGAACAATGTCGTCAATGATACGCCTCAAACTTGAAAACGATCTCTACAATTAAATAGCTTATAATGTAGTTACATATAATATTCTGTATATTAAATTAGTATACAAATTTTGCAATAAAAGTGTATAAATCTTAAATCTTAGGTCAATATAGGTGTATAAGTCACTCACACTTCATTGTTTTCTGGTAATGAATTTGAACTTATATAAATCTATGGAGTATTGTTTTAAAAACGAGAAAAGAGTTAATATTCCTCTTGAATTATATGAATAGATCTAGATTTAAACTCCTATTAGTAGTTGAGATCCTTAATTGTTAAGAAAATGGGTAAGATTTATCCCTGTTGACTAACAACGGAAACTAATTAGTAACTAAATATGATTTCACATACATATTTTATGAGCTAGAAGCCGGATTTAGAGGCTTGATTACGGATTTACGTGAATTTAATAATTTTTGCACAGACCTTTTGTATATATTAATGACTACGAAATATTTATAAATATTGACGTTGAACTCAAATATGATTGTAATATTAATGTGGGAGCGTTATAGAAACTCATAAATTTTAAATTCTGAATTTGGGTTATACACTATATATGTATATTCAGCTTTCTCTCCATCTTAATTCTAAAAAATTAAGTTAAAATTTAAAGTTCATGTATATAATTTTAAAAAATAACATATTTTATGTGGTTAATTTATCTGATAAACGTTTGAAGATAAGCATAAAAACTTTTTTTTAAATGAGTCAAAAATGTCTTAATAGGATCACTTTATCACAAGTAGTAATTCAAGTTGCCCGCATGAGCGTAACTAAGTTAATTTTAGGGTGATAGATTGCCTCCAGGTAGACATGTTCGAGCTTTGACAACCGCATGTGAAAGTTTCATTCCTCTTTTGTGGGGGATGACTCTTTATGGACAATAGACACTGTGACTCTCACCTAGTAAGCCGCTGAGTCACCATAATTTACCTTCTCCACCAATTTGTCGGGTCGAAGATGAAGCTCTTTGGGCGAAGAATTTCGCCTTTATGCCCCCCAAGTAATTCAAGTCAATGTGCTTTGCCGCCTTAAATTGTTTGTACTATATACTAATGATGGTAAAGTCTTATCTCTACTAATGGTACAAAAAATAAATAAAAACTAAAAAGGTTGAAACAGAGCTTATCCAATACAACAACTCAATTATATTATATATATCCCTAACTTCAATCAAGCAAGAACATATTTTTTAACTATTACATACCTAACAAATAATTCTTCATCTTCATCTCTCTCAATATTCATTTCCTTTTTTCTTTCTTTCTAACAATGGCAACAAGAAAGAACAAAAACTTCTTGTTCTTAGGTGGAATTGACAGAATTACCCCTCTTCCTTCAAGTACAAGTACCCTCCAGTTCGAATTTGATGAAGCTGAAATATGGAGTAATTCAGAAGAAATAAATATTCATCATAATTCTGAACCCAAATTATCTATACCCAGTTCACGATTTTCGAAAAAATCGACGAAAAAAGGCGAAAGGAGGGCAATTTCTGCAACATCATTGCCGGTGAATATACCAGACTGGTCGAAAATATTAGGTAATGATAAGGGTAATTTTGGTGTTGAGGATGATGATGTGGATTTTGATTATGAAAGTAGAATACCACCACATGAATATTTAGCAAGGACAAGAGTTGCTTCATTTTCAGTACATGAAGGAATTGGAAGGACATTAAAAGGAAGAGATTTAAGTAGAGTTAGAAATGCTATTTGGAAACAAACTGGTTTTGAAGATTAGTCAATATAATCTTGATTAATTAGCACTAAAGGGTAATTATTGTTTTTTTTAATTGGATTAGTGGGATTTTTTTTGTTTTGTAAGTTTTGGGGTTAGATTGATCCTCTGGTTTAGATGGTTATGTTTTAGTTGTGACTTCAACTCAGAGGGTTTAGTGTAAGTTTGTGTTTTATAATTAGTTTGTAATTTTGAACTTGATGAGTTTTTGGGATTTGTATTGTAGGATTTTATCAACTACTATGTAGTAATTAATTTAATTTGTTTTTTTCTCTAATTAATAATATATATTGTTCTTCATCTTTCTTGCTTTTGGTAAGTTCCGTAGGATTTTATTGGGTTTAAAACACGTAACTAAGACACATCAAAAATTTAAAATTTGTTTAATTTACTTACCCAATCATGTATGTTAGTGTGTGTGTGTGAAAGTGTGTGTGTGTGAGTTTTTTAGACTCTTGGATAGATTTTAGTGGTTGGTAAGAAAACAACATACTAGCTTGGACAATCCTTTGAAGCAAAAATCACAATTGCCACCTAAGGATGGACATATTTATCTTTCTTTAAACAAATGGCAACTTGACTTGTTTGTTTGGATATATGGACAAATTTCATATCATATGAGTTAAAAGTATAATTTATATTCAGAGATATAATGTGTGCCAATAAATAGACCCTATGCATTGTAATAATTCTGAGTACTGAAATTGAGGACATATTCAAAGTTTTTAAGGTCATATTGTGAAAAATCATCTATCATTTTCACATCCCTCATCTTGTTTTTAGACCATAGTTTATTTTACTTTCTTTGTACTTTCGTTTATTTATCTATGACACATTCTTCTCAACCTTGTCACTTGTTTTTTTTCTCAAAGTCAAGCAAACCAATAAATGATTGTTAGCTCATTTTGCAAAAAAAAAAAAATAGATTATATTTAATTTATTTGATATTATTTTCTTATTAATTTGTTAAAAATATTTTTTTTTAAATTAATACTAAACTTCTCATTATATTATTAATGAGAAGCTAGTATAGCTACAAAAGTGTGATGACATGTTTAAGCGGCAGATCTAAAGTATAATATATGAGATTAATCATCAGTTTGAACTCGATAGCCTTTTTTTCTTGATAGTAAGAAATATTTAATTGTAAGTACAGTTATTATGGTATATTAACTTAAAATTATTGTAAAATTCATAAATTTTAATTTTGAATCCGCCTATGTATTTAAGATAATATTTTTATGTCTTTTCTTTCCTTAAATTTTGTATTGAATCAAATTTTACCAAAAAAATAAATATAATGGAGTATCTTTATATTCCACATAGTAGCTACATTAAATTACCACCCATCTTTATCTCTCCTAGTAAACTTTCAAGAAGTTTATTGTGATTATTTTATCAACCAATCAATCAACTTTGCTTCGATTTTAAACTAATTATTTCGTTCTTCTTTGGTTAATCAATATATCATGCTTAAATTATTTTATAAATGAATCGATTTATTACAAACATAATTTTTTTTTATTGAACCGAAGGTCTATCGAAAGCAGTCTTCTTATATTTCATTGTGAGACTATATTGGGTATGGTATTGTGTAATTTTGTTATTTATTCAAGTAGTGCTTTCGTTGCTTTGTTGGACATTCCCAAGTAGTGCTTTCGTTGCCCATTCACTTTGACTTGATTTCCACTCGGACAAGCAATTTCAATAGCCCCATGGAGAAATACTTGTATCACCTCAAAAGACCCCGATCACTTGACTTCAATTTTTTGGAAAACAATCGTAGTCTAGAATTGAATAAGAACACCGGATCCCCTGGGCTAAACTCTCTCTTCAAGATCTTCTTGTCATGGTAATGCTTCATCTGAGCCTTGTAAATTGCCGAACTCTCATATGCTTTGAGGCAGAATTCATCCATCTCATTCAATTGCTCGACTCTCAAGTTCGAGGTATCACTCCACTCAAGGTTCAATTTCGTCAAGACTCACATTGCTTTATGCTCAAGCTCAACCGCGAGATGACAAGCTTTCCCAAACACCAAGCTATATGGAGACATGCCAATAGGAGTCTTGAAAGCCTTTCGGTATTCCCAAAGTGCATCATCTAATTTTTGTGACCAATCAGTTCTTGTGACATTGACTGTCTTGGATATGATGTTTTTGATTTCCCGATTCGACACTCACTTTCCCACTTGTTTAGTGATGATAGGGCGTAGCCATTTTGTGTTTAACTCCATACTTCTTAAGAAGGGCTTTGAACAATCGATTACAAAAATGGGAACCCCAATCACTAATTATAGCCCTAGGAGTACCAAACCTTGAGAAGATGTACCTTTTCAAAAATGCGGTGACACTTTTTCCTTCATTGTTAGGATGCACTACATCCTCCATCCATTTTGACACATAGTCAACCGCCACAAAGATGTACTTATTACCATACGAACTCACAAACAGGCCCATAAAGTCAATGCCCCAAACATCGAACAACTCAACTTCAAGGATGGGTGTCAAAGGTAACTCATGCTTTATTAAAATGCGCCCATGCCTTTGACATTGATCACATTCTTTCACAAAATCGTCGGCGTCTTGATGAATGGTTGACCAATAGTAACCACTTTGAAGCACTTTCATTTCAGTTATTGCGCTACTATGGTGACCATCAATGGGAGATGAACGGCAAGTCTCAAGTATGAGTATCATGTCAACCTCGGAAATACACCTTCTTATCATGTTATATGTTCAGATCCGAAAAAGATAGGGCTCATCCCAATAAATTTTTCGTACATCACTCAAAAACTTCTTCTTTTGATTGATAGTGAGATCACTTGGCATAATATCACTTGCATGATAGTTTGCTAAATGAATGTACCATAGAATCATATCATGTGACCCCGCCATTACATACTCATCCGGAAAAGAATCATCCACTTCAAGCCCATCATTTGGCTTCTCCTATTCTACAAGTCTTGACAAGTGGTCTGCCACTTAGTTTTCACATCCATTTTTATCATTGACTTTAAAATCGAACTCTTGCAAAAGTAGGACCCAACGTATCAACCTAGACTTCACATCTTTCTTAGCCATTAGATAATAAAAAGTCGCGTGATCCGTGTGTACAATAACATGAGTTTCCAGTAAATAGGCTCAGAATTTCTCAAAAGTGTATACAATTGCAAGGAACTCTTGTTCGGTGACAGTGTAGTTCATTTGCACTTCATTAAGAGTCTTACTTTCATAATAGATGGGGTGAAAAATCTTATCTCTCTTTTGGCCAAGAACAACCCCCATGGCAAAACCACTAGCATCACACATGGGCTTAAATGACTTTGACCAATCCGGAGTAATCATGATGGGTGCCGACGTGAGCTTCTATTTCAAACATTCAAATGCCTTGAGACAAGCTTCATCAAACACAAACTTAGTCTCTTTCTCCAACAATTTTCACAAATGATTTGTCTCTTAGAGAAGTATTTGATAAACCTTAATATAAAACCCAGCATGGCCTAGGAAATTTCAGACACCTTTGACAAAGATAGGTGGAGGAAGCTTAACAATCACCTCGCCTCAAATTTGACTTGATCAACCTCTATACCCTTTGTCAAATTTTTGTGCCCACGAACAATTCTCTCTTTGACCATAAAATGACATTTTTCCCAATTGAAGATCAAGTTGAGCTCTTCACAATGTTTTAACACCCGAGCCAAGTTCTCTAGACAAACATCAAAAGAGTCTCCAACCACGGAAAAATCATCCATAAATATTTCAATGAATTCCTCTACCTTGTCGAAAAATATGGACATCATGCACCTTTGAAAGTAGCAGGAGTATTGCTTACACCAAAAGACATTCTTCTACACGCAAAAGTACCATAAGAGCATGTGAATATGGTTCTCTCTTGAGCCTCGGGAGCAATAGTGATTTGGTTATAACCCAAAAAAACATCTAGGAAGAAATAAAAGTCCTTCCCCGCAATTATATCACACATTTGATCCATGAGCGACATTGGAAAGTGATTACTCATTGTCTAATGGTTCAACATTCAGTAGTCCAGACACACCCTCCAACCGGTAACCGTCCGAGTTGGTATCAATTCATTCTTCTCATTAGGAATCACGGTAATACCATATTTTTTTGGCACGCATTGGACCGGACTCACCCACTCACTATCCGCAATATGGTATATGACACCAAAATCTAACTATTTTATTATCTCTTTCTTCACAACCTCTTGCATAGGAGGATTCAGTCTCATTTGATGTTGAACACTAGGAATACATTCTTCATCAAGCTTGATTTTATGAGTGAAAATATCATAAAAAATTACCCGAATATACGCAATTGACCATCCAATGACCCTTTTATATCTCTTCAAGATAACCAACAATCTTTCACATGTTATTCCGTCAATAGATTTGAAACTATAATGGATAAAGTGTTGTTTGGACCAAGAAACTCGTACCTCAAGTGTGAAGGAATATGTTTGAGCTCCACAATGGGTGGTTCAATGATGGATGGTTTGGCAGGAGGAGTTGCACAGTATTCAACGTCAAGATCAAGCTCCTTGGGGTTGTAGTTATATGACCCCAATCCAATCAAGGCATTCACCTTTTTTCTTAAATTTCTTCATAATTTTCTCCATCATAATTCATTAACATCGCCGCCAACACTTCACCAACATATTCATTTGCAATGGTAGTCTCCACGGATTCATCTACAGTACCAATAACCGACACCGTACTCATATCTGTCGGTTGCTTCATTGACTTGCAAATATGGAATGTGATCTTGTTAGACATATTTTATATACCCTTTTTGAGTCATTTTTAATTAGTATTTTACTCATTTTTGTTGTGTTAAGTATAGTATTAGACCTGTTTTCCTTTCTTCTGAGTCATAGCGGTCCAAAATGGCAAAAAGGAATGAAAAAGTGGCATAAAAGGAGAAATCCAAGACGGGAAAGGACATAAAATGAAGACCCGGACGAAAGCCAGGCAGTACCGCGACGCCGAAACTGCAGAATACCCACAGAAGATTGGGTGCCGCGGCGCCCGTCAGCAGGGCCGCGACGCCGGTACGAAAAATCCAGTTTCGAGTTTTAATTGGCAAATGACAAATTGGTCCATAGGGCATGAAATTTGATATATACAAAATCCCTAAGAATTATTCTTTGAGGGGAGGCAATCATTCTAAGGGAGAACAGAACACAGGGCAAGATTGAGAGCTGCAATTGGAGACTTAGTTCGCAGTAATTTCTTTTCTTTCGTTTTTAATTCAGTTTATGTATGGATTTTATGTTAGTTCTTAGTGTGACTATGACTAGGAGCTAAACACTTTATTAGGGCTTTCCTTTGTAATCGCTTGAAACTCTTATTCATGAATTAATGCATTAGTTGATTTCTTCTTCACTTAGATTAAAATCTAGTCAATAATTGGTTTGAATGCTGTTGACACCCAATTTTGACCCTCCCGTCCAGCCATTAACCATAAAATTACACTAATTTTGTAAAATAATTTTTTAGGATTTTTTAATAATAAAATACAACAATAAAACATAAATACAGGCATAAATAATTAATTTAATAATGGCATCGCATCTTACGTAGAGTTTCAAGCACTTAGAGTCTCGCGCCCGCATTAATTAACTTTAAGCTTTGTCGTAATTCTTAAATAATTAATAAATGCATAAAATTTAGCGATAACATCGTGTCAGGTAGCATAGCCGCATTTATTAGTAATCATTTGTAATTTAAAAATCAATTTTAATCTGATATATGCATTTAATAGCACCGCATTTATAAAGCTTTAAACGATTCTTAAATATCATACTCGCATTTAGCATTTAAGTAATTTAATCTAGACTCAATTTTAATTTTAATTTAACTTCGCAATAATGCAATAATAAGATTTTAATAGCGCCGCATTCTAAAGCATTAAGCATTAATTAAATAACACACCCGCATTTATTTTATAACAATTAGATAATTTAATCACAATTAATTAATTACTTTGTCACTAATTAAAAGCCTAAAATTAACTAATTAAATACCTAAAGCTCACCACTAATTAATTAACTAATACCTAGAATTAAATACTTAATTAAAAACCTAACTACCCAAATTTTAAATTCGCCAAGACCAAAATTTCACGACCCAGCGTAGGCCCAATACCCGCAGGCCCCTATTTCCCTTATTTCCCTAAACCCACGCCCAGTTCACCACTGCAGCCCTTTTACATCTCCATCGTCCCCATCAAGAATCACACAAAACCTAGGCGAAACCCTAAGCCCTCAATCGCCGCCTCCCTAGCCCATACGCCCTAAAATCTCGCCTTCATTAACCAAATCACTTACCTTCCTTACCCATGCAAGCGCAGCCAACGATTTCTTACCATAACTAACCAAATCCCTTCAAATCAGGACTCGTTCGAATCACACAAAATCAGCACGAATCCCTTACGAATCAGCCCTAGGGTTTACCTAATGGGGAACCAACATTGAGGCTATATAAACCCATCACCATACACTCGAAATTCAGTGGGAAATAGAGAGAAGACAGGCAAGAATCATTTGGAATTAGCATTAGTCGAACACAGGGCATATACGAGAGAGCAGAGACGGGGAGAGTACAAAGAGAGTCTATTCGTGTTCCAAAGAAAGAAACCAACACCAAACCTTGCCCTTCTATTCGCATCGCAAACCCAAAGCCTGTCGAGTGGACCGACGACTTGATACGCCGCTTCCGGTCGTCCGAGAAGGTAAATCGCCCTCTTTATGAAATTCGATTTCGTATTCAATTATGTGAAGCTTGTTTTATCCTCGATTGTTGTCAGACGTGTATATTCGTATTTGTTGTCTCAATATGTGGGTATTCGCTTTCTAAGCATTCGCCGAATGAAGGTCCAAATATGGTATGTTAAATAACTAACGTAAGAGATGTGAATGTACGTGTATGCTTGGTTTAGTTATTAGTCCGCTAGAAGATACGCCATCGTGCAAAGCAAAATTGTTCATGTTGAAAATGGTTGCTAAGTAATGGTCCTGTCTTGATATGGTTTCCTTTAGATTATAACTCTTGGTCAGTCAAAACACAATATATGAATGTATTCTGCATCCTGTTGGCAGTGACAGAATTCCTGAGCTTATTTTCTGTATGTATTCAAATTTGATCTTCATGTCTAAAACCACGATGTTCAGTAATTATTTGCTTACTGGGTAAGATAATGGATAGTAAAATACTCTCATTGATGTTTATGGCTTGCCGACCTGTTTTACTAGCTAATATTTAAATATGAGATATATACAAATATTGAAACACGCCATCAGACATCCGAATATATCATGACCACTTGTGTCTCATTTGTATGAATCCATCCTAGTAAAATATGTAGCTTATGCAGAATTACTCTATGTGCAACCAAGCATGTTTAGTCTTTTCCAATTGAATGGATAATACTTAACGACTTCGCCTTTAGTTGTAGCCTGGGATGTCTATTAGTTGTGGCGCGATGTGGTCGATCATGAATTACTTAAAACTTTGTCAAGGTCAATGGGCACTTTCCTAATGTTTGATTATGAGAAAGTATGTGCTTAGTTAATCTAGGATCAGTTTGCTAATGACTGAATGTATGTCTAAATTATTAATTGCTAAAATTCCCCTTAAGTTGATTATCCACAAAGATATGTAATTCGATACTTATGAAATATTTGGATTGTTATTCCTTTGGCCCATCGGCTTGTTCCCATGACTGTGACAATAGGATAAAAGAAATAGTCAATGTATCTTCCTCTCTCTCATGCCTTATACGCAAAAACCAATCGATGTTAGATAGTCCCTAAACCAATGGTCTTAGACAAGAAACCATGCTAGACTCAATTTGATTGACTGCATCGCTTGTTGGGTCGAATCTGGAATTTGCGATTCTAGGAGCATCCCCAAATAAACGAACTCGCTTTTGTAACTGCTCACCTAAATATCTAGCCCGAACCCGCCCACACCGTGTGTGTTTAAAGGAATTCATTCTAAAAGTGGTATATCGTGTACATACATGCAAGAGTATATCCAAATATACTCCATGTATGTTACCTCAGAGTTGGCTTTTTCGTGTTCGTGATCGCTTTAAATCACGATAACGGTACTGCTTCGTTTTGGTCTATAAGTAATTAATCGGGCCTCCTGCATGTTGATTTGTCCTTACTTTAACCGAAATTGCATGTTTGGGTCATATGTTTATTCCGTGCTCGCTTTTTCTTGAATTGCCGAATGAAATTACTCAAAAAAATGTGTTAAATTCTATGTTGATATTCATTTATTATTCGTATGAAAATTTGGACATATACTAATCCTTATCACTTTCTTTTTACATGAAATGCATCGAGCAAAAATGAAGAGTCTCCTACGAGACTCATCACGAGCTACTTCAAATGGCAACCTGCCTACGTGCATCCGCATTCGCCCCCATTTCGAAATTCCTAGAAAAACAAATAGACGTCGCCATCCGCGTGAAAGAGCACTCTTAAATCCCATCCTCTTTACTCACTATTCATTCATTTATTTGTTTATTGTAATTTAATTACTCTATTTCTGTAATATTTAGGATATCTAGAACAATTAAGTTTCAAACATATAAGGTGGGGAAGTAATTCATAATCAGAAATGCACTTCTACTTTATTTGTCTTTTAGATCTGCTGAGCATGCCTAAATTCTCAGAAAAACGATTTAAATGATTTAACTTGCATCATAAAACCAACATTTTGTTTCTTATTAAAATACAGATTTCTCCTAAACTCTCAAAAACCGTCTTAAAGCATTTTATATAATATTACGCGCAGGTTAAGCAAGATTAATTTAGCTAGTAGCATACCTAACTAAATAACCTTTGCATAAATACATAATTAATCCATAAAGCACCTTCCTAGCATTCTTTAGCATTTCTAGCCCTTTTTAGCACTTTTAATCGCCCTTTAGCATTTAACACCTTTAGCACATTCCGTCCTTAATATTTTAGCACCTCCTAGCATTCTTTTGTACTTTAGTATATTAGCACTACTTTCAGCACTTTAGCATTTAGCATTTTTAAGCACCCTTTAGCCTTTAGGCACGTTTTGGCATTTTGCACCCTTTAGCACTCTTTGCAATTCTAGCACCCCTTTTTTACCTTTTTGCACTTTTAGCATCCTTTATTTTAAAAATTAATCCCTTAGCACCTTTTTAACAATTTTTAGCACTCTTTTAGCATTTTAGTACTCCCTAGCAACCTTTTGCATTCTAGCACCTTTTATTTGCCCTTTTTATGTTTTAAGCACCTTTTGCCCTTTTTTATACTTTAAGCACCTTTTAAACATTTTAACTTCAACATTTCTATTAAGCAGGAGGGCTTTTATTTTTGCATTTCTTAAACATAATAATTACCCTAGGTTTGGCAGGACAACCGCAAGTTAGCGGATCTTAGAGGGTGCCTAACTCCTTCCCTCTAGATTAATAAAGAACCCTTACCCAGAATCTCATTAAGTTTAGCAGACCATTAAAATGGAGTTAATGTTTTACTTCAAACTAGTTAAACATTTAGGTGTCCTAATTCACCCAATTAGGTGGCGACTCATGAACCCTTAGCATTCTAGCAACCCTTTAGCATTTTAGCACCCTTTTAAACTTTAGCATCTTTTGCAATTTTAGCATCCTTTTAGCATTTTTAAAACCCTTTTAAACCTTTTAGCATTTTATTATTTATTTTCTAACATTTTGCATTTTATTAAGCAGGGCTCGCTATTCTTAGATAATGTCGCGGTCGAAAAGTATGACAGAATGGCGACTACTGGGATTTTAGGTTCTTAACCACAATGGACCTAGGATAATTATTTGGCAATTACTTTTGCATTTAATTTTTGTCAGTATTTTGTTTTGTTTATTTTAAATTGCTACCGCTTATCGCTTTCCTTAAACCGCATTCCGCTCATATTTCTTCCACTGAAAATTCACACAATCACACACTACATGCGAGGTGCGCTGTGCATCAAAGAAAATTCTTTCTTCAAAATCCAAATTTAGGAGAGTCGGTAATATACGTGGAGTGCCCTGCCTAACCGGCACAGAGCCTTCTCACTCGAGTTGTCCGCTCGGGAACTCAAGGCCTAGAAAAGCCAATTCTTAGAAACTTAAGATAGAGCTATACCACCCTTATTTTAGGGCATGCATTTACCTTAGGTGGCTCTGGCCTCGCATCGACACCACAATTAGGAAGACACCAAACTTGTCGACAGGTTTCTCAACCCAACGACCAACCAGCATATTATGTGTAGCGTGACAATGACAGACAAATCCAAGCCCAATCACGACATGCTGAAATTGGGAAAAGTGCACCGTCATTTGGTCGCCATTCCCAACAAAGGCATTATAGTTGGACGACTTGGACAAATCCGTCATAATCTCGCATTAAGTGACGTTTAGGCTTACCTCTGGCATAAAGAGGTCTCCCTGCATGTTAGGAAACGTTTGAATGTGCTATGTGCGATATATCTGCTACATACCTGCAAATTATGTGCTTTATGCTAACATCGGTTGTTGCATTTTTTTAGAAAATTTATCATCCTCCCCAAAGGGTCGGTTCGTATTTGACTCAACAATGTCGGAGCATCCACACTTCACCAGGTCCAAGGCAAGAAATGATGATATGACCGCTCGGCGCTCGAGCCAAATGGTTTGGGAATTATTCTGTCACAAACAGAACCTTGAAGGAGGAATATCACGATCGGGAAGAATGTATTGCATACCGCGAACAAATTGTCGATATGCAGTTGAGATGGAGAGGCTACTTAATCGACCAACCTATCCATTAGCTTGAATACCCCTATGCGGATCAAAGGGCCACTACTTCACAAACCATCCCAGATCGACCTCCACCACCACATATCTCCCAAAACTTCCACAAAGGCCACCACCACCGAACAAACCGCCCGCCTACCAACCTCAACCCCACCTTCAAATGACCCTCCTACTACCCATATACCTCGGCCCCACATTTCACCATAATCAGCCCTAATCGCCAGCCAACCAATACCCACGCACCACACCCATTACCAAATTTCAAGAAACAACCTGCATACCTAACTTACGCAATGGCCCGCCTTTTACCGCCCCTGCATTTCACCAAGCATGGATCATTACGAAGAAATGAGAGGAAGTCCGAGCCAAAATGGACGAGGACGTGGCCAAAGAAATTCATAGTCCGAAAAGAAGCCGGGTACGCGATCGGACAAAGGTCACGGGCGACTGACTACGAGGATCTTTGCACGCATCCGACGCGAACCGCCATGGGTACAAGTGCCAAGTTTGAACTATTTGATGGGAAAGGAACCCCGCGCACACCGAGGTCATATCATGCGACAAGCTAATCGGTAGGGAAGAACCCACGGCCATTATGAAGTTGTTCATTCGAGCTTGACCGGCGAGGCACTAGATCGGTATACCACCAAGATCCGCGAAATGGCACAACCGGAATGCATCGCCCAGTGATTTCGCGAGCGATTCCATTTCAACACGTAAACCGCTGCGATGTGTTCTACTTAATGAAGTCGAGAAGAAGACTACGTAAACATTCGAGAATACGCCATGAGCGCGCTCAGAGGCGCGAAGTGCAACCACCCACGCGAGAGTGAGATGACCACATTATTCGCATAATCTTTGAAGGATGCAACCTACATGAGCGGATGATAAGCGCCATCGCGGAATTTCATGAAGTTATTAGAATGGGCGACTTCGTGAAGAAGGTATTAAACCGGTAGGATTACAACCGCAAAGACATACGTGCAACTAATAAGGCGATTCATCAGTGACACTGGAGTACTTCACAGAGGAAGAAAGAGACGCTTCCTTCCATGCTTGTACAAGAACTAAACCCAAGCATTTATGACATACCAAAACCCATCATACTACCCCAACTACCACACACTTTATATATAACACTTCACAAGCACCCGCTTATCCCGCCCCGCATAGATCCACCCATCAAGCCCGCCAATGTATCAGAGCACCCAACGCACCCAGAGCAAATAAGAATTCAAGGAAAACCACCCAAAGTTCGCACCCCACTACCGAACCCATACCTCAAATATATGAAAGGTCATGAGCCGCAGCCTAATCCAACCGATTCGAAGGATCCTCGACCCTATCCCAAGATGGTATGATGAGAACAAGCGCCAGTATCACCCAATAGCCCAGACATGACATCGGTTGCCACCCTCGTGACGTAATCGAGGCACCGATCGCAGGCGGGTAATCTACCAAAGGATCCCGCCCCAAATGTGCATGATAACCCCTTGCCAAACCACGCCACGCCAATGTGCACTGATAACCTTAGATGAGGAATACACTTCGCCACGCCCATTCCGCCCGACCGCCATTTATCCGAGCACGCACCACGCAGAGGCCGTAAGAGGAGATAGCAGAGCATGAAGACCCACCATCCACGGCGCAGAGCATGAAGGCATATTGATTGATTTGCACCTGTCTTGGTCCGCCAGAGCCCGGATAGGAAAAGCGATTTATTTTAGCGTAATAATTTATAAACTCATATTTAAGCTTTAATAATGTTTTCTTTCGCTTTTGCTTGTAATGAACTACGCTTGACCCGATTCCCTTAGTGGATACGCAGCGCCGCCTCGCCTGGTCCCACATCTAGAAATTTTAATTTTCCCAATATTCGCTTGTAATGAACTACGTTCGACTGATTCCTCGTGGGGATACGAGCGCCTAAATCGGCTTCGGCCACACCATTAGGAAACTTTCCTTTGCTTTGAAAAATGACAAGAATACACATAGCCTACAAGAACTACATTGAGACCCATTTTAGGCGGACACCCTTTTCAAAATCGGGACAGTAGAAACTGCATGTGGGTCAAGTCCAAACAAGCTGTGCACGCAGATATCAAGGAACAAGGCAAAGAAGTCAAATATGAATCGACCCCCAAAACTCACAAATTTTTCTTCGAGCGCAGTCTTTTAATATTAAGCGAAAGTGCAACACGGGCGTAAGATACGACGAAAGTTTCTCTTCGTAAGGTGAAAAGCAGGAAAAGCAGAGGATGACAACAATCCAAAGTCCGCAGCAAGAGCAGCAGCAGCAGAAAGGGGCATCAACAATCAGCAGTCAAAGTTCAGAGTTCCGCAACAAAACCTAGCGCACCAGCTCGGACATAAAGTCAAAGTTGCAACCCACGCACACAACAAGTGACACTATGGCAATTCACACCGTGCAAGGACAACATCTCAAGATTCATCCCAAGATATCGTGACGACATCTCTACCCATAAAATTGCACTTCATATGTATTTATCATTTCATTTAAGCGGTATACACTAACGTCTTTTCTCAAGCTTAGCTTGCGAGCATTTATTCTACGTGCGAGCAAGAAGAACACGCCCGCATAACGACGTAATCAAGAAGTCCACGCAACGACGCCAAAGAAGAACACGCCCGCATAACGACGTAATCAGCAAGTCCACGCAACGACGCCAAGAAAGAACACGCCCGCATAACGACGTAATCAAGAAGTCCATGCAACGACGCCAAGAAAGAACACGCCCGCATAACGACGTAATCAAGAAGTCCACGCAACGACGCCAACAAAGAACACGCCCGCATAACGACGTAATCAAGAAGTCCACGCAACGACGCCAAAGAAGAACACGCCCGCATAACGACGTTATCAAGACAAAGAAGTCCATGCAACGACGCCAAAGAAGAACATCGCCCGCATAACGACGTAATCGAAGTCTACGCAACGACGCCAAAGAAGAACACGCCCAGTAACGACGTTATCAAGACAAAGAAGTCTACGCAACGACGCCAGCAGCAACACGTCCAGGCAACGACGTTATCAGCACAACAAGCCCAAAAACGACGCCATCATCAGCATATCACATCCACGCAGGGACGATTTCTATACTCCCAAAATTGCATTTCTTACGCATGCTTTATTATTCTGTCTTAGCAGTTATGCACTAACTCTTTCTTGAGCTTTAGTCTGCAGGGACAGTTGCAGCAAGGACAACATACCCGCGTTCACAATCGCAACACGTCTGTGCAAGGACGAAAATCACAGCATTCGCAACATCGCATCAACACAGCAGGCATCACACTTTTGCAGGATAACATTTTTTACTCACAGTTGCATTACTTTTAAAATTATACATCATCATTTTTCGTTTTAACAGTTATGCACTAACCGTTTGTTCAAGTCTTAGCATGCAGAAGCAGGAGCACAACGTGGATTTTCTTACAAATAACCGGCAACTGTTGGGGCCAACCTTCCCGAATTGGCGGAGCGCCTCAGCGTCGGTCCACTCGCTCCACATCACCGTAGAACCCAACACCACAAGCCATAGCAGTACACCCCAGGTTCAAGCCAGTTATTTTCTTTTACTTTTTGCTATAACCCAAAGGTCATCATAACTCGACACTGGGACAACTTTAAGTCCGCGTTAGCCCGCCTTGGTGTTTTGACCATGGTAGCCCAGTGTCGTCATAACTCGACACTGGGACAGCTTTGAGTCCGCATTAGCCCGCCTTGGTGTTTTGACCATGGTAGCCCAAAGGTCGCCATAACTCGACACCGACAACTGAGTCCGCCTTAGCCCTCCTTAGTGTTTTGACCATGGTATCCCAAAGGTCGCCATAACTCGACATCGGGACAGATTTTAATTTCGTCGGCACTTGTCTACCCGCCAAAGATTTACGCACTTCGAAGATCGAGACAAAATTGGCTATGAGTCAACGTCTTTGTCCGAAGATTCTTCCATCATCTCCATACAAAGAGGGACATCTGTTGACACCCAATTTTGACCCTCCCGTCCAGCCATTAACCATAAAATTACACTAATTTTGTAAAATATTTTTTTAGGATTTTTTAATAATAAAATACAACAATAAAACATAAATACAGGCATAAATAATTAATTTAATAATGGCATCGCATCTTACGTAGAGTTTCAAGCACTTAGAGTCTCGCGCCCGCATTAATTAACTTTAAGCTTTGTCGTAATTCTTAAATAATTAATAAATGCATAAAATTTAGCGATAACGTCGTGTCAGGTAGCATAGCCGCATTTATTAGTAATCATTTGTAATTTAAAAATCAATTTTAATCTGATATATGCATTTAATAGCACCGCATTTATAAAGCTTTAAACGATTCTTAAATATCATACTCGCATTTAGCATTTAAGTAATTTAATCTAGACTCAATTTTAATTTTAATTTAACTTCGCAATAATGCAATAATAAGATTTTAATAGCGCCGCATTCTAAAGCATTAACCATTAATTAAATAACACACCCGCATTTATTTTATAACAATTAGATAATTTAATCACAATTAATTAATTACTTTGTCACTAATTAAAAGCCTAAAATTAACTAATTAAATACCTAAAGCTCACCACTAATTAATTAACTAATACCTAGAATTAAATACTTAATTAAAAACCTAACTACCCAGCCCTTAAATTCGCCCAAGACCCGCAAACACGCACCAACAGAGGCCCAATACCCGCAGCCCCTATTTCCTTATTTCCTAAACCCACGCCTGGCTCACCATCGCAGCCCTTTTACATCTCCATCGTCCCCATCAAGAATCACACAAAACCTAGGCGAAACCCTAAGCCCTCAATCGCCGCCTCCCTCGCCCATACGCCCTAAAATCTCGCCTTCCTTAACCAAATCACTTACCTTCCTTACCCATGCAAGCGCAACCAACGATTTCTTACCATAACTAACCAAATCCCTTCAAATCAGGACCCGTTCGAATCACACAAAATCAGCACGAATCCCTTACGAATCAGCCCTAGGGTTTACCTAATGGGGAACCAACATTGAGGCTATATAAACCCATCTCCATACACTCGAAATTCAGTGGGAAATAGAGAGAAGACAGGCAAGAATCATTTGGAATTAGCATTAGTCGAACACAGGGCATATCTGAGAGAAGCGAGACGGGAGAGTACAGTAGAGTCTATTCAGGTTCCAGCAAAGAAACCAACAGCCAAACCTTTCCCTTCTATTCGCATCGCAAACCCAAAGCCCGTCGAGTGGACCGACGACTTGATACGCCGCTCGGGTCATTTGTCAGGAGAAGGTAAATCTGTCCTCTTTATGAAATTACGATTTCGTATTCAATTATGTGAAGCTTGTTTTATCCTCGATTCTTTGTTGTATCGTGTATATTCGTATTTGTTGTCTCAATATGTGGGTATTACGCCTTCAAGCATTCGAATGAAGGTCGAAATATGGTATGTTAAATAACTAACGTAAGAGATGCGAATGTATGTGTATGCTTGGTTTAGTTATTAGCCGTCTGCTAGAAGTACGTATCAACATGCAGTGCTAAAATTGTTCATGTTGAAAATGGTTGCTAAGTAATGGTCCTGTTTTGATATGGTTTCCTTTAGATTATAACTCTTGGTCAGTCAAAACACAATATATGAATGTATTCTGCATCCTGTTGGCGATGTGAAATTCACAGGCTTATTTTACGTATGTATTCAAATTTGATCTTCATGTCTAAAAGCGCACGATGTTCTTGTAATTATTTGCTTACTGGGTAAGATAACGGATAGTAAAATACTCTCATTGATGTTTATGGCTTGCCGACCTGTTTTTACTAGCTAATATTTAAATATGAGATATATACAAATATTGAAACACGCCATGCATCCAATATATCATGACCTGTGTCTCATTTGTATGAATCCATCCTAGTAAAATATGTAGCTTATGCGAATTACTCTATGTGCAACCAAGCATGTTTAGTCTTTTCCAATTGAATGGATAATACTTAACGACTTCGCTTTAGTTGTAGCACAGGATGTCTATTAGTTGTGGGCGCGACGAAGTCCGATTGCGGAATTACTTAAAACTTTGTCAAGGTCAATGGGCACTTTCCTAATGTTTGATTATGAGAAAGTATGTGCTTAGTTAATCTAGGATCAGTTTGCTAATGACTGAATGTATGTCTAAATTATTAATTGCTAAAATTCCCTTAAGTTGATTATCTGTCAAAGATATGTAATTCGATACTTATGAAATATTTGGATTGTTATTCCTTTGGCCCATTGGCTTGTTCCGTGACTGTGACAATAGGATAAAAGAAATAGTCAATGTATCTTCCTCTCTCTGTCATGCCTTATACGCAAAACCAATCGATGTTAGATAGTCCCTAAACCAATGGTCTTAGACAAGAAACCATGCTAGACTCAATTTGATTGGGTATTTCTTGTTGTTGGGTCGAAGCTATGGAATTTGCGATTCTAGGAGCATCCCCAGAAACGAACTGTTTTTGTAACTGCTCACCTAAATATCTAGCCCAACCGCCCCACCCTGTGTGTTTAAAGGAATTCATTCTAAAAGGGTGTATCGTGTACATACATGCAAGAGTATATCCAAATATACTCCATGTATGTTACCCTTGTAGTTGGCTTTTCTTGGTGTTCGTGATCAGTTTTAAATCCCTGATAACTGGTACCTGTTTCGTTTTGGTCTATAAGTAATTAACTGGGCCTCCCTGCATGTTGATTTGTCCTTACTTTAAATCTGGAAATTGCATGTTTGGGTCGACATGTTTATTCCAGGCTCGTTTTTCTTGAATTGCCGAATGAAATTACTCAAAAAAAAAATGTGTTAAATTCTATGTTGATATTCATTTATTATTCGTATGAAAATTTGGACATATACTAATCCTTATCACTTTCTTTTTTTTACATGAAATGCATCGGAGCAAAAAATGAAGAGTCTCCCGGCGAGACTCATCACGAGCTACTTCAAATGGCAACCCGCGTCTATGTGCATCCGCATTCGCGTCCCCGTTTCAGAAATTCCTAGAAAAACAAATAGGACGTCGTCATCCGCGTAAAGAGCACTCTTAAATCCCATCCTCTTTACTCACTATTCATTCATTTATTTGTTTATTGTAATTTAATTACTCTATTTCTGTAATATTTAGGATATCTAGAACAATTAAGTTTCAAACATATAAGGTGGGGAAGTAATTCATAATCAGAAATGCACTTCTACTTTATTTGTCTTTTAGGACTGTTGAGCATGCCTAAATTCTGTAAAAACGATTTAAATGATTTAACTTGCATCATAAAACCAACATTTTGTTTCTTATTAAAATACAGATTTCTCCTAAACTCTCAAAAATCGTCTTAAAACATTTTATATAATATTACGCGCAGGTTAAGCAAGATTAATTTAGCTAGTAGCATACCTAACTAAATAACCTTTGCATAAATACATAATTAATCCATAAAGCACCTTCCTAGTATTCTTTAGCATTTCTAGCCCTTTTTAGCACTTTTAATCGCCCTTTAGCATTTAACACCTTTAGCACATTCCGTCCTTAATATTTTAGCACCTCCTAGCATTCTTTTGTACTTTAGTATATTAGCACTACTTTCAGCACTTTAGCATTTAGCATTTTTAAGCACCCTTTAGCCTTTAGGCACGTTTTGGCATTTTGCACCCTTTAGCACTCTTTGCAATTCTAGCACCCCTTTTTTACCTTTTTGCACTTTTAGCATCCTTTATTTTAAAAATTAATCCCTTAGCACCTTTTTAGCAATTTTTAGCACTCTTTTAGCATTTTAGTACTCCCTAGCAACCTTTTGCATTCTAGCACCTTTTATTTGCCCTTTTTATGCTTTAAGCACCTTTTGCCCTTTTTTATACTTTAAGCACCTTTTAAACATTTTAACTTCAACATTTCTATTAAGCAGGAGGGCTTTTATTTTTGCATTTCTTAAACATAATAATTACCCTAGGTTTGGCAGGACAACCGCAAGTTAGCGGATCTTAGAGGGTGCCTAACCCCTTCCCTCTAGATTAATAAAGAACACTTACCCAGAATCTCATTAAGTTTAGCAGACCATTAAAATGGAGTTAATGTTTTACTTCAAACTAGTTAAACATTTAGGTGTCCTAATTCACCCAATTAATTAGGTGGCGACTCCGCGAACCCTTAGCATTCTAGCAACCCTTTAACATTTTAGCACCCTTTTAAACTTTAGCATCTTTTGCAATTTTAGCATCCTTTTAGCATTTTTAAAACCCTTTTAAACCTTTTAGCATTTTATTATTTATTTTCTAACATTTTGCATTATATTAAGCAGGGCTCGCTATTCTTAGATAATGTCGCGGTCGAAAAAGGGCGCGACAAATGCTTGATAGTTAATTGATCACTAATTATCATAACTCATATGATTTCGAATCAAGAATCGAGAGGAGAGATTTGGATATGCTGTAATTGAATAGACATAGGTTAAAATCGCGGACGAAAGTACCCCGATACTTGTGTAGCATAATAGGTTACTTTTCTTAATCCTCCTATGTAGTAAATTCTATCATAGAAATATAGAATGGTTCTGCACTGGGGTTGAGTGATTATATATCCTAACCGAAATATAAGACAGTCTAGTTAACCGCTATCTTAACGAAGAAGAAGAATCATTCTAGTCGCATTAAGGATTGAATAGAGTGGATAATCGAGAAAATTGGAAGCCCTAATTCCTTCATAATCTGATTACAATTTAAATAGTTTAATTAATTCTTGCAATTATTCTAGTAGTTAACCAAAAACCAAACTCAATTATCGATCGCCAAATAGATACCAAAAAATAGATGAACGGTAATTAAAAACCAGTCTCTGAGGATGATATTCGGTCTTACAGACTATACTACTTGAGACTAGGGATGTCAGTTGGGAGGGTAAATGCGGGTACAGCCCCGCACCCGCTCCAATTGGGGCGGGTATGGGGGATGGTTTGGTGGGTGGTGGGGCGGGTATGGGTATCAAAAGTGCTACCCGCCATGGGTAGTGGGGCGGGGGTGGATTTCATATAAGACCCGCCCCGCACCCGCCCCGCCCCGCTACCCGCACCGTACCCACACCGACCGCGCCCGCCCATATCCGTATCATCTATTAGTTTAATTAGGCTATTTACGAATTTATTTGACCCTTTCTTAATTTAAAATGTGACTTGAGCTAACCCGCACCGTAATGCACCACGTTTCTTTTTCTTATTCTCTTTGTTCTCCTTTTTTTGTTAAATATTTTCATCTTTACTGTTTTTTAATATTCATAATATTTTGGCAAGGTTTTAGACTTGATATTCGATACACCATAGTGGAAAGGTTCTTTTTTTTTCCTTTTTCTTATATAACTTTCATTTTGGTGACTAAAACAATTGCTAGACATTATTTGAGCATTTTATTAATGGGTACCCGTCGGGTAAGTGGGTATCCGCGTGAAGTAAGTGGGGCGGGGGCGGGTGGAAGAATTACTACCCGTGATGGGTGGTAGGGTGGGGGTGGGGATGTGTTTTAGGTGGTGGGTACGGGTATGGGGTACCCTTCCCCCGCCCCCGCCCCATTGACATCCCTACTTGAGACGATACGTACACTTGCGTTAAGCGCATGGAAATCGCCTGACAAGTGTTTTGCGTCGTTGCCGGGGACTGACGTACTTCTAATATCGAACCGTCTATTTTTAATTTCTAATTTGGCTTTTATTTTTATTTCTTTTTACTATTAGAACCGTGTGCCTTGATTTGTTTGTTGATTTTGATCCATTTCAGGGATGTAGTTTATGCGAAGAAGAAGAGGGGCATACACACTTATTCCTTTCAATCTTGAGATTGAGAAAACCTGCAAACTAAACAGGCAGAATAAGAGAATAGCTGATACGGTAACCATGGAAAATCAACCACCGAATCAGAATGGGGAAAACAATGAGGTCCCTGAAAATGCAGGGGAGCCAATCCCTGTTCCAGCGGAAAGAAATTTGGGGGACTATGTTTTGCCACGATCGCAGTGTGACGCGTGCATCGGGCTCTGATCGTAAGGGCAAACAACTTTGAGATCAAGCCAGCCATCCTGAGCATGGTCCAGAACACAGTACAGTTTGGGGGATTGCCATTTGAAGCCCCCCACATGTACATTGTCAACTTTCTGGAGTTGTGTGCCACTTTCAAGTATAATGGCGTTACTGACGATACCATTAGACAGAGTCTCTTCCCGTTCTCACTTAGGGACAGGGCTAAGAGCTGATTGAACTCACTGTCTGCCAACTCCGCCACCACATGGTGGACCTAGCACAAAAGTTTCTTACAAAGTTCTTCCATCCTTCAAAAGCTGCAAAGTTAAGAGGAAAGTTAAACAATTATTACCAGGTGAATGGTGAGTCACTCTATGATGCGTGGGAGCGATTTAAGGATCTGCAAAGAAAATGCCCACATCATGGCATAGAGAAGTAGATGTTGGTCCACATTTTTTATAATGGGCTGAGTGGTACTATGCGTACCATCATTGATGCGGCAGCAGGGGGTACTTTCATGAGAAAAAATGCCAATAAGGCACATGAGTTACTGAAAGATATGACTGCTAACAATCATCAAAGGGGCAGACGACAGGTCAGTGACCAGCAGGAAGGCTATGGGCATACATGAACTAGATTTCATCACTGCCCTGAATGCACAGGTGACCCTTTTGACGGCGAATCGCAGCAGAACACACCGTATGCGTGAATGCGATCCAGATCTTGGGTTAATTGTGAGATTTGTGGTGGGCGCACTCGCTTTGAGATCTGCGGCGGTGAATCCCAATAATGTGTCAATGGAGCAGGTGCAGGCAGTTGGAAATTTTCAGCGGCCGTATAACTCCAATACATACAACCTAGGGTGGAGAAATCACCCTAACTTTTATGGAGAACGATCAACCCAAAGAAACCATATCGAGGTGGTTACGGAACGATGTCGCGCGCCCTTTTTCGACCGCAACATTCATTTTCCAGCGAATCCTGCTTAAATGTTAGAGATAAATGCTAAAATAGCCTAAAGGTGCTAAAAGAGTTCAAGGAGTCGTCATTCTGTCGCGCCCTTTTTCGACCGCGACATTCATTTCCCAGCGAATCCTGCTTAAATGTTAGAGATAAATGCTAAAATAGCCTAAAGGTGCTAAAAGGGTTCGAGGAGTCGTCACCTAATTAATTGGGTGAATTAGGACACCTAAATGCTAACTAATTAAAGTCAACATTAACTCCATTTAATGGTCTGCTAAGCTTAACGAGATTCTGGGCAAGAGTTCTTTTTATCCTAAAGGGAAAGGGTCAGGAACCCTATAGGATCCGCTAACGTGTGGTTGTCCGTTCAAACCTAAGTTAATTATTATGCAAAGAATGTGTGTTTAGAAAAATATTCTAAATAATAGATATTTACAAGCATATAAAATATATTAAGGATTTACGTTATAGGACTTGAAAATATTTAAAATATATATATAGCTTAGTATAAAAGGAAAGACTAGTAATGAGAATTGGTTTTCAAGAAAAGACGCATCTAACTATTATAAGATTGAAAAGGTACGTACTGGTTTGTTTAGAGTTTAGACTAATATGACGGTAAAGAATGGATCTTCGACCTAACTCAACCCCAAAAGCTAGCTTGTAGGGTAAGAATTGTCCAAGTCCATATAAGAAGTTCATGTTCTCATTCCATTTCCGATGTGGGACTCTTAACACTCCCCCACACGCCCAGACCTCGTTAACTGGAGCGTGGACAATATAATTTGGGGACCCAACATCGACGAACAAAGAATTTGAATGGACATGACTCTGATACCATGTAAAGAATGGATCTTGGACCTAACTCAATCCCAAAAGATAGCTTGTAGGGTAAGGATTGTCCAAATCCATATAAGAAGTTCATGTTCTCATTCCATTTCCGATGTGAGACTCTTAACAATGACATTTGCAAAACTTGGTGGGCGAATTTTCCATCTCCAAGGAAAACGCTCTGATCTCCTATGAGAAAAATTCTCAATTCTCCTTTTGGGGCTTCAACTCTCACATAAAGTTCTTGTTTCGACAATTCAAAAGTTGGAGAAAGTTTTTTACTAATAAACCGATATTCAAAATCATTCCATTCAGGATCTTTTAATCTGTCAAAACGTAGGATTTCTAAATTTTCGTGAGATGTAGTGTTTGTTTTGCAATAAATAATGAGAAGACGAAAATAATATTAATAAGGAATTTCAAGAGAATTAATTTTCTTGTACTAGGGATTTGGTAGAAATGATATTATACGATTAGGAATATAGATAAAGAATGTTTTAATTAGCCTTAAATCTATATGTACGTGACGAAACTAGAATAAATAATTAAATAAATGGATTTGTATTTAGACTACCCTCTCCAATCTATTCGATGACTAATAGAATCGAAAGCAGCAGGCGGACCCAATTGTAACTTTTCGGATTTTAAAGAGAAGTCAGCCCATTGATAGAACATTTTAAAAGATAGATGCAGGTATAAGAGTGGATAAGCACAACATTTTCAGATGGGCAAGGAACCCTTTGTTCTAAGATAAACATACAGTCATACGCAGACATGTTACGATATTACACTTATAGATATTATACGACATAATTTTTAAGCAAATCAACCATTGTTTAATTATATCAGCTAAGACCAACTAGTAGATCATATATGAAATACCAACACACGAGTAGTAGGCCGATTATCAACACATAAGCTATGCAAAATACTCGATATTATGCTAACAGATTCAAACCCAGAATAATAATCATCAAGTAGGCTTCGAATTAATTTAACGAACATCTGCTAAGAAACTACATTGTGCCACACATGTCCTACAAACCGCAGTCATCAAGACCATCTGCTATTGAATCAGCTGCTGTTGTCGGGCGACTCGTTCCATCCTTGCTTGTTAAAAATCCTTTCCTCTTCAAGCTAAACTCATTTGTCTTTCACTTCATTGTTCAAGCGGGTTGAGTTCATACATTTTGAATGCTTGAAGAAGAAGATCGCTTTAAAAGGAAAGGAGTGGAAAGAAACAAGACTATAAGGAGACCACAAAAAAAAAATCTGAATTAGTAGAAAATGGACGACGAGTTTACCTTTCGTAGGTAGAGAACTGAGGCGGCGTTTCGATTCGTCGACCCACTCGGAAGTTTTCTACGCGACTAAGAATGAATCTTTGGGTCGATTCATTTCAATGTTGCAATTTTTGTGTTTCTGGAAAACTGTGTTCTACTGATTTTGATATGGTTTTGGACTAGTTTTGAAGGTCTTCAAAAGATGTGAAAGTCTAGAAAACAGGGGCACTGAACCCATGGAGTCGATGCCCTCTAACACAGCCCCAAAGGCTCTATTTATACTCGAAACTCGAGAGCTTGACAGCTGCAATTCCACATTTTCATTTCGGCTTCCCCCAAATCGTCCATTTTGATGCCAATTTGGACTGATTTTGTAGTCTTGATTTGGACCAATTTTGCACGAATTTGGTGCTGATTTTTGGCCAAATATTTGGGCGATTTCCTTGTCGATTATTGGTATTAACTTCGGACGATTCTGGATTATGGTAAGTTGTAAATTTGGAAGATTTTGTGACTGAATTTGGACGGTTTATTACCGTTTTGGTACTATTTTTGGATTGATTTGGGATTCAATTTTGGTAAGCTTTTATGGCTGATATTGAAGGGATCTGTAACCGTTTTTCAGCACCATATATGGTACTTCTTACTGAAATCACTAGAGGGATTTAGTTATGGTAAGTTTTAATTTTGGGAGATATGGTAAATCGATGGAGATGGGGAGATGAAGAAGGTGGCAGATTTCTCTTTAGTTTTAGGGTCCTATGTATTTTGATGAAAGAGGGTAATTGGGTGTTGGGCTCAACTGGTTTGGGTTTTAAATATAAAAGGGTAGATGTGGTAATAAGATTGGGGTATTTGGGCCTCTGAAAAAGAGTAAGGAGTGGGCTAGGCGAAATAAATGGGAATTGGGTTGTCGGGTTAAGTATTGGGCTTGTTGGGTAACAATTTAAGGGAATGCAAAGGTTTGGACTATGTATTGTTTTGGTGGGTAATTTAGCATTGAATTTTAATTTAGTGGGGAATAAAATGGGTTCAAATTATAAATAATATTTATAAAATTATTTTAAGTATTAATAAATGCGAACATGATATTTAAAGAATGCTTAATGTTTTATAAATGCGACGCCATTATTCAAATTGCTTATTTATGCATACATTTATATTGAAATTATTCTATGGTGTTAAATTAAAATTAAAATTGTTAAATGTATGGATAAATAGTTAGAGGGGAGGGACAAAATTGGGTGTCAACAGGTACAAAATCAGGCCACTTCATCCCAGCAGTTTAGACCACCTATACAACAGGAGAAGCATGATGAACTGAGAGTTGCATTACTTACACTCATCAATTCGCAGAATCAGTTCATGTCTGAAACAATGTCCTCTCTCAGGAGCTTGGAAACACAGGTTGGGCAACTTGCAAAGATGGTAACCAACAGGCCGCAGGGCACTCTCCCAAGCAATACAGAGGTAAATCCTAGAGAGAAATGTCAGGCAGTGTTGTTGAGGAGTGGAAGCGTTGGGCGAGTGCTCACGGCCATGATGGTAAGTGAGAATGAGTGTGAAGCGGTGAGGTAGAGAAGGATGGGGTCACCGAGGATCGCCTACGAGAAAGCTCCATCGCACCTTTGAGGAATACGTTGATAGAATCCGCATGGTTACAAAAGAGAAGCGATAAGCAATTCTCCAAGTTCTTGGAGGTATTTAAGAAACTTCACATAAATATCTCCTTCATTGAAGCACTAGAACAGATGCCAACATACTTTAAATTCATGAATGAGATACTTGGAAAAAAGAGAAGGCTGGCGGATTATGAGACAATATATTTGACAGAGGAGTGCAACACCATTATGCAAAAGAAACTGCCTCCTAAGCTGAAGGATTCATGAAGCTTCACCTTGCCCTGCACTATTGGCAAGGTAACATGCAACAGGGCCCTGTGTGACTTAGGGGCTAGTATCAATCTCATGTCTCTGTCTGTATTTAAGAGATTGGGTTTGGGGGAAGCTAAACCAACCACAGTAAATTTACAGTTGGCCGATCGAACCGTGGTGCACCCCAGAGGCATAATTGAAGATGTGCTTGTTAAGGTGAGAAAATTCTTCTTCCCAGTAGACTTCCTCATCCTTGACATGGAAGAAGATGATAAAATACCCATCATTTTGGGGAGATCATTTCTTGCAACCGGGAGAGCCCTAATTGATGTAGAAAAGGGAGAACTGGGACTAAGGGTCCAGGAAGAGGAGATGGGGTGTTCAAATCCACCATTGAATCTCAAGCCATCAACAAGTGTTTCGCGATCGGCCACGGTGACACAACGATTCAGCCAAGACACGGACAAAGCTAGGAGATCATTCCTACGGTGAACCAGCGGTCGTGAGAATCTTTGAAACAAAAATTGATGTCATGAAAGTCGTCGAACATGTAAGTCTTACTGAGCCCCCTCTTGTGAAAAAATAAAAACAGAGTGCGAAAGAGGATGATGATTTTGAAATGGATAGGTTGTGGGGTTAAATTACCTCAATGATTTTTGATAAGGAACTTGCGTCCGGCTACAAGACGTTAAAGACAGCACTACTTGGGAGGCAACCCAAGGTTTAATTTATGCAATTTAATTTGGTTTGAACAGTCTCAATTGTGGTATTTTTGTGGTATTGTGATGACATGTGAAGGAATGGGACACGAAACACGGGAAAATATGGAAGGAAGAAAATCGGTCTGTGTATGGCCTGAAAGGCGAACGTGTGCGGGAGTTGCGTAGCCGCGACACCAAAATAGAACGCCGCGGCGCCGATTAATCAGAGGGAGTGCAGGAAATTGGGCGCCGTGGAGCCTAAAAGCAGGGTCGCGACACCAATGAGAAATTTCCCCTAAATGCAGTTTCCGCCGCCACCACCGTCATTTTGAACCGCTAATGTCTGTAAGTCGTCCCTTTTATTTATTGAGTCTTACACATTTGGGACAATGTGTAGTTTAAGTTTGGGGGGGGGGGGGGGAGTTTTTATTCTATTTGTGTTTTTGAGTCTTTTTTTATTATGTTTTTGTGTTTATATGAGTCAAATTTTTTTTTTAATTTTTTATTTATAATCATGCATACTATAGTTGCTTGAAACGCCTAGTGAATTAAGTAGGATAATGTAATGGAATGATATGCAAAAATCTGTGTGTTTAAGTTAAATATGTCAAAAAATTATGAAAATCTGATTAGTTGGAATATTTTGTGCTTAGCCTGTGTGTCAATTGCGAAAAATGTCATGCGTACTTGTTATTTGAAGCGAAATAATTAGGATTTACATGTTAGAGGGAAGATTCATGCATTTCTTTGATAGCCCTTCTTACTAGTCATTTTCCACCTTGCACTTAAATGTATCCCTAGTCAGCCCCGTTGAGCCTAAAATAAAAAATTATCTCTTTGACACCCCATATTCCCTTATGTGTCATAAGCAATAATTGATGATAGAGATGAAAAAAAGTGAAAAAGAAATACAAAAAGAGAGCAAAAATTATGCACCACAATTAAAATATGGAAAGACTTAAGTTTGGGGGTGCCGATGTGAATGTGTGTTATGCTCTCAATAAAAAGAGAAAGGGGATTAATGAGTATGAACTAAAAAGAATACCGCAAAGAAGGAGAAAAGAGTTGAATGAAAGCGCTTATGGTACGTAATTGAGCATAAATGTCTAATCTTACATACCTCTGCCTAAGCCTACATTACAACCCTGAAAAGTCCTGATAATCCCTAGTATGTATGTCCATGATTAGTGGAGAATAACAAGTGAACAGACTATATTACTTTGAGAAAAATGAAATGAAATTGACATGCATAGGTTAGGTATTCATGCTTCCAGTGATTGTGACTGAAATGAATCTGCGAATATCTAACTTGAAATTCTAGATTGTTAAATGCATGCTACATCTATTCCTGCATATTATCCTAACTAACGTTCTGTGTTTCTAAGTGACATTGTGCAGCTGCTTGACTTGAGTCTTTGAGTCTTTTGATTTTTGTTTCTTTGTTTTGTTTTGTTCTTTGCTCGAGGGCGAGCAAAGCTCAAGTTTGGGGGTTTGTTAGACATATTTTATATACCATTTTGAGTCATTTTTAATTAGTATTTTACTCATTTTTGTTGTTTTTAGTATAATATTAGGCTTGTTTTTCTTCTTTTGAGTCACAGCGATCCAAAATGGCAAAATGGCGGAAAAAAATGAAAAAGGGGCATAAAAGGAGGAACCCGAGGCAGGAAAGAACAGAAAATGAAGACCCGGACGAAAGCCAGGCAGCGCCGTGGCACCAGTCAGAAGGGCCGCGGCGCCGAACTGCAGAATAGCCACAGAAGATTGGGCGCCGCGACGCCCGTCAGTAGGGCCGCGACGCTGGTACGGAAAATTCAGTTCCGAATTTTAATTGGCAAAGGACAAATTGGTCCATAGGGCACGAAATTTGATAGATACAAAAGCCCTAATGATTATTCTTTGAGGGGAGGCGGTTATTCTAAGGGAGAACAAAACACAGGGCAAGATTGAGAGCTGCAATTGGAGACTTAGTTCGCAGTAATTTCTTTTCTTTCATTTTTTATTCAGTTTATGTATGGATTTTGTGTTAGTTCTTAGCGTGACTATGACTAGGAGTTAAACACTTTATTAGGGCTTTCCTTTGGAATCGCTTGAAACTCTTATTCATGAATTAATGCATTAGTTGATTTCTTCTTCACTTAGATTAAGATCTAGTCAATAATTGGTTTGAATGCTTGATAGTTAATTGATCACTAATTATCATAACTCATATGATTTCGAATCAAGAATCGAGAGGAGAGATTTGGATATGTTGTAATTGAATAGACATAGGTTAAAATCGCGGACGAAAGTACCCCGATACTTGTGTAGCATAATAGGTTACTGTTCTTAATCCTCCTATGTAGTAAATCCTATCATAGAAATATAGAAGGGTTCTACACTGGGGTTGAGTGATTATATATCCTAACCGGAATATAAGACATTCTAGTTAACCGCTATCTTAACGAAGAAGAAGAATCATTCTAGTCACATTAAGGATTGAATAGAGTGGATAGTCGAGGAAATTGGAAGCCCTAATTCCTTCATAATCTGATTACAATTTAAATAGTTTAATTAATTCTTGCAATTATTCTAGTAGTTAACCAAAAACCAAACTCAATTATCGATCGCCAAATAGATACCAAAAAATAGATGAACGATAATTAGAAACCAGTATCTGAGGACGATATTCGGTCTTACAGACTATACTACTTGAGACGATACATACACTTGCGCTAAGCGCGTGAAAATCGCCAGACAGATCTCTTCATTGTCCATCCAGAATTTTAGGTCACCTCTGTCGACATCAACAAGAGCTCACCTCGTGGCTAAGAATGATCGTCCCAAGATTATGAGAAATTCAAAATCCATCTCGCAATCTAAAATAACAAAGTCGGCTGAAAATATAAATCTATCCACACGAACAAAGACATCAAAAAGAATACCAACCGACTTTTTTATGGTGTGATCCGCCATAAGTAACCTCATTGTTGTGGGACGGGGAGTGTCCAAACCCAACTTGTTAAATTTTTTAAGTGACATCAAGTTAATGCTTGCCCCAAGACCACATAAAGCTTTTGAAAACTTGTAGGCCCCAATGGTGCACGTAATAGTGAATGCTCCGATGTCCTTCTTCTTTTGAACTAGTGCCTTGGTGACAATTGCACTTCAATGATGAGTCACATACGTCGTCTCTAAACTAGATTGCCTTTTCTTCGTCACAGGATCTTTCATAAACTTTGCATAGTCAGATATTTGTTCAAGAGCTTCAACTAATAGATTGTTAATGAAAAGTTGCTTTAATTTTTCAATGAATTTAATAAACTTCCCATCATCCTTCTTCTTGGATACCCTTTGAGGAAATGGAGGTGGGGACTTTGGAATATGAGCCATCACTTTCGGGATCTCATCTTTTGCAAGTTCTTCTTCAATGACAATGATCTTTTCAATATTCGCCTTTTTCTTCTTTGTAACACTCTCTTCATCAACCACAGTATGTGCTTCATCATCAACAACCTCTTATTCATTCATCAACTTATCACCCCAAGTACCTTTCCACTCTTAGTAGTAATGACTTTACAAGCATGATCACCATTTCTTGAATTCACCACCGTATCACTAGAGAGTGTACCTTTTTGTCTTTGGTTTAGGGTAGCCAAAATTTGACTAAGTTGGGCCTCTAGTTGTTTGATTAAAGTAGAATGTGAAGTCACTACTTGTCCCATAGTAATCATGACATCCCTCATACTCTTCATATCATCCTTCACCTCTTTGATGAATGTGTCAGTTGATTTCACTTTTCGTAATACTTTGGAAAGCATATTCTTGATATTTGAACTAGTGATGTCACTTATGGACGATTGGTTCGATATTTGTTAGCTTGTCTTAGGTGGAACATATGGATTGTCACTTCGATGATGTTGTAATTATTGTTATTGTAACCACATTGGTTGTTGTTGTAACCCCCTTGGCTGTTGTTTCCTTAATTTGAGCCTCCTTGCTCATTGTTCCAACCTTGATTCCTTGACATTGCTGGCAAGTTCCTTGATTAGGAGTTTGATAGTTAGGCCGGGAACCCATCTTTGATTATTCATAAAATTCGCCTCCTCATCAAACACTTAGTAGTATTGTTGATTCGGTGAGCCTTTTTCACAAGACCCAACCGCATTAACCTTCTTCAATCCCACTCCCATAACATATTTTGTGAGAAGATCCATTTGCGTGATCAAATTAGCCATTGTTCTTCTTCCCTCCCAAGTGTCTCTCTAGACAACAAATTCTTGGAAGAAATTCCTCTAATAACTTCTGACTCTCTAGTATGACAATCTTCATTTGTTTATGTTAGCTTGTCAAGTAGAGCACTCATCACATCGTATGAAGTACCCATGACGACCCCTCCGCTAAATTGTTCGCCACCGACTTTTAACCTTCTTTTTAAACCTAATCCAAGTCTTGTGAAGTGGCTCATCAGGGAGTTGACGAAAGTTATTGATTTCATCACTGAGTTGTAACATCCAGGATGGAGGGAAATACTTCTTGAGAAATGCATCAATCAACTCCGTCCATGTTGTGATCGAATCGACGGGAAAATCATCCAACCAAGTGGTGGCCTCCCCCGTGAGAGAGAACAGGAAGATCCTCAACTTGACGGCATCGCTTGAGACATTAGGTTGATGGTTGGTAGCACACACCCCAAGAAAGTTCCAAAGGTCCCTATTTAGGTCATTGATTGCAAGACCACCAAATAGGCCCTTTGGTGTTGAGTAGGTGGAGTAGAGAAGTGTTGAGGCGGATTTTTTTTTGAAGTGGCGGGGTTGAATAGCGGCGACTCGTTCCCCCACGGACTCATCATTGCAATCGGAATTCGAAGTCATCACACCCTACACACCAATTAACAACAAAATAGTGATATGAGAAATATAGACTAAGGTAGAGAATTACACTAAATTGCAAAATTCTAAATTGTATTCCCCAACAACGATGCCAAAATTGATAATGTCCAAATCCACTACTCAAAGAGAGAAAGTGTACACGATCGTCGCAATATAATTTACCCAACTATAAGTTGGGGTCGAATCCACATAGAATAATATAAAGGCGATTAAGAAAGTAAGGAATTATCGCTTTCTAAGCCAAACACTCTATAATATTTTGATTTTAAGAAAGATTATAACTAATGCGAAAATATAAACTAACCTAGAAAACAAGTAAAATGATCAATGACCACAAGCATGGATACAACGAATATTACTCTCAAGTAACGATCCAATGTATTTTACAATTTTACAACTAAGAGTGAGCTTATGTAGTAGATAATGATTTCTAAGATCTCATTGCAAGTCTTCCAACCAAATCAATGAATTTCACCCTAAGTTCTTCCAAGCCTTAGAGCGTGTAGTTAAAATCAATTTAACCTCGTTAACTATCTTACTCCTAGTTCAAGTTATTAGACGAGATTTAAATCCTCAAATCCTTGCTATTTACTCTTTTTCGAACTCTTACTCTCTTTTTCAAGCAAAGTAAAAGTAACTAGGAACAATTAATGTTGGTCACCATTAAAATACATTAAAGCACGAAGAGTAAATAAAAAACATCAACCCACTTTGTTAGAAATATAAATTGTTCAATACATACACAAAACAAGAGAATCAATCCAAACTTTAACAATGTATATTTTCATAAACAAGTTTCAAGCTTTTGAATGAAATACTACACACTTAAATATTCAATACATAACAAGAAATTTAAGAAAGAGTTAAGAGTTTGCTCATTAAAGTGCTCCAATCTTCTTTTTCAAAGTTTGGAGGGATGAATCCTAGTTTTCAAGACTTGAAAAATGCCAAAGATCATAAATATTTCTCTCAAAGTCTTGCTATTATACTCCCATAATTTTTCCAATCAAAATAAGACTAAAACAGTCCCAAATTCACAATTTGCAAATCTGACCATTTTTTCGCCTCTAACCTCTTTTGTTATTTTCTTCACTTGTTTTTTCCCTATCACTTCTAAATCACATAAAACCTAAAAATGATAGTAAATAACATTAATACACTATTTTCTCAATTAAATATAGCAAAAGTATAATATTAAATAAGAGATAAGTTGATAAAATACCAATGTATCAATTAATTCCATCGGGAAAAATTGTATAAGAGGTCATTTTCCATTCAATATGTGGATAGGGTATCTTTCCCAAGCTTTAAATGTTAGGGGGTAAAGTGGATTAACTATTAAGTTAAAGGAGGTCTAAAACCAATTGCCATTAATTTTGTAATATTTGGTAGTAAATCCCAAATTAAAGTAAGCTAAGCATTTTATTTCCCAAAGTACTTTTTTTCAAGGTTCACACGTTTGCAGACGTTGGAGAAAGATGGGAAGAAAGCAAATGTTGGTGGGACTTGGTGTGGTTATGGTGATGGGTTTAGCTGTTTACTTGAGGCTTTGGACTATTGACTACAATTTCTCTTCTACTGAAACTCAATTACTCAGGTAACTCTTCTTCTTTCTTTCTTGCTTATTTTACCTAAAAAAGATCATTTGTCTTTGCACCAAGAAACTGATTTGAAATTTGATTTTCACTTTGTTTTTTGTTGGAAAAATTGGGTATAGTTCAAGAAACTGGAGGGCTAGTTGGGGATGTTTATTAATCTTAAGCAACAACATTAAAAAAGCAATAACCTTTACTTGTATCCAGCATTGGAATGTAAGTTTCTTGTTTTGTATTCAATTTTCACTTTGTTTGGTTGCTGGAAAAAATGAACGCCAACACATTAAAATTGTAAAGTGCACTAATCTCTAATCTAAATTTTAAGCAAGAACTTTTGAAGAGAAAAAAAGGAATCACCTTTACTTGTATCCAGCATGGGAATGAACCTATTGTTACATTCTAAAAAAAACATTGGAATGTACCTAATATAGATCATGTCTTTGCACCCAGAAATGGATTTTCACTTTGTTTGGTTGCTGAGAAAATTGGGTGTAGATCAGGAAACAGGAGGATTAGTTAGGAATATTGATTAATCTTAACTCTCAATCAAGAATGTTATAAAACACCAATCTTTTTCTTAATGTTCTTGCTTAATCTTTTGTATGTACCTTAAAAATATCATGTCTTTGCACCCAGAAATGAGTCAAAAAAGTTTATTAGAAATGGAATTCCACTTTGTTTGGTTGCTGGGAAAATTGGGTGGGGTTCAAGAAACAGAAGGACTAGTTGGGGATGTTGATTAATCTTAATTTTAAGCAAGAACAATGAAAACAAAAAAGCAATCACCTTTACTTATGTCCAGTATTGGAATGTACCTTAAAATGATCATGTCTATGCACCCAGAAATGGATTAAGAACTGATTGGAAATGGGGTTTCACTTAGTTTGGTTGCTGTGAAAATTGGATATGGTTCAAAAAACAGAATGACCAGTTGGGGATGTTGATTAGTCCTAACTTTTTAGCAAGAATATTATAGAAAGCAATCACCTTTACTTGTATCCAGCATTGGGATGTAGGTTTCCTTTTTGTATTCAATTTTGGTAACCATCCAAGAGAAGTGTTTGTCTTTCTTTTCTTGCTTGATTTTACCTCCAAAAAAAGATCATGTCTTTGCACCCAGAAATGGATTAAGAAAATGATTGGAAATGGATTTTACTTTGTTTCGTTGCTGGGAAAATTGGGTATGGTTCAAGAAACATGACTAGTTGGGTATGTTGATTAATCTTAATTTTTAAGCGAGAAAATTAAAAAAACACACCTTTACTTGTATCCAACATTGGGATGTAGGTTTCTTGTTTGTATTCAATTATGGTAACCATCCAAGAGAAGTGTTTGTCTTTCTTTTCTTGCTCGAGTAACCAGCAAACGGAAAACCAATTTTGAATGCCCCATTTGGAGTCCTGGACAATTGTCAACTGAGGTTGGGAATGAAAAAAATCTGAAACTTAATAACTTACTTTGCTTTTGTAGTATCCACTTGGTTCTGTACATTTCCGTCTTATGTATTATTTTCTGAGCAGAACGGATGCGTTTTTGCTTAAACCACTTAATGCCATCTAAGTTCAATGAAGGGAGTCGAGAGACCTTTTTTTTTGTTTCAAGTAAAAATCTAGGAGTAAATGGCCTCATATGGTTTTCATGTTTTTTAACTTCTCTTTATCTGTTACCCTTATGAGTTTATGAAATTGGAATACATGCCTAAGTTCCCTAAGGTGCGAAAAACATGTGAAACCCCATTTCAAATGCTTTATAACAGGTGACTTGCCTTGGGTTTTGATTATAGGATAGTTGTTATTAGCATATATCAGAACAATTAGAATTAGTTTCTACTAGAATGTTTTGAGCATATTGTACTGTTCTCTTTAGGTTGCCAAAGCAAAACCACTTCCAAGTTAAGTACTGATTGAAATAAATAAAAAATTGTGTTTACAAGACCAAGGTTGTTAATCATTCCATATTCTCAGCTTGAGTCTAAAATTGCTGGCAATCAAACACATGATCATATTTAGATTAAAAATCCAACTTTCTCATTAAGAAGAATTCTGATGCTATTTACTGCTTGGCTAAGTATTTTGTTCCTGGTTTCTTGTAGGAGACAGTTTGATCTTGCTAGTAGAGAAGCAATGGATGAATCTGCCGTGTGGAGAAAAAGATACGATGATGAGGAAGTTAAATCTTCCGCCTGCCAAAAGGAACTGATTAAGGTAGGCATCTTTCATTCAGAATTAATAATACGTTGGTGAGAATTCACCATAGACGTTTGATATAAGTATTTAATATATCTAGCGAAGCCCTTGAACTGCGGTTGTTATATTATTTTCTGCAACATGTAACACCTTATTGCCTTATTAACCAAGTAAATGTATTACCTTAATCAAGTATATTAACTAGGCAATCACATATTTACCCAAATAAAAGGAAATATCCACCTTTTCTAGTATGATATGTCTGCCTATGCTAAGCAAATTTTGTGTTTCCCCAGGAGTAACATTTAGATACTGGCCTCCTCCTTTCTTTGCAGCATGAGTTCTTTCTTGTTAAATGAATCTCGTAAATTCCAGGTTCAACTACGACAATAAATATTGTAAAAGTGATTTCTCTGTCTAGTTCAAGCCTGAGATTTCTTTTCCCCTCACATGATTTATTTTCTATCCTTGGCGTAACTGGAAAAGTTGTTGCCATGTAACCAGGAGGTCATGGGTTCAAGCCGGGGAAATAGTCTCTTGCAGAAATGCAGGGTAAAGTTGCGTACAATAGACCCTTGTGGTCCGTCCCTTCCCCGGACCCGCGCATAGCGGGAGCTTAGTGCACCGGGCTGCCTTTTTTTGGTTTTATTAGAACACATTTTGATTCAGAAAGTTTCCTTCCATTTTCTCTTTCAATTAAAGATTGGAACAACCAAGTAAATAGGCTTGTGCATTTCCTGCACTGCTTTGGCGATGTGCATCTTTTTTGGTCATGCATTTCTTTAGGAGGAGGTAATTAGTTGATGGCCCTAGGATTTGGTACCGTACTGCAGATCCTTTTTCATTCTCAACTAGCTCTCATGTACCGAAGGGTGTGGCCTAGTGGTCAATGAACTGGTTAAAAACCATGAGGTCTCAGTTACAATTCTTGGTAGAGGCAAAAACACTAAGTGATTATTTCCCATATGTCCAAACCTTGGTGGACAGAGTTACCGGTACTTGTGTTGATGGAAGGTAGTAGGTACCCCCTAATTAGTCGAGGTGCGCAAGCCGGCCGGACACCACAGTTATAAAAAATATGTTAGCTCTCATCTTTTCCTCATCAAATATTTGATAAAACTTTATGGTGATTTCAAACAAGCCTTCCCTGCCATTACCAACAGATGAAAGAAAAATGAAGAGAAAAGGAAAAAAGAGGGCAGTGAATCTTTCATTTTTTTTATCCCTAGGAAGAAAGGGAAAAGAAGGTTCATCCGCTCAAATAATTTTGTGTGTATGCGCGTGTTATTTATTCCCCCCTCTCTCTCTCGCTCTCTCTGACACCACCAACACTAAATTAATCCTTTTGAGGAAAAGAAGCGCTCATTCTTAGGAGAACCTCCAACTGCTAAATGAAAATCAGATAAATGGAGATGGCTGAGTAGGGACAAGAGGGATAGGGAGTATTCACCTCCACTCGATAGCCATCCAGACTTATATAAACTGTAATCGCTTTCCTATTAGCTTCAAAAAGGACTTTATTCGGAAAGTGTTGACTCAATCGAGGACTTTGACACATCCTTGCATACTAGCATTGTTGAACATGAATGAACAATATATGCAATCTACCTTTCTTGCAGTTGTTGGTCTTGTGATGGATTTATATCTTACAGATTGCTTATACAATTGAGATTGGTTTCGGAGTACGTCTAGTTTGAAATGAAGAATGCATATTCTTCTTTGGAAAAAATAAAGTGCATCTTCTTCTTCTTTGGTACCCCACCTCCTCATGCTGAGAGGATGTGAATATCTCATTTTGAATGAACCTGGTTAACTATCAAGGAGCAAAAAGGTCGAGTGATATTAGATAAAATTTGATCTAATGGAAAACAGTATCCCTTTATATTAGTTTGAATATTTGAGGAATACAAATCTTGCCATTTAGGAAACAGGTCAACAGTTTAGGATGGACTAAACCTGAAAGTAGTGACTTCAGAGGTGCTGTAAGGCCCTTAGCTACTACTCTAACGGTGGTGAAGAAGTAGAATCAGTTCGCCAAGTTCTGGTTAAAGTTGATCTTGTCTAAAACTGAAGATGAGAGAGGGAACTAGTAGACAGAAGTTATGAAGATTATCCGACTTGATCAAATTTGTTGGAGAATGGTTAGTCTTGCTACCAGATTCTGTTGATCTTTAAGGATTAATCTACGACAAAATTTTAGCTCTAGAAGGAATTGTTTTGCACCGGTGTACCGGATGATGCCCAAGATTTAAGGAATCAGTGACTCCTGGTTCTCAGAAAAGAAGGGAACTGTGGAATATAATTATCAAGAAGTCGTAATGAAAACCTGAGGAACAACCTGGTCTAATTCTGTTTGGTAGCAGATTTATATGTCACGGATGCTTGTTTATATATGTTGCTCAAATAGGGGAAAAGATAAAAGTTACTGCAAACGGTAATGCTAATGGTAATACGGAATTTCGAGAGGAATGAGGTGAAGGTGAACTATGATTGATATCATTAACTTTCCTTTATGTAATATTCACTCACAGAGAGACACCTAGTTTTATGAGAAGTGAATAGATGTTGTGTATTTGATATTATCCTCGAATGCAAAATTAGAACATTCAAATAAGTGGGAAGACATAATGGAATAGGTCAATTAAATTTGAGCCAAATGTTGAAGTTCCTGTTGACTGTTGCTTTTCATTATCTTGTTCCTTGAACCCCTCTTAGTTCTGTCCATCCTGATCTGTGTAAAGAGCACTGATGCATTGTTTCGGATGTTTGCTATTGGCTCGTACATGTTATGTATCAAGACATAGAACATATCATCTGCATTAAGTTCATAGTCAAGTGAAAATCTTTTGTTTCACGTGATTTGATTATTGAGGCATGTTTGCTGCATTATAGACGTCTTTATGTTTGGACGACTCCTGCAATTTAAAAAGTTCCAATTCTTCCCTTGCCTGCTTTACTTAGAAAGTGAGTTAACCGTTGCACCTCATTTACTAGTTTGTTAACATGTTTGTGTAGATTAAGCAATTGTTGAGGGAGGATGGTGCTGGTAGCATTAAGAAGAAATTGGACCTGCTACAGAAGGTGAATGTTTGAGACATTTTCTTGATGTGTTTCTTTGCATATGTTTGCTCTTTCTTCTTCTTTCTTGTGTTGGTCGGTGGAGGCCCCTTGCACGTGGGAAGTAGTTATCAGCATCTTCACAGTTCAATTAATAGTTTATTTATGCTTGTTTGATTTCACCAGGAAAATATTGACTTACTTGAACGACTCGAGTCCTTGAAACAAGAGCTTGAATCGGAGAAGTTGAAATGTAGCTTGAGACAGATATGACTTCAGTGGAAGCCTGGTGGTCTGGAGAACATTCGGTAGTTGATAACTTGCCAAATTAATCTAACTGGAAGGAGGATTATAGTTTACGAGCATAAAATTTTCATTCAAGATTGCGGTCCTTAACCAAATTCACTACATTATGCTTTCCAAGAGGCATGCCAGTACACCATCCAAATTTTGGCATGTTTAATGGTGATTCTTAGTTTTTGCTGAAGTCCAACACACAATCTTGGGTTGTATAGATTTAGCAGATATGATCAAAATGAGTTCACAAACAGAGCTTTACAAAATGCAACATGTTAAATAGTAATATATGTATGAATGATATTCTTAACACTGCCAAAAAGATGGATCGATCAATCTATATATAATATAAAGCTAGGCATAGACAAGGTGAAGTGAGCCTAGCATGCTATTTATCTTTTTTTTCTCATTTATCTGCTATGTAAAAAACTGAAAAACAATCATTCAACTCCTTTATTAATTATGTTGGACAACACCATTTCAAAATTCTCACAAATCAACGGTTTCAACCAACAAGACTTAATTGAAATGCATATAAATGTGTATGTTTCTTCATCTTTCTCTTCAATAAATTATGCAATATTAATACATATGTTACGTTAGGAATATTTAGGAAATGGAGGTTAATACTTAGTTGTCTTTGGAGCATTTGATTTGGTATGGTAATTTTTTTGCTTGATTTTGCAGCTATACGTAGTTCCTTGTTTTTCAAATGCTATACTTTATTTTTCATATATTGTTATTTTGAATCAGTTGTCTTCATTCATGTTAGATTTTTTTTTCATATAGTTGTAAGAATACAATTGAAAGTACAAAAAATTACTATAGGATGTTTTTAATCATGGTTAGTTTTATATCTTTATTTTGATACTTATGGGCCTCTTGAATTCTCTTTTTTCCTTCCTCGGGATCCTATTAAATAGAAATAGAGAACGAAATAACTAGAAAGGTTGTTAGAATCCCCCTCTTCTAGAAGGATCACCTACAAAGCTATTCGTTTTATCTGTATTCAGATCAAAAGCTGACCTATGTTATGGATAGATTTTTATTTTTTTCAAATTTTGTTCACATCTTAGATCTATAAATTGACTCATCTCCATAAAAGGAGCCGAATGAAATCAAAATTCGCTACAAGACAGGTCCAAAATTCTAGTCGTTGCACTCACCTTTCGTTTCGGTTAATCATTCATGACCCCTGAATGAAGATAAAAGACTTTACTAAGCAAGCTGCATTATATACCCACCAGCAGTCCCCGTTGATTAATTGTGTCAACAGAGGCAAGGAGTACCACTGGACTATCCCACTAGTGACCAAGAGCAAGGCTTAGGCACTTCTGACGCGGACGGGAAAGATCCCTTAGAAAGTCAACAATTTTTTTGTGCTAGTATCTCTTTACATTTGCCTAAGTGGATTCACCAATTATTATTTTCAGCCTTCTTCAAGTGTGTGTACATTTTATTGCAGGTACAATTTATAAATTATATGTGTGCGACTACTACTTCAGGTGCTTAATTATTTTGGTGTCCAACAAGATACTTTACAAGTTTCCTTACCTATTAACTTTTTCTGTTTTATTCAAGTATACACAGTTCAAAATTATATACTTATTCTTTTTTTGCTGTTCTTTTCTTGAATTCTAGCATAAATTGCCCAGTCAAGTAGATGATAATAGCCGAATGATAAAGCTTCAACTAAAAATCTTAAACTTGGAAGATTTATTCAAGATTCAAATGATTTTCTTATACTAAGTTCGAATTTTGCTATTAGTATAGCATTTAAATTAATTTTAATTTTTGTGTTTAACAGATTATTTGTATGAAGACTGTAGTATCTGAAGGCAAACATATGAACACTAAAATGTTCCCTTTATTCTATCAACATGAACTTTGCTTAATATTGCAAAATTCCAAGCACTAATTTATATTCTTCAAATAGGATTGGTTCTTATGTTTGAATGAGATTTGATAAATATAGCCCACGGATTGGGCTAATTATTGAAAGAAATAATCTCTTGATTATTCTCATTAATGAAAGGGGATATATACAATTTACAATTTTCATAATAGGAAAATCCTATTCCTATTCTACTCCTAAAACCTTATTCTATTTGAAGACTATATAATTATGATAAGTGTACAAGACTAATTAAGATACAAGGAGTAACGACTGACGCTATATCCGGAACGGGATATGCGCTGAGCTTCTTCGGTCTTCCATCCGATGCTACATGGTTCGGTTTCTACCCAATCTTGATTTGATACCCGTACTCACCCTTGATGCAACTCGCATTCGGTGCAAAGCATTGTTGCTTCTTTTAATTTCTATCCAAATCATGCTACGTGTCGTGTCGATTTTCATCGTATACACAATGAATAAATTATTTGACTAATGGTGTCGACAAAAGAAGTATCAAAGAGGCACTTATAGTTGTATAACATTTTGACAAGTTGTAGTTGTTTATTGAAGCTTTAATATTAAATTAATAACTATGACAAACACACGTTGTACAACTTTTTATTCTCCTACTCCCAGTTGCTAAACTTTTTTTCTATTATTATTATTATTAATTGAAGATAATGATGAGTATGGCTCATTGCTCATTCAGAGCGTTAATTGCAACTACTTTCACCGAATAATATAACTTTCGTCTTTGTGTGCATTTTGATTATATAGGTAAGGATCTAATATCTCAATTGATTAATTATCTAAAATTTTATATTGTTGGTGATTTGAATCTCACGTTGTAATCCTCTTCTCATTTTTCTTCCCCTACCCCCTTATGTAATAAATAAAATAAAATAAAATATTATACCGTTATTTCTACTATTTAATATTAAAAAAATATACATTGAAAAAAACTAAATAAATTCTTAAATATCTTTCATAAGTTTTACAACTAAAATTGGCAAGGAGAATGTAATCTATTCTGTTGAACATATCTTTCTGTTAACAGTGGGCCCGTCCGTCTTAGTGGATCCCAATTTCCTTTGTATATTTGGTGAATATTAGACTTAGGTTTGTACCTTAATTAATAGTGTAATATTACCATAATTATAAAGTTAGTATTCTTGTAAAATATGAACTAGGTGGAATAGGAAGATGATCTTCCTTGTAACTTGTATATATATGTCTTTCATTGATAAGAATAATCAAGGAATTATTTCTTTCATGGTATCAAGAGTCTAGGTTCTCTTTATCCTGCTTCCGCTCCTCAAAATTTCTTCTTCTTTTTCTCGAAATTTTGCTCAATATTCTCGATTTTTTGTGTTCTTCCTCTTTCATAAAAACCGAGTATCTTCTCTTCCAAAAACCTTTCTCACAAATTCCCTTCTCTGAATCTTGTTGTTCTATTCCCTATGACTGATAAGAACACTTTTCACTCTGCCCTCACAATTTCTAATATCAAGAGCTTTCTTCCTATCGTTTTTGACCTAGAAACGTTCAATATGAGACGTGGGCGGAATTATTTAAGATTCATGTTTTGGCACATAAAGTCCTCCACCATATCATTCCTCCAACTCCTCCAAAGGGGGGGTGGAGGGGGGGGTGTGGGGTGGGGTGATACGGCGTCTACTTCTACGACGATTGTGCCCACTAAAGAAGCAGATCCAGAATTATAGGTCATGCTTGATGCCAAGGTTCTTCAGTGGATTTATGTCACTATCTCCTTGGACCTTTTGCAGACGATTATGGAACCAAATTCCATAGCTATGGCGGCGTGGGATAGATTGCGCGATATATTCCAAGATAACAGTCATTCTCGAACTGTTATCCTTGAGCAGAAATTCTCCCATGTGGCTATGGCAAGTTTTCCCAACGTTTCTTATTATTGAAAATGCCTCAAGGACTTGGCAGACCAACTCAACAACATGGGTTCTCCCGTTTCTCAAAGTCGCCTAGTTCTTCAGATGGTTGCAGGCCTGTCAGAGGCCTATAGCGGTGTTGCTTCGGTTATTCATCAGAGTAACCCCCTGCCAGGGTTTTATCAAGTCCGTTCTATGCTTACTTTGGAAGAAGCCGGAATGGCTAAGAAAGTGGCGATTGATGCCAACCCTGTCATCATGATAACTGCTTCCAATCCAGCCAACATGACTCAAAATCACAACAACGGGGGTGGTAAAAAGGGCCAGAATCGGAAGAATAATGGCAAGAATCGTGGCGGCAACAACAGAGGCAACCGTCAGCAACAACAGCAGTTCTGGAGCCCACAAGGACCCCCTGGACAGTGACTGTGGGTCCCAGCGCCTCACAGCTCCGCTGTTCCACCTTACATCGCCGCGACGCAGCCTTACAACGCCACGACGCCTCAGTTGCGGCCCAACTTCTTCCTAGTTCTTGGACGGCATGGCGGCCCGGTAGTCCGGTATACTTGGGCCTCGCCCTATCGTGCCCACCACGCGTGAGCCACCTGAACCGACATTGAAGCAGTGATGCATACGCTTGGCTTGACTCAACCGGACCCAAATTGGTACATGAACACCGGCGCCACTACCCACATGACATCCGATCAAAGTACTCTCTCGTCTTATTCCAATTTGAGCACTAATCGTGGTATAACTGTTGGTAATGGAAATTATGTTCCAATTAAGGGTTATGGTCATAAAACTTTGTCCCCTCCTCATCCACCACTTGTCCTGAAACATACCCTTCATGTCCCAAAATTGATTAAGAATTTGGTGTCTGTCCGTAAATTCACCACTGATAATTTGGTTTTCATTAATTTTGATCTGTTTGGGTTTTATGTGAAGGATTTCAAGATGGAGAGTCATCTCATGAGGTGTAACAGTAGGGGTGATCTTTATCCAATCACTCCAAGTCTCAGTTTCTCGCGTCAAGCTATGTCATCCACTTTTGCAACTCTTACTCCTTCCTTGTGGCATGTCTGTCTAGGTCATCCAGGGTCGTCTATTTTATCTTCTTTAGATAGACATAAGTTTATTGTAAGGGTACGCGTAGTACTCCACTTTGTCAATTTTGTGCTTTGGCAAAACTTATTAAGTTACCATTTGTAGCGTCGAATTCTACTACTTCAAAGCCATTTGATATTATTTACAGTGATTTGTGGACATCTCCGGTTCTCAGTTCTATGGGTCATCGTTATTGTGTTTTATTCTTAGATGACTATTCTAAATATTTATTGACGTTTCCAATTGCGAAAAAATCTCAAGTTTTTTTCATTTTCATAAAATTTAGAGCTTTCATAAGAACACAATTTGAACGGGAAATCAAAAACATTCAATGTGATAATGGCAAAGAGTATGACAATGGGGAATTTAGAGAGTTTTGTGCTCAAAATGGGATAAATTTTCATTTTTCTTGTCCTCATACATCTTCACAAAATCAGAAAACTGAGCGAAATTCGTACCATTAATAATATTGTCCGCACTTTATTGGTTCATTCTTTCGTTCCTCCATTATTTTGGCATCATGCGCTACAAATGGCTACCGATCTACTCAATATTCTTTCTTCTAAAGGTTTGACATATTCATCTCCTCTCAAAGTCTTATATAATAAGTCTCTGTTATATTCTCATCTTAGGGTCTTCGAATGCTTATGTTATCCACTGTTTCCATCCACTACAATCAACAAACTTCAGACACGTTCTACTTCTTGTGTGTTTTTGAGGTTTCCATCAAATCACCGTGGTTATAAATGCTTTGATTTGTCCTCTAAACGAATCATCATTAGTCGTCATGTTCTCTTTGATGAATCTCAATTTTCCTTTTCTAAAGTACAAAAACTCGTGCCTAGTTCTTATGATTTTTTGGATGAGGATATCTTCCCCTATATTCTACATCATTTTTTAGATTTGCCCGAAAAAACGCCGTCGTGGGCGGCTAAAACTCTGCGAGGCAAGCGACCACTGCGCACAAGCGGCGGCGCCTTCGATGTTAATTCCAAAAATTCCCAAAATTCACCCAATCCAGCCCAGAGTCTTGGTCCAATCACTCACAGTCAACGGGGTATTTTTAAACCAAAAGACATTTTAATTTGAATTCTAATGTTCTAAAATCCCCCTTACCCCGTAATCATGTGTCTGCCTTAAATGACCCTAATTGGAAAATTGTCATGACAGAAGAATATAATGCTCTTATTGATAATAAGACGTGGGAGTTGGTACCCCATCCATCTGGTGTTAATATTATTCGGTATATGTGGGTTTTTGTTCATAAGGAAAATTCTGATGGTTCATTTGCAAGACATAAGGCTAGACTTGTAGGAGATGGTAAGACTCAACAGGTTGGTGTGGATTGTGGTGAGACATTTAGCCCGGTGGTTAAGCCGGCTACCATTCGCACTGTGCTCAGCTTGACTCTTTTAAAATCATGGCCCGTTCATCAGGTAGATGTGAAGAATGCTTTCCTACATAGTGATCTTCAGGAGACAGTGTATATGCATCAGCCTTTGGGGTTTAGGGATACTAGATATTCGAATCATGTCTGTCTATTGAAGAAGTCATTGTATGAGCTTAAGAAGTCTCCACGGGCTTGGTATAAGAGGCAGCAGGTCTGATAATTCATTATTCATATATCGTCGAGGGTCTTTCATGGCTTATATACTATTATATGTTGATGCTATTATTTTTTCTGCCTCTTCTGATGCTTTGCGCAAGTCTATTATGACAATGCTCGGTTCTTAGTTTGCCATGAAGGACTTGGGCCCCTTGAGTTACTTTTTGGGGATTGCTGTAACTCGTCATACAGGTGGATTGTTCTTGTCACAGAGAAAGTATGCATCAGAGATCATTGAAAGGGTTGGGATGTCATCATGTAAGTCCACTTCTACTCCAGTTGATACTAAACTCATGTTGGGTGCTGCAGTTGGCTCTCTTTATAAGGATCTGACCCGCTATTGTAGTCTTGCAGGCGCCTTTCAGTAACTGACGTTCACGCGACCTGATATTACATATGTCGTACAACAAGTGTGTTTGTTTATGCATGATCCCAGAGTTGAACATATGAATGCGCTCAAACGCATTCTTAGGTACATTCAGGGAACACTTGAGTATGGTTTGCATTTGTATCACTCGTCGACGTCTACACTTGTCTTATACATAGATGCTGATTGGGGTGGTTGTCCTGATACCAGACGGTCTACGTCTGGCTATTGCATGTTTTTAGGTAATAACTTGGTCTCATGGTCTGTCAAGCGTCAATCCACGCTTTCACGTTCAAGTGCAGATGCCGAGTATAGAGAGGTAGCTAATGTGGTGTCTGAGTCATGTTGGTTACGAAATCTGCTTTTGGAGCTTCATTGTCCTATTGCGCTAGGCTTGGCGCGACGTCGATTTGAAAAGATGGAGAAAGCTACCTTAGTGTATTGTGATAATATAAGTGTCATCTACCTTTCTGGTAATCCAGTTCAGCACCAGCGTACTAAACACATAGAGATGAATATTTACTTTGTTCGAGAGAAGGTAGCTAAAAGACAAGTACGTGTCTGTCATGTCCCTTCCAGATATCAAATAGCAGACATTTTTACAAAGGGTCTTCCCTCGGTCCTTTTTGAAGATTTTAGAGACAGTCTCGAGTGCGAAGACACTTGCTATCATGGGGTGTGTTAAGCAGTGGGCAAAATCCCGATGGTCCCAATTCTCTTTGTATATTTGGTGAATATTAGACTTAGGTTTGTACCTTAATTAATAGTGTAATATTATCATAATTGTAAAGTTAGTATTCTTATAGAATAGAGATTTCTAGATAGATAGGAAGAAGATCTTTCTTGTAACTTGTATATATATGTCTTTCATTAATAAAAATAATGAAGGGATTATTTTTTTCACCAAATCTACCAAGCATTCTTTATTTCTATGATTTTCATTTGTCAGTTTTATGTTAATTTGCCTCTCTCTAGATATGTTTATAATAGTCTTATTTTTTCCTAGCAAATATTTACAATCTTGAATTATTATAAGATAGTAATGTATATCTTCCTCTTGATCAACTTGACCAGCAGACAATTTATTACCATTTCTAGTTCTTTGTATCTAATTTTAGTCATTATTTGATGTTTGTAGTTTTATTATGAGGCTTGAAGTAAGCTTTACTTACCATGAGTATCCCACCATCTAATTTCCTTGTTTATTTCCAAAATCAGTATCTCTCGTTTGAGTCTTGACATTGGAAGCACATAATTATTAGACCTGACTTTGCTGTATCTATCAATAATTCTTTTTGTATTTTAATAACTATTCATATCGTCTCAATTTAAGTGCTTCATTTTATTTGAACGCTTATTTTTAACTTGAAATACACTGAATGAGACGCTCAATCAATAATTTTTTTTATTTTTTTATTTTATAAATACTCCTATCATCTCAATTTAAGTGTTCCATTTTATTTGAACATCATTTTTAACGTAAAAATATGCTGCGTTTCAAAAGCTAATTGCATTTAGTCAAAAGATCTCTATTATAAGTTATAACTATCTGATATTCAAAACTTACTGTATTTATAAAAATAAATTAGAAGTGTAAAATTCAATAAAAGAGAAAAATCTCTCTATGACATGTTCTCTCATCCCGAGAGATCAAACTCAAGACCTCGAATTCTATCCATTCCATTTGGTCAAAAGTTACTGGAACTTTTTTAAATCCAAATGTGAAAAATAATGATGATGTTTATTGTTCATATGGATATTATAAGGATGTAGTCTAAGTTTTAGGTCGGCGTTGGCTATGTGCGAGCTGTGGAATCACCAGACCCTTGAAAAACGAAAAATTTTAGGGGTCATTTTTTTTTATTAAGTAGTATTAGCTAAAATTTACTGTAAAGATCCATAATTCGCAGGTCTTAGCCTACTCAAAGTAAGGTTGATTAACTTGAAGTTGTATTGAATTGTTATTTATAATTTAAAATAATTTCTAATTATTAAAATTGTATATTTACTTATATTAAGGGTCCCGTTAGAAAATGGGGTCCACACGGGCAGTGGTCCACACGGTTACTGTTCATCCGTGAACAGTGACATTATTATTGTATTATTATTATATATTTGGTAGACTTAGTCTTGTACCATAATTAGAATTATTTTATTACCTTAATTATATAAAATATGAATTTAGATGTAAAGTAGGAATATGATTCTCCTATTGTAATTTGTATATATATGTCTTCAATCAATAAGAATAATCAAGAGATTATTTCTTTTATGGTATCAAGAGTCTAGGTTCTCTTTACCCTGCTTTCGCTCCTCAAAATTTCTTCTTCTTCTCGAAATTTTGCCCTAAAAATTCTCGATTTTTTTTGTTCTTCTTCTTTCACAAAAAATCAAGTATTTTCTCTTCCAAAAACCTTACTCACAAATTCCATTCTCTGAATCTTGTTGTTCTATTCCCTATGGCTGATAAGAACACTTTTCACCCTGCCCTCACAATTTCTAATATCAAGAGCATTCTTCCTATCGTTCTTGACCTAGAAAACGTTCAATATGGGACGTGGGCGGAAATATTTAAGATTCATGATTTGGCACATAAAGTCCTCCACCACATCATTCCTCCTTCTCCTCCAAATGAGGAAACTTCTACGACGGTTGTGCCGACTAAAGAAGGAGATCCAGAATTATGGGTCATGTTTGATGTCAAGGCCCTTCAGTGGATTTATGCCACTATCTTCTTGGATCTTTTACAGACGATTATGGAATCCAATTCCACGGCTATGGCGGCGTGGGATCGATTGAGAGACATATTCCAAGATAACAGTCATTCTGGAATTGTTATTCTTGAGCAGGAATTTTTCCAGGTGGCTATGGCGAGTTTTCCAAACGTTTCTTCTTATTGAAAACGCCTCAAGGACTTGGCAGACCAACTCGGCAACGTGGATTCTCCTGTTTCTCAAAGTCGTCTAGTTCTTCAGATGGTTGCAGGCCTGTTAGAGGCTTTTAGCGGTGTTGCTTCGGTTATTCGTCAGAGTAACCCCCTGCCTGGATTTTATCAAGCTCGTTCTATGCTTACTTTGGAGGAAGCCGAATTGGCTAAGAAAGTGGCGATTGGGGCCAACCTTGTCGTCATGATGACTGCTTCCAATTTTTCTCCTTCCAATCTAGCCAACGTGACTCAAAATCACAACAACGAGGGTGGTAAGAAGGGCCCGAATCGGAAGAATAATGACAAAAATCGTGGCGGCAACAACGGAGGCAACCGGCATCGATTCAGAGCCTGAGGCCCGCAGGCGATGGCAGTGGGTCCCAACACCACACAGCGTCGTGGTGCCGCCAGCACATGCACCGCAGCCCAAGTTCTACCCAGGTCAGAATTTAAGTTTCAGACCAGCGTATGAACAACAATACCCGTCCAGTATACTTGGGCTGCGCCCCTATCAGGCTCACCACGCAGTGGACCCACTCAGGCCGACATCGGAGCAGCGATGCACACACTTGACTTGACTCAACCGAACCCTAATTGGTACATGGACACCGACGCCACTACCCACATGACATCCGATCAAGGTACACTCTCGTCTTATTCCAATTTGAGCACTAATCGTGGTATAACTGTTGGTAATGGAAATTATGTTCCAGTTAAGGGTTATGGTCATAAAACTTTGTCCCCTCCTCATCCACCACTTGACCTGAAACATACCCTTCATGTCCCAAAATTGATTAAGAATTTGGTGTCTGTCCGTAAATTCACCACTGATAATTGGATTTCCATTAATTTTGATCCGTTTGGGTTTTCTGTGAAGGATTTCAAGACAGAGAGTCATCTCATGAGGTGTAACAGTAGGGGTGATCTTTATCCAATCACTCCAAGTCTCAGTTTCTCGCGTCAAGCTATGCCATCCACTTTTACAGCTTTTGCTCCTTCATTGTGGGATGCTCGTCTAGGTCATCCAGGGTCGTCTATTTTATCTTATTTAGATAGACATAAGTTTATTTCTTGTAAGGGTACGTGTTAGACATATTTTATATACACTTTTTGAGTCATTTTTAGTCAGTATTTAATCGTTTTTGTTGTGTTTAGTATAGTATTAAGTTCGTTTTTCTTTCTTTTGAGTCACAGCGGTCAAAAATGGAGAAATGACGAAAAGAAGAGGAAATGATATTATTTGAGGTGGAATTGCGCACTAAAAGGGCCAAGAAATAAAGTCTAAGAAGTCCTGGGAAGTATAGAAGAAATCATATAAAGTCCGGACGAAAATAGGACACCGAACCGAAAAACTGGCAAATTAACGCCCCAGGCGCCGCGGCACTTGTAATGCTGAAAGTTGGATTCGTCGCAGGAGTTTCGGCGCCGTGGCGCCAGCCTACGGGGCCGCGGCGCCGACGCGAGATTTTTGAGTTTCTGGGCCGAATTTGACACGTTTTTCAGGGCCCAAGAGGACAACTTTTTCTACCTATATAATCTCTAAACCCTGCTGATTCTATGAACTCTCCAGACCACCATTCCACATCATATTCCATCTTGTAAATACTCCACAACACAACTCTTGGAGGCTAGAAGGCTAGTTCTAAGTATTTTTTTTCTCTTTGCTTTTTTTTTATTTCAGTTCATGTTGGAGATTGTATTAGTTCTTAGCGTGACTATGACTAGGAGCTAATTACTTTGTTAGGAATTTTCCTATTGAATCGCTTGAAACTCTTATTTATGAATTAATACATTAGTTGATTTCTTCTTCACTTGATTAAGATTTATTCAATATTTGTTATGAATGTTTGATAGTTAACTGGCCATTAATTATCATAATCTATATGATTTCGAATCGAAATCCGAAAGGGGAAATTTGAATATGCTATAGTTGAATAGACATAGGTTAAAATCGCGGACGAAAGTTCCCCGATACTTGTATAGCATTATAGGTTATTGTTCTTAATCCTCCTATTTAGTAAATCCTGTTATAGAAATATAGAAGGGTTCTACACTGGGGTTGAGTTATTATATATCCTAACCGGAATATAAGACAATTTAGTTAACCGCTATCTTAACGTAGAAGAAGAAGTCAGTCTAGTTGTATTAATGATTGAATAGAGTGGATAGTTGATGATCTTGGAAGCCCTAATTCTCCATCATAACTGATTTAAACCAAAGTATTTTCATAATTAGTTTATTTCCTGCAGTAGTTTTAATTATTAGTCTAAAGAAACCCAAACCAATTTACGTTCACCAAATAGAAACTAAAGCTTAGATAATCGGTAATTGAAAAATCAGTCTCTGAGGACGATATTCGATCTTACCTAGACTATATTACTTGTAATGATATGTACACTTGCGTTAAGCGTGTGAAAAATCGCTAACAGTACGCGTAGTACTCCACTTTGTCAATCTTGTGCGTTGGAAAAAATTATTAAGTTACCATTTGTAGCGTCAAATTCTAATACTTCAATGTCATTTGATATTATTCATAGTGATTTGTGGACATCTCCGATTCTCAGTTCTATGGGTCATCGTTATTATATTTTATTCTTAGATGACTATTCTAAATATTTATGGACGTTTCCAATTGCGAAAAAATCTCAATTTTTTTTCATTTTCATAAAATTTAGAGCTTTCATAAGAAAACAATTCGAACGAAAAATAAAAAACATTCAATATGATAATGACAAAGAATATGATAATAGAAAATTTAGGGAGTTTTGTGCTCAAAATGAGATAAATTTTCATTTTTCTTGTCCTCATACATCTTCACAAAATGGGAAAGCTGAGCGAAAAATTCGTACCATTAATAATATTGTCCGTACTTTATTGGTTCATTTTTCCGTTCCTCCATTAATTTGGCATCATGCGCTATAAATAGCTACCGGTCTACTAAATATTCTTCCCTCTAAAGGTTTGACATATTCATCCCCTCTCAAAGTGTTATACAATAAGACTCCGTCATATTCTCATCTTAGGGTCTTCGGGTGCTTATGTTATCCACTATTTCCATCCACTACGATCAACAAACTTCAGGCACGTTCTACTCCTTGTGTGTTTTTGGGTTTTTCGTCAAATCACCGTGGTTATAAATGTTTTGATTTGTCATCTAAACGAATCATCATTAGTCGTCATGTTCTCTTTGATGAAACTCAATTTCCCTTTTCTAAAGTAGACAAATCCGTGTCTAGTTCTTATGATTTTTTTTGGATGAGGATGTTTCCCCGTAAGTTCTCCGTCATTTTTCAAATTTGTCCGAAAAAACGTCGCCGCCGCGACCTGCAGCGCCGCGACTCAACACACGCGAAGTCGACACGCGCCTCGCATAGGTGCCACGGCGCCAAAACATCTGCGAGTTTTGCAGCTCTTCTGGCGCTGCGGCCCCTGCCCCTAGCGTCGCGGCGCCTTCGACGGTAATTTCCGCTATTCCCGAAAATTCTCAAAATTCACTCAATTCAGCCCAGAGTCATGGTCCAGTCACTCGTAGTCAATGGGGTATTTTTAAACTTAAAATACATTTTAATTTGAATTCTAATGTTCTTAAATCTCCCTTACCTCGTAATCCTGTGTCAACCTTAAATGACCCTAATTGGAAAATTATCATGACTGAAGAATATAATGCTCTTATTGATAATAAGACGTGGGAGTTGGTACTCCGTCCATCTGGTGTTAATATTATTCGGTCTATGTGGATTTTTGTTCATAAGAAAATTCTGATGGTTCATTTGCAAGACATAAGGCGAGACTTGTATGTGATGGTAAGACTCAGCAGGTTGGTGTGGATTGTGGTGAGACATTTAGCCCGGTGGTCAAGCCGGCTACCATCCGTACTGTGCTCAGCTTGGCTCTATCAAAATCTTGGCCCATTCATCAGCTAGATGTGAATAATGCTTTCCTACATGGTGATCTTCAGGAGACAGTGTATATGCATCAGCCTTTGGAGTTTAGGGATACTAGATATCCGAATCATGCCTGTCTATTGAAGAAGTCCTTGTATGGGCTTAAGCAGTCTCCACGGGCTTGATATAAGAGGTTTGTTGATTTTGTCGACTCTGGGTTTTTCTCACAACAGGTCTGATAATTCATTATTCATATATCGTCGAGGATCTTCCATGGCTTATATACTACTATATGTTGATGATATTATCTTGACAACCTCTTCTGATGTTTTGCGCAAGTCTATTATGACACTACTCGGTTCTGAGTTTGCCATGCAGGACTTGGGCCCCTTGAGTTACTTTTTGAGGATTGTTGTAGCTCGTCATACATGTGGATTGTTCCTGTCACAGAGAAAGTATGCAGCATAGATCATTGAGAGGGCTGGGATGTCATCCTGTAAGTCCACTTCTACTCCAATTGATACTAAACTCAAGTTGGGTGCTGCAGCTGGCTCTCCCTATGAGGATCCGACCCGCTATCGTAGTCTTGCAGGCCTCCCTCAGTATCTGACGTTCATGCGACCTGACATTACATATGTCATACATCATGTGTGTTTGTTTATGCATGATCCCAGAGTTTAACATATGAATGCGCTCAAACGTATTCTTAGGTACATTCAGGGAACACTTGAGGATGGTTTGCATTTGTATCATTCGTCGACGTCTACATTGGTCTCCTATACAGATGTTGATTGGGGTGGTTGTCCTGACACCAGACGGTCTACATCTGGCTATTGCATGTTTTTAGGTAATAACTTGGTCTCATGGTCTGCCAAGCGTCAATTCACGCTTTCACGTTCAAGTGCAGAGGTCGAGTATCGAGGGGTAGCCAATGTGATTTCCGAGTCATGTTGGTTACATAATCTATTGTTAGAGCTCCATTGTCCTATTGAAAAGGCTACCTTGGTGTAATGTGATAACATAAGTGTCATCTACCTTTCTGGTAATCCAGTTCAGCACCAGCGTACTAAACACATAGAGATGGATATTCTCTTTGTTCGAGAGAAGGTAGCTAAAGGACAAGTACGTGTCTGTCATGTCCCTTCCAGATATCAGATTGCAGACATCTTTACAAAGGGTCTTCTCTCGGTCCTTTTTGAAGATTTTAGAGACAGTCTCAGCGTACGAAGACCGCCCGCTATGACTGCGGGAGTGTGTTAGAAAATGGGATCCACACGGTTACCGTTCTTCCGTGAACAGTGATATTATTATTGTATTATTATTGTATATTTGGTAGACTTAGTCTTGTACCATAATTAGAATTATTCTATTACCTTAATTGTATAGAAAGAGATTTAGATGTAAAGTAGGAATATGATTCTTCTATTGTAATTTGTATATATATGTATATATATATATATATATATATATATATATATATATATATGTCTTCAATTAATAAGAATAATCAAGGGATTATTTCTTTCAGGTCCACTTTTACGAATTAGAAATGACCCCAAAATATTTAAGACGACTCTGTCTAAGTTGTCATACTTAAAGGATGTTTTTGGCAAAAAATATGATTACCTAATAAGATACGATCACATAAACAAGAACATTCATAAATAAGAAAAAACTGGTGGACGGCACTGGTTGTTGGACAATTTTCCAGGAGGTGTTTGTGTTGCAATAAAACTTTACGAGGTAATCAATGTCCAATTTTTCATACTTTAAAAGAGGTAACCATGAAATTAAACAATTAGATTTAGAAAAATCATTAAAAGTTGTTTTTTTTTGTCCAAGTAAATTGTATTCTACTTAAAAAGAAACAAATCTGATATACAATCTTTTTTTAAAAAAATAATTATTACAGATTGCATCAATCGCATATTCAACAGTTTTTCAAGTATTATAAATTCACACATACAAACATTTTTCCAGTCAGAAAACACAATTCAAAGAGATAATTAAACCAAAAAAAATGTCCACATCTTCTCAATTCTCACTTCTAATCTTGTTCTTCAACCTATTTCTTTTAATTGGCTTTTCATTTGGCCAATTTATTCCAAGTGTTTGTAAACAAATCAAGAATGAAACATTTTGTAAAGAGATTTTGGGATCAAATCCAAAAGCCCAAAGAGCAAATTTGTTCACTCTTGAGAAAATAACCATTAATTTGGCAATTTCCCATTTTAATGCTACAAATGACAAGGTTCAATCACTTTTATTGAAGGAAAAAGATCCAAATTTGAGGAACATTTATGGGAATTGTTCAAGTAATTATGAAGATGGGGTGGCTTTTTTAGAACAAGCAAAATTGTACTTGAAATTCAAGCAATTTTGGGATTTGGGTTATTATGCTAAAGATGCAAATGAGAACACTATTTTTTGTGAAGAATCCTTCAAAAAAACAGCTTTTCGTTCCCTTCTTACAAATGATAATTATGTTTTAGGTCTGCTTTGTGATATTGTTGTTGTTATCTCTAATATGCTTTTAAAATCAATTTAGAATTGTTACTTTATTAAAGTGGGTATACTCTTATGGTAATGTATTTTTTTCATCATTATCGATTCATTGTCAATTGTAAATTAGATCAGAGGTGACGTTTATGTCTCCCTCCACCAAGGTTTTTGTCTCTTCTTTTAATTATTTATGGGGTTACTCTTTCACTACAAATAATTGATTCTTTTATTGATCAATGAACAAATATTGTTAAAGATAGGGGGCGGAAGCAGAGGGTGCAACGTTGAGAAATTATAAAAGTACTATTTAAAGAGGGGATAAGACACCGTAACCCCTGAACTTGGGCTAAAGTTGCGAGGACAAACCTTACATTTTCATGGGTCCGATTACCCCTTAATTTTTTTTAAAACAAAATAATTATCATCATAAGCGCTGATGTGATAACAAGAGTGTATTTATTGATAAATGTTAAACAATACCCAAGCGCCGTGGCCTTGGTCCGTGAAACAGTGGTCCGGATTATTGTATATTTAATAAATATTAGAAATAGTCTTGTACCTTAATTACTATTGTAAGATTACAATAATTGTATAGTTAGTCTCCTTATAGAATAGGAATTTAAATGTAAAGTAGGAATAAGATTCTCCTATTGTAACTTGTATATATATGTCTTTTATCAATAAGAAAAATCAAGGGATTAATTCTTTCAATAAAACACAAAATTTGACACATGTCATTTTTTAATTGGGTAGATATTTAATTATACATAATTAATTATCATTAAAGCTTAATTATTTTTCTAAACCGATTTTTTATTAAAAAATGTGGAAAGCTTAATTTTTTTTAATTAAAAATCTGTATTTTCTTTAAAATATGGTAAACTGATTTTTTTAAATAATGTGGAAAATCTATTTTTTAGAAAATAAATCTGGAAAACTGGGTTTTCTTATTAAAAATCTGGAAAACTGATTTTTAAGAAAAATGTGAAAAATTATTATTTTCTATATACGAAAAAATCTTGTTTTTCAGATTTAGTTTAAAAACGAGTTTTCCACATTCTTAAAAAAACAATTAGTTTTTTCATTTTTTTATAAAATCCAGTTTTTTCACATTTTGAAAAGAAAAAAATATTTATTTTCAGTTTTTAAAAACAAATCTAGATTTATTTGAAAATTAAAAGTGCCCTAATAACTTAAATCATATAATCTAGATTTTTAGGACATTTTTAAAAGAAAATCCAGTTTTCCATATTTTTAAGAAAATCCATTGTTTCCATATTTTAAAAAAAATCCATTTTTCAGTTAAAAAAAATCAAATTTTCATTTTTTATAAAGAAAATTCAGTGTTTCCAAATTTAAAAAAAGAATTGCCACATATGTGAAAAGAATTTAAAAAAATATATATACATATGGCAAGGAGAGTGTATGTCACTCTCATATATATCAAGAGTTTCAGGGGGATAACTATTTTATTTTAAAAAATTTAGCGGAGTAATATAAAATAAGATGTGTCGTAGCAACTTTGATCGAAGTTCAGTGGGGGTAACAGTGCCTTGGTTATAAGATTATTTTTTTATTCTCCTTACTTGAATTTCAGTCTCACTAACATTACTTCACTTGGAGTTGTTCCATGTCTTAATTGGGGATATTTTTGTCCAGTTTTTTTTGTGTGTGTCAAAAGAGTGATTAATTAGTAATAACTTTTAATATAATGACTAATACAATTGATAGCATGTTTCAAGTTTCAAACGTGAATTTACATCTTGGGCTTGTTTGATATTCCAAATCCTTATCAATATAGGAATATACTTACATACATACATACATACATGATATAACTATATAAATGTCCGCAGAAATAAAAGAAACTAAAATATAAAATAAAGGTCGTTTTCTTTTCCTCAAAGCTATGATCTAATTGCAAAGCGTGTTAAAATAATTGAAGACTTCATTGCTTTTGGTGTTGTTTGTACCTCATGGCCAACTTCTGCCACTGAGGCTGATTTCAACGCGCTTTCGCCCAAACTTCCGTTGTTAATAGGTGACGGTTATCAAGAATTTTACTCTCTTTCCAAGAAAAAAGTTTCATGCATAGGTCTCCCGGATGCTAGGGGGCGACTGTGTTATCCAACAGAGGGATGGATATGCACCGTTGAATTTAGTATAGTCTCACATCAGAGGCAATGAAAACATGAGGAAAAAACTGAAGATGATATTCCATCTTGCAGCAAGAAACCTATATCTTATGATAAGGAATATTTGGACACGCAATCCAACGAAATGACTCACGTGAGCCACATACCAAAAGATATGAATTAATTATTCTTCTTTATCTAAAATGAGATTAAACGATGTCTGGTTAAAATGAATAAAGCGAAGCTAGGAATATGAAAAGGTTTTTCCAGAAAAATTATATTTCTTGCGCATTAAAATCGGAAGTTTAATCTCACTTTTCTTCCCGTTTAAAGATTGGACTGTTGTAAACAATAGCTTAAATAAAAATTATGGACTTAGGTTGTAATAAAATTAAAATTATGGACAATCCTAAGTAAGCGTCAGGAATTTTCCTGGGCACCAATCATAAGGGAAGAGGACTAGAGACAAACCCAGAAGATCCTTCATTTGAGAGGATGGTATTGGAAAATCAGTCATACAAAGCCTACGGGCGACTGGAGTGGGCAAGAGTTTCTAGTTCTTAAATGATCTAAAGGTCAAAAGAAAGGCAGAAAAGAAATGGACACTCAGTCTGCCAATGCAACTGGAGTGGGTCAGAGTATCTAGATCACTTATGATCCGATTACGCCCTAACCACAGGCAATAATTTGTTCATGTGAAGAAACGCCACCTCCAGAGTAAAAAGAGTTGAAGAGGTTGTCCTCAAAGGACTTAAGGGAATGAGATCACTCTAAAAAGAGGTGATACATGCCCCAAACTTGGTATCTAAGACGTTGTTCGTCAAACTGGTTTGAGACTAGTCCATCAGGTCTGTAACAACTAAGAATGGCACCGTATGTCTGTAGCCAAACGAATGATATATTTGTAATCCGTGCATCTATGCCATCATAGATAAAGACACGTTAAATAGAAAGTCATTCAAAAGCTAACTAAGTTGAGATTGTTGCCTTCTGTCGACATAAACCCTCAAAATAAATGTGAGGTAGGCGAAGAGGAAAAATCACCTTTCTATTACGTCAAAGGAATAGAGAAAGAAGCATCGCTCATCTATTGACGATGGTATAACGTGTTGCATCTTTTGTTTGTTGAAAAGCAAGATGAAGTTGTTGAAGAAAGTTGAAAATCAACTCAGCCTATTGTTAGGCATATTTTGTATACACTTTTTGAGTCATTTTTAGTTAGTATTTTACTCATCTCGTTTGTGTTTAGTATAGTGTTAGAGTTGTTTTTCTTTCTTTTGAGTCGCAGCGGTTCTAAATGGCAAAATGGCAAAAAAAGCTAAAAGTGGGCAGAAAAGGAAGGAAAGGAGCTCCCCAAGCAAAAAGGACAAAAGTTGGCAGATCATGACGAAAGACCGCGGGACCGCATCGCCGGACTGCAGGACCGCGGTGCCACAATTACTGAGAAGTCGCAGTACTTTCGACACTACGGTGCCATTCTGCAGGACCGCGGTGCCGATTCGGGAATTTCCAATTCGAAATAGAATTGGCAAGGGGCAAAAGGGTCCAATGTACACGTTTTTGACAACATATATAAACTCTTGGGACAGATTTTAGAGGGAGGATCTATCACATATCATCTCTCAGAACGCAACACAATGCTTGACGACTACAATTGGAGACATTAGTTCTAAGTACTTTTCTTTCCTTTGTTTTCATTCAGTTCATGTTTGGATTTGTATTAGTTCTTAGCATGTCTATGTCTAAGAGCTAAACACTTTATTAGGATTTTCCTATTGAATCGCTAGAAACTCTCTTTCATGAATTAATGCATTAGTTTGATTTCTTCTTCACTTGATTAAGATTTATTCAATATTGGTATGAATGCTTGATAGTTAATTGATCACTAATTATCATAATCTATATGATTTCGAATCAAGAACCGAGATGAGAGATTTGGATATGCTGTAATTGAATAGACATAGGTTAAAATCGCGGACGAAAGTACCCCGATACTTGTGTAGCATTATAGGTTATTGTTCTTAATCCTCATATGTGGTAAAACCTATCATAGAAATATAGAAGGTTTCTGCACTAGGGTTGAGCGATTATATATCCTAATCGAAATATAAGACAATCTAGTTAACCGATATCTTAATGTAGAAGAAGAAGTCATTCTAGTTGCATTAAGGATTGAAAAAAGTGGATATTTGAGGATATTGGAAGCCCTAATTCCTTCATAACTGATTAAACCTTAATAATTTAGTTCAATTATTGCAATTACTCTACTAGTGTTAGATAACAACCAAATCAACTTATCATTTGCCAAATAGATAACCTAGAATAGATGTTCGGTAATTAGAAATCAGTCTCTGAGGACAATATTCGGTCTTACAAGACTATATTACTTGTGACGATACGTACACTTGCGTGAGCACATGGAAATCGGCCTGACAAGTTTTTGGCGCCGTTACCGAGGAATGACGTACTTTTAATATCGAACCATATATACTTATTTCTAATTTGGTTGCTCCATGAACAAGTTTCTAACTTGTTCTGCGAGCATCTTTTTATCAGTTTTTGTTGTTTTTCTTATTTTGTAGGTAAAGCTAGTGTAAAAAAATATTAAAAAAACAGGACACATGGACTATTACTACTATCGGGGCAGTGGAATCATCAACAACAGCCTAACCCACAGGTTCCACGGGAAGATCAAAATGAGTTGCAGGTAGCCATACTCACGCTCACCAAGTGCCAGACTCAGTTTATGGCTGAGACAAGGGTATCCCTCAAAAATTTGGAGACACAAATAGGGCAGCTGATGGATATGGTGATCAATGTACCACAAGAAAATCTGTCTAGCGACACAGTTGTGGGGAGTGATAAGCAGAGTGAGGAACCTGAACCACAACAAGATGTTGAGAATAATGAGGAATTGAGAGAGATAGTTGGTGTAGAGAAAGAAGAGGTTACTGAGATCCAATTTTTCACCTTTTTGGATTCCTTGATTTTTTTTTCTATACCCGTTGCAGAAAAGACACCACCAACTATCATTGCTGAGCCCCAACAAGAAAGTCCATACCCTCAAGGGCATCCCCTAAAGTTGAGAGATGTAGGGAGTTTCACTGATCCCTACATTATAGAGAGCCTAGAAGACAAGTCTGCCTTGTATAATTGGGGGATAATCTTAGATATGAGGTCCTTGTTTAAAAAAAAGTGTTATAGAAGAAGTGAAACCTGCAACAATAACTGTGCGGATTGCAAGCAGTTCGCAAAAGGATCCACTGGGCACTAGTAAAGATTAACTGCGTCCGGGTAAAAGACGTTAAAGACAGCGCTGCTTGGGAGGCAACCCAAGGTTTAAATTATGCAATTAGTTTAACTTGAACAATCTCACTTGATGGTATTTCTGGTTGTATTGTGATGACAGCTGAGGGAATCGGAGACTAAGCACGAAGAAAAGGGTGGAAAATACGGAATCGGGTTGGCACCACGGTGCCATTCTGCATGTCCGCGGTGCCGAATGTTCAGAGAGGTCACAGTACTTTCGGCACCACGGTGTCATTCTGCAGGCCCGCGGTGCCGAAGCGCGATTTCAGAAATAAAAAGCCCTAAAAATCATCAATTCTTCCTACTTTCACACAAACCCTTCCCCTCTCTACCAAGCGCAGAAAATACATTCCCAAATAGCAAAAATCTACCACAAATTCTCCCAAATCCTTCCAATCCCCACAAACCATCCCCACTCAAAACTTCTAGCATCGCTCCACAACATTATTCTTTCACTTGGGTCAAGGAAGCAGTGAAGAACAACCACTCAAAAAGGTAACCTTCATCATTGTTCTTGAGATTTAAAGGTTAGTGGAGAGAATAACTTGTAGACTTGGGTGTGGTATGAGTTGCGTGTTGTTGGTGTTGTGAGAGTGATTGTTGCTTGGGTATGTGCTGTTTGTGCTGCGTTGTGGGATATTGCTGTGGGAGTTTGTGATTTTGGGGTTAAGTGTTGATGTGTAGTGTTGATTCGTGGTGTATTGCTGTTGTGGTCTGATTTTGCTTGGTTATTGTTGTTGTGTGGAGTGATAGTTGTTGGACACCCTCAAAGAAACAAAGGAAACACTGCTGAAAATTTTCCAACAACTCGCATAATGGCCTCTAGAAAACGAACCGCCAGAGCTTCTTCATCTCCATCAGATCCAGAATATGATGCTACTCGATTTACCAACAAACAAACGTAAGATCGATATAACAAAATAAACACTAGAACATTGATACCAGAGAGAGGTATGGTCTGGTGATGATGGCTACGAGCCCATTAGGGCCATGATCGAGGCGAATGGTTGAAAAAAGTTCACCAATCCAGAAAGGATTCCACTTCAAAACACTAGCCTTGTGATGAAATTCTATGCTAATTATCTCGAGCAAGAGGATGGGAGATGCTTTGTTAGAGGGCGATATGTGCCCGTAAGTTCTGAAACAGTGAATGCGCTACTGAGGACCAATGATGTTGAGGACCAAGGTTATAACCCGCACCATTTCACAAGGTGGTCGAGAGACGTCAACCACATCATGTGGGACACAGTTGCAGCAGTTTTATGCTACCCAGGCGCCGAGTTCAACATTTCTCGTAACGGGTCCATGAGACTTGCCCGGTGCCAATTTAACAGAACATCCAGAGGATGACTATATTTCATAAGTGCTCGCTTGATTTCGTCAACTTATTTTACCAATGTGCCTACATATAGAATCAAGCTCATCTATGACATCATGTCGGGCAAGACAATTGATGTTGGGAGAGAAATAATGCAAAGCATAAAGGAGATTAGCAGGCTGGCTACTACGGGCGGACTGGGACATGGGTCACTCATTTCTGCCTTATGTGCTAGGCATGGAGTCCCAACATTTGCCACAGATATTCTCGAGAAGAGTCAGCCTCATATGACTTACAGTTTAGTGCACTCTTTCCTTGACCCCACTCCAAGACCAATGAGAGAAGGGGACGATGGCATGACGCAGTGACCATGGATGAAGAAGAGCCTGAGGCAGCTGGACACGATGAAGCGGTAGCGACCAAAGATCCTCGACAACTCACTGGGAATCGTGTTTTGACCTTAGCAAACCCAGGTTAATTAAATATTGCACTTTATTTTGCTTTTATATTTATAAATGTTTAAATTGTTTTCTTTTAATTTTGTAATTAACTGCTTTAATTTCTACTTTCTTTTACTGCTTTTCTTAAATTGGAATTCCGCTCATATTTATTCCCTTACGAAAATTCACACTATCACACACTACACGCGATGGTGTGTTTCGCACACCCGCAAATTTCTTTGAAATACCCAAATTTTAGGAGAGTTGGCGCATGCACGGATTTAACTTGGTTCGTCTGGTCGGGCGCGTAGCCTTCTCACTCGAGTTGTCCGCTCGGAAATCTTGCGTCTAGTAAAACCAAATCTTAGTAAACTTAAGATAGAGCTATACCACCTTTTATTTTAAGTCATGCATGCATACATCTTAGGTGGGTCGGAACTTGGTATCGTCTCCACAATTAGGAATCCACCAAATTATCGACAGGTTTCACAACCCAATGATCAATCAGCATATATGTGTAGCGTGATAATGATAGACGGACTCAAGCCTAATCATGACATGCCAAAATTGGAAATGTACATTCATTTTGTCTTCATTTCCGACAAAAATATTAATGTTTAGAAACTCTATTACAATCTCGCATATTTGACGTTTAGGCCCACATCTGGCATAAGAGATGTCCCATGCATATTAGGGCGCACGCTTGATTTGCATGCCTTTTGTTTTACTAGTGTTTGTCGCTAGCAATTCTGTACATATTATTTAAAGCAATAGTTATCCTTTCAACTATGTACATATCATGTTATGTGCTTGCAACTCCGGACACGAGCATTTGCATTTTTGCTGTCACACTGCAATCAGAACTTCTACTGGATAAATCGTTCTTGAATAGTGCGACTTGGACCTTGTGAAGCGTCAACCTCTAATCCGGTCAAATCAATCAGGGGAGTCTTTGGCTATATCTTCACACCCCTATATTTCATTATTTTTGTGACTTTCCTACTCACCCATTTGTCATATTTTTTGCAGGAAGATCGTCCTCGCAAGCAGTTGAGGGCGGTCGTAAAAAAACAAACAAAAAAATCAAATTACAGAATGACCGGGAGTTATGTTAACTGAAAGAAGTCAACCAATACCAGATTCAACGAGACATCACTTTGAGTTTTCTATACCTTTGTATTTTATACATATTTGCAAATTCAATTGATATGCTTAGCTTTAATTACGTAATACATTCATATCATACATTGCACAACATATCCTTCCGAACTACGCGTGTCTGATTCTCACCACACGGTGTGATACGTATGCAACCCATCTTGGGTTCGGTACCAAAAATAATAATAAATGATGATAATAATAAAAGGGAGCACATATTTGGCTCACCCATGCATTACATTCATTCTATCACATACATCCATTTTTTCATTACATTCATTTTTATCACGGACATTCATGTTTTATTGCATTCTTTCTATTTTGTATTCGTCTCATAGTGGACAACCATGCGTTTTGCACAGCTTTTACTGTTGCTATCCTGTCATGCATTAATTCTTTTTAAAGCATATATTTTATAAGAAATCTGAATGAACTACGCGCACCTGATTTCCTTGGCGGGATACGTAGGCAGTCCTAATCGGGTTCGGTACCATTTATTCAAAAAATACAAAAAAAATTATTAAAAAATACAAAAAAAATGTGTTATTCAAAAATACAAAAATATTTTTTAAGTATCATTGTTTGACTTGGTTGATACCAACACAGTTAGGAGTGTGCATAGAAAAAAAAAAATAATCAGTATGGGTTGACTTTGTGGTAAACCATAGATTCTTTTGGTACCTCTTATTCACACCCGTAAATGACATTGTCTTGCATGTTTTCAAGATAGAATGAAACCAACCTCATCGTTTCATATGCATTGTGTGGTGAGTTTTTGAATAAGTTCAATTGCATTGCATTGTGATCTAGAACATGGCCTGAATGTTTGTTGATGCGAAATCCTGAGTAACACTCGATATGAGAAATGATCGTAGGCTTTCTTTGACCCGTTTGAGCCTTTTTCAGCCTACCAAATAGCATTATCCGTAGCACGCCCCCGTTGAGCCTAAAGCCTATTCTTTTGACAACCACATATTAAGTCAATACACTTTATGAGTGCATACGCACTATCCCTCTCTTGGCCCGACCTCCTTGAGCGCTTTAGAAATGTGCAAGTGGCTAACAAGAATTCTTGTTGAAGTTTCAAAGACCAAAGTTGTAAAAGTCCCAAAAGGAAAAAGAAAAAAAACAATCACAATGGACGACTTCACAAAAGAAGAAATCAAAAGTCCCGACATTATAAAAAAAATGATGAATAAAATGAGAAAATAACTCTAAAAAAAATCGGGGGCTCAAAACGAAAGATTCAAAAAGAAGTCACTACAAAAAAAAACTGGGGCAAAAAAGGAAGCAGGTCAGCATTAAAGCGCACAAATATCAAGCACGGACGTAGTCCAACGCTCGAGGAAGGATTAGTCACTTTTTACCCAAATAATATCCATCCCTTCCCCCAAACCTACATTACAAGCCCGTGACAAGCCCTACATGATCTTATACTGAGGGTTCTGACATTAGTGGATACTTACATGACGGTCAACCCTATGGTATCACAATTGCATGCATTGAACATCTTTCTGAGTGTGAGTGTGTTTCTCTAAACGTCCCAAAATTTAAAATACCGGAATATATGTGTGGATGAGACTTTCTTTCAGTGAGTGCATTTGAAACATGAGGATACGTGTAGTTCGAAATCTTGGATGCAAGCAAGTGTGTCGACACTCAGGTATGTCTGAGATACCACCTGAAGCAGTGTGAATTACACTGGAGTCAGTCTCGGTTGGACTGGAAAAAAAAAATCATAAACACAATACTAATTGTTGGTAACAACTGAAGTCAGAACGTGATGTTGCCTTTTCACTTTTTCAAAAAAACAACAAAAAACACATATATAAAAATTCTTATTTTTTTGGCATCACGAACTATGTCTTGACCTGATTCCCTCTGCGGGATATGTAGGTGGCCACATTGGCTTCGATCCCACATCATTTGAAAACCATAAAAATTCTCATTTTTTGCATCACGAACTACGTCTTGACCTGATTCCCTCTGCGGGATACGTAGGCGTTCACATTGGCTTCGGTCCCACATCATTTAAAAACCTTAAAATATCTCTTTTGCATCATGAACTACGTCTTGACCTGATTCCCTCGACGGGATACGTAGGCGGCCACATTGGCTTCGGTCCCACTCATTAAAACCCATAAAAATCCTCATTTTTGCATCACGAACTACGTCTTGACCTGATTCCTCTGCGGGATACGTAGGCGGCCACATTGGCTTCGGTCTCATTTTTGAAATTGTACATCTCTTTTATTTGCTCACGAACTACGTCTTGACCTGATTCCCTCTGCGGAATACGTAGGTACATTGGCTTCGGTCCCACATCATTTGAAAATCATAAAAACCCTTATTTTTGAATTATGAACTACGTTATGACTTGATTCCCTCAGCGAGATACGTAGGCAGCCACATCGACTTCGGTCACATTATTAATCTTTCTCTCTTATTTTTGCACATAAGAAAATAAGCTCATGTGATCACCTTGATAGAGTAGGCAAGTTACCTACACATGACTCGATTTTGTCTAGTGGAGAGTTCAACATCCTCATAAACCAGAAACTGGGGCATATTTTGAGGATCACATTCATGTTTGGCATCTGTACAAAAGCGCCATCTGGATCTACAGGGTCCTATCCACATCATGTCTGTACAAGGATGATGTTGTGACTCACAAGGCCATGTTCTCATCCTTGTCTACTCATTTTTTACATTACTTATATTCATGCATTAACTTTTCATCCAAATTGGGTTTGCAAGAACTTCAACATCTTTTCAACCCAAGCGTGTCACAACGCATCGCGTCAACACCATGATGCCATCATTTCGTCAACACAATGACACTCTTATTTTCGTCAACACAATGACAACATCTGCATCACGTCAACACAATGACGCCCTTATTTTCGTCAACACAATGAAGACATCTGTATCACGTCAACACAATGACGCCCTTATTTTCGTCAACACAATAACAACATCTGCATCACGTCAACACAATGACGCCCTCATTTTCATCAACACAATGACGACCTCTCCATTACGTCAACACAATGACGCCTTTATTTTCGTCAACACAATAACGACATCTGCATAATTTCGTCAACACAATGACTCCCTTATTTCGTCAACACAATGACGATATTTGCTTCACGTCAACACAATGACTCCCTTGTTTTCGTCAACACAATGACCACATATGCATCACGTAACACAATGACGCCCTTATTTTCGTCAACACAATGACGATTTCTGCATCACGTCAACACAATGACGCTTTTATTTTCGTCAACACAATGACGCTTTTATTTTCGTCAACACAATGACAACATCTGCATCACGTCAACATAATGATACCCTCATTTTCGTCAACACAATGACGACCTCTGCATCACGTCAACACAATGACGACATTTGCATCACGTCAACACAATGACGCCCTTATTTTCGTCAACACAATGACGACCTCTGCATCACGTCAACACAATGCTATTATTTTCGTCAACACAATGACGACATCATCCTCGCGTCAATACAATGATGTCATCAACATCGTCAACACAATGACGACATCATCATCGTCAACACAATGACGTCATCAACGTCGTTTGCATCTTCAATCAGGCACCCACCTTCTAATGTGGGTATTTTAAATTCAGTCAACGCCTTTGTACCGGCGTCATTTTCATTTTTATTCAGGCACCCACCTTCTAATGCAGGTATTTTAAATTCAGTCAACGCTTTTGCACCGGCGTCATTTGCATCATCATTTAGGCACCCACCTTCTAATGCGAGTATTTTAAATTCAGTCAACGTCTTTGCACCAGCGCCATTTCCATCTTCATTCAGGCACCTACCTTCTAATGCGGGTATTTTAAATTCAGTCACCGTCTTTACACCGACGTCATTTGCGTCTTCAATCAGGCACCCACATTCTAATGATGGTATTCTAAATTCAGTCAACGCCTGCGCACCAGCATCATTTGCATCATCATCTAAAAACGACGAATATCAGCATCACATCAACACAATGACGCCATCAGCACGTCAATACAATGACATCACTAGCATCCTGATCAGGCATCTGCAACTACAATCACTTTTTTCATCTTGACCTCGGGAACAAACACCCTAGAGGCATTTCAGGAAACAAAACCCTATCTTTTTCAGCATTCCATCGCAACTGTAACCCAATATCATCAAGATTCGACACTGGGATAAAATTTTGAATCGGCATCAGTTCGTCTTTTATTTTCTAGCATCGCAGCAACCCAGTGTCTTCATAATTCGACACTGAGACAAATTTTAAATCTGCATCAGCTTTGCTTTTTATTTTTGGCATCACAAAGACCCAGTGTCATCATAATTCGATATTGAGACAAAGATTTTGAATCTGCATCAGTTTTGTTCCCATTCATTTCTTGATCTTTATTTTAATTCTGACGATGGAGACAAAATTGGCTACAAGTCAACGTCTTTGTCCCAAAATTCTTTCATCGTCTTCAGTCAAAGAGGGACAAGCTGTTGACACTCAATTTTGACCCATTTTAGTCATTTCTTGCAATTTTAAGCATTTTAGGACACCGCATTTTAATCATCATGTTTTGCATTTTTTACATAATATTCTATGTTTATTTTTTCACAAAATGACATTGCATCTTTTTATTTTAAATTAAGCATTATGTCTTTGTTAATATTATGTTTATGTTATTATTACACCGTCGTTTTATTTTAATAATGTTTGCATCTCTTTAAATAATTAATTGGCATCCCGTTGTTACTTTTAATTAGGCATTAAATATTTCTTAAATATTATATTTTATTATTATTGCATCGGTATTTTCATTTTGATAATTTTGTATCTTTTTAAATAATTTTTTTAAAATAATTAACCCATTTTGTATTTTGTCAAACCAGTCCAGTCCGAGGCACAATCCAGATCAGTCCAAAACCATTTTCAAACCCCGTATCATGTCCCATCCTTGTTTCCATCATATCTTTTATCATTTGTCAACACACTCCACCCCCATACTTTGCTTTACCATTTCAACACACTACCCTCTTTATCAAATCACAGCTCACATCCCATAATTTTCCATCAGCAGCTACACGCATACACCATGCTCTTTCTCTTATATTATACTCCACATTTTATCATTTTTTTGGGATCTTCTGAAGAGATCTACATCTCTCACTTCAACTCCTCTCATCTTCTTCACAACACCATCAACCATATATTTTCCTTTGTCATCTTTTGTATCACCCTCTCCACAACATCATCTTCTTCACTCATCTCCCTTATCACCTCTATACTCCCACACACATACACGGACCACCGTTGTTACACGTCACTTTTCTCGCCGACCCTCACCTCGTAACCTTTTCTTTTGCTGCATCATTTCTGCCTCGCCGGAGCTGACCACCTGCGACTGGCGGAGACGTTGCTTGATTCTCTTTCGGTGTGTTCTTGGCTTTACTTTGTTGTTATATGTTTATGTTTGCTGGACTGATTTTTGGGCCTTAGTTCGGCTCCATTTTTTGATCTATTGCATACTTGTGTTTGTTGGACTGATTTTCCATTTTTGCAGCCGGAGTTTTAAATTTCTGGCGACTTGAATGGCTTTATGTTGGCATATGTTGCGGATTTTTTATTTTTGTTGTGTCGTCGGAATTTTTTTAAAATTCCGGCGACCTTGGTGGATGTACTTCGGAACCTCGGTTGGCTTTCTTTGTTGGGATTCCATGTTTCCGGACTAATGTTTTCCATTGTCTGTTGCTACTGATATTTTGGGCTATTTTTGTCGGCTATGTTGCTGATTTCCATTGTTTCGCGGGCCGTTGTTGCTCACTGTTTTGCTGCTTGATGTTCTTGGGTTCGGACTGGTTTTTGGACATTTCGCATTTGTTTTTATTAAAATGAAAGAACATATTACTACACTTGATGACCGATGAAGGAATCTCGGTCTGATTTTCAAAGCCTCCCATCTATAAAAGACGGGTTTTATTTTTAGTTTACTTATTAATTCTTGTCGTTATTTTAGAATTATTTACTCTCTTACTAACACTTTTACTAAGTGTCTATACAAGTACCCGAAGATACATTTCAACAAGATAATCTTCAGAAGTTTATTTTTGTTATTGCATTTAAATTCGGTTTTTATTTCATTCTCTATTATATTTTCAAACATTCTTTTCTTTAAAGTATATATATTTTTAAGTACATATATTTTCTAAAGCTTGATAGATAATTAACCTAGGTTTGACCGGATAATCGCAAGTTAGCGGATCTTAAAGGATGTCTAACCCCTTCCCTTTAGGAGAATAAAGAACCCTGATCCAGAATTTTATTAATTTTGCAGACGTTTAAATGGAGATCAATTGCAGTATTTTTTTTGTAATAGTTCAAGTGTCCTAATTCACTTTAACTAATTAGGTGGCGACTCCTCAAAACAAGCATTTTGTTCCATCCAGGGAACCGCGCCAAAGAGCAACGTTGCGGATACCGTTCCGACCCTGAGGTCAAAAACGGGCGCGACAGTCGTCCCTTTTTAATTTTCGAGTCGTTACACATGTGGAACAATGTGTCGTTTAAGTTTGGGGGAGGGTTCTTTCTTATTTTATTTTTGTGTGTCTGTTTTTGAGTCTTTTTAATTGAGTTTTTGTGTCTATATGAGTCAATTTTTTTTAATTTTATGATCATCCATGTTGTAGCTGTTTGAAATGCCTAATGAATTACGTGGGATAATGTAATGGAATTAGAAGCTAAAATCTGCATGCTTAAATTAGATATTCCAAAAATTCATGAAAATCTAATTATTTGGGATATTTGTGCTTAGCCTACGTGTTGTCAATTATAGAAAGAATGATTGAAAAATGTCTATGAAGTCTGTTTGCTTGTTATTTGAGGCGAAATAGTTAAGATGTACATGTTTAGGGAGATGATTCAGGCATTTCTTTGTTATCCCTTCTTACCATTCATTACCTACCCTGCAATAAATTGTATCCCTAGTCAGCCTCATTGAGCCTAAAATAAGTTATTTCTTTGACACCCTATGATTCCCTTGTGTGTCATAAACAGTAATTGAAAAATTGGGACAAATTTTAGAGGGAGGATCTATCACATATCATCTTTCAGAACGCAACACAACGTTTGACAGCTACAATTGAAGACATTAGTTCTAAGTACTTTTCTTTCCTTTATTTTCATTCAGTTCATGTTTGGATTTGTATTAGTTCTTAGCATGTCTATGGCTATGAGCTAGATACTTTATTAGGGCTTCCCTATTGAATCGCTTGAAACTCTCTTTCATGAATTAATGCATTAGTTTGATTTCTTCTTCACTTGATTAAGATTTATTCAATATTGGTATGAATGTTTGATAGTTATTTGATCACTAATTATCATAATCTATATGATTTCGAATCAAGAACAAAGATGAGAGATTTGGATATGCTGTAATTGAATAGACATAGGTTAAAATCGCAGACGAAAGTACCCCGATACTTGTGTAGCATTATAGGTTATTGTTCTTAATCCTCCTATGTGGTAAAACCTATCATAGAAATATAGAAGGTTTTTGTACTGGGGTTGAGCGATAATATATCCTAGCCGGAATATAAGACAGTCTAGTTAACCGTTATCTTAACGTAGAAGAAGAAGTCATTCTAGTTGCATTAATGATTGAAAAGAGTGGATAGTTAAGGATATTGGAAGCTCTAATTCCTTCATAACTAATTAAACCTCAATAATTTAGTTCAATTCTTAAAATTACTCTACTAGTGTTAGATAACAACCAAATCAACTTATCGTTTGCCAAATAGATAACCTAGAATAGATGTTCGGTAATTAGAAACCAGTCTTTGAGGACGATATTCGGTCTTACAGGACTATATTACTTGTGATGATATGTACACTTGTGTGAGCACGTGGAAATCGGCCTGACACCTATGGATTGAGGAATTCGTAGTGATAGAGGGGAGAATGTGAAGCATCGTGTGACAAATGACTGCTCTTTACTCACTTTAGTCTAACGGTATTAGTCAAGCGCAAAATCGTACGCCCAAAATAAGTGGGGCAAGACGATCCTTACTACTAATGCGATTCTCTACAGAAATTCGCACAAGGATAAAGATAACCCTCCATGTGAAACATGGAACAGATCCCATCTACAAATATTGTGATATGGGATAGTGTGGCAAGGGATGAAATACCTAAGCCAAAGCAGGTCAATTGGACCTAAGACTGTAGATTGCATAACCACTGGATCTGCAAATAACAAAAGTGCTTAAGGCATCTTGGTGACAAAGAATGTTGAATTCATTGAAGATAACTTTCATTTTGAAGGGAAAATGAGATAATTGTTGAAGGTTAACAAGTACCCGCGAGTGTCTGATTGTACGGAACTAGACATTCTAGATATACAGGACTCAGAAGTTACTGACTATCCGGAACTTAATGTTCCAGATCTACAGAACTCAGGGATTCTAGATGTTGAACCAAACCGGAGCAAAAGAGGGGACAAAGACTTGTTCCAGACCATCTGTCACGACCCGACCCCGGATCCGTGACCGGTGCCTTGACCCGGGCACCCTTGTGACACAACATCAGAGAAAACCAGCGGAATATAAATTCAAAATAAAACCACCATAATGGTATAAATAGTCTAGCCCAAAATGGCTATCCCAAAAGTACATCAAATTGAACAGCTATATCCTTAAACAACCCAAGTTATGACAAGACTACAGGCCTCTAAGAATAAGTAACACTATGATGGGACAGGGCCCCGTCATGCCCCTGAATGTACAAAATATCACAACACCGGGGAGAACCATACCAAAAGTCGAGCTTCCGAAGAAATGGAGCTCCTGACACCTGAGCAAGAGATCCTAGGAATGAGGATCTACCACCTGATTTCCCTTACCTGCGGCATGAACGCAGCCCCCGAGGAAGGGTCGACACAACGCATAGTATGTAAATCGGAAAATCGTAGTAATATCACAAGTCAAAGATAAACTGGAGTCATAGATAAAAATTAATTTCCTTGCACTGTGCCTTACTAACAATGAGAGTAACAAGTATAAAACTTATAGCATAAAAATAGGAGGCTCACGATCAAAACAGGGTACCTCGCCCGTAGTATCGTTAAGCAGTCCTACTCCTGGGACTATTTCACCCGCATGGGTCCTGTGGACCCGCATGAGGTCATCCGCCTCGTCATGGGACTATTTCACCCGCACGGGACTATTTCACCCGCATGGATCCTGTGGATCCGCATGAGTACCATCGCCGTACTCGCGTGGGACTATTTAACCCGCATGGATCCTGTGGTCGGATCGCGTGAGTGCAAGCGCGCACTCGCATCATGGGTAGCAAATCCATGGCATAGATAATAACCCGGTTTACCCCGTAATAATACAAATATATAACATAGCTCATCCGGCTATCATACATAACATAAGCACTCCGGCCTATCATATCATACATAAGCACTACCGCCTATCATATCACAACATAAGCACTACCGGCCTATCATATCATACACAAGTACTACCGAACATCATAACATAAGCAAGTTAAGAAATCCCCTAACTTCTTATTAACATTATTAATATATCCTCTCATTTTAGTATCCTAAGGCACTAACATGTCTTTTAATAGAAAATCCGGGAATTCAACCCAAGTACCATGTACTTCTAACTTTTTAAGAAAAACTCTTTTTATACAAAGATTCCAAGACACTAATCACCATAGTATCAAGTTACAATTTCTTTTCAAAACAAGTCACATTTCCTTTTAGAAATATAATAGGCTTCTAAATCAAGTGACTTCATTTCCTTTAAAACCTTAGGCAACCAATGCCTAAAAATCAATCCACCTTCCATAGTTTCAAATCCTTTACCCGTACTTGTTTTAGTTAGAGTAAACCATTCTTTGTGAACCTTTCCAAAAACTAATATAACCAACTTCCCATAAAGTCATTATATTAGCGTTATACCTTTGTCAAATACATTTTCCTTAAATCCAAAGGACTTATACTTTTGAAATGAAACAATCATCATATACTTTAAAACAAGTGTAGATTATCAAATCTTGTCATTATACCGTACTACATAGATACAACTACTCATGCTCAAGAGATAGGAAAGCTCTACATACCTCCTTGGTCAATCAATCCACTTGCTAAGTCCAACTCATGAGTAATATGTCAACCTATAATAACCATAGTGTGTTTATTAACCTCTAATTTCAATGTAGAAATTCCAAATTCAAGTTATCAATTCCTAAGGAAAATTGGGCAGCATTTCCTTTGTTTCTACTCACTTTGCCACCTTTTCAAAGGCCGATTTTTTCAACATTCAAACGCCTTATTAAGGCCCAACAACCAAACCAACACAAAGGGGATTACACACCTAATCTTGGGTGTGTAAAATTCTGCCCCATAAGTTATAATAGTACACTTAACAATTCTAAGGTGGTTTTTAGGCTACAACATGCTCATAATATTTCTTTAGCCAAATCCTTCATATTCAACCCACATTTCTAGCATGCAATGACTCTAAGAGCATTATTTACCACCATAAGTATCTTCTTCATAACATGCAACTCTATAAACTAATAATAGAGGAAGAAGCATTACCTTAGAGCTTTAGCCAAATTTTATCCAACAATTTGCTAGCTTTTCTACCAAGAATACCACCACCACCACCTTCACAAGCTAGCCACAAGCTTCCTTCTTGTCTTTTAATTTTGATTTTTCTTAAGGCTAGAATCCTCTTGGATTTTTAGAGAGAAGGAGCTTGAAATATTTAGAGAGAAGGAAGAGGTTTTTCAAAGAGAGAGATGACAAATGACCAAGTCTTTAAGACTTGGTCAATATATGCATGTAAAAATCAGATGGGGACACTGTCCCACTCGTGCCCTTTAAAAATAAAAATCTGACTTTTCCTAAGTTTTTCGCTGATTTCGCGCGCGTACCTGCTTCGGCGCGCGGCGCGCACTCTGCGAACCTCGGATCTTCGGCGCGGCTCGCTTCCGGCAAGGCGCTGAAACCAGCGACCTCAGGTTTCCGTGCGGCCCGACCGGCCGCGGCCCTACAATTACCAGCCTTGGCGCTGCGCTCGGCGCTGGGCTGAGACCCAGACCGAGGTCCCGGCCCTAACCACGGGGTATAACACCATCTAGATTATATGGTTGAGAATAGACCATGGATAATTAACAGAGAATTGTCATCTCCGAAAGCGATGCTTTGAAAGAAAGCTACAACGAGAGAACTTCGGATGATGATTTTTGTAAAGATTCAATTGAGCGTTTCGGTGGAAGCAAGAGCACTTCGGATGATGATTTCTGTAAAGAAACATGAATCCAAAGTCATTCCTGCGATAGACCTTAAAGTTCTACTTGCACGGTGGTAGAGGTTAAGTTTTCAAAACCTTTAATGATCATCATCGGTTGATGTTAGGTTTGGGGAAACTTTTAATGGTGCCTAACACTTGTGAAGTGGGGTATAGCAGGATACCTTTTAGGAGACCACCTATTTAAGTGCGAGGACTGGACGCCTCAAATGAACGCACTTAAGAATTCAAGTGTGTCCACGACCACAACAGACAAAACATTTAGAAGAACAGAGTAAGGAAAATTGTTGTGTTGGTTCCGTTGTCTTGGCTTACACTAAACACTACGGTTCAAGACATCACGTTCACCGCGCAGTAAGTAAGTACGATGGTATTCAACTATGAAAGGTTCAAAGCTACGACTACCTATCCAGATCCAACATCGGTTCGCCGAAAGATTGCTAGAAAGACACATTGTGAGTGCGCCAAAATCTCTTTCAAGAGGAAATTGTTGGAAATTTACTAATGTGGAATTAAGTTCAACCCATTATTTATGACTCGAACAATTGAGATCTCGCACGTTGGAAACGTCGTTTCCACACACGTGCACTCGTAATGCCAAATATCGTATATTTCATTAGTGAATGAGATATTGGTACGTGAGTAAACGTTTGACACATGAAATGATGTACGGTCGTTGGTTAAATGACACGTGTTCCGCGTTGGTAAATGAAGGAAGAAGTGTAAGATTGAAACGGATCGGGAAAAAGGCCGCGACGCCACCGCAGAGTCGGGGCGCCGCGGCGCTAACGAGATAGTGTATGTGCGAACGAAAGTTCAAAAGTTTGGCTGATTTTGGGGACGGTTTGGAGCATTCAAAAGGAAGTTTCTCCTCCATAAATTAGTCATTATTTGGCTGCATTACTTGGTTAAGTGGTCATTTCATGGCACTTAAATGGCCATTACATGGGCATTTGAAAAGGCATTCTTACACTACTATAAATTGAGGCTTTGGCTCAATTGTAGACCACCCTTCACACTTGTCATTCAGATTTTCTGAATTCTTCCTCTCTAAGCATTGTTTCATACTCTCAAAGGTTCTTCTTGAGAAACGCTTGAGTTTCCTTTGCTCATTTGTTAGTTGTTGTTTTATCTTGGGAGACAGTTACACATAAACGTAAAAGGACATATACGGGGCAATAATGTCTTAAGGACATAGTGAATATCACTTGACTCAGCAGCGCAATTGCAACGTTTCCAAATTTAGTGGCTCTTGCTTTCAGGCTATCAAGATCTAGGAGCTTGGTGCAATTGGAACGAAGACTCAATACGTACTCAAGAACCATTCAAAAATGAAGTTCAAGAACTCACAAGTTTACTGTAGCCACAACTCTTGTTGGCTACAAGATTGTTAACTATTGTAATTCCTTTGTTTATCCTTTCGAAGCACTTGTAATAGTTGTATACTATTTCCGCACATCGATTGTATCTCACAAAATTAACTAAAACAATCACTGGAAAAGCAGAGGGGAAAAAAGACATTTCACACAAGTCTTTTCTTTTGTTTTGCCTTAGTTTCCTTGTTACGCCCAAGTAAGAGTTCCAACATCTCAGATGTTTGTGCCAAAACCAAGGACCCAAATTTCTGCACATCAACATTAGGACCAGTTCCTGGTGAAAAACATTATCTCTATTACATGCAAAGGTGTCAAATGGACGGGTTCAATTGAATTTGGACGAGTTAAAATGATCCGTTCAAAAGTTATTTGGATTGAAATGGGTCAATCAAACCCGCCTAAGTACTACTAATAAGTTTTAGTTTCTTTGTTTGTTTTCTTATAATTTATTTAAATAACTAATATCGATTTTTTTTATATAATATATAACCTATCAAATAAAAAATATCTTTTTAATAGATATTATGAATACATTTCTCATGAGTCAATTATGTCCTCATTCACTCAATTTTTAGATGGGTTGAGTTTGGTTGTCAAAATGGGTTGAGATAATAAATGAGATTCTTACATTATATATTCATCCACCAAAATAATAGGCAAATATAAATATTTCTTATATCTTAATGTATAATATATTTTTTACATAATAGTGTATATTTTTTTTATATATTTGGCTAACATATATAATTATTTCTGGCGACAGGCTAAAGGTTTAACTTGCATTAATTAATGGATGCGCCATTAACCGGTCCAAACTTAGGCAGGTTTAGTAAGTTATAGTTTCATGGACTAATTTTACTATTTCTTTTGTAGGTTTTGAGGTAATAATGCTCAATTTGCTACGAGAAAGATCCAGAACTTAAATTGCAAGACATTTGAACTGAATGTGCAGTTTACTATAGAAATGCAGTAAATCTTGATTAATGGTTTAATGTTCAGTATATGGTTGGAAAAGAAATATTCTTTTTTCATGAATTCTTTAATAAATGGGAAATTTGCAAGACTATAGAACCCAACACAATACTTTGCATCAACGTAATAATTATTTCAATTTTCATCGTCATAACCAATATTCTTTTCTGCAAAACTGTAAAGTGGTTTTATACACCCTCATACATGATTATACTTTATATATATATATATCTTGTATAAAAGTGTAAACAGAATGCCCCTCAAAATTGGGTGCAACATGATAGTAAAGGTGTCTAACGGACCGAACCGGTCCGGACCGGTAGCTTTTTATCGGGTTTAACCGGTTCCGGACCGGTTACCGGTCCGGTTCACCGGACTACCGGGCCAACCGGTCCGGTTCGTTACCGGATTTCAGGTCGGCCCGTGCGGGTCCGGGTCTGAACCGGTCCTACCGGTCCGGTTTTTTTTTTCTTCTAGTATTTATTTTTTATAATATAAACTAAATTCAATTTAAATATGTAATATAATAATATAATATATAATTTAGTTTTATATATTAAAATTGAAACTTTAAAGTTAACTTTCTATTTTACCGTTTATAACTTTATAGTTTATACTTTATAGTTTATAGTTTATAGTTTATAACTTTATACTTTATATAGTTTATACTTTATACTTTATAGTACTGTTATAGTTATACACTTATAGTCTTATACAGTTATACTTTATAGTTTATAACTTTATATTGTAATTATACTTTTATTAATTTATTAGATTAGTAGATATAAGTTAACAAATAAGTAATAACAGATTAACAACTAAATAAATAGTAAAATTAAAATTAATGATAAGATGTAAACTTTTGAACTTTCATAATGTTAATAAGAGTACATAATGAAGTAATAATAATTTTATTTACATGTTATGCATCCTTCTTGCAAGTTCTTCGTAATCTATAGGTTGATTGAATTGGTTATGCTCCATAGCCTCTAAATCTGGAGTATTAATTCCAGTCCCGCCTCCGCTTCCGCCTTCCAAAATATTGCCTATTTCTTCATCTTCCGGAGAATTAACGTCTCCACATCCTTGATTTCTTCTCTCTGATCTGATCCAATCCCTTAAACAGACTAACACTTCTAATGTGCTTCCACTCAATGAGTGACGTATGTCTCCTATTTGATCTCGTGCTTGGCTAAATGCACTTTCAGAAGCCACTGTTGAGATCGACACGTTAAAAACATCTCGGGCCATCGCTGCAAGTACCGGAAATTGTCTTTTGTTATCCTGCCACCATTGTAAAGGGTCAAAACTTTTCTTCGGCTCCGCTGGCTTTTGCAAATAAAATTGCACCTCATCGCAAGATCGACTTGTGCTTGCTTGTGTTGTAAAAGTGCTCCATATGTCTAAAGATTCTTCTTCATCGTCATCAGCATTGAATCCTGCAGGTGTAGACACGTATGTAACTAGAAGGAATATTAGTAGCAGAGTTGTTGTTATCATGTAATGTAGCATAATATTCATATAATGTAGTTAAATTAGTATTAAGTGTACTTATGCAATCAAATGAAGATGGAGTTTATGTTTCACCAACTTCCATATAAGTATATAAACTAAATATTAAATTATGACAATCTACTTTTTTAATAGAAGGATTTAAGACTGCACCAATACAATAGATATCAGGAATAGGGGAAAATATTTTTTAAACTTTTCAAACATAAGTGTAACTGCATCTGTATATTTCACATTTGATTTTAAACCATTAAGTAAATATGAAATTTCAGCTATATGAGCTAAAGCATTACAAACTGTTGGGTAATAAGATCCTGAAAATTCAACAGTAGCAGTGTAAACTTTACTTAAATTTTTTAAAAGTTCACCAATTGATTTCCAATGTTCGTCGGTTAACATATACATCACGTTCTTACAATGCGCATTTCCAATATGTGTTATGGAGTCTTTATACTTATAACATTCTTTTAAAAATAAATAAGTATAATTCCACTGTGTAATAATCTATTCTGGCATGAATTTAGGTCTCAAATTAAATTGTTTACATTTTTCTTTAAATTCTATAATTCTATTTTTCCTATTATTACCTTGAATAACTCCAACAACTCTTTTGACAAGTTTTATTTCAGGTGAAAATAAATCAAGACCACTTTTAACAATTAAATTATAAATATGACAAGCACAACGAACATGAAATATATGAGGAAGTGGTGGGTGTAGCTCCGCTTTTAAAAGATCTACAGCAGCAGTATTATTAGATGCATTATCGAATGATACACAAAGTATTTTATTATAAAGATTATATTTTTGGGCATAAGAACAAATAATTTCGCTTATATATTTTCCAGTATGACTTTGATCCTCGTCATACGCAAAAACAATAATACGTTTTTCCATTCTAAAATTTTCATCAATCCAATGACAAGTAATTGTTAAATAATCATAACCGTTTAATGCATGTCCAATGTCTGAAGTAAAACTAACTAGGCATGGAAGGTTAGCAAACAAATATTGCAAGAAAATAACATAATCATTATGAAGTCTAAAAATATCGGCTCTAGTAGTACTACGAGGAACACCTTTAAAAAAAGGATTATATACTCTTTGAATATATGTAATTAAATATGAAGAAGAAGCAAAAGAAAAAGGTAAACAACCTCCGACAATCATTTTTGCTAATTCAATGCGATCCTTTTTTGGATCGTACTTAGCCACCCCCCAGTTAATGGATTAAGTTGTTGTTGACCGGGTTCTAAATCAGAGACAACATTCCATTGTGTCGTATGATCGTGTTTTATATGTCTACCTATAGTGCCCGTCCCCCCGTCACCACCCCCTGTCTTATGTTTATAAGTTCTCCCACAAATATTACATTTAACTCTATCAGTACCCACAACTTTATCATAAAAGAGCCACACTTTACTCCTTTTTTTTTCTTGCTACTGGTTCTGGTAAAGGAGGTCTACGACTACGACTACGACTACCACTAGCAGTACCAACATTGACAGAAGGAACACTAGTAGGTGTAGGAGGTTCTTGTTCTTCAAGTTCATCAATATTATCTAATTGAACGTTATCATATTCATTATCTTCTATTCCAAAATCTTTTTGCATTTGATCATAATCTATATTTTGATTAGATGATGAAGAACCTACAGTTTTTTTACCCCTTGAACTAGATTTACTACGTGATCCACGCAATTCCCCTTAGTAAAGACATTATAAAATATTTAAATAATCAACAAATAAATATGACAATTTAATAAAATAATTAGAGAATGAAACGAACGTACCAAACTTCGGGATTCAGAATTCAATTGAAACTCGAAGCTCAAAGTCTTGCGTCTTGCTACTTTGAATTTGAAAACTAATAATAATAATAACTTGAAAATTGATAATAAAGATGATTAAGAGAGTATGAGAAATTGAGAATAAGAGAATTGAGAGAAATGTTGTGTGATAAAAATGAAAAAAATGTAGAGAATTTATAGATTTTTTAAAGGGTAAAAATGTAATTAAAAAAATAAATAAACAAAACAAAACAAAAAAAAAAAACAAGCCAAACGGTCGAAATGACCGTTGGCACGCCCCCCCCCCACCCCTCCCAAGTCCCAACGGTAACAATACCGTTTGGGCACATTTTATATATATATATATATATATATATTTTTTTTTTTTTGTTACCGGTCCGATGTGTTAGCAGGTATGGAACTGTTTCACACGGCCTAACTTGGTCCGGCCTTACTGGTTTTTTCCTAACCTGCGGGTTGGGGTTGTCAGCCAATCAGAGCTACAACTCTTTAGAAATGACATTTAAGTTTATTTAACCAAAGAGGGCGACTTGAAAAAGTCGCCTTGGTTGAGAAGGCGAAGAGGGCGACTAAAAATCGCCCTGGTTGAGAAGGCAAAGAGGGCGACTAAAAATCGCCCTGGTTGAGATGGCAAAGAAGGCGACTAAAAATCTCCCTAGTTGAGAAGGCAAAGACGGCGACTAAACTCGCCCTTTTTGGTATACATCAAAAAGGGCGAGTTTAGTCGCCCTATTTGTCCTTACCAAAGGGGGCGACTTGAGAAAATCGCCCTTCTTGATCTTACAATTACAAAGCTAATTAAAGTCACATATGTAATTACACAAATAAAAATAAAAATTAATACTTGACAAATATGTGTCGTTATAAATGATATATTAAATTAGGTATTTAAGATATTTATTATTTCTTGAAAATATATTAATTAATAATAACATTTGTAAATAATATTGTAAAAATAATAGTATATTTTCAACTAAGATATGTTTTAATTTAATTAATTATGAAAATTAAAAGCACATATTTGTAAGAACATCATGTGTTGTATATATTATTTATGAAACTATTAATAGTAATTGATATTTTTAATCTTTAAAAGTAGATTTCAAATTGAACAAAAATTATAATTCTTACATCAAGAAGGACGATTTTCTTAAGTCGTCCCCTAAGGCCAAATAGGGCGACTAAACTCGCCCTTTTTTATATATCTCAAAAGGGCGAGTTCTCTCGCCCTATTTGGCCTTAGCAATGGGGGCGACTTGATAAAATCACCCTTCTTGATATAAGAATTACAAAAAGTCACATATATAATTACACAATTAAAAATTAAAATTAAAATTAATACTTGACAAATATGCGTCATTATAAATGATATATTAAATTAGGTATATAAGATACATATTATTTCTTGAAAATATATTAATTAATAATAACATATTTGTATAATATTGTAAAAATAATAGTATATTTTCAAATTAGATATGTTTTAATTGAATTAATTATGAAAATTAAATGCACATATTTGTAAGAACATCATGTGTTGTATATATTATTTGACAAACTATTAATATTAATTGATATTTTTAATCTTTAAAAGTAGATTTCAAATTGAACAAAAATTATAATTCTTAGATCAAGAAGGAAGATTTTATCAAGTCGCCCATTTTGTAAGGTCAAATAGGGCGACCAAACTCGTCATATTTGGCCTTAGCAAAGGGGGCGACTTGAGAAAATCGCCCTTCTTGATATAAAAATTATAATTTTGTTCAACTTGAAATCTACTTTTAAAGATTAAAAATTTCAAACGTGATTAATTCTCTTTTTAACTCAATGTCTCGGAATCCGATCCAAAAATTTTGGATAGCCGTTTTTTGGATATCCGAACTATTCGGATCCGAATCCGATCCTAAATGATTCGAAAATTACAAATATCCAATTTTTTGGATATCCGATCCGAAATTATCCGAAAATTACAAATATCCAATTTTTTGGATATCCGAAATATTCATATCCGAATCCGATCCGAAATTATCCAAAAATTACGAATATCCGATTTTTTGGATATCCGAAATTTTCGAATCCGAACTCGATCCAAAATATCTGAAAATTAAGAATATTCGATTTTTTGGATATCCGAATTCGATCCGAAATTATCCGAAAATTACGAATATCCGATTTTTTTGATATCCGAAATATTCGGATCTGAATCCGATCCTAAATTATTCAAAAATTACGAATATCCAAATTTTTGGATATCCGAATCCGATCCAAAATTATCCGAAAATTACGATATCCGTTTTTTTGGATATCTGAAATATTCGGATCCGAATCCGATCCGAAATTATCCGAAAATTACGAATATTCGATTTTTATATATCCGAAATATTCGAATCCGAATCCGATCCGATTCCGATCCAAAATTATCCGAAAATTGCGAATATTAGATTTTTTTTATATCCGAAATATTCAGATCCGAATCCGACCCTAAAATTACGAATATCCAATTTTTTGGATATCCGAAATATTCGGATCTGAATTCAAGGGATTTATGATTATGAGGAGTATAAATATAACAAGTATTGATGGTTGATTTAGTGGTAGAATGACGCAATTCCACAGAGGACGCCCGGGTTCGATTCTTGGCAAGGGGTTGTATTTGTGGTGATTAATGTTGAATAACTAGTGGTCTAGTGGTAGAATAGTATAGTGTCATAGTTCAAACCAGGGTTCGAATCCCAGTTGGTGCATTTAATTTTTTCTCTTTTTTGAATCATCTCAAATAGGGCGGCGACTTGAAGGGCGACTAAAAATAGTCCCTTTTGATATAAGGGGACGATATTCCAACCAAAGAGGGCGACTACAGTCGCCAGTGGCGGCTTGACTATAAAAACTGCACCACCAGTTTTTGTTTTTTTTTACCAAAACGACGTCGTTTTGGTGTTAGCCCCTGGGTTCGAATCCCAGTTGGTGCATTTAATTTTTTCTCTTTTTTGAATCATCTCAAATAGGGCGGCGACTTGAAGGGCGACAAAAAATAGTCCCCTTTGATATAAGGGGACGATATTCCAACCAAAGAGGGCGACTACAGTCGCCAGTGGCGGCTTGACTGTAAAAACTGCACCACCAGTTGTTGTTTTTTTTTACCAAAACGACGTCGTTTTGGTGTTAGCCCCTGCGTTTTGATAAATAACAAAACGACTTTGTTTTGCTTAAATTGTGTCCACAGTACTGATATAGCGAAATTAGGGATTCATTCTTATTTCTTACCAAAAAAGTAGTGATTCTTACCGTCTCTTGTGTTATATTAAACCCTTGGTATACAAACTACAATGGAGTCGTCTACTGATTACAGCAAGTAGCGATTCATTCTTACCCAAAAGTAGCGATTCATTACAGCAAATAGCGATTCAGCAGTCGCCCCTCTCTGGTAAATATCCTTTTAGTTATGGGTGATTGAAACTTCTATTACCCCTCTCTTCTCTGGAAAGTCAAAAGAAAATTAAACATTGGAAGTTTGGAACTGAAAAGAAATCTAGGGCTGCTGTGGTCTGTGGATGAAGTTCGTCAATTTACAAAATTATCTTGCTTAAATCGTCGTCTTGCTATACCTATGTTTTGACTATTAAATGAAGTCGTCTTGCTTAAATCGTCTCATTTTTATTCATTGCAGCAGCAGGGCTTATTTATATTCAATAATTTCAAAGTCAAGTGTTGAAAAAGTTTTACTCGTGCGATCAAAACCTGAAGATTGGTAAAGAACTTATTTTGATTTCTGGGTCAGTGTTAAATTTATTTGTTTTACATTCATTTTCTGTTTCTAAATGAACTGTTAATTTTATTTGTTAGGAAATTAGGATGCAACATTATTATGAAAAGCATCCTAAATATAAAAGCAAATACTAGTATTTTGGGTAACCAAGAACTAGTGTTAAATCAAGAACCACTGGTGATAGATCAAGAACCATCAGAAACTCGAACTGATGTATCAGATTATGCTAATGAAAGACAAAAATACGTTGACTTTGATACATTGCAAGCATATCCTGCATGACTTTCTTTATATATTGTTTCAATATTATAGTATTCTGTCATTTTATTGTGCTACTGTATCTGTTGTTATATGCAGATTATAGGATTTTGTCATTTTGTTGTGCCACTGGATCTCTCTTAGACAAAGATGAACCTAAAAGAAGTGGGGCAAGATGTCTAGGAGAGGACTTAAGATTTCATGTTCAACCTATCATCAAATAGACCATAATAAGTTGTCTTGTCCAGTTACAAGGGTATGATTTAATATTGCATTTCAGTTCTAATATTTTATTGTTGTATTTTTTCTAACATTTGATTTAAATTCTAAGGTGCAAGGGGAGCATCTTCAAGTTGAAGATTAAAACAAACTCAAGAATATGCAGCAACTCAATGAAGTCTTAACTTAGTTTGAGATTATGTTGACTTATTTTGAGATTGGATGTTTATGTTAACTTAGTTTGATGTGTTCAAACTTGGATTTTATGTCTTTTTGAAATAATTTTGCAGCTGTGTACTTTATTATAATATTAGAGAAGCAGAACCCCCAAGCTCAGACATCTCGAACTCTGAAACTATTGTATAGTTATTGAACACCAACCAAATCTCTACTTTTAAGTTTCGATCTAAATCCGGAAACCCATATCTTTATATACGAAATTACTTCTTCTTTTTTTAGCCCTGTCATGAATCACCTGGTTGGAGCCATGGTCTACCCAGTAGTGCTTCATATCCAAATTGTTCTATGTCCCGCTCTAACGACTTTTCCGAAGGGCTGCTTCCGGGATCATAGAAGTCGATCAATCTATCACTCAATCACAGGTTCTGATTTTTTGTTGTCTGATCACGAGCCTGCGGCAAGGGTTTCAAACCTAGACTTAATGCCCCAACGAGCACAGTCAGACTCATCTTTCAACAAAAGGAAAGAACACCGGAACAATCTGTCTACCCCCCCCCCCCCCCCCTAAAAAGGACTTGTTCTTGCTCTTCAAATTCAGGAAAACGGAAATCGCCGGTTGGGTTGGTCCAACCAAGAAAGACATGGGACTTTTGGGCATTGCTTGGGCTAAGTAAAGCTCAAGAACTTTTTTGGTAAGCCAAAAGTGAACTTTAGGTAAGTAAGTAGTCCCATATATGAAATATAGAAAAGGTAGCCTATAGACTCAAGCGACCAGCTCGGTTCAAACGAACCCCGTATTCCATGTGAGTCAGTTGACTTCGATTAGACCAGACCGCCCAGGTCCAAGTACTCATCTTATGTTATCTTTTGGGAACTTTTACACCAATTAATGAATGAATATGAATGTTTGTCTTTGCACTGTTAATGAGCTTCTATAAGTGCAGTAGTTTGCACTGTTATTACAAGTATTTTTATGTTAGTTTTTAGTAATACTTGTGCACCATTTTGAATTAATTGAATGTTGTCTTTGCAATGTTAGTTATCTTAATGACTGTTGCACAGAAGAAAGAGCTGCAAGAAGGAAACAGATAAGGCTTTTTTTAATATGTATTGGCATCTTCAAGATCATGATTATTGCCGATAAGGAATATGTTCCTTTTCTATGAATATGGTGTTATGATGGTTAATGTCATATTTGTTAGTGAAAAGGAGCAGAGACTTTGGCCCTTCGTTGATTTTCAACTTGTGTGTTTCACTTAGTGTCCATCTTTCCAGCAGGCTTTTTTTAAAGATCAGTATATTTCAGTGGTTTATTACTGAAATGCGTACATTGTCTCGCAAAATGTCTTGAGTTGTGTCATTTCTAGCCAGTTATCCTCAATAGATTGAAGTTCTGATCCTGTTTTTCCAGTAGCCATTGCTTCAGACATACTTGTTGCTAAACTCTTGCCTTTGAAATTGGATTTGTTGATCCTAAAATGAAATGATGGTCCCTTGTGTGACTCTACATCATGTTGATAAGCACCATCTTTATTATGATAGGTGCTAAGTGTTTCTAGTTCAGTGGTTTAAACGCAGTATATTTCAGTGGTTTATTACTGAAATGCGTACATTACCTCGCAAAATTTAAAAAAAAAAATATTACTTCGGATTTTGCACCACAAGATTATTACTCCTGGATCCGCTACTGACAGTCGCCCTCTATGAACCGATTTGTTGTAGTGTAAGTCTGGTTCAATCCACTAAGTACGTGAACAAGACTTTTCAGGGCTAATTAAATATAATAGAAAATGCAATAAAGAAATTTTAGCAATTTATATATTTAATACAGATTTGTAAGCTGAAACTAAATCAGAGTTCTAAGTTATAACCTGAAAATGGTTAATCTGGAAAATTTCAGGTTTGAAAGATTAACAGACAATGACACTATTTGTGCGAGATCCGGCAACGCGCACAGGAAGTGTCAGCCCGTTTCCTACCGCAAATAATAACACATCTAAGTGTGCGGTGGCTAATCCTGGACTCTGGCGACACTTAACACTTAGAGAGGTTGGCTACATCTTCTAAGCTGAATGTGATCATACTATTTGAGTCTAAGCTGAAGTTGAGCAATACACACAACTTCATACATAACGAGTAACTAGATTAAATCACACTACTTTATGATATTATAAGTTATCTGGTTAAGTATTTATAAATAGTTCTTATGTGAAATTCATTTTGGTATCAATCAAATGATCTACATTTTACATAAAGGCAAATGATTTAGAGACAATGCAAACTCCAAAGCAGGTCTCAGGAAGATCTTTGATTTAAGTCTTTAAGATGGTTACCTGGAAACTCAAATTTGCATAATGCACTTCAGACTTCAACTGGACTAGGAGGATTCAGTATCAGAAAAGGGTATATATGTTATTAATCTGTATAGCAAAAAACCAGTAAACAATAATAACTGAAAATGAACAGAATCAGTGTTGGAAAAAATATTTTCCAGAATATAATCGAGTCTACTTAGTTCAAAGTGTGTCCTTAAGAAAATTATTTCCCTCACAGTACTCGAGGTTGATGGAATATTCCCTCCTAGAATAGAACGATTATCTTATCAGAATAGTAGTACTCCAAATTCAGGTAGCGGCGAACCACTCAATGGCAGTGTATCACACATAATTTATTCGGGCAGAAGATGAAGAAGTTTTGTAGTTCAGAAAATTAGTAAGTAAAATTCTGAGGAAACAAACGAATTTATAGCTATGGAAGTACTGTTTCTGAAGGTTTGCAACCCTTCTGAACAGTCACAAAAAAATGGTGGGAAATAAAATAAAACCGGGAAAGAATCGGGTCGCGGATTGCGGGTCACTAACGGGTAGGATTGGAGATTATCAATCAATCAGATCATTTGACCAAATCCGAATCCGAATCCGAATCCGAAGCCGAGCCGAGCGAGCGACGACGACAGCGCGAGGGTCCTTGCCCCCTCAACCCTTTTAGTGACTAGAGAAGGTGTAATGTAATATATACACCTCTTTTTTCCTCTCTTTTTTCGATGTGGGACAATTGTGTTAACCAAAGCAAAATAGATCTTTTACATTCCTTTCACTTTTCATCTCATCATTTCTCATTCACCAATATCAAAAACCCAACAATCCCCCACATGAATGTGGAATGCCCATAATATAAAGGAATGCGCGGACAAGTGTGATATATAAGCGAGAATTGACTGCATCTGGATAAGTAGGTTTCCCTTTGAACTTTCCGTAGTGAACTTATATCGGATATACTCGATCAATCGGTAGATTTGATATATTTGAAACCGTCGAACTTTGTTGTATACCTAGACAACATAAGTCACACAATCAACCCTCAACCGTTTATGATTCTCACGATTGTGTTCGTTTCAGCCATGAACACCACCTGGTTTCATGAGTGTCTAGAGAATGGGCTTTCACTATCATTCCCCTTTAAAGTGGCTTACACTTAACACTCACATATGTGATTTCTAAACATGTGGTCCTATAGCCACATTATCTGGTCATACACTGCCAGATTTAGATAATCATTAAAAATCTTAATGCTTTATTAACTCATTAACAAACCATAAAGTTTTATCCTTATTTCTAAACATTGTCTTCATCCGAGAATGGGTTGAGTTATTTGACAATGTTGAAACGTCAGTCAAAACTTTGTTTGATCTCCTTGAACCTAGCTCTTGGGATCTCCAGTCTGCTAGGTAGAGTTACCGCCATGATAACTTGTCCTCGGCCTTAACCCCAATTTCATTGATGATCTACTAACTTCCTCTCTAGATAAGCCTTTTGTAAGCGGATCCGCCACGTTATGTCTCGACTTTACATAGTCAATCGTGATAACGCCACTATAGAGGAGTTGTCTAACGATATTGTGCCTCCATCGTATGTGACGAGATTTTTCGTTATACATTACGCTCCCTGCCCTACCTATTGATGCTTGACTGTCACAATGTTTACATATATAAGCCAAAGGTTTGGGCTAGAATGAAATATCTTCTAAGAAATTCCGGAGCCATTCAGCTTCTTCACCGGCCTTGCCTAAAGTTATAAATTCAAATTTCATTGTAGAGCGGGCGATGCATGTCTGTTTTGATGATTTCCAAGATACTGCTCCTCCACCAACGGTGAAAACATATCCACTTGTGGATTTAACTTCAGATGATCGGTGATCCAGTTTGCATCATTATATCCCTCAATTACTGCAGGATATTTATTATAATGCAAAACATAGTTTTGGGTCTGTTTTAAATACTCAAGACTCGTTTCATTGTCATCCAATGAATTTGATTGGAATTACTCGTGAAGCGACTCAGCTTGCTTATAGCACATGTTATATCTGGTCGTGTATAATTCATAATATACATCAAACTTTCCAAAACTCGTGTATAGTCCAATTGTGAATCACTTTCACTTTTATTCTTTTGAAGTGCAAAACTTGCATCAATTGGAGTCTTTGCAACATTGAAATTTAAATACTTGAACTTGTCAAGTACCTTTTCAATATAATGTGACTGTGATAATGCTAGACCTTGTGTAGTTTTATGGATCCTAATTCTTAAGATCAAATCAGCAACCCCTAAGTCTTTCATGTCAAATTTGCTAGCGAGCATACTCTTCGTAGCATTTACATCGGTAATATCTCTACTCATTATCAACATGTCATCAACATATAAACAAACAATGACTTCATGATTTGGAGTATTTTTAATGTAAACACATTTGTCACACTCATTAATCTTAAATCTATTTGCCAACATTATTTGATCAAATTTCGCATGCCATTGTTTGGGTGCTTGTTTAAGTCCATAAAGTGACTTAACAAGTTTGCACATTTTCCTTTCTTTACCAGAAATCACAAAACCCTCAGGTTGTTCCATGTAAATTTCTTCCTCCAATTCTCCATTTAAGAAAGCTGTCTTGACATCTATTTGATGGATTTCAAGATCATATACGACCGCCATTGCCACTAACACCCGAATAGATGTTATTCTTGTTACCGGCGAGTATGTGTCAAAGTAATCAAGATCTTCTTTTTGTCTATAACCCTTGACCACAAGTCTTGCCTTATATTTGTCAATAGTGCCATCAGCTTTCATTTTCCTTTTTAAAATCCATTTTGATCGTAAAGGTTTATTTCCAGGAGAAAGATCAACCAACTCCCATATATGGTTGTTCAAAATTGATTCAATCTCACTATTGACGGCCTCTTTCCAAAATGTTGAATCAGAAGAAGACATCACTGCTTTAAATGTTTGAGGCTCATTTTCAAGCAAGAATGTTACAAAATCTGGTCCAAAGGAAGTAGATGTCCTTTGACGTTTGCTACGCCTTGGATCCTTTTTACTTGGTGTACTTCCTTTGGTTCTTCGCACGGTCGTTTAGATGTTTCACTTGACGACTCACATTCAGTTTTATACGGATACATGTTTTCAAATAATTCAGCATTATCTGATTCAATTACCGTATTAACATGAATTTCGGGATTGTCTGATTTGTGAACCAAAAACCGACAAGATTTGTTGTTTGTAGCATAGTCAATAAAAACACAATCCATCGTTTTTTGTCTGATTTTTTCTCTTTTGGACAAAGGAACTTGGACCTTTGCTAAACACCCCCACACTTTGAAATATTTCAAGTTGGGTTTTCTTCCTTTCCATAGTTCATATGGAATGGATTGTGTTTTGCTGTGGGGCACCCTGTTGAGTATTCGATTAGCTGTAAGGATAGCTTCCCCCAACAAGCTCTGCGGTAAACCGGAACTTATTAATAAAGCATTCATCATTTTCTTTAATGCTCGGTTTTTTTCTCTCCGCAATTCCATCTGATTATTGTGTGTAAGAGGCAGTAGTTTGATGAATAATTCTATATTATAAACATATCTCTGCAAAAGGAGATTCGTACTCTCCACACTTATCACTTCTAATCATTTTTATCTTTTTATTCAATTAATTTGACACTTCGTTCTTGTATTGGTTAAATGCATCAATTGCTTCATCCTTACTATTAAGCAAATACGCATAACAATATCGAGTGCAATCGTCAATAAAAAGTTATAAAATATTTTTTTCCCACCGCGATATGGTATTGACTTCATATCACATATATCTGTGTGGATTAAGTCTAAAGGATTTTAATTTCTATCAATAGACTTATATGGATGTTTAACAAACTTAAATTCAACACAGATTTCACATTTTGATTTATTAGTTATTACACTCGAATCTAGGCAATACTTTTAAATTAATCAATTTTTGCAAGGTTTTGTAATTGACATATCCTAAACGAACATGTCATAAATCATTTGACTCTAATAAGTAAGACGAAGCTGAATTATTATTAATACTGTCAACAACCAATACATTGAGTTTGAAAAGGCCCTCGGTGAGGTAGCCCTTTCCTATGAACATATCATTCTTACTTATTACAATTTTCTCACTAACCAACACGCACTTAAACCCGTTTTTGACGAGTAGTCCGACTGAAACTAAATTCTTCCTAATTGTTGGAACGTGCAGAACATTGTTGAGAGTCAGGACCTTGTCGGAAGTCACCTTCAGAAGTATCTTCCCATATCCTTCAACCTTGGTTGTTGCAGTATTTTCCATAAACAGTACCTCTTCGGGTCCAGCGGGAGCGTAAGTTGCAAATGCTTCTTTTGCAGCGCAAACATGTCGAGTGGCACCAGAATCAAGCCACCACTCCTTTGGGTTTCCAACCAAATTGCATTCTGATAGCATTGCACACAGATCGTCCATATCATCATTCTTTTCCACCATATTGGCTTGTCCTTTTTCCTTGTCCTTTTTCGGGAGACGACAATCTGGGGCTTTGTGGCAAGCTTTTCCACAATTATAGCAGTTATGTCACGACCCGACCCCGGATCCGTGATCGGTGCCTTAACCCGGGCACCCTTGTGGCACAACATCAGAGAAAACCAGCGGAATATAAACTCACAATAAACAACTATAATGATATAAAATAGTCTAGCCCAAAATGGCTACCCCAAAAATACATAAAACCGAACAGTTACATCCTTAAACAAAACAAGTTATGACATGTGTTGACACCCAATTTTGACCCTCTCGTCCAGACAGTAGCTATAAAATTACACTAATTTTGCAAAATAATTTTTTATGATTTCTTATAATAAAATGCAACAATAAAATATTAATACATGCATAAATAGATTATTTAATAATAACTTCGCATTTTCTACGTAGAGTATTAAGCATTTAGAGTCTCGCGCCCGCATTAATTAACTTCAAGCTCTGTCGTAATTCTTAAATAATTAATAAATACATAAAATAAATAATTTAGCAATGACGTCGTGTCAAATAGCATAGCCGCATTTATTAATACGCAAGAGAATTTCATAATCATTTGTAATTTAAAATCAATCTAATACATGCATCTAATAGCGTCGCATTTATGAAGCTTTAAACAATTCTTAAATATCATACTTGCATTTAGCATTTAAATAATTTAATCTAAACTCAATGCAATTTTAATTTAACTTCGCAATAATGCAATAATAAGATTTTAAATAATAGCGCCGCATTTCAAAATATTAAGCACTAATTAAATAGCACGCCCATTTTATTCTTGTAATAATTTTAATAAAGCACCTAAATAATCTAAGCACAATTTATTGATTTAATTTATCACTAATTAATTAATTAAACTACCTAATACACTTAATACCCCTATATTTAATACTACCCTTTAACTACCCATTTAATTAACGCGACCCGCGACTCCGCACTCAGCCCAACACCTGTGCCTCATTCCCTTTTTCCCTTATTTCCCTAAGCACGCCTAAGCCAGCAACCCTCAGCCTTTTCTCTTCTCCCATCACTCGACAGCCCTTAGAGAAACCTAACGAAACCCTAAAGCAACCGCCGCACCTCACTCCCATCGCCATACCCGGATTTCTCGCCGGAGAATCCGGGGTTTCCCTTTATCCACGCACCCCAGTCGACCTTCCTTACCCATACTAACCCAGCCAACGATTTCTTACCATAAAACCAGATTTTCCTTCAAATCGTTACCTTATCGAACCACTTCAAATCGAACCAAATCGCACGAATCACATACCAATCAAGCACACGTATCAGCCTTTATTTATTTACCTAACTTGGAACCCAAATGAGGGCTATATAAGAACATGCAAAGGCATCGATAGAGGGCACCTTGGCAGCAGTTAAGAAACACAGAGCAGAGCGGAGACGGGGAGTCCAGAGCATGGGTCGAGCACAAACCTGTGAGCAGAGGAGGGCATAGCTCAGTCGGGGGGAGAAATCAGTCGAACTCAGAGATTCAGAAATCAGGGAGCACCCAAAATCGATAGGCCTTGATGTGCACCCCCTAGCAGCAGTCATTGATCGTCCAGGCTCGATGAGAGCGGTGAGAACAATCGAGTCTAAACCTCTTCTCCTCGATCGCCGCAAATCGCAAGTATCCTCAATAAACAAGTTCTACCCTTTCAATCGCATCGCAATAACCCGTCAGTGGACCGACGACTTGATATCTTGCCAGGTTATTTGTCCGGAGAAGGTAAAACCGAACTCTTCTTTCATTATACTTATTTATGTGATATGTGTGTTTATTGCAGTTCTGCTTGTTTCTAACTATGTTAGCTCCTTTTGTATTTCGGTTGATATAATCTGGTCTTACAATGAAGTGGAATGTGCAGATTGAGTTTTCGGAACTTACAAACGATTAAACGATAGCTTTGAATGGCTGTTTGCGTGTTCATCGTGTCGATTGCAACTGTCCTGTTTGTTTAAGTGTCGAAGCATGTCCATATAAGTATAGCATGGCCTCAATGGTGCCTGTGTCAATACCCTTCATTTCTTCAAGTCGCTTTGTCTATATACTACTCGGTTCTTTTCTTTTAGTCATTACATGATCATGAGTCGAAGCCTTTCTGAATGACCTTTCTGTGTTGTGTTTGAAAGAAGACTAAAAAAGAGACCAGAATACGTGTCTAAAAGCTTGTATATCTAGATCAGATCATATCGTCTTCATTATGTCCCTACGTAGTTGAAGTGAACATGAATGTGTTTTGGGATTTGAACTAAAAGTAATCGCTGAGTGTTAAATGAGAGCTAAATGACTTGTATGATCCCATTATTGGGCCTATTCTGCACATCTGTATCATTCAAGAATCTGCCAAAGTGTGTATAGGTCTTGTAATGATTTGAAATTGTTATTGGTTTGTTTCTGAGAAATAAGAGTTGTTTAGGTCCTCAAATCATATCACACCTAGTTTTAAGATCAGTTTGGATTTAACAAGAACTCAAGATGCCCATTATTTGTTGGTAAAGCTTATTCTGGATAATGTCATGCTAAAGTTGTATCTGCTAAACTGATAAAGGCCGGTATATGAGTTGTGTATTTATTTGGTATTTTGTCAGCCTAGAATTCATGTGCTGTTGTTTTGAACCATAATTGATATCATTTTTGTGCATACGTAAGATATTCATGTCTGCCTTCGGGTCTCTATGGATGGATTGAGTTAAATAATAACTTACATGCTTTGTCGTAATCTTTATTGCCTGTGTATACTTCACTTCGTGTTTTACTCTCTTAAGTTAGTCTTAAGATCATGCACAGCTTTGCCATATCTGCACCCATGTGGATTTAGTCTTTACTGAATGGTTTTGTTTACACTTTCGCCTAAGTTAGATGCATATGAAGTCTCCATAAAGTTTATAGAAATGCGGTTTACCTATTTTGGGATTATCAGTTGCCAAGTTTCAGATTGGACAACCCTATGTGCTTATTGAAGTTCTGTCTCTGCCTACTGCCTACTGCCTACATACCTGCCCATCCTTATTCCTTTGTACCACCTGCTAGCTGCTTATATAGTCCTCTATCTGCTCTTGGATAATTAAAGAACTTGTATTAGTTTGCCTTTGAATCTTTATCATGTTCATGTAACTCTAAATACCCCTGGCTTGATATTTGCACTGGTGAATCTGTGTTAAGTGGGTTCATCATAAATTGAGCATATCCCTGCGGTATTCGTATCTGGGTCCTGCCCACTATTATACAATTTCTTATTGCCTTCATATAGTCATATATGTGCCTCTGTGCTGCCTGTTGGGTCAGTCCATGATTAAGGGAATATATGGGCCAGCCAACTCCTTTAGTGTTTAAAGAAATGGGCTATCCTGCTATGGTTGTATGTAAGGTTTGGGCGAAACCCAATTTGTGCATAAGGGAACTTTGGCCCCCTTTAGGCTTCACTGCCCAGGTTATACATAAGCTGTCCCATATCGTTTTTCCTTGCATGAACATTCGGTGATTATATGTTTAAGTCTTATGCTAATTTATAATTTGATAAAGATATAAGGCATATGCTAATCCTTATTGTTTTCTTTTTTTTACATGAAATGCATTGGAGCAAAACGAAGAGTCTCACGGCGAGACTCATCACGAGCCACTTCAAATGGCAACCCGCGTCTATGTGCACCCGCATTTGCGTCTCCGCTTCAAGAAATTCCTAGAAAAACAAATAGGATGTCGTCATCCGTCGTAAAGAGCATTCTTAAACCCCATCCTCTCCTTACTTGCTATTCATTTATTTATTTGTCTATTGTAATTTAATTACTCTATTTCTGTAATATTTAGGATATCTGGAACAATTAAGCCTTTAAACATATAAGTGGGGAAGGTAATTTAAAGTTCATCGCTTAACTTACTTGCTTTTTAAGATTGTCATGCATGTCTAAATAATTTAACTTGCATCATAAAATTAACATTTTGTTTCTTATTAAAATCCATAACAGATTTCTTCCTAAACTCTCAAGAATCATCTTAAAGCACCCTCTTAACATTCTTTAGCATGTCTAGCCCTTTTAGCACTTTAAATCAGCCCTTGGCGTTTAATACCTTTAGCATTTTAGCATTTAGCACCCTTTAGCATTTTTAGCACCTCTTTTAGCATTTTGCACTTTTAGCACCCTTTATTTTTAAAATTAATCCCTTAGCACCCTTTTAATATTTAAGCACCCTAGCACTACTTTGTTTACACTTAGCACTTTTAAATTGCTAGCACTTTTGTTAAGCATCTTTAACCCTTAATATTTTAGCACTTCTTAGCATTCTTTCACATATAGCACCTTTTTCCCTTTTTAGACTTAAGCACCTTTTAAACATTTTTAACATTTTAGCATTTTATTAAGCAGGAAGAGCTTTTACTTTGCATTTTTAAAACATAATAATTACCCTAGGTTTGGCAGGACAACCGCAAGTTAGCGGATCTTAGAGGATGCCTAACCCCTTCCCTCTAGATTAATAAAGAACCCTTACCCAGAATCTCATTAAGTTTAGCAGACCATAAAACATGGAGTTAGTGTTGACTTTAACCTAGTTGACATTTAGGTGTCCTAATTCACCCAATTAATTAGGTGGCGACTCCGCGAACCCTTAGCATTTTTTAGCATTCTAGCAACCCTTTAGCATTTCTATCATCTTTTGCACTTTTAGCACCTTTAGCGTTTTAATATTTGTTTGCACTTTTAACATTTAGTTATTATTTATTTTCTAACATGCATTTCTAAGCAGGAGTTTTTATTTAAAAAATGTCGCGGTCGAAAAAGGGCGTGACAACAGGACTACAGGCCTCTAAGAAGGTGTAACACTATGACGGGACAGGGCCCCGTCATGCCCCTGAATGTACAAAGCATCAACAACACCAGGGAGAACCATACCAAAAGTCGAGCCTCCGAAGAAATGCAGCTCCTGACACCTGAGTAAAAGATCCTAGGAATGAGGATCTACCACCTGCTTTTCCTTACTCATGCAGATTTAACGCAACCCCCGAGGAAGGGGGTCAGTACACAACGTACCAAGTATGTAAAACTGGAAAATACTGTAGTAATATCATAAGTCCAAAATACACGGAAGTTATAGATCAAAATCAAATTAGGTTGCACTGTGCCTTACTAACAATGAGAGTAACAAGTATAAGTATAATACTGCATAAAAATAGGAGGCTCATGATCAAAACATGATCTCTCGCCCGTAGTATCATTAAGCAATCCTACTCCTGGGACTGTTTCACCCGCATTGATCCTGTGGATCCGCATAAGGCCATCCGCCTCGCATGGGACTATTTCACCCGCATGAGACTATTTCACCCGCATGGATCCTATGGACCCGCATGGGACTATTTCACCCGCATGAGACTATTTCACCCGCATGGACTCAGTGGGCCCGCATGAGTACAAGCGCCGCACTCGCATCATGGGTAGCAAATCTATGGAATACGCAGTAATAACAATGATAATACATAAATCAGCACAACCGGCTAGTACACATAACATAAGCGCTACTGGCTTATCAGAATACTCAGTGATAACAATAATAATACATAAATCAGCACAACCGGCTAGTGTACATAACATAAGCGCTACCGACTTATCATAACATAAACAAGATAAGAAATCTTCTAACTTTTTATGAACATTATTAATATAAATCCTCTCATTTTAGCTCATTAAGGCACTACATGTCTTTTTAAGAGAAATCCGGGAATTTAACCCAAGTATCACATACCGTAAACCTTTTTCGAAATGACTCCTTTTTATATAAAACTTCCAAGATACTAATACACATAGTATCATGTCACAACCACTTTCAAAATAAGTCACAATTTTCCATTTAGAAAATATCCCAAGCTTCTAAATCAAGTGACTTCATTTCCTTTAAAACCTTAGGCCATAAATGCCTTAAAACAATTTACCTTCCACAAATTCAACTCATTTTCCCCTTGCTTATTTTATGTAAAGTAAACCCTTCTTTATTTACCTTTTTCCCAAACTAATATAACCAACTTCCCATAACGTCGTTATATTAACATTTTACGTTAGTCAAACACATTTTCCTATGTCCAAGGGACTTATACCTTTAAAACGAAACAAGTATCATATACCTCAAAACAAGTGAAGATTATCAAATCTTGTACGTATACCGTACTACATAGATAAAACTACTCATGCTCAAAAGATAGGAAAGCTCTACATACCTCTTCGGTCAATCCATTTGTTAATTCCAACTATCGCACGTAATACGTCAACCTATAATGACCATAATACGTTTATTAACTTCTAGTTTCAAAGTAGAATATTTCCAAGTTCAAGGTTACTAATTCCTATGGAAAATTGGGCAGCATTTCCTTTATTTCTACTCACTTGCCACCTTTTCAAAGGCCGATTTTTAACACTCAAACGCCACATTTAAGGCCCAACATCCAAACCAACACAAAGGGGATTACACACCTAAACTTGGGTGTGTAAAATTCTGCCCCATAAGTTATAACAATTAATCTTAACAAGTTTAAGGTAATCTTTAGGCTACAACATGCTCACATAACCTCTTTAGCCAAATCCTTCATACTCAAACCACATTTCTTACATGCAATGACTCTAAGAGCATTATTTACTACCACAAGTTATTTCTTCTTAACATGCAACACTAAAAACTAATTATAAAGGAAGAATCATTACCTTAGAGCTTTAGCCAAATTTTTCCAACAACTTGCTAGCTTCCTTTCCAAGAATCACCACCACAACAACCTTCACAAGCTAGCCACAAGCTTCCTTCTTGCCTTTACTTTTCAGATTTTTCCTAAGGCTAGAATATCTCTTGGAATCTTAGAGAGAAGGAGGAGCTTGAAATATTTAAGAGAGAAGGAAGAGCTTTTGTCTAAGAGAGAGATGAAAGATGACCAAGTCTTCAAGACTTGGTCAATATAATGCATGCAAAATCAGATGGGGGGGACACTTGTCACCCTCCCATGGCCTTTTTAAAAGAAAAGATCAGATTTTCCTAAGTTTTTCCGCCAGATTTCGCCATGGCCTGCGATCGGCTGCGCGCCAAGAACCTGCGGACTCGGAACTCCGCGCCATGTTCGATTCCGGCGCGCCACGAAATCCGCCTGCGCCATGCGCCAATTCCGCTTGGCGCGCGTTCGCTCCGGCCATGCAAGACTGAGGCCCCTGACCGAAATTTTCTGATTTCGAGTCCTAACTCCTTTCGCACGGCCCCATACGCACGGCCTGAGCCACGGGGTATAACAAGTTACCTTTGAACTTTTTCTTGTTAGGATCTTTTTCCTTTCCAGAAGGCCTCTTCTTTTTCTTGTTCTTTTTCGGAGCAGCATCTTCAAAGACGTTTGGCCCTTCAATCGGTGAACTCTTACGGTACCTCTTCTCAGAGGTTTTGTTATCTTCCTCGATCTTGAGACGAATCACAAGATCCTACAACTTCATTTCCTTTCTCTTGTGCTTAAGAAAATTCTTGAAATCTTTCCATGAGGGCAGAAACTTCTCAATCATTGCAGCTACTTGGAACGCTTCATTCACTACCATACCTTCAGCAATAAGGTCATGGAAGATAAGTTGAAGCTCTTGAACTTGGGTTCCAACGGTTTTTCCATCCACCATTTTGTAGTCTAGGAATTTTGCAACCACAAACTTCTTCAAGAAAGCATCTTCGGTTTTGTACTTTTCAAGTGCACTCCATAGTTATTTGGAGGTCTCTACTGCACTGTAGACGTTGTACAAGTCACCTTCTAAGGCACTCAAAATGTAGCCTTTGCACAAAAAATCAGCCTGTTTCCAAGCCTCAGTAACCATGAACTTTTGGTTGTCAGGCATGTCGGCGGCAGGCACGGAAGGGTCCTCACTGGTGAACTTTTTCATACCAAGAGTGGTAAGCCAAAAGAACATTCTTTGCTGTCATCCTTTAAAGTTGGCACCGGTGAACTTCGCAGGTTTCTCAGCCGGTGGCACAGCGGTACGGATTGTAGGAGTAACCGCTGGTGCAATATTCGCAGAGGGAGTTTCAGTCTCAATTGCCATTATTTGTTTGTCACTGTCAAATCAACAAACTGTTTTAGTTAATAAAACCAGAATAGCAATTAAATCACCAACTTAAACGATGAAGATTTTATTTCTTCAAATCGCAGAATAATTATGAACTTTGGTATTTCAACGAAGTTTTTATATCTTCGAGTCAAAATACTAATATTCATATGGAGTAGAAAACCACACAGATTTTAGTCTCCAAAACAGAATACAGATTAATATAAAAAACTATGTAATTTTCTTAAGATTGTTATTAATCTGTATTGCAAAAAACCAGTAAACAATAATAACTGAAAATGAAAAGAATCAGTGTTGGAAAAAATATTTTTCAGAATATAATCGAGCTCACTTAGTTCAAAGTGTGTCCTTAAGGAAATATTCCCCTCACAGTACTCGAGGTTGATGGAATATCTCATCCCAGGATAGAACGATTATATTATCAAAATAGTAGTACTCCAAATTCAGGTAGCGGCGAACCACTCAACGGCAGTGTATCACACAGAATTCGGGCAGATTGCGGGTCAGCGGATCCGGGTCACTAACGGGTAGGATTTGATAAGTTAATTAATTAAATAATAATTAATTAAATAATAATTAATTAAATAATTAAAATTAAAGAAAATTTGGTCCAAAAAGATTATCAATCAATCAGATCATTTGTCCGAATCCGAATCTGAAGTCGAGCCGAGCGACGATGACGGTGCGACGGGTCCTTGCCCCCTCAACTCTTTTAGTGACTAGAGAAGGTGTAATGTAATATATGCACCTCTCTTTTCCCCTCTCTATATATATATATAGTATACAATTGTAGTTCTAATAGAATTAAGATCTCTATTTTATATTAATTACACTAAATATTAATTACAGAATATATTGTAAATATAATGAAATATATTCACCATCACTATCAAATGCTTTGTAGGTCCTGGTAAGGTAATGAAGGGGCTAATAACTCCAATTAAGGGGGAAAAGTACGGTCTCAGTTATATATATTGACTGTCTATATATTTTATACTATTAGTGTAATTTAACATACGATATTAAGTTATCATTTTGTATCATGTCACTCTTTATCTTTATAATTATCTTATAAGTAGTTTGATTGTGTTAATTGTGATTTGTTGCCGAATCGTCTTATTAGAAATAACAAGAGCATCTTTCAACTCTCAAAGTTTTATATTTTAGCAACAAATGGTGAATTTCAATAGACTTACTGAGGCTCCCATTGGTGTACATCCACTCTGAATTGAACATACGCATTCACCAATTATGAATTGAGTGTTTTAATCATGCAACCATGAATGTTCAGTGGGGATCCTCGTTACATTGTCAGTACACATAATTAAAATAAGAAAAATACTAATCGTCATAATTGAACAAATATGTAAGTTCTATACACTGATTATTATTATATTATTGATGAATACTAGCATGTAATAGTTGTTATATTTTACCAAGTTACTGATTAATGTTTATCACAAAATTTACTTGTAATTACACACATTATAAAACATAATTAATTGTATAGTTATTTTTTAAGAATCAACCTAAATAGTCGTTCATTCTACTTAAACAAAAAAAGATCAGCAGATATTTAATACATGTGTAATATATATATATTTTATGTATATTGGCTAGGAAAAGTAAATAGAAAACTCGACAGATTAGTTATATAATGAGTATTATTTTTTTATACCATACATGCGTCTTACTTAATTAAACTCTTAAAAATATGGTTTTTTTTTTCTAACCCTGTTTAAGTATTAAGAGAAATTAAGAGTATGGGTCCGCATGGCAGTTTCACAGTTGGCTCTGGTACAGACGCTCAAGTAGCAGTTCTCGACACCATGATGTGGAGTTTCATTCCTTCAGGTGAGGATGGCGCACTAGAGACATCGCGCTCTCCCACCTAGTGGAAATACCACGTGATTCTCCTCCCAATTTATGTCGAGGCCAGAGAGTGGGGGTTTGTGGGCGAGGAATTTCGCTTTTTTCACCAAAGAAATTAAAAGTATGGGCCCTATGTGGTGTGTTTTTCTTTTGAGTGGTGTTTGTGGTTGGGGGGTTGTAGCTTGAAAGTGAAGGTGCTAGGACAAACCAACCATGCTTCATAAATGTTGATGATGCAAATTTGTCCTAAATGAAAGGTCCTCCTCTCTCCCACCATTTTTGGTGTTTGCTTTGGATCTATCAAAAAAGAAAAGATGAAAAAATAAAAACCAAACAGAGCTTTAGTTTCTGCACTGATCGATCTTCTAACGTAAATTGTATGCAAAGTTAATCCCAAGACTACACACGCATGCATGCGTCCATCCTGTTTTCCCCTCAATTTCACAACTTCTTTGTCTTCTTTCATTCTTTAATTCAAATTTATGTTACCCCAAAGTGTACTTGTAAATAACTTTATTATGAAACATATCTGTGTTTTGATTAGAGGTGTGAAACAGGTTAGTTGGGCTGAATTTGGATTGATTATATTATTACCTAATATTTTTCAAATATTCACAGTATATAGTTATACAAAGGTGATTCTTAATACAGTAAGAATCCTAAGTTACCTTAAATACATGATACTAATAAATACAATCATATAAAGAATGAATCGTTGGCCTAACTCAACCCAAAAGCTAGCTTGTAGGGTGAGGATTGTCCAAGTCCATATAAAGAGTTCATGTTCCCATTTAATTTTCGATGTGAGACTCTTAACACTCCCCCACATGCCCAGATTTCATTAACTGGAGCGTGGACAATATAATTTGGGAGTCCAACATCGGTGAACAAAGAATTGAAATGGACCTGGTTCTGATATCATGTAAAGAATGTTGGAATAATCTCTCTTCCGAATTTCTTTCATTAATCACAATATATATAGTTGTACAAAGGTGATTCTTAATACAGTAAGAATCCTAAGTTACCTTAAATACATGATACTAATAAATACAATATATACTGTAAATATTTGAAGAATATTCGCTAATACACCCCCTCAGACGGAGCGGGAGGAGGCCGAATGCTCAGGATGGATTTGAAGTCTGTGAACAGTTGTCTGGGTAGTCCCTTTGTGAAGATGTCTGCATACTGATAGGATGAAGGTACATGTAGAATTTTGACAAGACCACGTGCGACCTTCTCACGAACAAAATGAATATCCATCTCAATATGTTTGGTCCGCTGATGTTGGACCGAATTATGAGACATATAAATAGCAGATATGTTATCACAATAGACTATAGATGTCTTACGCAATGGACAACTTAGCTCCAAGAGAAGATTCCGGAGCCAACAGATCTCAGCAACTACATTAGTAACACCCATATACTCTGTTACGGCACTGAAGCGGGATAACTTGGCTTGTCTCTTGGCAGACCAAGAGATAAGGTTATCCCCTAAGAACACACAATAGCCTGAAGTAGAGCGTCTCGTTTTCGGGCACCCTGCCCAATCAACATCTGCGTAAGAAAGTAACCTATTCGGAGCGAAGGGGTAGATATGCAACACATAGTCAGAAGTGCCCTTAATGTATTCGATAATACGTTTAAGAGCAACAAAATGGGGTTCCCTCGGAACATGCATGAACAAACACACCTGCTGAACGGCATATGCAATGTCGAGCCTGGTAAATGTGAGGTACTAAAAAGCACCTGCAAGACTTCGATAGAGAGTAGGATCAGACACTGGATCACCCTCAGAAACACTGAGCTTGGATTTCGAATCAACATGAGTAGGCATAGCCTTGCAATTCGACATCTTAGCTCTGAACACAATTTCTTCTACATACTTACGCTGACTCAGGAATATAGTATCTGCAGATCTAGTAATTGATATACCCAAGAAGTAACTCAGCTTGCCCAAATCAGTCATAGCAGATTCAGTTTTGAAAAGAGCAATAATGTCATTTTTCAAATTGTCAGATGAGGCAGTGAGAACAATGTCATCAACATATAATAACAAGTAAGCAATGTCACTACCATGATGAAAAATGAACAGAGAGGTGTCACACCTGCTGCAAAGAAACCCAATTTGCATAATATACCTGACAAAACAATCATACCAAGCACGAGGTGCCTATTTTAGATCATAGAGTGACTTTCTGAGACGACAGACATACTGAGGAACAGCAGGATGCACAAAACCAGGTGGCTGATGCATGTATACAGTTTCTTTCAAATCCCCATGAAAAAATGCATTCTTGACATCCAGTTGATGAATCGACCATTTTTTACCCATAACAATACTAAGAACAGTACAAATCGTAGCCGGTTTAACAACCGGGCTAAAAACATCACCACAGTCAATGCCCTCCTGCTGATTAGTGTCGTTTGCCATAAGTCTAACCTTGTAGCATTCCAAAACACCACTATCTCTGAATTTGTGACGAAAAAGCCACAAACATCTGATCACATTTACCCCCTCTGGTCTAGGAACAAGATCCCAAGTATGCTGCTTAGTTAAAGCATTATATTCCTCAGACATGACCACATTCCAATTAGGGTCAAGTTTAGCCAATTTTGGGTTCTTTGAGAGTGGAGAAATGGTTTGGACAGACAGGTTAAACAAGACTTTAGGTTTGAAAATCTCGTGTTTGGAACACGTTTCCATTTGATGACTGAGTACATTGGGTGGTGGCATTGGTAAAGTGACAGGTTCCGAGGTTTGCTCACTGGAGGGGTGGCACCGTGGTGCATCCTCAAGGGACCGTTGTGGTAAAGGCAAGGCAGAAACATAAGACTCACTGGAAGGCAGGCACCGCGGTGCTAATTGCGAGGCAGAAGCAGAAGACTCACTGGAAGGATGGCACCGCGGTGCATCCACTAGGGACCGCAGTGCCGAAGTCGATATTTGAATGAGCTGACTTAGAATATTTGGGGATATGACTGGTTCATCAAGAAATGAGTAGTCTGGTTTTCGGTATTTCTGAGGGTTCAAAAATGGAAATATCGTCTCGTCGAACGTGACATGATGAATGTGAATTTGACAAATGGACAAGTCATAGCACAGATAACCCCTATGGTTGGGTGAAAACCCGAGGAATACATAAGGTGTAGTTCGAGGAGCCAACTTATGAGGGGTGGTGGAGATAAGATTGAGATAGCACAGACAACCGAAGATCCGTCATAAGAAGGAGTCTTACGATATAGAATGTTTGTAGGGGTCTTGTTTTGTAGGGTGCTAATAGGTAAAATATTTAGGAGGTATTCTACCATTTTGACAGCATAGACCCATAAAGATGATGACAGACATACATGAAAGAGGAGGGTACGGACCATGTTATTAATAGTACGAATAATTCGTTCATCTTTACCATTTTGAGGTGAGGTGTGAGGACAAGAGAAGTGGAATACCATGCTTTGTTGGGAGCAAAAATTATGGAAAGCTGAATTATTAAATTCATGTCTGTTATCACATTGAAACAATTTGATGGATTTTTCAAACTGAGTTTTAATAAATCTGTGAAACTCAAGAAATTTAGCAAAAACTTCAGATTTGAATTTCATAGGGTAAATCCATACAAAATGTGAAAAATCATCTAATAAAACAAGATAGAATTTATGACCTAGAGAGCTAACAACAGGAGAGGTCCACAAGTCAGCATGAACAATGTCAAATGGAGAAACTGTAATACTCATTGAAGACATGAAAGGAAGACGAGTATGTTTTCCAAGCGGGCAAGAAAAAACAGTTTTGGGCAAGTTTCCCATTATTATATTTAATACGCTGATTATTTCTAAGAAAAGAAAAAACATGATCTCCTGGATGCCCGAGCCTATTGTGCCAGGTGGATGGAGACAATGCAGCAATGTAGACTAGTTGTTGAGTTCTGACAGCGGAAGAGTTTGTGAAAGGGTAGAGGTCTCCCACACTATTGCAGCGCGTAAGAAATCTTCCCGTATTGAGATCCTTCACAGAGAAACCAAAAGGGTCAAAATCTACAGACACCCAATTATTACGAGTGAATTTTCTAACAGAAATTAACTTTTTAATAATTTGAGGTGCGTAGAGGACATGGATGAGTGAGAAGGGTGGATGGTGATTTTTGATGTGTGTGTTACCATAACCTGCAGTTGGAATGCGATGACCATTGCCAATAGTAATGTATTGAGGATACTTTAACCGAAGCAGTTGGGAAAAGTTACTTGAAGAATTGGTCAGGTGTGATGTGGCTCCGGAATCCATATACCAATTATTGTGGGGGTTGTTGCAGAGTGAGAGTGTTGAAGGCTTGGCCCAAATCAGTGGGCTGCATCTGCTGAGCTGAAGAAAATTGCTGGGCCGACATTAGATGGACCTGTTGAGGTGATGGGCCTGTTGGTGCTGGACCAAGAACACTGGGCCGCCACTACTGCTGAAACTGGGCCCATGCTGTCGGAAATGGGCAAGCAGGTGAGGCCCAATTCGCAACATTGGGCTAGGGCTGTGAAATGGGCCACTGTAGTACTGATTCGCTTCCTGCTGCGCCTTGCCTTTGTCGCAACCTTCCCTTTATTTCCTTGCCCGCGCCGCCGCCTTCGCCCTTCATCGCGGTTACATGCTGCGCAGTTGTCCGTGGTGGTGGAGCGCGAGATAGTCGCGATCGCATGTTTTCAACGGCTAATGCTTTTTTATTGTGTTCGTCCTGTTTAGCACGTCGTGTTTCTTCCAACAACAATTGTGAACGCGCCTTGTTGAAAGATGGAAGTGGATCAGTCTGTTGATTCATTGTTGCATGAGTATCATATTCCTCTTCGGTAATCCTGCAACGAGTTGTAGTACCATCTTAGTGTCAGACACAGATGTCCCAACATTAGAAAGTTGGTCAGCAACAAGTTTCAGTTGCTTGCAGTATTCAGACATGTTGAAATTCTCAAGGCGTGATTTGTTGAACTGCTCCTCTAAATACAATGCCCTAGTATTTTTATTATCCTGAAAGATTTCCTCCAGACATATCCAAAGTTCGCGTGCCGAAGCACCTGTTTTCAAGATAGTACACAACAAGTCTTTTGAGATGGTACCATAGATCCATTGTTTGACAATGACGTCAAGACGACGCCATGTTGAGTCATCATATCATATATATTCGCTAATATATATGAAATAAATTAACAAATAAGGGGTCATCAATCAGGGATGAAACTACAGTTTTAGGTACGTTGTTCGGATGAACTCAATAGCTTTTGCTTATACTATGCTTATATAAAATATTTAATTGCAAGCCTAATAATTAAATCGAGCATTGAGTTTGATGACAAATTCAGAAATCATAAACTTCAAATTTTGAGATAGATTAAGTCAAGATGGACTAAATGTGCTAATTATACCACCAACTTATATAATTCAATTTACAATAGTTAATTTGATTAACTTGACAGTTTAAAAGAATTTGTTAAGTATTTTTGGAATTTAGGGAAGGGGAAGGGAAGAATGAAAACTCGAACTTACATATGCGAGGCGAAGAATGTAATTGGATATGGAAAAAAAATTGGTTGGAGCGCTTCTTTCGAATGCATTCTAACGGCGCAAATTCGGATATAATCGGGTTTCATTAATGCTTACTGATATCGATAGATAAATAAAAAAACAATTTTTTTTTACCAGCAAGTAAGTATTGTGTTACATCTTATTTAACTTAAACATGTTGCAGATATTAATGGGATCAATTCCTAGGCGCTGAAAACAAAGTTATTAACTATTTGCTCTAAATAAAATAGCCTTGGAAAGCGTTTCATGTCCCCTATTCCTAATTTATCTTTTATTGTGTGCTTTGACCATTCATGAATTACTGATCACATTGTTTTCTACAGTTTTTACATAGTGCTTTAATATCAACTTATTCTTTTCTTGTGAAAAGAATCATAAAGCCAATATATATATCTTCTGTCCCCTTAAAGAGCTAAGGAGAGAAAAAATGTTACTCGTGTGATCATCTCATTAACTTATTACTACTTATAGACTTTTAACAATGTACGTAACAGGACAAGTAAGAGATATTAATTTCAAATCTCACCATCAATCTCTTTTACATGTTTGGTCCATAAAAGTATTAAATCAACACATGAAAAAATATGTTAAGACATAATAATAAATTTAAAATATACTATGTTGAACATTTTAAACTTTTATATAAATAATCATACAATTAGGGGTGTATCTAAGGAGCGGGGGTGGGGATGGTGAACCATGTATATATATATGTGCGCGTGCTCTCTCTCTCAAAATATCATATGATGTAATGGTTATTGAATGCACCTCTAAGCGATGTTGGAGTTCAAATATGAAAGGATATAATCTCTTCATTATTTTTATTAATGAAGAGGTATATATACAATTTACAATCTCTAAATATGAAAAATCATATTCCTATTTTATTATTAATATCATAATTATATTTGTACAAAAATTCTACAACTATGATAAGTTTATACAATACAGTGATATACAAATAGGATTCTATAACTAAGGCTCTCGGATACCGTGATATACACGATATACAACTACGTGCAGTGTATACCGTGTATATCATACCGTGTATATTATGGGTATATTATTTTCAAAATCTTATGTGATGTTTGTTGTTTTTTCCTTTCTTTTCTAAGAATTGGGTCCATCCACGAGAATGAGCATGTCTAATAGGAGTATCATTTTTTTCTTTTTATGTAATCACATTTTTCTTCTTCTTTCTTTCTTTAGTTTATTCTTTCAACATTTGCAAACCTAGCATATGAAACTCTTATTCCCCTTTTATGATAGTATATTTTAAGCCAACGGTTAATTAATAATTTGAAGTGTTTTCTTGCGTATTCTTGATAAATAAACATTTATATATAAATGTAGGAGGATCTGTTTGGGAAGTGTGTTGATCGTCGAAGGACGAGATCGAGATAAGGAAGAACGAGAAAATGGAGTTTGAGAGAAAAATATTTGGGCTCAATTGAGCTTCTGTGATGTTCTTTCTATTATGAAGGCTAAACCCAAAACAATATGGGAGCCTTTATTTATACAAGTGGAAGAAAATAAAAGAGGTCCCACATTTTAACTAATCATAATTATCCACTAATCATCTCACACTAAATACTAATACTATTTAATAACTTCAACACCCCCCTCAAGCTAGGATTTAAGAATAGGTTCTTCATGCCTAGCTTGAAAATAAGATGAGTATGATGTCCTGGCAAGAGAGCCTTGGTAAGCATGTCTGCAGGCTGCTTATCAGAGGCAACATGTCTGGTAGAAATCAATCCTAACTGAATCTTTTCCCGAATGAAATGACAATCTATCTCAACATGTTTCGTCCTCTCGTGGAAGACTGGATTATTGGCAATCTGAATTGCCGACTTACTGTCACAAGAGACTGAGATAGGCAGTTGCAGATGTACATCCAGTTCTGAAAATAGCCCAGTGATCCAAACAATCTCAGCCACCACTGATGCGATACTCAGATTCTGCTGAACTGCGTGTGATAGTCTGTTGTTTCTTGGACTTCCAAGAGATGATAGACCAAATAACCTGAGAATGATCTAGTATTTGGACATGAAGCCCAGTCTCGTCGCAGATAAGACAGTACTCCCCTCTGCTGCTATGAACACTCCCATACCTGGAGCATGCTTGACGTATCTCACCACTCTTTCTGCAGCAAGCATATGTGACTGCTTTGGTGCTTGCATAAAATGACTCAGGCACTGCACTGGGAATGCATGATCTGGCCTGGTGTTGGTCAAGTAGAGCATCCTACCAATCAATCTCTGATATGCTGCTGGATTTTTTAGCAACTCATCTGCTTTTCCAGCCTTTTCAGGCATTGTCTTTCGAATGTGTGTATCATAATCAACAGAGGTGAACTTCACATTAGCCTCCATGGGTGAAAGAACAGGCTTAGACCCTGTGAGGCCCATATCTTCAATCAGTTCCAAAGAATATTTTCGTTAATACATTACTATTCCTTCCTTGTTCCTAGCAAACTCAAAACCAATGAGGTATCTGAGTTCACCAAGATCCTTGATCTTGAAATGAGGCTGCAGAATGACCTTTGTCTCATCAATGGTCCCCTTATCATTCTCAGTTAGAAGAAGATCATCTACATATATTAGGACCATATCTATCTTGTCTCCATCCATTCTGATGAGCAAGGAGTAATCAAATTTACTTTGAACAAAACCAAGGGAAACCAAAGCAGTTATTAACTTGATATTCCATTGTCTAGAGGCTTACTTAAGCCCATACAAAAACTTAAGCAATCGACACACCTTCCCTTGTTCATGTTCAATCCCTTGTGGTAGGCTCATATACACATCTTCATTAAGATATCCTTGCAAGAATGCATTAAACACATCCATTTGCTGAATTGTCCATCCTCTAGCAACTGCCACAGAGATAACACTCCTAACAGTCACCATCTTAACCATAGGGGAGAAAGTCTCATGGTAATCAATGTCTTCTTTCTGGCAATATCCCTTAGCTACAAGCCTTTCTTTAAACCTTTCTACCTCTCCAGTGGCTTTGTACTTAATTTTGAACACCCATTTACATTCAATGGGTCTCTTGTTCTCAAGCAGATCCACTATCTCCCAAGTTTTGTTGTCTTCAAGGGCCTTATTCTCTGACTGCATAGCCTCAACCCACCTTTGATCCTTGGCTGCTTCATGGAATGATTGTGGTTCATGGTTGACTGAGATCTTAGCCAGAAAACAATGATATTGAGCAGACAGTCCAGTGTAGTTCATCACATATTCACATCTGACATTGAATATGCACATCCATCTTGGTTGACTGGATGCACAAAGTCCTTCAACCATATTGGAGTCCTCCTCTCTCTAGTGGATCTTCTTCTCATTGCTGCAGTATCTTCATCCTCAGCCAAATTATCAACCAATGTATTCTCATTACCAGATGTATCAGGAGAAGCTGCAACACCATTATTTGAATCTCCTAGTCCTTCTGTGTGGATATGAGCTGTTATATGAGTAGTGTCAATGGGCACTATCTCTTCTGGAATAATATATGGGATCATCTGTTCATCATGAACATACAAATCAGAATTATAATGCTGAGAAATTACTGAATCCCCATTTTCCTTAAACTGCTGATAAGGAAATATATTTTCATGAAAGGTCACATTCTTGCTGATAAACACAGCTTTACTGGTCAAGTCCAACAACTTGTAGCCCTTTCTATTAACTGCATAACCAAGTAAGACATCCTTGATAGCCCTTGGTTCAAACTTATCTTTCCTCACCAAATTTGAAGCATAGCAGAGACACCCTATCACCCTCAGGTGAGACAGATGACATCTTCCAAAAAAGCTTCTCATATGGTGAAATAACTCCCAGCACAACAGAAGAAACCCTGTTTATGACATGTAGAACAGTCTCAATGCAATCACCCCAAAACTTAGCTGGCAAGTGACCTTGCATTTTAATAGCTCTAGCTATTTCCAATATGTGTCTATGTTTTCTTTCAACTACTTCATTCTGCTGTGGAGAGTAAGGAAAATATCGTTGGTGTATGATCCCTAACTGGTTAAGCAAGTCAGAACAGGCAGAATTTAAAAACTATGTCCTATTGTCTGTTCTAATTCCTTTTACACTTAAGCCAAACTGGTTTCTTATCAACACAAACAAGTTGTTAAGGACAGTGACTACATCAGACTTAACATTCATCAAGAAAACCCAAGTCCACCTAGTATAATCATCCACCACAGTAAGGAAATACCTCATATTATTATAAGATGGTACTTTATAGGGTCCCCATACATCCAAATGCAAGATCTGAAAAGCAAAATTAGTTTTGCTAGTGGTATCAGGAAATACCTTCCTTGTTTGTCTAGCCAAAGGACACACTTCACAATGTTTTATTGCAAATCCTGACTTATTTTTAAAAACAGTTAACTTCCTGAGCATACTCAATGGAACATGCCCCATTCTTCTATGCCACAGTTCTGCTTCTAGCTCATCCTTTGTCACCACAACTGATTCAACAGTATGTGCCTTTATTGATTCTCCATAACTTCTTCCTCACTCCAATATGTATAAACCATCAATTTCTCTACCAGTCTCCTTGACCTTCCTAGTAAATAGATCATGCAGTACAAAGAAATCAGGGAAGAATTTTGCACATCAATTCAATTCCCTGGTTAACTTCGACACTGATAGCAAGTTAAATTTGAATGTAGGAACACATAACACATGTTCAATAACATCACCATTCTTTAGCCTACAACTTCCTACTTGTGTTATCTCAGCAACAGAACCTGTGGGCAATTGTACATAGCCTGCATTTTCTCTATCTTTCCTCTCTATCATATTCTTATCACTGACCATATGATCAGTGGCCCCTGAATCAACTATCCAGTCTCCAGTGATATTGGCTCTATGCATAGGTAATGCAAAATTACCTGTCATATGAACCTTGGCAGCAACTGTCTTGATGTTTTCTTCCTCATGTGGATCAAGTACCTGCAATACCTTTTCATACCTATCCAAGGAACATGAGGATAATCGATTCTGAAGATGATCATGTTGCTCCTTGGACAATTGTCTCCTATTGTATTCTGGACCAGCTGGATTATCATGCCAATAAGAACTGTAATTCATAGCTGCATCAGCATGTGTTCCCACTACTGCAACATTTACCTTCCTCTTTTCTTTGTAATCTGCTGGATAGCTAACCAGCCTATAACATTTTTCTCGCAATGCCCTCGCTTCGCAAGAATCACGCAATGCAATAACCTGCGACAATTTTCTCTAGTGTGTCCTTTCAGCTGGCAGTAATCACATAAACTAGCTTGATTTGATTTCCTTTGTTTATATTGTGTTGACTTCCCATACATAGCCATGGATTCATTCGAATTGTTGCCTCCAAATCTTCCGGTAATAGATTTATGACTTTCATCTTTCGCAATCATAGCATATGCTTGATTGACACTAGGTGTAGGTGATAATAATATAATGTGGCTTCGTGCTTGATTATAGCCATCATTTAATCCCATCAAAAATTCTAATAACCTCTGATTGGCCAGATGCTCGATATAAGCTCGAGGACTGTCACATTCACATGCTGGTGGAGGTATGATTGAGTCAATTTCATCCCACAAGTCTTTCATCCTGGAATAGTAACTCGCCAGAGGTGATACTCCTTGAGAAAGCTTATCAAGCTCATTCTTCAACTGGTACACCCGAGACAAGTTGATCTTGTCGAATCGCTCCTTTAAATCTCTTCAAACTGCAAAAGCAGTAGACCTATACAGAATTCCACTCAATAAATCTCTACTCACATTTTTCATAATCCAGGAAATCACCATTGCGTTGCAACGCTCCCACTGCTTCAACATATTTTCATTATACATATATTTCCTTACTGTACCATCAATGAAATCGAACTTATTTTTAATTAATAAGCTCAAATGCATCGCGCGACTCCATAATGTATAATTTTCCATCCCTCTCAACTGTATCTCGACAAGTACAACTCCAGGAGTGTCTGATGAACTCAAATATAATGGATGATTGTGATCCATTAAATTCGAACTTATATTCGAAGTTTCATCTATAGTCACTGGTATGCTTTGCGAAGTGTTCTCCATCAATAGATCGATGATAATCACATTCCTCAGCATATCGATTTAAAACAACGATAACAACAACCACAAATAACCTCGATTTGGTCGACTGTCGAAATTCGTATTGCATGTGCTAGGTCACCTCAATGTGATGTTCAGATATATCGAAAACTTCAATTCAGAAATTCGATCTTCAATTGTGCTATTCTCGATTTCACGATTTCACGATTTCAACTTGAATTGCAGATTTCCAGATGTCGCGACTCTCAATCGCAACTCACGATGTCAATATCATGATCTTCCTTACACTGGCTCTGATACCATGTTGATCGTCGAAGGACGAGATCGAGATAAGGAAGAATGAGAAAATGGAGTATGAGAGAAAAGTATTTGAGCTCAATTGAGCTTCTGCGATGTTCTTTCTATTATGAAGGCTAAATCCAAAACAATATGAGAGCCTTTATTTATACAAGTGTAATACAAGTGGAAGAAAATAAAAGAGGTCCCACACTTTAACTAATCATAACTATTCACTAATCATCTCACACTAAATACTAATACTATTTAATAACTTCAACAAAGTGAGAAGCCTATTTGACATCTCTTCATCTGCAAATAATTCTCATTTTTTACAAATAAACTTGTGCTCGAAAATTAAAATATTTTTTAGCACTGGTTTTTTGGTCCAAGTGTATCTTGTCTTTACTACAAATTATTTTCCTTGGTTAACAATAATTGTTGTTTTCCCAATATTTGTGGGTTCATTAATTTTCTTTCTTCCACTTCTCATTCTTTATTGGCTCGAAGCTCTTGATTTTTTATTCTATTCTATAAGAATATTTATTTTATTATGATATGTAAATTTTTATATAATTAAACCAATGTGCATATTTAAAGTAATAGCAATTGGTGCATGCAATAGTAAAAACCTAGAAGTTCAAATTGAATTTCAAAACATAAAAATCATAACTTATATTTTTATATTCAATTCGAACTATCGGAATGCCCATTCACTCAATGAATGAAGAAATTTAAAACATATAACAAGGATTAATTAAGACGACTTTTATCAAACGTTGTCGTGGGCAAAAGAAATGGTATATTCACGTGATCCGACTCACTCAAACTACTTATGATCTTGTCACCCTTTTATTTTGTGTTTCGTGTGTTGTTCTTGTTCCATCTGTCGGTGACTATTCACTTCCAAGTAAAGTGTCTCTGTCTTTCTATTAAAATTTTCACGTAGGTTCTTTTAATTTTTTACTTAATTAATGTTATTAATGCTAAGTAATGTGGCTTAATTTGGATCTGATTAGATATTGATTGGGATTTAATAAGGAGTGGAAATTAAGATGCTTAGTCTAATAGTCTTCTCTTTTTGATAATTAATAGATCTTTAATGACGTTAAAGCCCATAAAATGGATCTTTGTCAGTAAAAGTTTACACATACTCTAAGTCAATGACTTGAAATATAATGGATCCCAAGTTGTGCACTCTTACATTTTTCTTTAATCTAAAAAAAGATAATATATATTTTTTATTTATATTTTACACTTAACGAGATGATCTATACTCACACAAATATATTTGATATATTTTAGATTTAGACTGCAAAGTTTAAAAGTTTTTTTTTTAAACTTCATGCTGAATTAAATTATATCACATAAATTGAGACGGGGGAGATATAATTATAGTATACAAGTATGTTTTAAGTTTGTGCACTTTTTGCAGTAGAGTTGGATGTATGCCTTTCTTTTTTATTCAGTAACATGGTATTCAATATTTGGTTTGATGCGCTATTACATTAAATTTATATCGGAAGTTTCACTCTATTAAAAACCGTAACATTTCAATAGAATCCGTCAAATTGGTTTGTCGGAAAATTTCTGATAGACTTTCGATCGAAAATTCCATATTTCTTACGGAAACGGCCATTGAAAATTTCAGAATTTAAAACTAAAACATCTAATTAAAGATGAAGAATATTCACTACTCACTACACACAATTATTGTCTTAGCTTGAGACTTATATGTTTATTAAATAACTTTAAAAGAATATATGTATATTAAGTACTCTGACTCTTGTTTTAGAAAAACGTTCACAGATTAAGTGATACTCCACATCCACTGGATTAAATTCCTACACACTAAATATTCAAATGCGCCACAATATTGCTATATATACTCATTTCAATCTCAATCGTCATTAAAAGAACTCATTCATTAACTAGTACTTGGGAAGAATTATCCTTATGTGTATTGGTGCTAAGTAGAAGTTATATTATGATTATGGAAGGAAAAAGTAATATGCAAAATCTAAACCAATAAACAAATTACTTGTTCATATTTCAACCTGTACACATGCACATAATGACCATCATTCATGACATGTCGTACACTCATACCACAACACAAATATTTTACCAATACTTTAAAGGAAACATGATATTCCGGAATAATCCTATGATATATACAAGATGAGAATGTCTATATATGTTTAGTGAAGTTAATAATTTGGAGCGTTGGATAAGAGGGGTGGTGGAAAGTAATAGGTCTCGATGGCAACAAATTTATTAGCAAAACAAAACAAAAAAATATTTTTTCTAGTTTTTTTCTGTTTCCACGAAATGTTTACCTTTTTATTCATTAAAAATATTAACGAATACTTTTTGCCAAATACAAATTACAATCAAAAGTGATTTTTGAATTAATTTGTCAAACACAAACTGCTTTCCATAAAAAAAAAATATAAGATCACTTTTCAAATTAAGCTGATTTTAAAAGCTTCGCCATACATGCTATAAAAACTTAAATTGAAATACAAGAACTATCAAAGATGAAGTTACTCATCATTTAACCAGATGTCTCGTGTTTGAATCCTAAATATAGAAAAATCTTTGATAGAGAGTGCTTTCTTCAAATGAGTCCTACGCGAAGCGAATTCAAATTAATCGAGCTCTAATTTTATCGTACATAGAATGAGAAATAAAAAATTGAGATGGGGGTATTAAATTTTTGAAAGAATAAACAAGTAAAGTAGGAGTACTAAACATTTCCTTTGCATGAAAAAAAAGGATATTGTCTTGAAAAATAAAAGAAATATTCCCTCCATTCAATTTATGTTTCACTCTCTCCTTTATAATTAGTTGAATAAAGAATGATATTCTTTTATACTTAGTATAGTATTTCTTCCGTCCTAATTAATGTGATATACTTTTATTTGACACGCACTTTAAAACTAAAAAAAAAACTTTTGAATCTTACTTTTAAATCTTCTGGTCTAAAGTAATTCAGAGATATTTTTGTGGTTATAAATTATCTCGTTTTGCGTAAAAAATAAAATTCAAAGTTAAATTATTACCAAATAATGAAATATGTCATTCTTTTTTTAACGAATTAAAAAAGAAAAATGAGTCATTCTTTTTAAAAAATAATAATTTAATTTTAAACCTCTCATTTAAGCTTAATGAAATAATTAAAATCATATATTGACTTACTTTACACCACAAATTTCAAACATCTTTCATTTTATTTTAAATTCGATACCTAATCAGACACATTTACATAAAATTAGAACGAAGAAAATAGTAATTATAGTAAATTCTGAAGAAAATATATGGCTGTATAATAAAATATTAAGATTATGATGAAAGTAGAAGAAACAGCCCGGTCTTCAAAACGGCGCAACCCATGCAAAAATCTACTCTGCTTTCGTTGACCACACGTGAACCCAATTTACTCTTGACCCAGCATACCCTTTCTTTGACTTACACGTGTCTTCCCCTTCACACGTGCGTCTCATTCTATCAAATCTCTCTTCTATACCTTTTACCCCCTCTACCCCCACACCCCCAACAAAGCCCCCCTCACGAAATATATTATTTTTATTTTTTATCAGATATTTAATATTAATATTGACGTCTGACTATTCGAATGCAAGTCGCATTTAAGGGAAAATGTTTCTTAACAATTTTTTTATATATTTAAAACTCGAATCTAAGACATCTGATTAAAAAAAAAAAATCTTTTACCCACAATCCTTGTTGGTACCCTCCCCAACAAACCAAACAAATTCTATTGGCGGATTTAGAAGAGCAGTTAACATATAATTAATAATTTTGTTATATATATATTAAAAATTTATTAAATATTATGACTTTGAGTTATTTTTTATTAATATTAATTTGAAATAACTTCATAAACTTTAAATTTTAGTTCCGCGACCCCTTTTCAGACCAAAATAAAGTAAAATAGAGAAACAAAATACTAAAAGCCATTTTGGTGTTGCTGATGTTGTCTTTGCGTAACGCTATCTTTGACTTTGTGTTTGCTGCTTGTTCTTATTGTTTGTTGCTGAATTTCAGGTCAATGTTTCATTAAATTAAATTAATACTTTAATTTACACACCCTCAATCCCAATATTAATCACGTATACAAAACAAAAAAAAATTAATTAAACAAATATTAAAATTTTCCAATTCTTGCGGCAACAAAATAGCAGTATTTAATGTAGGACTTTGTGGGGTATCTTGTTTTCAAATGTTTTGGTCTACCATGTGACTTGTGCTCTTTTAGGGACTGCAGATTATGTCGTACACATGGCACTTGTTTGCTTGCCAATTCAGCACTAATCATTTTTTCAATTATTATTTGTTTTATTTGATTAGACTTATACTTACTCACCAAGAGTAATAAATCCAGCTTCAAAAATACCAAAATCATTTTAAAGATAACATAATCGTGCACGCAAAAAATTCAGAATCCTATACAGATATACTTTCTAATTTCTAAATCCCTTTGAACAATGATGTTGACAAAAATTACTTTCCAGATTCCGACCAACACCTTTGCACAGGTCTTCCATATGTTTTTAATTCTTATGTTGCAGGCTGCCGATTTCATCCTTGGGTATATGTTCTTTTTCCGAGCCCTGCATGAACGTAAGATGTTTCATATATTTGGCTGCCCTTTTATGAGACGGTAGGTATAGTTAGATTGTGAACAGTTAATCATCGTAATGTAAAAATTAGATAATTTCGATCTTTAGTCATTATGGCTTTCTAAAACGATCTATTAAATTCATCGAGTAGTAAAGGATCAAAACAACAATAATCGGCCTTTTTATGTTGCATGCCTAGCACAGGCAAAACTCTTTTTCTGCAAACGTGTGCTTCTACAAATTTTTCAATTATATATAGTTTGAGTAGAAGATAGTGGATGTGATTGCTCTCGCTACCAGAACATTAGATCGATCATGAAACAGAAAAACCTTAAACAAATTTTGAACTGTACTCATTAGATAGAAAACAAAAACTAGAAGTCTTAAGCCTTCTTAGAAGACTTCCATTAACAAAAGTACTAGAATTAGCAGACAAAGCCTACAAAAAACAAGTTTCATCTTGTTCTTTGTAGGTATTGTCTGAACAAGACTCAGAAGCAATCCCAGCCTAGTAAAACCATACTGTCCCCGAGAAAAAAAGCATTCGAACTGAAAATTTTGCTGAACCGCAAACTTTTCCACTCTTGAACTTGGTAATTAAATATCTTCTTCAGCATTTCGGAAAGAGTTAAAATGTTAGGAACAGAGCACTCGATCCTCCAGCTGTACAGTTTGAAAGGAAAGTGGAGACGAGATTTACTTTTTCTCTCTACTCCTTGAGTCCTACATTGTCGCTGCTTGAATCAGTTAGAATCGTTAACCTTCGTGCTGTTTTCATGAAGTCGCTGCAAAATAAAGAAAAGACAGATTTGTCAAGACTAGTCCTTTCTACAAAAGGAGTAACAATCTGTTATTTATTGAACACGCACCTAAATGGTTCATCACCAAGTTGCTTGACCGCGCCAGTGATATCTCGGTAAAGAACATGATTAATCATGTCCGAGTTTTCAATGCCAAACATATTTGCCAATTTCCTGCATAACTCTTCGTAAGATCCTAGTAATGAAAGATCCAGAGTGCGACCTACATCTTCTGATTCCATAAAAACCTTACAGTGTCCGATCTCAGTATTTGGCTCGCATTGAAATGCGTCACACGGTGATCGTTCTGTTAAACCACGTTGATTAAGTGCAGAACCTGAAGCATCGGAAATGTTCCCTATTTTATCAGCATTCCCGTCCGAGGAACTATTCCCTGTGCGAACAGTAGAAACAGTATCTCCCGAGCAGCTAAGAGAGATCTGCTGCTCGGTAAGTATAGGTTGACCGAAAAGCACGAGTTGTGGTGCTTTCCCAATATCAGATTTCTTCGTAGAGTGAGCGGAATTTCCCATTGTTAGCAAGCAAGAAATATTCTCCCTGTTGCATGGCTTGCCGATCATTGGACTATTTAGGGATCTCGGGGGCGCTGTTGCAGCCTGATTTTCAAGTGACGGAAAACCAACGGAAAACAAACTGGACTGCAACTTATTGAAGTGGAGATCTGATAGTGATAAACCATATTGAGCATGCCTGGCTCCCTGCATGCCAGCAGGGGTGTTGTCGGGAAGACAACCAAACGGGCTATTAGGCCCTAGAAGGTGGTGGTTACCGGAGAAAGCCGGCATAGGAAGGTGGTGCCCATCGAGAGGAAAATCTGGATGTTGAGGTAATCTTAGTTTCTTTCGTGGAGGCGAGAATGGAGAAAGATGAATCGTAGGCATGTTTGAAACTAATTCCACGAGCCATGGGCTGACACGTTTCACGTTTTGGAGCAGATCAGGTTCGTCCCACGTCACCTGCAGCAATTCATCTCAATTTAAGAGAGGATCATACTAAATTAAGCAAGAATAAATTAATTGTCGGCTCCGTCCCATTGATTTGTAAGTAAGTGGCAATCAATCTGGATAATATTCTGAAATTGAATATCACAATCAATTCCCATGGAAAACAGGAAAAACTTACTAATAATTCAATCCTCTGTTTGCGAAATAAAAGTTACTACCATTTTAAGAACAAAAGCTACCATTTTACCAACTCAGAAAAGGAGACAGCAGAAAGATCATGTGCATTACAGACTTTATACCGTTACCGCTTGTTACAGAACATAAAAAACTCCCTAATATAGAAGAAAAGGAACATGATTCTTTTTTTCTCTAAAACAAATTTTAAGTCAAAGACAAATTCAAATGTGATTTACTCTAGAAAATATGTTGCATCAACAATTATTTATCTTTTCTTTAAACATATTAGGAGCTCCTTTCCTTTTTGGAATACCCGTCTGAATCAATTCCTATAAGAACCTGTGTATAACATAACGAGTGTGACACTAACACTTGCTGTATATTTGTTTTGAAACCAGCTTGGTGTGTTATTAATGAAAAGATATTTAATTTATCAACAAAGAAACGAATCTGTTTGGAAGCTTACATCAGAGATCATATGACAGATCACAATGGGGATACAATAAATAAAGATCGTATTACCTGAAGGAGCCTCCACGGTGAATCGGGCCATCGAATGGGATCGGAAACCTGAACTGAGGATATAGTTCCCATGAACCAACTTATCCGCGACGAATCTTCAGTTTCAAAAGGCATCTTGAACCTCATCCCCGAGTACCAACGGATCTGCAGTGCTGACTTTACTAGCGAGGCCTTCACACAGAACTCCGGAGTGCTGGCACGAGGATAGTAGATCACCTCGAATGGCTGTCCACTGGCTGCAAGATTTGCAGCTTCTATAACTGATTCTGCCTTCACCTTTCCCCTGTTCATCGAGTTCCCGTTATTGCTCCCGTTCCCGTTTCTCATTAATTTATTCTCGTCTTCCCTAAGAAAACTGGAAAACCCTCCGTACGGTACCATACAATTCCCACCAGCCGGATTCCATCCAGATGTCTCGGGTCCACCTCCAATTCCCCTCTTTGCCCGCCGAATGCCAACACAAAGGTCCCCGTTTTCCGCCCTCAAGAACACAATGGAATCACCAGCAACGAGCTTTTTATGGTTCACGAAAGTACTCCATCCCGTCGTTAACAGATGGCGCCTCGGCGTCCCTCTATAAATATGCCTGAATTTCCACGTCTCCCCGTGAACATCCTTAGCTAGGATGGTCTGAACAGGAGGATCCGCAGAGTAATCCAAACGAGGGAATATCGTCTCCGCACAATACCTCGGGACGGAAAAACCTCCACCATTATTCGCATCCGATTGAGTTAACGTCTTAGCAAATGAAGTAGGTTTATCTTGGTTATCCGAACCATTCATCCCAACAACCCCATCCTCATCAAATTCAACCTCATTCCTACTAACAGGAATCAACCTTATTTTAGCATAAACCTCATCAGTCTCAGGATCCGCCATATACTTAATCGCAGACAGTTTACAAGGAATATACGACGGAATCCTAATGGAGCTCCTAAAATCGACATTTCCACTAGCATGCTCTGAGTGTCCTTGAGGAAAGTAAAAAACTTTTGAACCAATTGAAGGCATTTGTACCATACTACCAGCACAAGCATGCCATAGTTGAGAATCTAAACACTTTTCTATTTCTTTCACTTTGTCCTTTGGATCCATAAAAGTAATCATCTTGATGTCAACAAATTTTACTCTTACCAATATGACAATGAATTCAAGAACCAACCAACTCTTTAGCTCATAAATACTTATTTTCCCATTAGGAATGGAAAATGCTGTTATCAAATAAAAGGAAACAAATATTCTTTAGGCATATTAATTGTACCAATTAGCAAAAGAAGGTAAGAAAGTAAATCACAATAAATTCAACTCAAAGAAAGTTTCAAAAAGTCCATACCTTTCTATATCTGTTCAGCAAAGAAATCTTTCTCCAGACACACCAATTATAAGTACAACATAGTACTCTCTCTGCAAAAACATCTCAAAATCAGCAAATTTATCCCACAAAGTTTTTTAAAAAAAAATTAAAAAATAAATGCTTCAAGAGAATTTGTTGAATTACCACAAAATTATAAACAACTTGACAAGATTCAACCCAAAAGTCCTCATTTTCTTCAATTTGACCACTTCAAAACAAGAAATTCACTCCTAATCATCCATTAAACTCAAAATAATTCCTATGTCCACTAACCTTGACTCAATTTGAGTACAAAATCAAGCCAAAAATCCAATCTTTTCTTCTCAAAAAATCAAGAAGCTCAGTAAAATTTGCTTCAAGAAACCAAAAGATTCAACCTTTACACTATTTCTCAAACACCCAAAACAAAATAACACAACCCCACTTCACAATTCATTAGATATAAACAAAGAACAAAGAAACAAACAAGAAAACCCTAAACAAATCATCAAAAAGTGATGGAAAGAGAAAAATGGTTTACAAGTGACTTTCACTAACAAAAAATAAACTCTTTGTCATCTTTTTGTCTCAAAATACACATAAATATATTCATAACACAAAGAGAAAGAAAGCTCTCTGTATGTATATTATATGTGTCCATGTAAAAGTTGTCTGTTTCTCTCTCTCTTAAACTGTTTTTAACTTTCACTATTTACCTTTTCTTTCTTTTTTATTTGCTTTCTTGATAATTGATAAGTATATTTTTATGGGGTTTGGTTGGTTGAATAAATTTTTATTTTTCTGACCTTTTTCTTCGGATCTGAAGAAACTCTGCTGTATCTTCAGAAGCCATCAAAACAACAAAGATCTTAAAGTCACCTATTCATTTTCCTTTTGTTATTTTAAATTATGGTATTATTAGTAAATTAGTAAAATAACAATTTCAGTTGATTGACTATCTGAATTTTCACTTTATTGACGAGAGTTCGAATCCCACGTTATAGTTTCCTCCCCCATTTTTCTTACCCCTGATACCATAGTAATTAAAAAAATATATGTCCCTTTTTTTATTTTACATGTCCCTGAAAATATTAATTAGCAAAAATATTTGATTACTTTATCCTTATTTATATCTAGGTTATAATTTTTCTCCATTAAATATTATATTATTTATATGTCATCTCCATTAATGACAAAACTTTACTAAAAATAAAATGATGAAAATATAATTAATTATGCCATTTTAAAACGACAAATTTCAGACAACTATTTTTAGTAACCTCGGAAGATAAAGGGACAGGGGAGTAGGAAAATAGTATGTTAGGAGGTGTCATTATCTTTATTTGTTAATGGCATTAAAATATTGATTGATTTATTCTGTTGGATTTAATTGATCAATTTGATAAGGGAAGTTTGATTAATTTAATGTGATTATTATGATAGTTGGAAACTTGGAATAGGGGAAGTCAATAGTACTCTAAAAGCAAGGCAAACGCTGTGATTAATTAATTAGGCAACAATAATAAAATACTGGGTTTAGAAATTTTAATTTTGACTGAAGTTAACTAACTATAATTTGACATAATTAACCTCCAGGTTTGGTTTATTAAATTAGCTGTACCTACTAAATAATGCTGATAATTGTTGCCTTGTTGGTGTTGATCTATTTATGTGTGATCCTAAGACCCTTGTGGTTTCCTAAATAAAAATAATTTCAACATAGTATTTTCACACTGCATGAGAAATGGCCACAGAAGAAGAGAATGATGACCGCAAGGCCATGGTCGAGTTCGATCCTGCATAAACCTTCTTGGTTGAGATCGTCACACATGGCCAAAGTGTGGTTTATACATGACGTGGTTTGCGTGCTGCATCGATCGGTTTACTGCTGTGCGCACTCGAAAGAAAGCGCACATGGCCTTCACAACAAAAAAAAACATAGTATTTTCACATAATTAGATATGCATAATTTGTGTAGGAAAGAATGTGGAATAAACACACTTATATAGAAATATCTAACTAAGTGTATTTAAAATTTTAAAAAAACACCTTTACAGTTAACATCCTCTTTTGTAAATAAAAATAAGTACTCTTAAATAAAACAAAATTGTGTTTTAATTAAAATTATTATTTGAAAAGAGATATGTCATTGTTTTTAATTATAAAAAAATCATTTGAGGTCAAACAATAATAACATATTCAGTGTAATCCAAAATAGTTTGAGGTAAAAAATAATTAAACTTTTTATTCGGCAGGAAATTAAACTTTTTTTTTGGGTCTAAAGAAATTAAACTATCTTAATACTAAAAAGAATGTTACAGAGGAAGGTTTGGTAACTTAAAAGAAAAAATAGACATTACATGCGGCCGCGGATCTACTGTGTGCAAAGTTGTTCAGTTGAATAATCGTGTTTTTTTTGCAGTGCTATTTTTCACTTTTGAACAAGCACAACATTTTCATTCCCTTATACAACACTGTAATTTTTTTTTCGAACAACCTCCCTTGTGCACGTAGATCCGCCCCCGATTACATGTGATAAAAAGGGAAAATTGTCTGTAGGGTAAAGTTGGAGGCAGAATTAATTTTTTAGACAAAGGTGGAAGTGGGTACATTTTTTCACGTAATTTTCTTGACCTTAATAATCCCAAACCTTGTATAATAATTCTTGTAATTGTTATATACCAGATTAAAAAAATTATTATTATATACGAAGTATATATTTTGGCGAGCGAAATTGATTAATTAGTGAAATGCTCTAACTTCTATCTATACGATAAGTCAGGACTCAGGAGTTTAAATTATATGAAGAGTAGATGGAAAATCATTATCAATCTCATCGAGAAGAAGGGGTGATATAAAAAAAAATACTCTTTTCGATCAAAAACAACAGTCATTTATAGGATGAGAATATAAACTACTAAGAGTCTATCAATAGCAACAACAAACAATATATCTAATCTAATATCTCAATATGAGGTCTGTGGATGATAGAATGTATGCTAAACTTATCTCTACTTTTGTACTGTAGTAAAATTATTTCCGATAGACAATAGACACAAAAAAATATAATCAAAGCTGGGTAGAAAGACAAATAACAATAGCAAAAAGGTAAGATAAATAAAGCAAATAAAATAACAAATAGTAATGAAGAATAATAAGACACAATGTACTAGATAATATTACTAAAGGCGTCACAACACACTCGACTACCTTAACCTTCTATCATAATTCTCAACCTCCAAACCTTCCTATCTAGGGTTATTTTCTCAGTAAGTTGGATGTGAGTCATGTCTTGCTGAATCACCTCTCCCACTTCTTTTTTTGCCTACCTCTATCTCTCTTAACCCCACTATAACCAACCTCTCACACCTTATCACTGGTGCATCCACGCACCTCCTCTTCACATGCCCAAACCTTCTTAGTCTCGCTTCTCATCTTATCTTCCACGGAGGTCACTCTCATGTTACCATGTATAGCTTCGTTCCTAATCATATCTTTTCTTGTATACCCACTCATCCATCTAAACATCCTCATCTCTGCAATCTCCATCTTTTGAACATGTCCATTCTAACTGGTCAACACTCTGGCCTATACAAAAATGTAGGTCTAACCACCGCTCTGTAGAATTTACTCTTCAATGCAACCTTCGTGCTACTTCCTATCACACAGAACCCCAGAAATAAGTCTCAATTTCACCCACTCCGCTCTAATGCGGTGCACGACATTCTCATCAATCACTACAAGAAAAACATAAAATTGTGACAAAATATTTATGACAGACAAGTTCGTCACAAAATTGAGATGAATTTGTGAAGGAAAGGATGATCTGTTACAATTTCGGCACAAATGTAAAATAAAAAAATAATCTATCACAATTTCATCACAAATTTCAAATTTGTGACTAAAATAATGATTTGTCACAAATCCATCACAAGTTTACGAAAGTGAAGACCCCTCACAAATCCGTCACAAATTTGTGACGAACAAAATAATCCGTCACAAATTTTATGAAGACAGTTTTTTTATTTCAAAAATAAAATTTATAACGTCCTGTCCGTCACAAAATTGTGACGGATGAGTTATTCCTCTCAAATTTGTGACAGAAATAAAAATTTAGTCACAAATTATTTAACAATATAAATTTTAATTAGATCTAATTGATGACAAAAAGTTCAGTCACAAAATTAGTGACGGACTAATTCCGTCACAAAATTTAGCAAAATAAATCCCCCCACATCGGAAGACAAGCACATATGAAGGCAATGTGGTGTATAAATGAGTAAAATTGGTAGCCTTTAGAAATATGATTTTCAATTAAGTTATTATTAATTTAATCACCATTTAATAATAAATAACAACTAAATAATTAAATATAAATTTACTTTGTTTTTTAAAACTAATAATTTTTTTATTAATTACCAGTGCAACATTACATATTTAGCTCAGCCAACACAGCTTAAGGTCTCAAAAAAATTCTATAACTCATACATGATCAGCTAAAAAGAAAACTTCTGCACTAAATCTTGTACATCAGCAGGGGTACGAACAATGCACACAAATGCCATTTCCTTGCCAATCTTTCCACTGCTTCACTCTCCTGTTCAAATAATATTTGGTTTCTCTCTATCCACAAGGTGTAAAGCACCTCAACAACAATCATCTTGTACACTTGGGCTTGCTGAGATCTGCCTTTGCCTTTTGCAATACACCACTGCATAAATTCCTTCCAGTTTGCAGCAGTGATTATTCCTCCATTGCTTCATTTCAAGACTCTTTCCCACAGGGCCCTTGCTACAGGGCAAAAAACAAATAAATGCTCATGATTCTCAGAAACTTGATTGCAAAGGACACACATTTGTGTAGCCTCAAGGCCCCATTTTATCAACCTGTCTGCAGTTAACAGTCTCTTGTGCATACAAAGCCATAAGGTGAAACAAGTTTTTGGCCTTGCCTGGTTATCAAACATTAGACACTTCCATGTTATTCTTGGAAATTTTTCTAGCAACTGGAGATCTTATCAGACTGTGTCTAGGCTATGGATTTACAGTTAGCTGGAACATGATATCTCTAGCTGCCACAATTATTTTGTCATCCAACTAGCAGTTTGAGGTATTGGACACACCCTTAATTACTGGCATTTAATATAGTATGTATGGATTCACTTGACCCATAATTATCTGCTTTATTATGCAGGTCCCAACACATTTTGCCACAACAGCTTGATTCCATTTCTTCAAGTGAATCAAGTCCAAGCCACGTGCAGACTTTGGGCTACATATGTACTCCCAAGCCACTAGAGTTTTTTAGTAATTACATATTTCTCTGACCAGATAAAGCTCCCGCAATAGCTATTTATCAGCTTAAAAACCTTTGAAGGAATAAGAAAGAGTTGGGATCAATAGGCTTGAACCCAAAAGAGCACAGATTGAATCAACTGCACCCTACCAGCATAGGACAGTTTTCTTGTTGTCCATGTTGATATTTTGGCAGTGATCGGGGGAAACCATTGCAATATGGACATCTTCTTAGTGAATAAGGGCACACTAAGATATTTGAAGGGCATAACACCCAAAGAATATCCTAATTGTTGGAGAATCTGGTCCATATCTTGGGAAATACCCCCAAAATATATTGAACTCTTACCAAGATTGGCTTGAAGTCCAGAGGCATTTGAGAATGTCATGAAACAGTGTTGCATTGATATAACTAAGTTCAAATTACCCTTCGAGAAAAGCAGTAGATCATCAACAAAACACAAGTGTGTGATGTCAAGTTTGGCACATTGAGGGTGAAACTTGAAAGCTTTGTTACTTTTGAGATTGTTCAGGCCTCTGCTCAAGAATTCCATAGGTATAGCAAAGAGAAATGGTGACATGAGGTCACCTTGTCTAAGGCCCTTGCCTGCTGAAAAAGCTGGAGTATGTTCACCATTGACAATAATAACTCACAGTTTTAACACAAGCAAGAATCCAAGTAGTAAACATATGAGGATTGAGGAAAGCCCAGCTCTATCATATAAATAAACTCATTCCACTAAGTCATTAGCTTTTTGTAGATCAAATTTGATCATACATCTAGCTGATATTTTCTTCCTGCTATATTATTCTACTAACCCATGGGCCAAGATAATGTTGTCAGAAATATTCCTGCATGGTATAAATCCAGCTTGGGCTTCACAAATCACAGTACCAATGACATCATGAAGCCTATTTGCTAGAATTTTTGCAATGATCTTATACATGAGAACAACAGACAATTGGCGTAAACTCCCTAACTGTGTGTAGGACACTGGGTTTTGGATAAGGCTGGCCAGTGGGCCGGGCCGACCCGACCCCGTCCCGGTCCCGACCCGACCCCGACACCGACCCCGACACGACACCGCTGTTATTTAAAAAAAAAAAAAAAAACGGGACCGGGGCTCGAACCGGGGCGGGACAGGGTATGGTCCCGCCTGGCCCGACCCCGCCAGGACCCGATCCCGCCCCGACCCCGTCCCGACCCCGCCCCGACCCCGCCCCAGTCCCGCCCCAGTTCGACCCTTTGCAGAAAATAGCCGTTGTCCAACGGCCATTTTACATTTTGGCCGTTGGACAACGTCCATTTTCGGCCTCCCCCCTACCCCCCTTTAACCCAATTTTTCAACTATAAATACCTCATTACTCTTCTTATTATTTTCACAAATCTTTCTACACTCTAATCTCTCAATCAATCTCTAATTCTATACAACATTGTCTACATATTCAATCTATTTATTAATTTGAGAATTGGGAGTGAAGTTGGCAACTACGAGGATTATCTATCGAGCAAAGTTTCAATTTTCAACCTTCGATTACACGTCGACTCTACGTCGCGCTTGGTACATTCGTTCTCATTAAATTATTATTTTGTCTTTATTTCATTTAGCACATTTAATTTCATTATCTTTAACTATTTATTAGCATAATTAAAATGAAAGGACTAAGGCGTGTTGGTAAAGTGGGTAAGTGGAGCTTCTTCTAGGGTGGTAACAAGGACAAGGTACTTCTTCAGTATTCTGCTCCAACTATTCCTAGACAAGATGATTTTATAGATCCGAAATGTTTCTGAAATACCATATGATCTAGACACAAATGATTATCACGAGAATGAAGAAGATTTTAATTTAGATGACACTCTAGTTGATGATACACCTACTAATGAAGATGACGATACACCCACTAGTGAAATGCCTCCTATCCCCTACTATGAGACGAGGTCCCAGAAACGACCATTAAAATCGGTTGTATGGAAATATTTTGTGAGGGACGTAGCTAATCAAGTAAATTGTATGTAAAACTTGTAAAAATGTTTATTCTTTTAAAATCGGACAAGGTCATGGTGGGACGGGGGTTTAGGAAGACACTGTTGCAAAAACACAAAGTCTTGCATGCCCAATACATGATTGAAAAATCGGTGAGCAAGCGTCCTCTCAATCGGGACAAGGTTCACATACTATCGTCCCGAGAAAGTCTGTGGTCAAATTAACCCTATGACGGGGAGTCAGAGCCTCTAAATACGATAAACATAAAGATAGGAAGCACTAGCAAAATTAGTTCTTTGTGGAGGGTTTGCCTTTTTCATTTCCCGAATCTCCGGTTTTATTCATTATATTAGAGATATGTATAATCCGCTTATAAAGGTTTTCCTAGATCAATTGTTAAAAGAGATGTATTTAAATTTGCACATGAATATCAACGATTTACGTTATGCATTATATCATTTAAATTGCAAAGTCGCCTAACTTCGATATAGCCGTAGTAATCTGGCCATGATTATTTAATCGTAACATGTCATCGATAGACTATAAACGGTCTATGCAAAACGTATTTTAGCATATAGATATATAGATAGTAGTACATAATGGTGAGTTTATTTGAAAAATATTTATTCACTCCGACATTACTTAATAACCGATAAAGTTATGAGTATTACATTAGATAATGCATCTTCTAACAATTCAAATTTATTAGTATTTTAAGAGATGTTTTAACTCCTTCTTTTCCAAAACATTTTCATATAAAATGTGCGTGCCATATTTATAACTTAGTTGTAAAGGATGGTCTTTCACTTTTTCAAGATATTCTTGAAAAAATACAATTTGCTATACACTTTATTTTTAAAAGTAATAGAATCCAACTAAAAAAGATTATAAAAAATTTGTCACGATTATGGACTATCTTATAGAAAAATTCAGAAGAAGTACCAACTAGGTGGAATTCTTTATATGACCAACTAGTTGTTGCTTATGAGTATAGAAAACCTATTACTTTATTTTTAACGCATAATCAAAATCCAAATGATATGATTGTGGATAATGATTGGGACAAAATTAGAGAACTTATTGTATTTTTAGAAAATTTTCAACGAGCAACAAAAGAATTTTCTACTTTATATTATCCTACTATTTCAACTATGTTGTTTTATATAGCTATAATATTTTTACTTCTTAAAGAATATATGGAAAATCCTGCTTATACTGCAGCTATTAAAAAAATGTTTATGAAATTAAAGAAATATTTTATTCCTATTCCCCCTATTTATATTATTGGTGCTGTTTTAAACCCGACTATTAAAGTAGATGGTTGTAAAAATCTTATTACAAATATTTATACATGTATGGACGAACTACCACCTCCAACTCCCAAAAATTTAAATGTTGAGCCACCTATTGAACTAACGCTAGAAGAAGTGTTGAATAGCGTAAGATGAATGCAAAAAGTATATCGGATTACCAAAGAAGAAAGTGCTAGTAACCAACCGACTTTTTGTACCATCTTCTTCTTCAACACAACCTAAAAAAAGACAAGCACTTTCTTCTTCTGTGGCTAGGCCTAGTATTAATTCTATTGAAAGCCTCAGAAATAGAATATGCGGTGGTAGCACTTCTAACCAAATTAGCGAGTTCGATGTTTTTATTTTGCAGGTACTTTACCTTACCAAGCAAAGAATCAATGAAGGAAAGGAAGACTTGTTGAAATATTGGAGCGAATGAGAAGACATTTCGACACTTTCAATGATGGCGAGATATTTTGAACATTCAGCGTCATCGCTTCGAAGCGCTTTTTCGCAGTGATTTCAAATAGAGAGCAGACACTCATTAGCCGAGACTTGGAGATGGCGGACTATTCGAGATTGGATACGAGCGGAGGCGAAGGTGCGATCAACTGAGATTAACGAAGAAGATGGCGACAACTACAACGACATTTTATCCAAGGCATGAGTAGCGGCGTGGAACAATTTGATCAAGATATACCAATTCCAACCAAGAGCCACAAGAAATTATAAAGAAATTAGAAAAAGTATTTTCAAATTGGTAATTTATTTCATTGCAATTTTTAAATTTTTCTATGTCTTTCACTCTTTGCAATTTTTTCAACAACAATACTGACAATCTACAATTTAATTTTGAATCTTGTATATTTGATATTTGATATTTCAATGAAATTAATAATATAAAAGGCACAAAAACAACCTTGGGATGTTTTTTACACTATTCTTGTCTTTGTTTAATTTAATTATTTAGTTTATAACTTTATACTTTATAGTTTATAGTTTATACTTTATAGTTTATACTTTATAAATATATTATATATATGAGTATAATACTATAATTATAAATTATAATACTATAAGTCTATAAATTATACTTTGTTAGTAATTTAGTATTTTTAATTTAGTGAAAAAATTAAAACAAAAAACACACACAAAACTCCGCCAACCCGCCCCGCCCCGACTCAGGCCCCGACCCACGGGCCGGGATCGGACGGGACACGGTCTGGTCCCGCCAGACCCGACCCCTCCAGGCCCCAGCTCGACCCCGCCCATTTTCCCCGCCCCGACCCCGTCCCGCTCCCGCCAAACCCGACCCCGGTGGGCCCGTCCCGGCCCACTGGCCAGCCCTAGTTTTGGAGACCAAAGATACAATAGTGCAATCGAGAGGAGCCTATGGAGTGTTATTAGCAAAGAATTCCTGAACTGCAGCTATGATATCATACTTAACAATAAGCCAAGACTTTTTAAAGAAAAAGGCATTGAAACCATCCATACCCGGGGCCTTATCATCCCCTATAGACTATAGAGCATTGAAAATGTCTGTCTCTGTCACTTCAGCACATAGATCAAGCCTTTATTGGTGATTAAGCACATAGTAGCTTTTATGTAATTAATTTTAATTGTCATTTAAAGAATAGCGGAGCAAGAAATATATATATCCGAATTCACTTTGAAATTTAAATGTGTTCAACTTCCTACTCTGCTGCCGCAATTTCTTTTAGAGACCAGGGGCTAAACTAGTTTATAAGTACGTGTTCACTCGAACCTAGTATAACTTTTATCCTGACCCGTAGTAAGAAATTGATTAAATATCTAAAAATATTTGACAATGAGACTTAGTTATTACTATTATATATTAAGGTTTACATTTGCCTTACGAAGGTGTTTACATTTCGAGTTAATTTCGCAGAACTGCTTCGAAGAATCGATTAGGTGTTTGACCTATAATTATAGTCACGAGTAAACAAATAGCTTTCGTTTGGTCAACATTTATGCAAATTTACTAGAATATTTTTTTAATAGATTTAAAACTATTTAAAATATTCTTTTCTATCATATGTTTCTAAAAATTAGTATATCTTTACAATTTAATAAATATTTTTTAAAATTATTTAATTGCAACATTTAATCAAAAAATAATATTATATTGTACATAAGAAATGTAACGACAATATGATAGTCAATGACTTAAATATGTCCAAACTTACCCTCGTTCTACCCACACCCCATCCTTAAATTTCTGTCATATATTTTTTACTTTTATAAAAAATATGAATTTTTTTCTTCCTCCCTTACCCGGGCCTACCCCCCAACCCCACCCCCCATTGCCCTACTCCATCCTCAAATTTTTATTTCATATTTTTTGTTACTTTTATAACAAAATGATTGAAAATATGAAATTTTTTCTTACCCGCCCTACCCCTATCCCCACCCCACCCCCATTTCCCTACCACATCCTCAAATTTCTGTTTCATATTTTTTGTTACTTTTATTTTTTTTTAAAAATGAATTTTTTTCTTACCCCCACCGCCCTACCCCTACCCCACCCCACCCCATTTCCCTACCCATCCTCAAATTTCTATTTCATATTTTTTGTTACTTTTATAAAAATAATTATTAAAAATATAATTTTTTTCTTACCTCGCCTACCCCTACCCCCACCCCACCCAACCCCATTGCCCTACCCATCCTCAAATTTCTATTTCATATTTTTACTTTTATAAAAATATGAATTTTTTTCTACCCTCCCACCCACCCCATCCCCGCCCTACCCCTTACCACCACCCTACCTCTATTCCCAAATTTCTATTTTATATGAGAATATTATATGAGATTAAAAGGAGTTTTGTGAAAAGAAAATGATAAATGTGTCCAAAAAAAAAAATCAATGAATGAGCAAAAATGACTTTTCTAGAAGCACTAAATTGGTATTTCTGCTTCTCTTTCCATCTAGAAACAATTTTTGGCTTCTGAAAAAAGTGTTTCTACTTCTAGAAAGAGGGTGTTTGGAACACTTCCAGAAGCTTGACCAAACACCACCTAATTTGGTGTTATTATAAAAATTCATATATTTCAAATCCTGAATTGACCTATGTTAGAGACTAAGGGAGTATTCTTTCAAGGAGGCCAATATTATTTCAAAATTTCTTCAAATTCAAAATAATTTAAAGTCGGTCTCTAAAGTGGATAAAAATTTTGGATGAAAAATCCAAAATATTTACCGGGTATATGTAGAGAAAATTCCAACAAAATTACATCCAATAAATAATGACAAACTAACTGAACGAATTTTAACAAAAAAAATTCCGTTGCATGACTTCCTTAATCGAGCGACTCTCTCTCTTGACGATAAAAGTGATGATTGTCTGAAATAAGCATGACTTTCTTAATCGAGCGACTCTCTCTCTTGATGATAAAAGTGATGATTGTCTGAAATAAGCGGTGATTTTTCTCGGTCCTAATCCTATTATTACCTTTTCTATATCAACTTTATGCTACTTTACGTACAATGGACTAACCAATGGCGTGAATTTCAAAATTGTAAAAAAAGAGTAGTTAGGTTTGTCAACCAATTGTACTTATATAGGAGTACTACTTATACAATAACATTTATACCAAGTGAGATATAACATTAAACAGTGGTTCAAAATTAAGATTGTCCTAATGTAAATACATCCTTTACTCCTTTTCAAAACAATGAGGTGGATATAAAAAAACAATCCAAAGTCGATATCCAATATCGGATGAAAAACCTTTAAAAAATAGTATTGGAATGTATAGTTTGCCCTATAGAACTGCTTCTAAAGTTGGAAGTTGCAAAAATGTGACAAACATAACCGTACACATTTGTTTTCGACTTTTCGACCAGAATTATGCAATACATGTGTGAAGAAAATTTAAAATGTATGTATAAGAATAGTTTAATTAAGTTATCATTTAATCAAGAATAAATGGTAACTAAGTTGTAACAGGTTACATCAAGGCAGAACTATGGTCGCTAGAAAATTACACTTATATAAAAGGTCATTTTTTTGTTATGTATACAATACATGCATGGTAAATCAAATCCTTTCGGCTTCTTTGTGCACTTACTTTCCTTAATGGAACTTCTGATTTCGCCATAAATTGCATTACGATGATATTATAAAAATTTATTGCACTGTGAGCTTATATATAACTTTAATCTTATATAAAATATAATTTTATTCATTTTGAACTCACCTGTCATGACCCGAACTGACGGGTTCGTGACTGGTGCCCTACCTGGGCACTCTTATACCCACACATCACATATAACCAACGAAAGCTTAAGAAAACTTATAATCTCATACCAAATGGATCCTGTCCCCTGAACTGTAATAACAAACTCTTAATATAAAACATGCAAGCCGACAAAGCCGCCACTGTACATAGGAATATCCAAACGAACTACAGCTGTACATGTTCAATCCACACATGACTACAGACCTCTAAGAGTAAGACAATAACTATGACGGGACAAGGCCCCGCCGTACCCCTGAATGTACATAAGACTGTAATAGCAAAACTGAACCAAAATGACAAGCTCCGGAACAGTGGAGCTATCTCAAAAAGCTGGGCAAGGAGCCTAAGCTCGAGGATCACCAAACTGAGTACCTATACTTGCGGGCATGAACGCAGCCCCCCGGAGAGGGGGTCAGTACAACAATGTACTAAGTATGTAAACATAAAGTACATAAATTAAAATCATAACTGGCCAAAGAATGACAGGGACAAGTATAATAATCAAAATACCAGATCCAACCGTGCCATATAAAATAAAGTCAACTGTACCTTTGTATCACTGTATCACTGTACCATTGTACCACCGTACAATTGTACCATTGTATCACCGCATATCACCGCACTGTACTCATCCACATCGTATCATCATCTTTGTATCACTGCATTCATCATTCACCTTTGTATCATTGTACACCGTATCACTGCCTTTCCAAAATAATTGTACCATTGTACCTTATAAAAATGAGAAACAACTGTGCCTTTTAAAAACAATAAGAGTCATATCAAGATCATGCATGTCTGCCCCTATAATCAAAATATATACATCTATACTCGCATGGGTATCTCGTATCCGCACCACGGAGATCGGTCTATGGAATCATAATACATATATATACATGCATGAGTATGCTGTACTCGCATCACGGAGGTCGGTCCATGAAATAATAATACATAAATACACGCATGAGTATCCTGTACATGCATCACGGAGGTCAGTCCATGGAATAATAATACATATATACACGCATGAGTATCCTGTACTCGCATCACGGATCTTGTCCATGAAATCATATAATCGCATGAGTATCTATACTCGCATCACAGATCTTGTCCATGAAATCATATAACATAAATACACGCATGAGTATCCTGTACTCGCATCACGGAGGTCGATTTATGGAATAATAATACATAAATACACGCATGAGTATCCTATACTCGCATAACAGATCTTGTCAATGGAATCATATAATATAAATACACGCATCCTGTACTCGCATCACGGAGGTCGGTCCATGAAATAATAATACATAAATACATGCATGAGTATCCTGTACTCGCATCACGGATCTTGTCCATGGAATCATATAATATAAATACACGCATGAGTATCCTGTACTCGCATCACGGATCTTGTCCATGGAATCATATAATATAAATAAACGCATGAGTATCCTGTACTCGCATCACGGAGGTCGGTCCATGGAATAATAATACATAAATACACGCATGAGTATCCTGTACTCGCATCACGGATCTTGTTCATGAAATCATATAATATAAATACACGCATGAGTATCCTGTACTCGCATCACGGAGGTCGATTCATGGAATAATAATACATAAATACACGCATGAGTATCCTGTACTCACATCACAGATCTTGTCCATAAAATAATATAATATAAATACATGCATGAGTATCCTGTACTCGCATCACAGATCTTGTCCATGGAATCATATAATATAAATACACACATGAGTATCCTGTACTCGCATCACGAAGGTCGGTCCATGGAATAATAATACATAAATACACGCATGAGTATCCTGTACTCGCAACACGGCTGGTTTCGCCAGCCTAATTACCATGACCCCCAGGGAGTCGCACTTCCTCCGAGTACGATGCCACCCTGTAACAAGATCTATATTAATTACCTCTCATATCTAGGTTGGGATTTCAATCGCTCGATAGCCCATCGGGCTTCGGTGCTCAACCATGACTGCTACTATCTCGGACACTAAGCAAGAACTCGCTATGTCCCTTTTTCCGGTCATCTTACCCATACATACTTCGAGGTCACGACACGACTTAGTCGGCCCCAAACAATTAGGGCGATAAGCGCTGCGTGCCTCCTAAAACCTGGCGACTAGTCTGCAAAGACCGGTACACGCAATCTATCCTCATCTCACAAAGACTTATCCGGTGCTACTCAACTGTGTTCTTCTCTCTGAGAGTCGTATCTCGATATCAGTATCACAATCGGATCCTCATATCGCCGCCTCTTTACTTCCTCAACGATGGAAGACTGGCGGCAACCTCTCGGATCGAACTTCATTAACCTTGAAACCAATAATCGAACCCCAGGCTCGATGGCGAAGAATCTTACGGACTACATCCTGCCATTTGGCTGCCTATCCGCGGACTACCCTTAGTCCATCACAAAGAGTATATGTAATCTTGGCTTTCCCGGATGGTATAGGATATCAATATCACAATCCTCGAGTAACTCTAACCACCATCGGTGTCGCAAATTCTCTTGCCTCGATCGCAGATATACCGGAGGCTTTTGTGGTCTGCACAAGTATCCATATGAAGTCTGTATATACGTCATGCCCCCAAATCTTCAAGGCATGATTTAACTGCCGCCAACTCTAAATCGTGAGTGGCGCATTTCCTTTCGCTTCCCTAACTACCGGGAAAACATAGGTTCTAACCTTATCGGGTTGCGTCAGCACACAACCTAACCCAACACCCAACGTGTTATCATCAAAACCTAACCCTCTAGTCTTTCAGGAGGAGTTAGAACTGTAGTCGTGGTCAACTTGTCTTCCAATAACTGAAAGTCTTTCTCATTCCTGCGAAATATTCGGGTATCCTTAATCTCACTTATGGTTCCTGTTTCCCTTTTTGTTGCAACCAAACTTGGTCACTAAACTTAGACTTAATTCCTTTGCTTGCCTCATGGCTAAGACTTCATCACAATCACAATTTAGGGAGGTTTCCTTGATCTCGTCAAGTAGTAACCCGGTTTTCCTTTCCCAGTTTGTAGAGCCTATAACTAGGTGTTACCACATTTTCTCGAAATGTTCTTACCTCCCATTATTTACTAATGGTATTTACACTAGTTTGGGGTAAACATATCTCGTGCAACCTATTTTTAACCATAGTCGTATTCTCTTTTATTATTCTGGTCATATCCTGCGTCTAACAACATGGGTACATGCAACCCCATAATACGCAAACTGTCCTTTTTCGTGGGGAAGAGAACTTATCTCCCTATCTTGAACTTTCCTTGGAGTCACAACCCTACTCATTGGGTCCTCTTGCGGTCCAGTAATTAGCTAATCATCACGCCCCGCCTTTAAGTTCGTGTAGATTTTTCCAACCTACCAAAGATGCCCTCAGCTTTCCGCCGGCAGCACTCGTACTTATTTTTATTCTTGCCTTGTACATTTTCCTGAAATTATCCGGAAGGTCGTGGCCCTGACCGCCACACCAAACCAACTCCAAGTACCTCCAAGGGCACTTAAAATAACTTCCTCCAAATTCAATTATTACATACTTCCTGCGTCAATTTACCCCAGTAAACAAGTCACGCGGACTTAAAAAGAAAACAATGTCAAAGAAGGAAGGATAATTCATCGTTACCACCACTTCTCTTCCTTTCCACTCGATGGCAAACTGCATCGGAACCGTACCGAATCAATCTCTTATGTAGTCCACGTTGGCATAACAAGAGGCCAACTAGCGAACTCATAATGACCTCGATATGTCGTCATAACTCTGCTTTGGGTCCAACGACTTTATCGTTATCACGATTATTATCTAACCGATCGGCTACCACCCAACACTCACGGTGTAGTCACTCGAAAGGTCCTCGTGGATTCAGGTTCTATTTCCTTATTCTTGGTTGCTCTCTTTCTTACTGGTCGTACTCTTCCCGTACTCCCAAACTTATTCTAGCGTACGTACATAGCCTTCATACTGTTTCGGGCCTCAAATCTCTGGAGTTACTAAATTAAACAATACAAGGCCCATTCGGCTCACAACTGGTTCGTGGAACACGTCCACGAACCCGTAAAATGACTAACTAAACTTGGGCCTTGCACTCGTGACCTGTCACATAGCGGGACTACTACTACTAATCGATCCCATTTCCTTTCAAGTTATGGGCGACCTAAATAGATCCCAACCGACTCGGCGTCGATTTAACTCTTTTCCTAGGTCCTTAACTTTTACTACGAGAAGGCCTTATATACCTAAGGTCTCGGTGGTTATCAACATTTTTAGGCTCGCATTTCCATGCTCCAAGCCTATCTTATCAGCCCGTGCAATCGGCAAGAACTTCGTAATATCATAATCGTGTTGTCTTGACCACAACAACCATACTTTCTTCGTCCGGATCTCGCGTACAATTCCCTTAGCATACCACGTAGCTTAAGTTGCTAACATAGTCTTCCACTTAGTCTCTTAATTAACTTCTTAAGGGTCCATTACCTTTTCCGATAACTCATCATTTCCTAATTATCTCAAATTAGCACGTAAAACCTTGATGAGAATTCATTAAAGCTGTTCATACCTTCCGGTATTTATTTAGTCCCTTCCAAATCTCGTAATCTAAATCATTCTAAGCAACACGCGTCGACCTCATACATAAATTCGCATAGTTGTGTGTCACAATACCAACTACAACCATTACCAACCTGGATAAGCAATCCACGTAATCCTTCCTAGGTCATCGCCGCTTTCTCGTGGCTGACAATCATAACTTGTTAGGAGAGACGACCCTAACCATACAAAATTTCATCGCACGATCTTAGAGTGAGAAGAATGGAAACCAATCCTAAATGTCCTGCGGCCTCCGATTATAGATGTGGTGCACAACACCGATAATCAAGACTCTACTAGACACGCGATGCGTAGACACTTTCCGAGGACTAACTGCTCTGATACCACTTTGTCACAACCCGACCCCGGGCCCGCGACTGGTGCCCTACCTGGGCACCCCTGTCAGGTATACATCAGAGAATAGCAGCGGAACATACACAACATACAAAAAAACTTAGACAGTAACCAACAACAGGCTGATAAGGCCACCTTCCGTAAAATATACTCAATCCGAGAAATGAAAGACATTTTTCTTTTCTTTACACCCAATCCACAATGTGACTACTGCACCTCTAAGAATAACAACTCAAGGCGGGGCCCCGCCATACCCGAATGTACAACAACCGACAATACTGTGGATAAGCCTCGAAATGAAGGAGCTTCATCACCGGTGAACGGTGATCCAGAGCGAGGATCAAGAACTGCACTTTACTGCGGCGTGAACGCGCGGCCGAAGGAGTCGATCTGACATGTACCAAATATGTGGCCGAAATGCTTGTAATGAAATCATAATTCTAAAATAAAGCGGAGACATGTATGATTACTCAATTAACGATAATCGTGTCTTACTATGATGAGAGTAAATAGGAGTATACTTACAATATAAAGTAGGAGGATCACGATCAGCAGGACCACCCGCCCGCGATGTCATTAAGCAATCCTATTCCCGGACTATTTCACGCGTAGATCGCGTGGACCCGCATGAGGTATTCCTCGCATAGGTTGTACCCGCCCACATGGGACTATTTCACCCGCATAAGCCCATAAGGACTCGCATGAGGTATTCCTCGCATCATGGGTAGCAAATCCACGGAAACAGGTGGTATAACGTCTTGGGGGTTTACCCCTCATTTATACTCTTACCCTGAAGTAGGTGGTATAACGTCTTGGGGGTTTACCCCTCATTTATACTCTTACCCTAGCTCAACCGGCCATCATACATAACATAAGCCTACCCGGTTATCATACAATAAATAAGCAAGTTAAGAAATCCCCCTAACTTCTTATTAGCCTTATTCATATACATTCTCATTTTAGTTTACTTAAGGCACTAACATGTCATTATAAAATCCGGGAATTTAACCCAAAGTACTACGTATTTCTATTCTTTTAAAAATGACTCTTTTTCATATATAACTTCCAAGATACTAATAACCGTAGTATCAAGTCATAACTACTTTTCAAGACAAGTCACGATACCTTTTAGAAATACATTTAGGCTTCTAAATCAAGTGACTTCTTTCCTTTAAAACCTTAGGCAATTGATGCCTTAAATCAAATTGCCTTTCAATAAATCAAGCCATTTATCTTTCCATAAAGCCAATATAACCAACTCCCCATAAAGTCGTTATATTCACTTTATGCATTAGTCAAGTACAATTTCCTATCCAAGGGACTTATACGTTTAAAACGAAACAAGTATCGCATACTTTAAAACTCTTCAAGTCCCTTAACATACTTAAATTACTTAGAGTAAACCACTCTTTAAACTTTCCATAAAAACAAGTATCAAAATACTTTCAACATACTTAAAGTCTCTTAACTTTGAAAACCAAGATATCCTTAACATTTAAACAAGTGAGTTAATTCCCTAACTCAATCAACTTGGACATTCCTAAAATAAGCCAAGGATGTCAAATGGACTAGATTGTCAAAATCTTGTACGTCTACCGTACTATATACATGAAACTAGTCATGCTCAAAAGATAGAAAAAGTTCCACATACCTCTTCGGGTCAAACCACTTGTCAAGTACAAATTCCGCGTAGTATGTCAACCTATAATATTCACAATACGTCCATTAAGGCCTTACTTCAAACGTAGAATATTATAAGTGTTAAGTCTCTAAATTCTACGGAAAATCGGACAAGACCTCCTTTGTTTTACTAACTTTGCCACCTTTTCCAAGGTCGAAATACAATAATCAAACGGCCCAATTGACTCACAACAATATGAAGGTAATCCATGCCAATGAATAACCAAATTTCAATTGGCTCACGATAATATAGAAGGTAATCCAATGCAAATGAATAACCAAATTTCCAATTGGCTCACAATAATATGAAGGTAATCGATGCAAATGAATAACCAAACAAAGATTGGCTCACGATAATATAACAATACCAATTCTTATTCAATTTCCATTTCAATCCAAATGGTTTAGTATAACATGATATCAAGCCGCAATCGACATAACTACTACAATTCTCAAGTAGGTAAACGTGCGACGATTCTAAATTAACGACCAAAATTGCATTTCAATTTCAAAAGGCTAATCATGTCATTTTCGGTTCTAGGCTTCTACAATCCATATCACTTATCAAACTTCATAACACAAATCACATGATCACTTCTAACTTATAATAACGTGGAATCTTCAATTACAAAAGTAAAACGAAGATTATACCTCAATTAGCCCAATTATGATCCAAGATCACAAGTCGCTCCTTAGCAACTTTAGCTAATCCTTTCGACGTTCCAATCCACTCCAAGCAACCCGAAGCTTAAGAATAACTCATCTTCAAGTTCCAACTTCAAAGTTGAATAACCTTTAGGTTTTCGCCTTGCGACTAATACTAAAACGCCTCTTTTCCAAATCTTTCTTTTGAGAAAACCTTACAATACTCTTAGGAACCTTGGTTTAAAGTGGGAATTATTGACAAGAATTGGAAATTTTCCTCTTGGAAACTTGTCAAAACCGTGAGCTTCCATAGTGAGCAAGACAAGATTTCAATTTTTTTTTTCTAAGTGTAGAGAATGACAAAGTCTTGCTACTAGCAAGCTTATATAACAAAATGGAAGGTCTAGATTAGTACATATGGATGGCTCGGATGTGTTTCACATGGATCTTGCCCAAGTGGCCCTTGGACTTTTAGTCAACAATGTCAAGCTAAGTCATTTGCAAGACTTGTCTTCCTAACAATGGTCAAATGACCCTTTTGTCCTTGATAAATTTCGTCCAAGACAACATAAGGGGGGTGACACGTGTCGCCCTCCCATTCGTCACAATATTTCGTTTTCCGACAAATCCAAAATTCCGATAAATTTTACTCGTCTCAAACCTTAACATTTGAGTTCTTACGTACGTTCTTAAAAACATATCCTGGAATTTCCGGGGTGTAACAGTAACCATCTTGCTTTCATGTTACACTTCCAAAAATTTCATCAACTAGCTTAGGGTTTCAAGACACTTTTTGGCCTAATCGTGGTTTAAAGTTCTTGGAGAGTTAACTTGACTTAGAACTTAGGTAGAGGACTTAATCATGGAAAATAAGTTAACTTTGTTCTTCACTTGGCCATGGATTTCGAAAATGTGAAGGAGAAGGAAGGGAGAAGAGAGGTTTGAAGGGTGAAGATATTATGAGCCTAAGTCTTGCAAGACTTGTATATATCAAGTGTATGTAGCACAAGTGAAAGGGGACCCAAGTAGACCCACTTGTCCACTTGTCTTTCCCTCCACAAAATATCTTCCACACTTAATCAAAATCTTGAAAATTTTCGATGGACCCCCCCCCCCCCCACAAAATTGTAAAATTTTCGATGGGCCCCACATTTTTAAAGCCAAGATTTAATAATACAATCATATGTCCATAACTCCATTTGGAAAGAATTCAACCACTAATATTAATTCTCGTCGTCACATTTGTTGTATCCAAAATTATTCCATATAGAAAATGTAAATATACTTTCCTTCCAACTTTCAAATCTTATTTCCTTACTTACGTTCTCAAATAAAATCTTTGAAATTACGGGGTGTAACATTCTTCTCCCCTTAGAAACATTCGTCCTCAAATGTTCATAATAGGTCTCAACTATAAACATTTCGGCATAGTCTCCTTTAACTATACCTATTAACCTATACTCAGCAACACAAAGATGTCTCACATGGCCACAATATAACACATAGTCTCATTCTACCTCTGATAGTCCTTAGCACATTGTATATCCTTTGAAATCAAAGTCACATTCATAAGGTCCTATTGCAGTTCCCTTAAAATCGGTAATATCATTTCCAATCAGCTCAACAACAATCACAAGAGGTTTATACTCAACCCAAGAAATCATCACACTAACTATACAACAATTTTACCAATATGTATACAAGTTCATATATTCCTTTCTGGGCCGTTGTCGCATTCTTTGGAGGCATAGCTGCAACCACAATAATACGTTAGGGAGGGACTACCCTAACAACACAGCTCTATCGCACGATCTTAGAGTAAGAAAAATAAAAACCAATCCTAAATGTATTGTAGCCTCCTGTTTATGGATGTGGTGCACAACACACCGATAACCAAGACTCTACTGCACACGATATGTAGACATTCCGAGGACTAACTGCTCTGATACCACTCTTTGTCACGATCCGAGCCGACGGGTCCGCGACTGGTGCCCTACCTGCGCACCCTTATACCCACACATCACATATAACCAGCAGAAGCTTAAGAAAACTTATAATTACATACCAAAGGGATCCTGTCACCTGAACTGTAATAACAAACTCTTAATATAAAACAGGCAAGCCGACAAGGCCTCCACTGTAATAGGAATATCCAAGTGAACTACAACTGTACATGTCCAACCCACACATAACTACAGACCTCTAAGAGTAAGACAGTAATTATGACGGGACAAGGCCTCGCCGTACCCCTGAATGTACATAAGCCTGTAATAGAAAAATTGTACCAAAATGACAAGCTCCAGAACAGTGGAGTTATCTCAAAAAGCTGGGCAAGATCCTAAGCTCGAGGATCACCAAACTGAGTACCTATACCTGTGGGCATGAACGCAGCCCTCCCGGAGAGGGGATTAGTACAACAATGTACTAAGTATGTAAACATAAAGTTACGAAATTAAAATCATAAATGGTCAAAGAATGACAAAGTATAATAATCAAATTACCAGATCCAACCGTGCCATATAAAATAGAGCCAACTGTACATTTGTATCACTGTATTACTGTACCACTGTACCACCGTACTACTGTACCACTGTATTATTGTACCACTGTATCACTGTACCACTGTACCTTTCAAAAATAACTGTACCACTGTACCATTGTACCTTATAAAAATGAGAGTCAACTGTGCCTTCTAAAAACAATAAGAGTCATATCAAGATCATGCATGCCTGCCCCTATAATCAAATTATATACATCTATACTCGCATGGGTATCTCGTACCCGCATCACGTAGATCGATCCATGGAATCATAATACATATATATACACGCATGAGTATCCTGTACTCGTATCACGAAGATCGGTCCATGAAATAATATTACATATATAACGCATGAGTATCATGTACTCGCATCACGGACCTTGTCCATGGAATCATATAATCGCATGAGTATATATACTCGCATCACGGATCTTGTCCATGAAATCATATAACATAAATACACGCATGAGTATCCTGTACTCGCATCACGGAGGTCAGTCCATGGAATAATAATACATAAATACACGCATGAGTATCCTGTACTCGCATCACGGATCTTGTTCATGGAATCATATAATATAAATACACGCATGAGTATCCTGTACTCGCATCACAAAGGTCGGTCCATGGAATAATAATACATAAATACACGCATGAGTATCCTGTATTCGCATCACGAATCTTGTCCATGGAATCATATAATATAAATACACGCATGAGTATCCTGTACTCGCATCACGGAGGTCGGTTCATGGAATAATAATACATAAATACATGCATGAGTATCTTGTACTCGCATCACGGATCTTGTCCATGAAATCATATAATATAAATACACGCATGAGTATCCTGTACTCGCATCACGGAGGTCGGTCCATGAAATAATAATACATAAATTCACGCATGAGTATCCTTTACTCGCATCACGGATCTTGTCCATGGAATCATATAATATAAATACACGAATGAGTATCATGTACTCGCATCACGGAGGTCGGTCCATGAAATAATAATACATAAATACACGCATGAGTATCCTGTACTCGCATCACAAATTTTGTTCATGGAATCATATAATATAAATACACGCATGAGTATCCTGCACTCGCATCATGGAGGTCAGTCCATGAAATAATAATACATAAATACACGCATGAGTATCCTGTACTCGCATCACGGATCTTGTCCATGAAATCATATAATATAAATACACGCATGAGTATCCTGTACTCGCATCACGGAGGTCGGTCCATGAAATAATAATACATAAATTCACGCATGAGTACCCTGTACTCGCATCACAGATCTTGTCCATAGAATCATATAATATAAATACACGAATGAGTATCTTGTACTCGCATCACGAAGGTCGGTCCATGGAATAATAATACATAAATACACGCATGAGTATCTTGTACTCGCATCACGGATCTTGTTCATGGAATCATATAATATAAATACACGCATGAGTATCCTGTACTCGCATCACGGAGGTCGGTCCATGAAATAATAATACATAAATACACGCATGAGTATCCTGTACTCGCATCACGGATCTTGTCCATGAAATCATATAATATAAATACACGCATGAGTATCCTCTACAAGATTGTAACCATCTTGCTTTCATGTTTCACTTCCAAAAATTTCATCAACAAGCTTAGGGTTTCAAGACACTTTTCGGCCAAATCGTGGTTTAAAGTTCTTGGAGAGTTTACTTGGCTTAGAACTTAGGTAGAAGGCTTAATCATGAAAAATAAGTTAACTTTGTTCTTCACTTGGCCATGGATTTTGAAAATGTGAAGGAGAAAGAAGGGAGGAGAGGTTTGAAGGATGAAGATATTATGTGCCTAAGTCTTGCAAGACTTGTATATATCAAGTGTATGTAGTACAAGTAGAGGGGGACTCAAGTAGACCCACTTGTCCACTTGTCTTTTCCTCCACAAAATATCTTCCACACTTAATCAAAATATTAAAAAAATTCGATGGACCTCCCCCCTAAAATTGTGAAATTTTTGATGGGCCCCACATGTTAAATCCAAGATTTAATAATAATCCTAAGTCCTTAACTCCATTTGGAAAGAATTCAACCACTAATATTAATTCTCGTCGTCACATTTGTTGTATTCAAAATTATTCCATATAGAAAATGTAAATATACTTTCCTTCCAACTTTTAAATCTTATTTCCTTACTTACGTTCTCACTCAAATGTCCTGAAATTACGGGGTGTAACATCACCGACTCTAAATTTTGAATTTCGCTACACTGTTCAATTAGGACCAGAGTCACTGTAGCAAATGGTCCATACTAGAGATTAAATAGGTTAAGACAAAAAGACAACACAATAATGCACTGAGTACAGTGCAAAGATAACTGAAAGACTTGTAGCTCAACTATATATAAGATGTGGCTAAATTTTCATTACGCAAAAGCTCGTGTGCTATATGCCAACATATATTGTACTATTTTTTGCCAACTTTGGCCAATCTATGAGGTTAGATAAAAAATACAGATTTACTTTTAAAAAAAATATGTTTTGGAAAATCACTAGATCTCCTTATCTCACTGTCCTTGGCGGGAGGCTTCCCTTTTAATAGATCTTAGGTTACGTAAATTTGAAATAATTTCATTAAATTTCAAATATTTTATGATTATGCCAAAAAAGGACTCATTATCCTAGGTATAAAATCCCTCATAATTTAGAACCTTTGAATCAAACATTAAGGTTTGTGCGTTTGGTTCGGGGTAATAAAATCAGGGTAAGAGAATAAAATTTCATTTGAAGTTGTTTGTTTGACCTATTTTTCCATTCTATTTACACTCTTTTCTTTTTCCATTCCCTTACATTGATTTCCCACACCCCTTAGGTATTTCCATTCCCTTTCCCTAATTCATTACCCGGACCCAGGATCACCCCGGACCCCGTTTCCATTCCGTTTCTGAAACAGACCCAAACATGTAGGGACAATCAGAGTAATTCTTTTTCTTTCCTTTTCATTTCCTTATTGGATTCTATTCCGTTTACCCTGCGCGAACCAAACGCAATGTACTTAGAAAAGAGTGAGCACGCGTGTGTGAAATTTCGATTGGTTCAGGGATGACAATTAACAAAGAAAGAGTGAGCATTTCCCTTTTTATGGACCTTATGAAGTGCAAAGTCGGATCAGTTTGGACTCTAATATAAGTATCAGTGAGAGAGAAAAAAACTTTATTTGGTGATTTTGTTTTTGCTGATATTTTTCCACCCTTCAAATCTTCCCACCCACATGTAAAGTGAAACACCAGATTTAATTAGTTGAATTAATAAATTTTAAAAATCGAATAATTAAATTCGAAAAAAGGGAACAAGAGAAGATAATTAAATAAAAAGGAAATAAAAGAATTGTATAATAGGAGAAAACATGAATTCGAGTAACATTGTAACAATTTAAAGACTCCCCTATCTTTTGCTTCTCCAATCTATTCACTAGCTCATATCAGCAAGAACAGTTTTTTTTTTGGGTTAATAGTAAGAATAATTAAAAATTAATGGAAACAAGTGGAGAAGTGTTTAATTGGGACCATAATATTGAATCATATATAGTAAAGCCGTCTTACTACAACCCAATCCGAGCAAAAGTAAGTTTGGGTTGGTTCGATTTTTCTCATTTCGGTTTTACATTATTCGGTTTGAATTTTTCGGTGTTCGATTTTTAAAAAACTACAACCCAATCCGAGCCAAAATAAGTTTGGGTTGGTTCGATTTTTCTCATTTCGGTCTTTTTCGATTTGGTTATTCGATTGCGTCATATAAGATAATTAACATAATCAAAATGGCGAAAACAAATAAATATTATAGAGAATGAGAATTAATCATATCAAATATCTTTAAAATATTTTCTAATATATAACATAGGGTAAAATTTTAAGAATACAATATTTAAATATATTTTAATATATATATAAATATATTTTAATATATATATATATATATAATTTGGTTTTTTCGAATTTTCTGTTTTTATTTTTCTAGATCCGAAACCAAACCAAATATCCAAAAAATTTAACTGTCCAATCTGAAACCAAACCAAAAAACCGAAAAATCAATCCAAACTAAAATTCGGTTGGGTTCGATTTGGTTTTTCGGTTTAATCTGAATAATACACAACCCTAGCCTTAGCTAAGAAAATAATTAAAAGCGTAATTAATTGGTCTAAACTTTTAGATACTCTCTCAAAGCATGAAGAAACAACCGCTAGAGTGACGGGAGAGCAAGATCTGGCAGCGGAGGTGGAAGTGAATGGATAGAGATCCCCCGTGCTATTGCATCTCGTAAGAGGTGTCCCCGTATGAAGATCCTTCACAGTAAAATCAAAAGGGTCAAAATCCACGGAGACAGAATTATTACGAGTAAATTGGCGGACAGATATGAGGTTCTTAATCATGTGTGGGGCATATAGGGTGTTTTTGAGGGAGAAGGGTGGATGAAGAGGTTGTGTGTATGATGTATCATACCATTTAACAAGGAATGCATTGTCCACTACCAACTGTAACATATTGAGGATGCTTTAAACTAAACAGTTTAGGGATAGTACCTGCAGATTGGGTGACGTGAGATGTGACACCTGAGTCCATGTACCAAGTATTGTCAGGCTGTTGGATGGAGAGTCTTGAACGTGTCGACTCGGTGGAGTGTCAATGCGGATGAGGGTTGCAAAACCTGACCTTACATGAAGTGGACCTGCTGCGAGGTTGGAGCGGGGCCCAACAAACTAGGGTAAGAATACGGATTATAGGGCTGCTGGTACTGGAATGGAGTCGGTGCCTCGGCCCTGAACTGGGGCGCCGCGACTCTGTACTGGGGCGCCACGGCGCTGTGTGCGAATTGTTGAGGAGCTGCGACCCAGTTGTTGTGCGATCCCTGTTGTTGTTGCTGCTGCTGGTTCTGTTGACCGCGACCCTTGCCACGACCACAGCCTCCCCTGCCGCGGCCCCTGCCACCATTTCCACCGCGTCCCTGCTGCGGTTGAGAGTTTTCTGACGGCGTTGAATCTTTAGGGCGCGTTTCGACCGCTAATGCCTTCTGACTGTGCTCATCCTACTTAGCAGCCGAGTCTCTTCGAGCAACAACTGCGAGCGAGCTTTGTTAAAGCTGGGTAACGGATCTGCCTGTTGAATCACGGTGGCCAAAATATCATATTCGCCTTTAGGAAGGCTATCAATCAATTGTAACACCAGTTTGGTGTCGATGTGAGCTCGTCGGCGGCATCAAGTTGATCCGTCAAGAGCTTTAAGCTTTGCGATGCTCGATCATTGGAAAAGTTTTCAAGACGTGTATTGTTAAATTGCTCTCTAAATACACGACGCGGTGTGCTTATTGTCTGAAAAATTTCCTCCAAACGATTCCATAACTCGAAGTGTGGCGCGCATTTCATGATAGTAAGAAGAAGGTCCTGAGAAATACTATCATAAATCCACTGTTTGACGCCGACATCTAGACGCCGCCAAGTAGACTCATCAACCTCCGGAGGGCGCGGAATGGTGTCATCGATGTGATCAAGCACGTTATAGAGACATGCATGATTACGAAACAGTTGACCCGGGGAGAATCTCGATATTTTCTTGATCAAGAAGAATGGGAATAGAGTTCTTGATGTTTGTAACAGTTAGGGCTGGATGAAAAGAGGATGACAACGTGGTGGTGAGATTTGTGGAGGTAGAATATTCAGAAAGTGTGGAAGATTCAGGGATAGCCATTTAGAGAACAGGGGAAAGAAAAAGAAAAACCTAAAAAATTTGGAGGGAGGAGGGGGAGGCGTCGCAGCAACCGAGGGAGGGTATCATATACATGTAAGATGATATTAATCTCCCTTGGGGTGTCTTTCATTAATATCAAGGTATTAATAGAGCCTAAATGGTATCATATACATGTAAGATGATATTAATCTCTTTTGGGGTGTCTTTCATTAATATCAAGATATATATAGAGTACAATATTCATCCCTTATACAATAGGAATCCTAAGCCTATACAAAAGATGAATCTTAGTCTTACCATAATTATATTTACACAATATATGAAAATATTCTAATTATGGATAGAGAATATATTGTTTCTTATATTTACACGTTTACAAACTTAATTCACAATTAAGCTTACACACTTTTATTTTATTTTTATTCTTGAAATTTGACTACCACAAGAAAATAAAAAAGATTCAAATTTCTTTAAATATGTTGATCTTTCCCGAGAGCTCACATTGACAGGTAGGTCTGACACTTTGATATCGACTTTTCACATCTGATATTGTAGTATGTTTCAAGGGTTGACCAAATTGTTCGTCCATTAAAGCGATACATGCATGAGTTGAATTCAAAAAGTCGTGAAACAGTTCAGTCCATATTCAGTATGTGTTTTTTTTTGTTGACAAGGGAACCCGCAGTCGCTATTCGTAGGTGCGCTCTGGATAAACCACGGACTGACGCGTACCATATTCAGTATGTGCTAATTATAGCATGGAGACGACATTTCTCTAGTACGAGAGAAGCACGAAGGATACCCGCATGGGTGTAGCTCAGTTGGTTCCAGAGTGATGATTGCTCCCATAAGCGAGTTCGAGCCACAGCGTGCAGTGTGGGAGTTCATTTTCTCCTTTGTGAGGGATGACTCCTTATGGGCACCAGGCACTGTGCCTCCCACCTAGTGGGCAAGATCTGTGATTTACCTCTCCACCAATCTGTCGGTCGGAGGGTGGGGCCTGAGGCGAGAATTCGCCTTTTGCTCCCAAGAGAAGCACGAAGGACACACCCCGGTAAATGCTAAGTAGTCAAGTATGAAGCGAATAATGTTGAAAGCACCTAATTAAGCAGTTTGAACTTTGACCCATCGCCAACCAAACTCTGCATTAATTATGGGGCAATTTTTTTCTTACACAATCAGCCAATTAACACTATTGTTTTATGCGGAATTTGTGCTAGAATTATAATTCTCCAATACCACAACCAAACGACCCCTAATATTAATTTTAATAGTTAATACCATACCTATGTTAATTTCTATCTCTGCACTCTATCGTTTCATGTGAAATTTGTGCTAGGATTATAATTCACCCAATACCATGCCAAAATATTAATATAATGGTGATTACCATACCTTTGTTAATTTCTATATTTGTATAAAATGAGGAATTTGTTCAGAAGCTTCTTACACCTTTAAATTAACAGGTCATCTTCCCTATTAATAATCCAAGCTAAGCAGGCTGAGTGATCGGTCGTCCCCATATAATAAAAGAAGGGCTCTATTAGGGGCCAATTTTTGTTGTCATTGGTTAATTAAGCTACAATTAATTCAACTTCTCATAGAACATAATGTTATGAAGGAGGCTCTACCTATGACAATCTTTCCAAATCAGTCAGCCTTCGTAGGTAATAGGCAAATTACTGATAATATTGTGTTAGCTCATGAATTTATGCATTTGCTAAAAAATAAAAGAAGAGGAAAAGAGAAATTTATGGCTATGAACAAACTTTTGCGGGTTGGATAATGGAATGTGTAATCTCTACAACCTATAGTATAAAAGGTGAAATTGTTGATCGAGTTAAATCAACTAGGGATTTAAGACAAGGTGATCCGTTGTCACCTTATTTGTTTTTTATATGTGTTGAAGGTCTTTCTACACTCCTTAACAAGATTGAGAATCAGGGTCACATTCGAGGGTTATGTTTAAATAGAAATGGACCTAGTGTTTCTCATCTCCTTTTTGCTGACGATTCTTTAATTTTTTGTTCGACTGATAGTCAGAGAGCTGGGACGATTGTTGATATATTAAACATTTATGTTGGATGTTCAGGCCAAATGATTAATGTAGAGAAATCTGTTATTTATTTTAGCAAGAACACTTTAGAGGAGAAAAAGGATTTTTTTTTTCTATATTGGGGCAAGGCCAAGTAAATCAAATGGGTATATACCTTGGCTTACTGGTAATGATAGTATTCATGCTTTTCCTTAAGTATTTTGGGATTTTCTATGGGCAATGAATATAAAAAATAAATATAAACATTTCCTAAGAAGGTGTGTGCTTAATACCTTACCAGTTAATAATATTATTAGAAAATGAATGTATCATATGAGTAGTGTTTGTAAGAAATGTGGATTAGAAGATGAAACTATAGAACACATGCTTTTTAAGTGCCATGATTCTCAAGTAATTTGGAAATTAGGACCTATTAATTTGAATGATCTTGATAAAATTATTGATTTTTTTTTTTGTGGTGGAATGATAACATTACTATGGCAAAAAATATTCCGATTGTTCTGAATGTGACAGCAATAATAATGTGACAAATATAAAAGTATAGAAATGTCTTGTATTTTAATAATGAACTAACTGATCCGCCAGATACAGTGGCAAAACCTTTATTTGAGTATCATGAGTTTCTTGATATAATGCATGTTGACTCCTCAAATGGTAACTTACAAGAAAATTATGAATATGAACTAACAGTGCCCGAAGATGGAATTTATTTATTCGTTGATGAGGGGTTACAAGTTAGTTCGAAGAAGGCCAATATTAGTTTGGTTGCTATTGATAGCAAGAGTGCTTTGCTTCATGCCCATGGATCTCGATTTAGTTCGTTGGAAAGTCTATGATTGATAAAGTGTTTGCAATTAGAAAAGCTGTGGAACACGATTTACATCATGGATGGAGAAAACTCTATATCTTTTCTGATGCGAAAGGTGTGGTGAATATCTTGAAGAAAAATGTGAAGGCTACTTGGGACGTGGATGTAGCATGTGAAAATATTTGAAATATGTCTTCATGTCTAAGTTGTGTTGTGTTTTTACTTCTTCCTGGAATGTTTAATGTGTTTGCTCATAACTTAGTAAAGTGTGCAATTTCTTCATTGCACAGATTTTCTTGGAAAGGTGTATTCCCAAATTGGATTGTAAATGACGTTATCAGCTCCTTTGAGCATAATATCCTTTGATGAATTAATAGATAAAGATTCCTTTGGAAAAAAACTTGTTACTCTCAAGGGGGATAATTTGAAAGATTCATGTTATTATGGACATATCAATGTGTGCTCCATATATACAAGTCGGCAACATTTGCACATGTATATATATTGCATAATATATAGGCTTTAATACATAGTCAGCCCTTTAATTAAACTTGTTAGAATATTTAACTTAGGCACTCGAACTATACTCTGTTCCAAACTTCCAATTGAACACCTCAACTTCTAATGAAGTCTTCCGATTAGACATTTTTAAATTCTGATTTTTTTTTGTGATTTCTCATTCGTCTATTAGGTAGTTAAGTTACCACATACAATATGTCATATCCTTTAACTACCTAATATACGAATGAAAATACACACAAAAGTTTCTTCAAAATTTGAATCGAATTTTTTAATTGAAACACTTTATTAGGAGATGGGGTGTTCAATTGGACATGACTTAGTTCGAGTGTTCAAATAAAATATATATCCTGACAAGTTTAAAAGGCTGACTATTATATACTCCTTCTGTCTCAATTTATATAACGAGTAGATCTATAAACACACAAATTTTCTTTGACTTGTTTTAGATCACAATTTTTTTTTAATTTCTTAAACTTTGTGTGTAGTCAATTCGTGCGTAGTCAAACTACGTATCATACTGTGTGTTGACACCCAATTTTGACCCTCCCGTCCATGACAGTAACTATAAAATTACACTAATTTTAAAACAATTTTATAATAATAAAATGCAACAATAAAACATTAATACATGCATAAACAAGCAATTTAATAATAGAACCGCATCTTACGTAGAAAATTACGCACTTAGAGTCTCGCGCCCATATTTATTAATTTTAAGCCTTGTCATAATTCTTAATAATAAATAATAAATACATAAAATAATAATCTAACACACGCGTTTTAATAATAGCATTCATAAAAGAATTAAGAAGTCCTATCTGCATGTAGCATTTAAATAACACAATTTTTTATTTAATAAGTTTTAATAACATCATCGCATTATAAAAAATTAAGCACTAATTGAATAACACGCCCGTCTTTATTTTATTTATTTTATTTTTTTAATCTCAAACTTAGACTAACAAAGCACCTAAAATAATTTAATCACAATTTAAATAATTTAATTTACCACCAATTAAATAATACACCTAAATTATAACACTACCCAAATTAATACCTAACTAGCCCAATTCGCTTGGCCCAACCCGCAGCCCACATTCTTCCTCTTCAGCTCACCCCAGCCCTCTATATCCAGCAGCCCATATTTTCACCCTCTTAACCCTCCCCCCTCCTTTAGTATCAGGAACCCTAAAAAAAAAACGAACGAAACCTAAACAAAAAAATGTCAATCGCCGCACCTCGCCCCCATCGCACATGCCGGGATTCTCGCCGGAGAATCCGGCGAATCACCTCCCATATCGATACCCCTATCTTACCATAAAGAAATCACTCCAAATCCCTACAAATCGTACCATATAACACCTAAAATCGCACCAAAATCCCCTTCAAATCATTCGCGAATCAGCCCTTATAGAATCGTCCAAAATCAGTACCGAATATTGTCCAAAATCAGTCTTAAAACTTACCCCAAATGGAACCCAATTTTGGGACTATAAAAGGATTAAGCTTTCTACACATGAAAGACACCCGAGAACCTCAGGAAGAATCCTTAGCATCACTGAAGAATTCCGAAACCAAAGAATTCAAAATCGATCCAGAAAAACCAAAAACCCAATAAAAGGAAGCATCGGTGAAAATCAAGGGGAGCTCATTCAAGAAAGAATCCAATCGAGTTATTCAGAAAAGAACCTAACCCCTAATAGTCAACAATTCTCGCAAAAACCCTTCTTTCTTCCCACTGCATTAGCAAGCCTTCCGAGCGGACCGACGACTTGATACGCTGCCTCGGTTCGCTGCCCGGAGAAGGTAAACTCAAATTCCTCTCAGTTCATTTTTGTATTTTGGTGTGTATCTGTGTTAAATGTGTGTTAGTTAGATTGCTGCTTTCATCAATATGATGCTATTAATTGGAAATACCGACTGATTGGATAATCTGGAAAATGTCACACATGTTCGAATGCCTAAAAAATTGTCTAAGGTTTGTTTAGAAGCTCATTCTGATTTAAAGATGATTCAAAACAGCAGTTGATTGATGTATATTGAGGATGGGTGGCTTGTCTAGGTTCGAGTATATCATTATTATTGAGACCTTAATGTCAGTCCAATACATATGCCAGAATAATATAATCCATACTCTCTTTAAGAAATCTATATGTATTCCTATGCCAAGCCTAAATGCGAAGTTGTATTGGCCCAAATACTGTATCAATTTTGCCGACCTATTCCTCTATGTTTTCTCAAGTGGATATAATGTCTAAATCAGTTTACTTAAGATTGTTTTGGCGTTGTGTCATAAGCTCTGTAGCCTGTGTGCTCTGCCAGGTGTGTTATAGGGAGTTTGGATCTTCTGTAGTGTCCATATTAAACCTTGAAATGCTAATTATGATGTACCTATTTGTCTCGGGATTTTAAATTGCGGTCAGGTTCATGAAACTGCTTGTAATGCTAAATCTGACCATGTCTGCATATCGTATCTTACGCATGCCAGTCTAGTACTATGCACAATCATACCCTGCCTTCATTCTCATGTACTGAAAAATCTACTTGGGGTATTATAACACCTCATTTTCAACCGGAGTCGGAAGCGGGATTACTGCTACATGGTTTGATTCCTAAATTGCATTTTAAAGGAGTCGTCACCTAATTATTATAGTGAATTAGGACACTAAAATTGTAGTAAAGTACTACAAATGATCTCCATTTTTAAGGTCTGCGAAAGCTATGTGAGATTCTAGGTAAGAGTTCTTTATTATCCTAAAGGGAAGGGGTTAGGCATCCTAAAGGATCCGCTAACTTGCGGTTGTCCGTTCAAACTTAGGTTTAAAATTATTGTGCTAAATATATCATGCAATTCTAAGGGTATTCTAATTATTAAACTAATCAAAAAGATATTTAAACTAGGCATGCAAATATTTAAAATAGATATATATTTAAAGAGATAGTAATAAAAGCAAATAATCATAAAAGATGCAATGAAGAGAAATTAGCGACATTTCGCTTTTATTCTATTTTATGCACAGGCTTTAACTTTGGGACGCGCCTCTGGGTACCTGCAAAAGACACTTAGTAAAAGAGTTAGTAAATAATAAATAAATTACCAAACAAACACAGTATATGTATATATATATATATAGATATATATATAAAAGATATTGTAAAAGATATATTTTTATATAAATGGGCTCAATAGTGTTATGCCAAGGATACTAAGACACGAGAAGCCAATATCGCTACTGGCGGCCGACTACTTCACGCGGTGAACGATACTATGCATTCTCGTCTAATCTTTTCACTTTCCTCCTCGCCCACATATTCCGTCTCACTTACAACGGGCCTCGGATCGACGGATAAATCCTTCGTAGGCCGTGTAGTATCAAATTCAAAATCGTGAAATATCAAGTGTAATAACTTGTTCAAAAATCAAGAAAATACCAAGTGTAGCATTTGTTCTAAAATCGGTTTAACAAAGTAAATAAAGGGCGAAATCACAAAATCAGTCCCGAAATAAGAACAACGTGTGATGGTAAAACAAACAAAACCGATCGAGACATACCCAATAACAGAGTCATTAATGAGTAAAGCGCACGAATGCACACGTGAGTATTTTCCAGGCAAAGCGGTGAACGATGGTCGACGGAAAATTGAAGCTTCACGGAGTTTTACTCCGTATTACAAAACAAGAAATCAAAACAGTCCACAACCAACAGATTCCAAGAAATAAAAACCAAACAAACGTCTCCAACAAGACCGAATATCGTAAAATCACCCAAAATAGAGATAAGAGCGCGGAGTTTTTAAACTCGGTGAGTACTAGAGAATCAAAATCACCCAAAGATAGCAAACAACAATAATAGCAACAAAATGAAGAAACAATCAGAAGCGCCGCGAGTTTAACCGGCAAGGTTCAGCGTTACCAACAGAGAGAGGCAGCAGCGGCGTCGCTTCCATGGCGAGGTCGCCGGAGCGACGCCACTGCAGTGGTCTGGATGTGGGATAGTGGTTTGCTGGACAGATGGGTTCACCGGATATGGAGGTTCGGTAATAACGGGGTTCGACAGTGAACAGGTCGACGAGTTTTTAGGAGTGGGAAAGGCGAGATGGTGATGGTGGTGTTCGTCGCCGGCGAGGCGATGACGGTGGCGAATAGGTGAGAGATGAGTGGAGAGGGAGAGAGGCGCGGTAGGCTGCGGGGTGTTTAAAGGGGTTCACGGAGTTTTTAGAACTCCGCTGAAGCGGCGGATAAGCGGCGACGAGCGCGGCAAGGAAGGCGAGGAGAAATGGTTCTCCCTTGAAAAAATCCAAAGGGCTGATCCTTTTTTTTGTATATGAACGTTGGCTTGTCATTTACCGAACGTGGGATCCCCTCCTTTAATAAAGGGGTAAGGTATTTTGGAAATGAAAATGGTATTTGAAATTTAAAAATGGGGGGAAATAAAAGGGTGTTTGGAATTTAAAATGGGGGAAATAAAAGGGGGGTGTTTGGATGATATAAAAAATGGTGTTGGATTGGAATGATTCGGATTGGGTTCCGTACTGGACTGGTTTGACAAAATGTAAAGCGGTTTAATTATTTAAAAGAAAAATTATTTAACAAGATACAAAATTATAAAAAAATGTAAATGCCGATGCAATAATAATAAAATACAATATTTAGACAAATGTTTAATGTCTAATTAAAATTAAAGCCGGATGTCAATTAATTATTTAAAGAAACGCAAATATTATTAAAATAAACGACGGTGTAGTAATAATAGAAACATAACATAACGCTTAATTTTAAAATATAAAGATAAAAATGCAAAAAATGATGATTAGAATGCAGTGTCCTAAAACAGATGAAATTGCGACAAATATGCGAAAAACGGGTCAAAATTGACTGTCAACAGCATGTCCCTCTTTGTACGGAGATGATGGAAGAGTCTTCGGACAAAGATGTTGACCCGTAGCCAATTTTGTCCTGTTTTAAAAACTAGAACTTAAAAGTGGGGATGATGCAGACCCAAAGTTGTCCCAATGTCAAATTATGATAACACTGGGTCGTTGTGATGCGAAAAATAAAAAGCAAAACTGACGCTGATTTAAAAATGTCCCAGTGTCGAATCATGATGACACTGGGCACGTAATGCTAGAAAATAAGTAAAGCCGACGCAGATTTAAAATGTCCCGTTGTCGAATCAAGATGACACTGGTCGTTGTGGACGAAAGTAAAAGTAAAGTCGATGTAGATGTTCGCCGTTGCATGGACGAAATCTCGACGGCCGCCAGATAGGCTTTGATGAGATGACGCCGTTGCAGACGTGATGCAGATGTTTGTCGCCGCATGGACGAAATGCATGGCCGGCCGCGATAGGCTTTGACGACGATAGCGCCGTTGCACGGACGTGACGCAGATGTTCGCCGCCGTACGGACGAAATGCAGACGGCCGCCAGATAGGCTTTGACGAGATGGCGCCGTTGCATGGACGCCGATGCAGATGTTCGCCGTTGCACGGACGAAATGCGAACGGTCGCCAGATAGGCTTTGACGACGGGCGCTGCACGGACGCCGACGCAGATGTTCGCCGCCGCATGGACGAAATGCGTACGGCCGCCAGATAGGCTTTGACGACGGCGCCGTTGCACGGACGCGACGCAGATGTTCGCCGCCGCATGGACGAAATGCGACGGCCGCTGCGATAGGCTTTGATAAGACGGCGTCGTTGCACGGACGCGACGCAGATGTTCGCCGCCGCACGGACGAAATGCGACGGCCGTTGCACGGGCTTTGACGAGACGACGCCGTTGCATGGACGGATGACGCAGATGTCGCCGCCGCACGGACGAAATGCGTACGGCCGCCAGATAGGCCACGAGATGACGCCGTTGCATAGACGCCGACGCAGATGTTCGTTGCCGCACGGACGAAATGCGACGGCCGCTGCATAGACTTTGATGAGATGGCGTCGTTGCACGGACGCGACGCAGATGTTCGCCGCCAGACGGACGAAATGCGCACGGCCGCCAGATAGGCTTTGATGACGGCGTCGTTGCACGGACGCGACGCAGATGTTCGTCGCCGCACGGACGAAATGCGACGGCCGCCAGACGGGCTTTGATGACATGACGCCGTTGCACGGACGTGATGCAGATGTTCGCCGCCGCACGGACGAAATGCGCATGAAGCCGCCAGATAGGCTTTGATGAGACGACGCCGCCAGATATGCATAATAAAAGGGACGTCGTTGCATAAACGTGATGCAGAGATCATCGTTGCATAGATGAACTGTTGATGAAGCCGTTGCATAGGCATAATAAAAGGGACGTCGTTTTCGAACTTAATAAGATGAACGTCGTTGTGCGGATGTAATAAAGTGATTTCGACCTGGTGTGTCAGGCTACTATGATGAAGTTACTTGCATAATATAAACCGAATAAAATAATTAGAGTTGTAAAATGATTGAGAAATGAGGATGAGAATGACCCTGTGAGCCAAATGACGCCTTGATGCGTGCGATTATGGCTTTGCGGGCTGAGCTGCTATGTGAAACTTCCTACAAAAATTAAAGATAGATGTAATAATTAGTGTTATAGGTATGCAAAAACGAATGAATGAAGATAAGAATGTGGCCCTGTGAGCCGAGCTGCTATGCGAAAATCCCCTTCAACGTCGTCAAATTTCATGCCCATGTTATCTGTACTCAAGAGAAAATTTGTGAGATTTGAAAAGGGCTGCTGATTTGTGCGGACTTTGTAGCTTTAACTCTGACCACTCGCATGCCCGATCTGTTCGGATCTGTAACCGTTTCCTGGATTTAAGTATTTGGCTACAAGAGCGTATTCGATAATATGATATTCGGTACTGACTGCTTCTTCTTACAATGGAGCTTTTTAAAGCAGCCCTAGTTTTGGTATAAGCGGATGTCGAATGGGCGAGACCGAATTTGATATGGAAAACCTTTACTATCCTATCGCAGAGATTGGATGGAGTGTGCTTTGTAACCGGTAGAGTAAGGGCAAAAGATTTTTAGAAATAGTTGGACTGAGTCTGATGTGGCCACCTACGTGTTTCGCCATAGAGATCAAGTAGATACATAGTCTAGGAGCCTAGCCCTATTGAAGTTGGATTCGTCGATTAGACTTCGAGTTTTTTTTTTTTTTTTTTTTTTTTTTTTTTTTTTTTTTTAAGATGGGACCAAAGCTGATATGGCCGCCTATGCATTTTGCCAAATGAACCGGTTTAAACCATAGTTTGCCGGTGACTGAGAATAAAGTAATTTTTAAGAGATGAAAAAAAATTAGAATTTTTTTTTTTTAAAAGGTGGGACCGAGACCGAAATGGCCGCCTACGTATCCCGCCGTGGGAATCAGGTCGAACGTCGTTCATAATGTGTGACAAAATAAGGAGATTCTTAATAGATGAAAAATTATGATTTTTTTCTAAAAGGTGGGACCGAGACCGAAATGGCCGCCTACGTATCCCGCCGTGGAAATCAGGTCACACGTAGTTCCAAATGTGTGACAAAATAAGGAGATTCTTAATAGATGAAAAATTATGATTTTTTTCTAAAAGGTGGGATCGAGACCGAAATGGCCGCCTACGTATCTCGCCGTGGGAATCAGGTCACACGTAGTTCCAAAGTGTGACAAAATTGAAGAAAATCGTTGTTTGAGATACGGGCTTTCCGCGTATCGTGCTGATAATGCAAGGAATAATACAGCCCCAGAAAACAAAGCTAGTATAGCTCGTAATTAATACTAAGTGAATGCACAAAGTTGAAGTAGCAAAATAATGTAGTAAAGTGCACATAGCTGAAAGCAACAAACATTATAATAGCAAGCAGACTATATAGATATCAAATGCGCGTTCTAGCATGTTTGGGACCTCTTTTAATGCCAGAGATGGGCCTAAACGCCAAATATGCGAGATTATGATAAATAGGTCCAAGTCGTTAAACTGCAATGTTTTGTTGAAAATGGCGACCAAATGACGGTGCACTTTTTCCAATTTTGGCATGACATGTTTCGGCTTGGATTTGTCTATCATTGTCACGCTACACATAGTATGCCGATTGGTCGTTGGGTTGCGAAACCCGTCGACAAGTTTTGGTAATTTCCTAATTGTGGCGTCGATACCAGGGATCAACCCACCTAAGATAAATGCATGCATGACTTAAAAAAAAGGGGTAGTATAGCTCTATCTTAAGTTTCTAAGATTTGACTTCACTAGACACAAGGTTCCCGAGCGATCGCCGAGTGAGAAGGCTACGCGGCCACCGGTTGGACCGGATTCTCCGCGTAAAATGCCAACTCTCCTAAATTTGGGTTTTTGAAAGAAATTTGCGGGTGTGCAAAACGAACCTCACGTGTAGTGTGTGATAGTGTTAATTTTCCGTAAGGGAGGAAATATGAGCGGAATGCCAGTTTAAGGAAAGCAGTAAACAAATAGCAGTTAAGACAATATGCAAAATATTTATATGTAAAGCAAAATAATTTAAGCAAAACGTAAAAGTAAAAGCAAATAAGTATAAAACACAAAAGAAGCAATTTTAAGCAAAAATAAAGAAAATAAAGCACAATAAATTAACTTATGTTTGTTGTGGTTAAGAACCTAAAATCCCCAGCAGAGTCGCCATGCTGTAACACCCCATTTTCAACCGGAGTCGGAAGCGGGATTACTGCTACATGGTTTGATTCCTAAATTGCATTTTAAAGGAGTCGCCACCTAATTATTATAGTGAATTAGGACACTAAAATTGTAGTAAAGTACTACAAATGATCTCCATTTTTAAATCATGAAAGCTATGTGAGATTCTAGGTAAGTGGTTCTTTATTATCCTAAAGGGAAGGGGGTTAGACATCCTAAAGGATCCGCTAACTCATGGTTGTCCGTTCAAACTTAGGTTTAAAATTATTGTGCTAAATATATCATGCAATTCTAAGGGTATTCTAATTATTAAACTAATCAAAAAGATATTTAAACTAGGCATGCAAATATTTAAAATAGATATATATTTAAAGAGATAGTAATAAAAGCAAATAATCATAAAAGATGCAATGAAGAGAAATTAGCGACATTTCGCTTTTATTCTATTTTATGCACAGACTTTAACTTTGGGACGCGCCTCTGGGTACCTGCAAAAGACACTTAGTAAAAGAGTTAGTAAATAATAAATAAATTACCAAACAAACACAGTATATGTATATATATATATATATAGAGATATATATATAAAAGATATTGTAAAAGATATATTTTTATATAGTGTGGGCTCAGCTAGTGTTATGCCAAGGATACTAAGACATGAGAAGCCAATATCGCATTTACGGCCGACTCGCCTCCGGTGAACGATACTATGCATTCTCGTCTAATCTTTTTCACTTTCCTCCTCGCCCACATATTCCGTCTCACTTACAATGGGGGCCTCCAGATCGACGGATAAATCCTTCGTAGGCCTGTGTAGTATCAAATTCAAAATCAATAAAATATCAAGTGTAATAACTTGTTCAAAAATCAAAATACCAAGTGTAGCATTTGTTCTAAAATCGCTTTAACAAAGTAAATAAAGGGCGAAATCGTCAAAATCGGTCCCAAATAAGAACAACGTGTGATGGTAAAACAAACAAAACTATCCGTAAGATCCCAATAACAGAGTCATTAATGAGTAAAAGCGCACGAATGCACGCCGAGTATTTTCGAGCAAAACAGTGAACGATGGTCGGAAAATTGAAGCTTCGTGGAGTTTTACTCGTATTACCAAAACAAGAAATCAAAACACCACAACCAAAAGATTCCAATAAATAAAAACCAAACAAACGTCTCCAACAAGACGAATATCGTAAAATCGGTCAAAATAGAGATAGAGCGGAGTTTTTAAACTCGGTAGTACTAGAGAAATCCGAAAATCAGTCAAAGATAGCAAACAACAATAATAGCAACAAAATGAAGAAACAATCGTAGCGTCGCGAGTTTAAATCCGGCAAGGTTCGCGTTACAACAGAGAGAAGCGGCGCCGCTTCACCGCGGTCGCCGAGCGACGCCACCGCAGCGATGTCCGGATGTGGGATAGTGGTTTCTTTGGGCAGATGGGTTCACCGGATATGGTGGTTCGGTAATAACGGGGTTCGACAGTGAGCAGGTCGACGGGTTTTGAGGAGTGGGAAAGGCGAGATGGTGATGGTGGTGTTCGTCGCCGTGGCGATGACGCGACGAAATAGTGAGGAGATGAGTGGAGAGGGAGAGGCCAGGGGTAGGCTGCGGGGTGTTTAAAAGGGGGTTCGCCGGAGTTTTTAGAACTCCGGCGTAGGGCGGCGGATGGCGCGGCGGCGGCGGACGGCGGCGACGGCGGCGAGGAAGGCGAGGAGAAATGGTTCTCCTGAAAAATCAAAGCGGTGATCCTTTCTTTTGTATATGAACGCGTTGGCTTGTCAACGCGTGGGATCGCCCCTCCTCTTTTAATAAAGGGGGGTAAGGTATTTTGGGGGGAAATGAAAATGGTATTTGAAATTTAAAAGATGGGGGGAAAATAAGAGGGTGTTTGGAATTTAAAATGGGGAAAAAAAAGGGAGTGTTTGGATGATATAAAAAATGGTGTTGGATTGGAATGATTCGGATTGGGTTCCGTACTGTACTGGTTTGACAAAATGTAAAGCGGTTTAATTATTTAAAAGAAAAATTATTTAACAAGATACAAAATTATAAAAAATGTAAATGCCGATGCAATAATAATAAAATACAATATTTAGACAAATGTTTAATGTCTAATTAAAATTAAAGCCGGATGTCAATTAATTATTTAAAGAAACGCAAATATTATTAAAATAAACGACGGTGTAGTAATAATAGAAACATAACATAACGCTTAATTTTAAAATATAAAGATAAAAATGCAAAAAATGATGATTAGAATGCAGTGTCCTAAAACAGATGAAATTGAAGAAAATCGTTGTTTGAGATACGGGCTTTCCGCGTATCGTGCTGATAATGCAAGGAATAATACAGCCCCAAAAAACAAAGCTAGTATAGCTCGTAATTAATACTAAGTGAATGCACAAAGTTGAAGTAGCAAAATAATGTAGTAAAGTGCACATAGTTGGAAGCAACAAACATTATAATAGCAAGCAGACTATATAGATATCAAATGCGCGTTCTAGCATGTTTGGGACCTCTTTTAATGCCAGAGGTGGGCCTAAACGCCAAATATGCGAGATTATGATAAATAGGTCCAAGTCGTTAAACTGCAATGTTTTGTTGAAAATGACGACCAAATGACGGTGCACTATTTCCAATTTTGGCATGACATGTTTCGGCTTGGATTTGTCTATCATTGTCACGCTACACATAGTATGCCGATTGGTCGTTGGGTTGCGAAACCCGTCGACAAGTTTTGGTAATTTCCTAATTGTGGCGTCGATACCAGGGATCAACCCACCTAAGATAAATGCATGCATGACTTAAAAAAAAGGGGTAGTATAGCTCTATCTTAAGTTTCTAAGATTTGACTTCACTAGACACAAGGTTCCCGAGCGGACTGCTCGAGTGAGAAGGCTACGCGGCCACCGGTTGGACCGGATTCTCCGCGTAAAATGCCAACTCTCCTAAATTTGGGTTTTTGAAAGAAATTTGCGGGTGTGCAAAGCGCACCTCACGTGTAGTGTGTGATAGTGTTAATTTTCCGTAAGGGAGGAAATATGAGCGGAATGCCAGTTTAAGGAAAGCAGTAAACAAATAGCAGTTAAGACAATATGCAAAATATTTATATGTAAAGCAAAATAATTTAAGCAAAACGTAAAAGTAAAAGCAAATAAGTATAAAACACAAAAGAAGCAATTTTAAACAAAAATAAAGAAAATAAAGCACAATAAATTAACTTATGTTTGTTGTGGTTAAGAACCTAAAATCCCCAGCAGAGTCGCCATGCTGTAACACCCCATTTTCAACCGGAGTCGGAAGCGGGATTACTGCTACATGGTTTGATTCCTAAATTGCATTTTAAAGGAGTCGCCACCTAATTATTATAGTGAATTAGGACACTAAAATTGTAGTAAAGTACTACAAATGATCTCCATTTTTAAGGTCTGCGAAAGCTATGTGAGATTCTAGGTAAGGATTCTTTATTATCCTAAAGGGAAGGGGTTAGGCATCCTAAAGGATCCGCTAACTTGCGGTTGTCCGTTCAAACTTAGGTTTAAAATTATTGTGCTAAATATATCATGCAATTCTAAGGGTATTCTAATTATTAAACTAATCAAAAAGATATTTAAACTAAGCATGCAAATATTTAAAATAGATATATATTTAAAGAGATAGTAATAAAAGCAAATAATCATAAAAGATGCAATGAAGAGAAATTAGCGACATTTCGCTTTTATTCTATTTTATGCACAGGCTTTAACTTTGGGATGCGCCTCCGGGTACCTGCAAAAGACACTTAGTAAAAGAGTTAGTAAATAATAAATAAATTACCAAACAAACACAGTATATGTATATATATATATATATATATATATATATATATATATATATATATATAGATATATTTTTATATAGTGTGGACTCAGCTAGTGTTATGCCAAGGATACTAAGACATGAGAAGCCAATATCGCTCTTACGGCGATCGACTCGCCTCGTGAACGATACTATGCATTCTCGTCTAATCTTTTCACTTTCCTCCTCGCCCACATATTCCGTCTCACTTACCATAGGGCCTCGGATCGACGGATAAATCCTTCGAGACACGTAGTATCAAATTCAAAATCATAAAATATCAAGTGTAATAACTTGTTCAAAAATCAAGAAATACCAAGTGTAGCATTTGTTCTAAAATCGCTTTAACAAAGTAAATAAAGGGCGAAATCGTCAAAATCAGTCCCCAAAATAAGAACAACGTGACAGTGGTAAAACAAACAAAACCGATCCAGATACCCAATAACAGTCATTAATGAGTAAATCGCACGAATGCACACGGAGTATTTTCCAGCAAAGCAGTGAACGATGGTCGACGGAAAATTGAAGCTTCACGGAGTTTTACTCCACAGATTACAAAACAAGAAATCAAAACAGTCAACCAACAGATTCCAAGAAATAAAACCAAACAAACGTCTCCAACAAGACCGTAATATCGTAAAATCACCCAAAATAGAGATAAGAGCGCGGAGTTTTTAAACTCCAGAGGTACTAGAAATCCGAAAATCAGTCCAAAGATAGCAAACAACAATAATAGCAACAAAATGAAGAAACAATCAAGCGTCGCGGAGTTTAAATCCGAAGCGTTCGTTACCCAAGCAGAGGCGGCGGCGCCGCTTCCATGGCGAGTCGCCGAGCGACGCCACCGCAGCCGTCCGGATGTGGGATAGTGGTTTCTTTGGGCGGATGGTTCACCGGATATGGTGGTTCGGTAATAACGGGGTTCGACAGTGAGCAGGTCGACGGGTTTTGAGGAGTGGGAAAGGCGAGATGGTGATGGTGTTGTTCGTCGCCGGCGAGCGTGTGATGGCGACGGAATAGTGAGGAGATGAGTGGAGAGGAGAGGCGCGGGTAGGCTGCGGGGTGTTTAAAGGGGTTCGCGGAGTTTTTAGAACTCCGTGGCGGCGGACGGCGCGGCGGCGGCAGGAAGGCGAGGAGAAATGGTTCTCCTTGAAATCCAAAGCGGTGATCCTTTTTTTGTATATGAGCGTTGGCTTAACGAGCGTGATCGGCCCTCCCTCTTTTAATAAAGGGGGGTAAGGTATTTTGGGGGGAAATGAAAATGGTATTTGAAATTTAAAAGATGGGGGGAAAATAAGAGGGTGTTTGGAATTTAAAATGGGAAATAAAAGGGTGTTTGGATGATATAAAAAATGGTGTTGGATTGGGTTCCGTACTGGACTGGTTTGACAAAATGTAAAGCGGTTTAATTATTTAAAAGAAAAATTATTTAACAAGATACAAAATTATAAAAAATGTAAATGCCGATACAATAATAATAAAATATAATATTTAGACAAATGTATAATGTCTAATTAAAATTAAAGCCGGATGTCAATTAATTATTTAAAGAAACGCAAATATTATTAAAATAAACGACGGTGTAGTAATAATAGAAACATAACATAACGCTTAATTTTAAAATATAAAGATAAAAATGCAAAAAATGATGATTAGAATGCAGTGTCCTAAAACAGATGAAATTGCGACAAATATGCGACAAACGGGTCAAAATTGACTGTCAACAAGTATTGTTAGACATACTAGTCTAAGTTGATGTATACATAAGTCATCTAGGTCATTTGGTATCATGCTTCATATGCTTTGTTGTCATGTGTGTTACTTGCGTTATATATTTTGCACTATTTGAACTAGCCTGTGCCATGTTGGTCATAGTAGTATCCCATGTTGAACTCACAACCATGTTTCATGTGGTCGGTATGTATAAGCGTAATCTAGTGTAGAAACTGCTTGACTGGATGACAGGACTTAATAAATCACTTAAAAATATCTCATCTAAGAATAGAAAGTGTCTTAATTCTTGTCAGTGGAACACATGCCTAAATAGCGTGTTATGAGTATGTGCTATTTTGTCTTGGATCTGTTTTTAACCTCCCTATTTGTTCTTACCTGACTGCCAGAGTAACTAATTGATTATTTCACATGTTTAAGTAAAGGACAAGACTCTTTTGCATGCCTGGTTTAAACTAGTATCATGTAAAAATAATTTAGGAGCTCATTTGGGATTACAGAGTCTATCATAGTTAGTGGTATGCTGTCATAAGTCAGTTTGAGTTGGTTTTAATGGAGAATGCATCGTAAAAGGGAATCGAAGCTTATAGGATGTGTACATTGTCTACTAAGGGTCATATTTGGTTGAAATGTATTGTTGGTACCTGTAATGTGTCATCTTATTTGCATTATTAATATGGCCTTGAGTGTATATTAATCCTTATCTTTCTTTTTTTTTTACATGAAATGCATCGGAGCAACAAAGAGTCTCACGGCGAGACTCATCTTGAGCTACTTCAAATGAAGGCCCGCATTTATGTACATCCACCTCGCATAGAAAAATTTCAAACCGCGGTGAAAGAACATCGCCATTCTTCGAGTCATCCTTATTAATTCATATCCTTTCCTCATTCATTTGTTGTAATTACTTGTCTAACATTACTCTAACATTAATATATTTAGAATAGCCTAAGCTTTAAGTCGCTATTAGAAAATAGTTCAACACTAGAAATTTGTTTCTCATTAAGTTAATTATTCTAGCTTGCTTAACTTATTTTTGAAAATCTAATCATGAGACTAATGCATTTTAAAAGAATTAATAACTCTTTCATTAATACTATATAATTTATTATCCACCGACTTTGCAAATAAAAGCCTACCTTAATCACTAAGTCAACTCTGCACAGTTATATTTTTTTTTAAACTTCTTATGTATAACACTTTATATGATCTCTTTATAAAAATTAACTTTATAAACAAATCTTATAAACTTTTTTCAGGTTATAAAAGAATGCATCTTTTTTTACTTTTAAATTTTGCAGGCACCTCTTCACTTAAACTTTTTTAAAACATGCATCTTAGCATAATAATTACCTTAGGTTTGGCAGGACAACCACAAGTTAGCGGATCTTAGAGGGTGCCTAACCCCTTCCCTCTAGATTAATAAAGAACTCTTAACCAAAATCTCATTAAGTTTAGCAGACCATAAAAATAGAGTTAATGTTTACTTTAAACTAGTTAACATTTAGGTGTCCTAATTCACCCAAAATAATTAGGTGACGACTCCCTTAACATTTTAGCACCTTTTAGCACTTTTAATACTTTAATATTTAAGCATCCTTTTTAACATTTTTTATTATTTATTTCCCAACACTTTTTCTAAATAGGAGATTCGCTAAAAAATATCGCGGTCGGAAATGGTGCGACACTGTGAAACAAAGAAGCAGACTAATATTCTAAGTCATGATTAAGACCTGACTAGAGAGGAGTGCAAAAGACCATGCCCACTGGTTGCAAGATATTATTATGCCATGAAACTATGTCCACCTTCTTTCTGAGTATATTACTGCAGCTAGCTAAGAAGCACCCAGAATGAGACACTTGAGCCATATCCATATTTCTTTGCAAACTGACCCTACCAGTACTAATATAAAGAAGTAATCCGACCAATAAGCTAAGAGAAGTTAACATTTATTATTATTATTATTTATATAAAATTTAATTTTATATATACATTGTAATTTCCTGAGGCAAAGGATTTCGGATTAATTCTCTTGATTTCCCTAGCTAGCTCCGCCCTTGCTTAACAATGGCGGAACAAAAAACTCTAATAAAATGATTATAAACAAACAAGAATGTCACACGGGAGATTTGAATTTTAACCTAAACTAAATTCTGAGAAACGTTTAGCACGGTATGCCACAAACTTATCGTATGTCAACGGAATTCAACAATTTGTATGTATTCAAAAAAAAATATTTTTACTTTATTTGAACAATATAATATTACGAAATATAGATTTAATTGTGACTCCTATACACATGTAGATCTGCCGGGGCGGATGTACCATTTACAGTACGAGTTTAACGGTAATTTCTATTCAAACCTTGTATATTTGTCTAGAAAATCTATTTGATATATAAATTAGAAATTTTAATTGGAATTGAATAATTCGGATTTAAAGATTTAAAATTCAGAACCCATAAATTTTAAATACTGAATTGAATTTGAACTTTGATCCTGCCTTACCATGCATCCAATAGAAAATAGATAAGAAAAGTTAGAAAAAGTTAAAAGATGCATGGGACATGCTCTTCCCTAACCTTGCCTCTTTACAACTCAAAGGCCTACTTCCCATTGTACTGTGTTGTAGTAATAATTTCTGAATTAATGCAAGAAAAAAATTAAATAAAAATGGTCCATTTCAAGATGTTGGTGGGTTTTGTCTTTCAAGTGCTTGATACACCCCACGACTAACTTGTCTACACTCAGTCTTTGCCATACAGACGACAGCTAACCAACTCCACATCACATATATATTTGTACCTAAAAGACAATTCAAGTGTTAGATTAGCCATCAAGAAAGACACCACATGATGGTTTTTATTGCTAGTCTATACTATATTTTTAATTGCTTTAATGCCACCACAAAAGAAAAAGAAAAAGAAAAATGAAACCTAATTCAAATTTGTGTTAGTTATACACATATTCAGCAGAGACAGACACATATTTTGAAGTTAATGGGTTCGGAGTACGTTATAATAATTTAACTTTAAGTTAGTAGATTCTAAATTAGTGTTTTTATATATTCAATGCATTTCTTAAGACAAATGCATGATTTAGACCAAAGCTATTGAGTTCGACCGAACTCGTAATCTATACTCTAGCTCTGTCCCTAATAATTTTCAGTAGCAGAGGCTAAATTTTTATCGAGGAAGATCGTCATATGCTATATATTCATAAAAATTAATGTTATAGCGGAAGCAATTAAACAGAAGAAAGAATAATAATGAATGTAAATGACACAAACGATTTAACGTGGTTCACTAACAATGTGTTAGCTACGTCCACGAGCAGAAGAGAGAATAACTTTATTGATCTTGAGGAATACAATTTTTTGGGATTTCTCTGAATTGTATTTCAGATTTCTTATTAGGTTATGACCTATGGAGTTTATATAGAGTACCCCTTACACAGACTAAGGAAAGGTTTTTCAAACAGAAAAGGAAAAAGTTTACCAAACAGAAAAGGAAAAGATTTTCCAAACAAAAAAGGAAAAAGATTCCTAAACATGATATAAACCTAATATGCCTGGATTTAATGCATATTTCAACAAATCTCCACCTTGATTTGAATCCTCTCACAAATAACAGATGTACCAGATGCACCATTATAGTGCCATATGTACTAGACTCCTTCTGCCCCAGATTTTGCCCTCAAGGGGCAATCAACAACTCCTAACATTGAGCAAGTCCAAACGGTGTTGGAACTTGTTGTGTGGAATCGACTTTATGAACATATCAGCTGGGTTATCAGCAGTACCCACTTTGTTCACCTTGATTCTCTTCTCACTTCTCAAAAAATGATACCTCACATCAATGTGCTTAGTTCTCTCATGATGGACTTGATCCTTTTCTAAACAGATTGCATTGAGATGTCACAGTACACTGTGGCCTGATCCTGAGGTAGACCCAGTCTTCTCCTACTATCCGTACCCTGATCTTGGTTCCATTATACATATCCTTGATCGCCCTAGTGTACACCACATGCATACCTCTAACCTCCAAACATCTCCAAAGAACCCCCTAGGAACTTTGTTGTATGTTTTTTCGAGGTCGATAAAAATCATATGTAAGTCTCTCTTTCTCTCCCTGTACTGCTCCACCAACCTCCTAATAAGATGAATGGCTTCTGTGGTCAAACGCCCCGGCATAAATTCAAACTGATTCTTGAAAATAGTCACACATCTTCTCACTCTCATCTCCACGACCCTTTCCCAAACTTTCACAGTGTGACTTAGCAGTTTGATACCCTTATATTTGTTGCAACTCTGGATATCACCTTTGTTCTTGTACAAAGGGATTATTGTACTCCACCTCCATTCTTCGGGCATTCTCGCCGTCTTAAAATAACGTTAAACAACTCAGTTAGCCACTTCAAACCTGCCCTGCATGCGTTCTTTCAAAATTCAACTAGGATCTCATCAGACCTGATCGCTCGTCCCCTGCGCATCCTACGAACAACACCCTTAACCTCCTCAACCTTAATGTTTCTACAATACCAAAAATCTCAGTACCTACTAGATTGCTCATGATCTCTCAGCACAATGTCTCTATCTCCTTTTCCATTCAAGAGTTTATGGAAGTAAGACTGCCATATCCGCCTAATATGAGCGTCCTCCACCAGTACTTTGTTTTCCTCGTCCTTGATGCACCTCACGTGATCCAAATCACGGGCCTTCACCTCCCTCGCCTTGGCTAGTCTGTACAATTTCATATCCCGCATTTCTTCTCTAATTCCACATACAGGCGTTCAAAAGCACCCATTTTTGCCGCTGTAACCGCAAGATTTGCCTCTTTCTCCGTCATCTTATACAGTTCCCTATTCGTCCATTTATCCACTTCATCCTTGCTTTCTACCAACTTCGCATACGTCGTTTTCTTCGCTTTCACCTTCTCTTGAACTTTACCATTCCACCATCAGTCCCCTAGATGCCCACCACGACTACCACTCCAGAACCCAAGCACTTCTCTAGCTACCTCTCGAATGCAACTGACCTTCATGTCTCACATACCGGTCGCATTCCCACTACTTTTCCAAGCCCCCTTGGCCATCAACCTCTCCCCCATCTCCTTTGCACTAGCCATGGTCAAACTCCCACATTTGATTCTTAACTTGTCATCCACAACCCTCCTCTTCTTCTCCATCTTGATCTCTAAATCCATCACCAAAAGCTTATGTCGGGTTATAAGATACTCCATCGGAATAACCTTGCAGTCTTTACAAAGACCGTTGTCAATATTTCTAAGGAGCAAAAAGTCTGTATGAATCTTAGCCACCGAACATTTTGCTTAATTAATTAATATCATTCTTTAAAAATCATTACAATGATTTGACTGAATATTATGAGTGTAAGCACATTGGTTTTATGCATATTTCGACTTGGTTATATTATAAAAAAAGGATATATTTTACTTTATTTTGAATAACCGTGGTTTCAAATATTTTTGTTGTTAGATTCTGGAATTGGATTTGGTTTGATATTATTGAACTTTAGATTTTGAGAATCTTTTGTAGAAACTTTTTTTTTTTGAAGAAAATTGTGTGATCAAATTACTTTTTAATTAAATATTTTGCAAATCTTTGTGTTAGTTCCAGCAAAACATACCTTTGGACTCTTTTTTTTTAATCTTAGAAAAGTATTATAATTTATTTTGGAAAAAAGTACCAAGTTAGAAAACGAGTTATAGAAACTACTTAATCCAGTTGGAGAGCCTCATTCAATTGTTTGAAGCCCAAATCACACTTCACCTTTCAAACTAATGACTTGTAGTGCTTAATCCATTTTATCAATTACCAATTACTAGTAATACTTATTAAGATATTTAACTATGATTATCTTACCTTATAAGTGAGCTAATCATGTCAATATCTTTATAGTGCAGTGCATAAAACTTACTCATTTAGTAAATGTTGTATCTTTTGCTTGTGTAAGAGTGTAAATAGTGGATAGGTTGGATCAAACTTGGGCAGGTCAAACTAGTGAAATCGGTCATTATCAAACCAACTCAATATTTACTTGTGTCAAAATAGGTGTACCGGTAATTAGGGTTGTTAGCGGTCCGAATACTCTCGGTAATTACCCGAAAACCGGACCGATAAATTCGGATCGATACTCGAACCGAAAAGTTAACGGTCCGGATATGAGTATAAAAAATTATCCGAACCGATAAGGAGTCAGGCCAGTAACCTAGTAAAATATCCGGTAACACACCCCTCCAGCCAGCCCCCTTCCCCCAACAAGTCCTAATTATATTTAATTGCAATATTCCCTTATGTTGGATTATTTTACATGTTTTAAATATATGTGATGTAGATTTTATGTTTTAATTTGAAGCATTGACATATAAAATATAGATAGGAAGAGAAGAAAATAAAGTAGTTGTAAATTAGTGTAATTTTAAATGGTCATAACTCTTTGCTCGGACGTCCGTTTGACCTAAATTTTTTTTCATTTCGCGTATTTTTTTCAATGCTGCAAATATATCTTAAGTAGGCATAGGTGGTAAAGACTTACTTTCAAAGAATTACCAAGTTCCATATGTTGAGTTAATAGCATCATGCCCGCATGGGCTTAGCTCATTGATTCCAGAATGATAGATTGTCCCTAAATAAATAGCACTATTTGCTGAAGAAAGCAAAAATCTAAAAAAATAGATAAATAGATTTTCTTATCAATGAGACATGCCACGTGACGAACCTATGTCCTGCAATTATATATATATATATATATATATATATATATATATATAGATACTCTTCCAAATTTACATAATATCAATTAATTTCTAAACTCATTTGTTATGTTTGGGTTTGAACTACACTTAATCCGTTTAGTTACATTATTTGATTCTATTGAAAATAACCTTTGCCTCCAAATGAGTAACACTCTATCTCTAATTGGATCACTTTGACAAACATTATAACCCGACCCATTTACTAAAATAACTAATTTTGCCGCCACTAGTGTAGAATGAATCCACACGGAACGAGTAATACGGACAGTTGTAAGTTGTAACCGATTTTTTCCCTTTAGACTCGGTACTCACTTAATACTTCACTATGCTGAAATAATAAACAAACAACCAAAAAAAAAAAAAAAGATAAAACTTCAATGTTACTTACAACACCTACAGTAAATACTCTAATTCCTGTTTCCTTATAAATATAATTTTTACTGTATTATTTGTCTTCATTTTTATGAAAGCAAAGTAGTCTTTCTACATGACTCATTAGTGTTAATATTCCTATCATCAGACAGAGATTAAATTAATGGCTCTTTTGAAGCTTGGTTCTAAATCTGAAGCCTTCTGCTGTGAAGGCCAGGCTTGGTAATTCTTTTTTAATTCTATTATTATGGTGCCTTTTGCATTCTTGCTTAATTATAGCTAACCATTTCTTTTTCACACAGTTTAGAAAAACAAATGGTAGGTTTTTAATGTGTTTTTTCAGCGTTACCATTTTACGAGTAATTTACGAGAGAAGTATTCTTGTGTTATCAGTTATGAATGAGCTTATACAACATAGGATGGTTCCCTGTCTCATTTTTATGGTAAGGTTCTAAGTACGAGAGTCAAAATTGTTTTTTTTTAAATTATGGTTGTATTCAAGCTAGCTTGCATATTAATTTTATGGGTACCTATTATCTCCCACCAAACACATATACTGAGTAACTATGTGGCTTGGATAAATGGGAAGAAATTATCTATATTTCTACCTCCACTAGAAACAGAAATTTTTTCCGTCGACATTCAGTGGGTAACATGCTCCCATCGAAATGCTGAGAAACTTACTAATTTTTCCACATGAAGACACTACTACTCCCTCCGTCCCAATTTATATGAAATTCTTTCCTTTTTAGTCAGTCCAAAAGAATGACATTGTTCTATATTTAGTAACAATTCAACTTTAAACTTACATTTATACCCTTAATGAAATAATTTTCAGCCACACAAATTTTTATGGGTTGTTTTGGACCATAAGTTTCAAAAGTTTTGATTTATTTCTTAAACTTTGTGTCAAGTCAAAGACCTTCATATAAAATGAGACGGAGGGAATATTTAGGTAATATTCAGTGAAAATAACCACTAAACATTTTTCATTGCAAAAATAATTATTTTTTAGTAATGTGGGGTGACCCGTGAGACCTCATGATCCTCAGTCACTTTATAGACCATCCTTGGGTCCTATAGTCAAAACGTTAATTTTTTTCAAAAAAAAAATTGATATATTCGAAAATTACGTAAGTAGTAATAAATGGAAATATTTTTAAAAGAAAGTTCGAATTTTTTTATGTAGTAGACAGTGGAAATGAATGGTTTACTACTGTTGGGCTATTCTTTGCTCTTCTTAGGAATCTGATACCATGTCACCCTTCTTTAGATGTGACAATCATTTCCAATTATATCTATATTTCTGTTTATGTGAATGTTATTCTGATTTTGTTATTTGTAGTAAAGTTAAATAATGGATTCAGTAATAGTGGATTTATTTTAAGCTTACAAAACTGTGTTCAGGCGTTGTAAGTCAGGACTTCCAAGTGACATTACAATTGAAATTGGAGAAATGTCCTTTTATCTACACAAGGTACACTTTTTTACTGCTTATTCTTAAGTTATTTATGGTAGTATCTTATTACTATTATTTATGCTCTCAACTTTGAGAAGTTGGATTAATATCAACATTATCATATATTGAACATTGAGATTAGTTGTTTTAATCCTAAATTCATTCTTATAGTACTAAATTCATACAATTTAGTACTACTTTTTTTCTATGATGGTGGGCTTCACTTCAAATCTATGTTGCTCAGATTCTCTAAAATTATTGTTGCACCTGTGTCGGATCCTCCAAAAGTGCACTACTTTTGGACGATCAGACACGCACCCGTCGACAATTTTGAAGAGTTTGAGCAATATTGCTCCAATGAAGCGCGCGCTTCACTTCTCGGTTTTCACTTCAAGCCCTATGGACCTTTGTCGCTTTTTTCGGTTTTCGCTTTTGAAAATATTGCATACAAGATGATATTTAATCTTGTTGCAGTTCCCTTTGCTCTCAAGAAGTGGACTACTAGAAAAGCTCATGAGTGAATCAACAAAAGAGGATGGATCTGTATGCATTCTTCAGCTTAGTGACATACCTGGTGGAGCTAAAGCATTTGAGCTAGTAGCCAAATTTTGTTATGATGTTAGATTTGAACTTACTCCTCTAAATGTAGTAACCCTTAGATGTGCATCTGAGTATTTACAAATGACAAATGAATATGGTGAAGGAAATCTAGTTTCACAAACTGAGTCTTTCCTCAACGACGTTTTTACGAATTGGACAGACACAATAAAAGCACTAGAAACTTGTGAAGAAGTGTTGTCATATGCTGAAGAGATTCACATTGTATCGCGTTGCATAAATTCATTAGCGATGAAAGCTTGTAACGATTCAAAATTACTTAATTGGCCCGTGATGGAGAATGGTAACGATAGTAGTACAACCGGTGCTGATGTGTGGAACGGTATAAGCACGGGGACTAAGCAACCTATGACTGATGATTGGTGGTACGAAGATGTGTCGTTCCTCAGCTTACCGCTCTACAAACGTTTGATCCAGGCCGTTGAAGCTGGAGGCATGAGGCCTGAGAATATATCGGGTGCACTCGTGTTTTATGCAAAGAAATATGTTCCGTTAATGAATAGGCAATCGAGCTTCAAGGATGTTACTCACGTCAAATCAGGTTCAACTCCGTCTGAGGCTGATCAAAGGGCGCTTTTAGAAGAGATCGTTGAATTGTTACCAAAACAAAAAGGCGTAACCGAGACTAGGTTTCTCCTCAGGCTGCTACGTACCGCTATGATGTTGCAGGCTAGTCCAGCCTGTCGATTAAATTTGGAGGGAAGAGTAGGGTTGCAGTTAGACCAGGCTACACTTGATGATCTGTTGATACCGAATATTGGCTATACGGTTGAAACTTTATATGATATCGACTGTTTTCAGCGTATTCTTGATCATTTCTTGTTAATAGATCAGGCATCAGCAGCAGTATCTCCATGTATCATGGAAGAAAGTCAATTGATGGAAAGTAGTCAGTCTTTGGCTTCAATAACAAGAGTTGCTAATCTCGTGGATTCGTATCTTGCTGAGGTCGCGCCTGATGTTAATTTCAAGTTCCCAAAATTTCAGTCTCTTGCTGCTGCAATCCCGGAATATGCTAGGCCAATTTCCGATGGTATCTATCGTGCAATCGATATATATTTGAAGGTAACACTAGTTCTTTTGTCCCAACTCTTGTGTGTTTCATGCATAATTATTCAACTTTGATGGTGTGTATAAACTATTCTACTCAGTTTTAGAGTAAATAAAGTATCCTATATGTACACAATATCCTTGAAATTAGTGCAAGTTTCAAATTTTCTTGATCTTAATACACTAGTCTAGTGCAGGTCAGGCTTGATTTAGTTCTTAAAGTTGATAGTACTGAGCTATGTTGCTCGGATTGCTTGCATTAGTTGTTAAAGTTGATAGTACTGAGCTATGTTGCTCGGACTCTTCAAAAGAGGATTCGGCACACACCTGGTGGCCATTTTGAAGAGTCCGAGCAATATAGGTTCAAAGAATAAAATGGCTTCCCTTTGAAAAAGTATTAAAATCTAATTAGTTTATGATGATAGTATTTGTTTATTTATGATCTAAACATAAGATGGAAAGTCAAAAGAAATTACTATGACAAACACTATGAGTTGAGTACTGACCTAACCAACTAGAGCAAGATAACATTGGATTCAATATCAATAGCTGTGTATTCGTTTCGTATTCTTATATATGCCTGTGCAGCTACTTTTGTCAGTGCATATCTTAAATCATACTTTTTACAATTTCGGTTTGTTAAAATTCTTGAAGTTCTTTTACACATTCAAATTCAGGCACATCCTTGGCTGACAGACATTGAAAGAGAGCAAATATGCAGACTAATGAATTGCCAGAAGTTGTCATTAGAGGCCAGCACGCACGCTGCTCAAAACGAGAGGCTACCTCTAAGGGTCATTGTTCAAGTCCTGTTTTTTGAACAGCTTAGACTACGTACATCAATTTCCGGATGGTTCTTTGTGTCGGAAAATCTTGAAAACTCCCAAAATTTTAGTGGAGCATTAGGACAACACGCGGACGATGCTGCACGGGGCAGGGGAGCAAGTGTTGAGGACATGAGAGAACGTGTGTCCGAGCTTGAAAAAGAGTGTAACAGCATGAAGGAGGAGTTCCAAAAGATGGTGAAAACAAAGAGAAGATGGAATATATTTTGTAGGAGGAAATCTCAGTGTAATTCGAAATCAGGAAAGCCTAGTGAAGGTGCAACATGTCAAACTGTTCCAAGAATTAACTAAGTCTAAAGAATAATAAGTGCTATGTAGTTTCTAAAAGTGAATGAAATGCAGTTGTTTTATCACTTACATAGCCAGTTTTTGATTCTTTTATTTCTAATATTAGTCCAAAGGCAATGCAATGCCCCATAAGAGATTTTGATATATAACTACTTTCACTAATGACAAGGTGAAAACAAGAGGAGGGAAGTGAAATTTTCTTAATGTTTTCTTGAATATTATGACTTATGAGAACTAGTTATAGGAATTAGAAACTTCTTACAAAGAAATTATACAGGTAAACAATGAAATCCATATATATTAATAAAAAATTGCACGTCACGAATTTTGGATGATCGAAGTACAATGGCTTGAAATGTATACACAAAACTTTGTATTGCTAACTTAGTGGATTTATAAAAGTAGCCTGTCCAATGTTAGCCTGTTTTATATTGGAAAAACAACACCAAATATTCCTAAAAATAAAATAATTACTCGCCCCATGCCCCTCCTAAACTAATTTGGCTTCTAACCCAAACGGCCGAAACTAATTATCCGAGTTACCCCTCGCCCCAAAACTCTTCCTCGATATCATCACAGTATATTTATATATTGTGATGGTATCATAAGAACTAAGAGAATGACTGAATCAGTACTCCATGATATCATCTCAGTATATTTATATATCACGATGGTACCATGGACTGAGGAGTGTCTCATTGAAGACTGAAGCATTCCTCTATGATATCATCACAATATATGTATATAAGATAATGGATTAATGGTATTATAGACGGGTTTTTTCTACAAAAAGTGTCTTTTTAAATAATATGAATATAATCCTCCATAATATCATATCAATATATTTATATATCATAATGATATCATGAAGAACTAAGAGAATGCCTGAAACAGTCTTCCGTGATATTATCTCTGTATATTTATATACCATATTATTATCATAATTTGGGGCATCTCGAATAAATACTTTTAATTTTTTTCGAAGATACGAAAATAATAAAGGTATAGACGGATAATTACTTTTGGTTCGAGGGCCACGCAGGTTGTTTTTCCTTTAATATTAGGGAGCCCAATATCTTAGTGGATTCATTTTAAGCCTTGTTGAATTGGGCTCTAGGTTTCTGGCCACTGCCCACTTATAACACCCGTATTTAAAATATTTATTTTCTTAAAACACCAAGTGTTTGTCTTTTTTGGCAAAGCCTAACTTCATATCCAAAAGTCTGAAGTTTAAAAGTCAGTTCAAATTCAGGCCATAAGGTCTGAGCTTTGGAGTTTGTCATAATGTAATTATAATATAATTTTTGATGGAATTTGACCTCCCTCAAATGGATGGATCTGGAATTGATTGTGGAACCGAGCAGAGAGAACCCGGGACAGGCAGACCGGGTGAAGCCACAGTTCAATGTTCTTAATTTTCGGTCATATTTGATCGCACAAGTAAAATTACATAGAGGGTATTCGAATTGGCTTATTTTAAGCGTTTATTGGGTTTTAAACACTTTTCTAATTTTTTTGATGTTTGGCAATGGAAAAAAGTGTTTAAAAGCACTTACTTTTAGATATGAAAGTACAAAAATAAGCTAAAACCAAAAGTTGGATATTACCAACTTATGACTTTTAGCTTATAAGCTACTTTTTAAAAGTCAGTCCAAACACTCTCTATAGTTTGATTTCTTGTATTTTAAGTAAAATTAATTACAAAACTTGAAAGACTACGAAATATACACGGCCAAAACCGTATATATCACAAGTTCTTATTTTATATATATTTTATCATATTTGTAAAATTCTTGTACAAGTATAATTATGGCAGTAGTCATGTATTAGAAAAATATATTCTTGTATTAGGAAAAGGTAGATTTATTTTCCATAATTAGATATTGATATCATGTATATATACCTTTTCATTAATGAAAATAATCAAGGGATTATTCTCTTTCATGGTATCAGAAGTCTAGGGCAAAACAATTCCTTCTCCCAAAACACCTTCCGCCACCCTTCTCGGATTCCGAGCTTTCGGCCACCGGCCGACACCTCCCCTCCCCTCTCCCAAATTTTCTTCTAAATTCTTATTTCTCCTCTTGTTCTTTCATCATGTCTACCTCGAAGAACATGTTTCATCCTGCCTTTGTGGTCTCCAACATCAAGAACAACATACCTATCATTTTTAGATGGAAAACGTACAATTCGCGACGTAGGCAGAACTATTTAAAGTTCACGCACGCTCCCATCGAGTCCTTCACCACATCATCCCCTCGGATACAGGCAAGGAGAAGATGTCTACCACCGATGATGACACTTAGTTATGGGTAACTCTTGATGCTACGGTACTCTAGTAGATATATTCCACTATTTCTACGAAGCTTTTGCAGACTATTATCCAACCCGATGCCATGGCGATGGATATTTTGAATAGGTTGCGTGATATATTCCAGGATAACAAAAATTCTCATGTCGTGATCTTTGAGTAGGAATTCTCCCACATCAACGTGGAGCATTTTTCGAACATCTCCGTCTATTGTAAGAGGCTCAAAGAGTTGTCGGATTAACTCAAGAACGTTTGTGCGCCCGTCACGAATGACCGTCTTGTTCTTCAGATGGTTTCAGGCCTCTCCGAGGCTTATAGTTCTAAGGAGAGTTGCTACGCAGTTCGAATTGAACTATTCTATTATAACAGAATCGTCATTCTCCTTAGCTTTTGTTAAGTAATTTCAGGCCAATCAGATTCTGGTAAGACTTGGCGGATTCAGTGGTGTAATGTTAAGAGGTTCTGGGGTATGCTGGGATTTGCGAAAAGCAGCACCTTACGATGTTCATGACCAATTGGATCCTGACATACCAGTAGGTACCAGAGGAGATCGCTATGATCGTTACTGTATTCGTATCGAAGAGATGCGACGGAAATCAAACTCAAGTCGTAAGGTGTAGTCAGCTTCCCCGCTCACGTTTGGGGTTGCTAAGGTCAGATTCTTGAAACAACAGTCCTAGGAGGGAAGTTTTCGGGGATACGCAGCCGGGTGGCGAGAAAAGAAGATTTATTATTTAAGCAGCTTCGCCCCTCTCGCATTCGCTCGAGTAGCTAAAGCCCCTTCTCTTTTTATTATTTCCATATGGTATGTTAAATCACTTGTGAAGTCGACTTCACTTGACCGTATCTGCTTCAACTTCACCCTAGACTCGTGTCGTGTAGTGTAGCAAGACTAACAAGTGCAACTCCGCAAATTTTGGATCACTCATTCGGAAGAGGTCATTTCGAAGACCTGCTTGGAAAGTAATTCCTTAAGTAAACATCTTTTGTCAATCGAGGAGAAAAACATGTCAAAAAGCCTAACTATCGGAACAAGCAAATTTCCCTTTAGCCACTCGCGAATGGGCATCAAAAAGGAACTCCCACTATGGTATTGGGGCGCTTCTTCGCCAAAGTAATCTTCTCCCAATGTTCTACCAAACACGTTCCATGCTCACCTTAGAAGAAGTCGGCTTGGATAAAAAGGCGGCCACCGAAACCAATTCTGCCATGATGGTGGCATGTCCGATGACCCCACTCATTATCGGGAAATTCTTGCCAAAACTGTGATAACAGTGGCGGTAAAAAGGACCAAAATTAGAAGAATGGTGGCAAGAACTGCGGCGGCAGAGGTGGCGGTGGCAGTGAAGGGCGGCATGGCGGTGGGGGGACATGGTGGCAGTGGATCGGCGAGGCCACAACACCACTAGCCGCAGTCATGGGTTAGTGCACAGTGGCCAGTAGCCCACACCATAATTTCCAGTTTTTCCTAACAGTTGGGCCAGGTCCAATTTCTCCCAAGAAGAAATGGTTGCCCAACAGCCATGGATCGTCTCGCGCAGCCGCTCGCTGGGCCTCTGCCTCAAGAAGCATTCGCGGTTGCAGGCCCAACCTCGATTCCGACACCTACCGATATTGATGCAGCACTGCATACACTTGAAAGGCCCGGACGCAAATTGGTACATGGACACCTGTTGCAATATTTCTAGATGCTTACTCAAATGTACGTATCATTCAATTAATAAAGATCTGTAAGACCGAGTTTATCGTCCACAGAGACTGATTTGTCAAGTACCGGTTATCTATCTTATGGTATTTATTTGATTGACGTTCTTTAGTTTGAGAATTATGACTAAGTGCGGAAATTAAACTAAAGATTATAATACTTTGGGTTTATAACAGTTATGAAGGAAATAGGGCATTCCAATCTCCTCAACTATCTACTCTTTCACGCGTTAATGCAATGTTAATGATTCTTCTTCTTATTAAGATAGCAGGTTAATTAATTTGTCATTATATTTCGGTTAGAACATACAAAATCTCAACCTTGTGCAGAAATCTTCTATATTTCTATGATAGATTTTACCACACATGAGGATTAAGAACAGTAACATTAAATACTACACAAGTATCGGGGTACTTTTGTCCACGATTTTAACCTATGTCTAGACAACTACAACATATTCAAATCTCACCTTTCAGACTTTTGATTCGAAATCATATAAGTTATGGCAATTAATGGCCAGTTAATTATCAAGAAATCAAAATAATATTGAATAGATATTAATATGCTGAAGAGGAAATCATTAACTATGCATTAACTATATGAAAGAGTTTCAAGAAGATTCGACGGAAAACCCTACTAAATTAATTAGCTCCTAAACATTGTCATGTCAAGAATTAAATTACAATCCAACAGAACTGAAATAAAATAAGGGAAAGAAAAAGAACTTGAACAAGAGTTGTCTCCAATCTTGTGTTGTAGCCTCATTCTTAGCCTCCCAAAAGTATGATATCGAATGAATGAAATAAGGTCAGGATTTAGGGATTTTATATCTGAGAAAAATCACATTTCGAAACCTTTTGCCCTCGAAATTCAGCCCAGAACGTCAAAACTTTCGCCTCGGTGCCGCAACCCTGCTGGCTGGCGCCGCGGCGTCGGAACACCTGAGGCCAAATCATACTTCGCAGGACTTTGGGCGCCACAGCTCTGCTGGCTGGCGCCGGTGGCGTCAACTTTCGGTTTTTGCGATTTTTCGTCATTTTCTCGTCCGGACTTCGTCATATTTCTTCTATACTTCCGAGGACTTCGTCAGATTTCTTCTATGCTTCCCAGGACTTCGTCAGATTTCTTCTATGCTTCCCAGGACTTCGTCAGATTTCTTCTATGCTTCCCAGTACTTCTTAGGCTTCATTTCTTGGCCTTTTAATATGCAATTTCATCCTCAAAAGCAATATTTTCTCCTTTATGATCGTTGTGACACAAAAGAGAGAAAAACACAATTAACATTATACTAAACGCAAAATAAAAGAGTAAAATACTAACTAAAAAGAACTCAAAAGAGTGTATAAATACACTCAACAACACCTGTGCTACTTCTTACATGACATCCACATCAGATAATCTCTCGTTTTATTTCAATTTGATAAAATATTGTGGTAATTCAATTCCAATTTGTGGTTATGGTAATTCAATTCCAATTTGTGGTAATGGTAATTCAATTCCAATTTGTGGTTATGGTCACACAAATTTATATCCCCCGAACCCACCTTAAGTCTTGAAAAATATCTTTCATACTCCTCACTTAATTAAAAATTTAGTCTATGTTCGAAAATTTACAACTGATAATTAGGTTTCTGTTGACTTTGACCCTTTTGGATTTTCTGTGAAGGATTTCATGAGAGAGATAACTCTAATGAGATGTAATAGTCAGGACGAGCTCTATCCTATCTTTACCATCACCTCTACTACCACTAATCAAGCCAGACCGTCAACGTTTGCCGCTTTAGTACCTTCCTAGTGGCATGCACGTTTGGGTCATCTGGGAGCGTCTGTTCTTTGTTCTCTTCAAAATAATAATTTTATTGATTGTAAGAGTATGCGTAGTACTCATATTTGTCCTTCTTGTCTACTAGGAAAACATGTTAGATTATCTTTTGTAGTCTATACTTCTAGTACTTTGATGTTTTTTGCTATTGTTGATTGTGATTTATGGACATCTACTGAGAGCCTAGGTACCCAAGATCAGTGATTTTTCTTTCAATCTTTAAACTTCCGTTTTGAGCTCTTTGGTTCGTTGTTATTATGTGATATTTTTGAATGATTATTCTAATTTTTTGTGGACCTTTTCTTTATCTAAAAAGTCTCAAGTTTTGTCCACATTCCAAAAGTTTAGGGCATTCATCCGTACTCAATTTGAACGAAAAATTTTAAAAAATCAATGTGATAATGGCAGAAATTTGATAATGGGCCATTTCAGGATTTTTGTGACACTAATGACATATCTTTTCGGTTTTCTTGTCCTCATATGTCCTCACAAAATGGAAAAATCGAACGAAAAATTCATACCATTAATAATAATGTCCGCACCTTACTATCACATGCTTTATTACCACCCTCTTTTTGACATCATGCATTACAAATGACTATTTACCTCCTTAACATACTCCCTAGCAAAGGATTCACTTATCAATCTCCCCTAAAAATTCTTTACCATAAAGACCCTTCGTATTCTCATCTTAGGATGTTTAGGTGTTTGTGCTATCCCATTTTTCCGTCCACTACAATTAGCAAACTTCAAGCTCGTTCTACCGTTTGTGTGTTTTTGAGTTATCCGTCTAATTATCGTGGTTACAAATGTTTTGTTTATCTTCTAATAAAATCATAATTAGTCACCATGTTATTTTTTATGAAACCCAATTTTTGTTTGCTAAATTAGTTAATTATGTGTATAGTTCTTATAATTTTTTGGATGATGGCTCTCACCGTATATTCTCCAACAGTGGGCCCAACCTGCTCGTGATCCAATTTTGCCAGCATGACCACTGCCTGCTGGACCAAATGGTCTCAGTATATTTCCAGCTTCTCGGCTAGCAGGCTCACTGTCTGCTGGCCTAATATTATGTCTTCTCAGTCCAGTTTCAGGTTCTCGTCCAGCAGGCCCACTGCTTGCTAGCCCAGTAATTTTTCCACCCGATCATGATCCAGTTCATCGGACAGCAGGCCCACTACCTGCTAACCAGTCCCGAGATGACTCGACACTATCCCGAGCTCAGTCCACCTCTATTCTGAGACAAAAGTCTGTTACTCATAGCCAACATGGTATTTTTAAACCAAAACGATATTTTAATCTTAATTCTAATGTCACTAAATCACCCCTACGATGTAATCCAGTGTCTGCCCTTCATGACCAAAATTGGAAAATTATCATAAATGATGAATATAATGCTCTTATTGAAAAGAAGACGTATGAGTTGGTTTCACGTCCGCCTGGTGTCAATGTTATTCGTTATATGTGGATTTTTACTCATAAGGAAAAATATGATGGTTGTTTTGAGAGGCATAAGGTCTGTCTTGTAGGTGATGAAAAAACTCAACATGTTAGCGTGAATTGTGGAGAGACATTTAGTTCGGTGGTCAAACCGACAATCATTCGCAATGTTCTCAGTCTGTCTCTCTCAAAAGCATGACCCATTTATCAGCTAAATGTGAAAAATAATTTCTTACACGGTGATCTAAATGAGACAGTGTACATGCATTAGCCCTTGGGTTTTAGAGACCCCGATCATCCTAATCATGTTTGTTTGCTCAAAAAGTCCTTGTATGGACTTAATCAGGCCTCACAGGCTTGATTTAAGAGGTTTGCAGATTATGTGTCTACTATTGGGTTTTCTCACAGCAGGTCTGATCATTCTCTATTCATCTATCGTCGTGGTATTTCTCTGGCATACATTTTGTTATATATGAATGATATTATATGATTGCCTCTTCTGATAAATTGTGCAAGTTATCATGTCTCTTCTCAGTTCCGAATTTGCTATGAAAGACTTGTAGCCCTTGAGTTATTTGTTGGTATAGTTGTCACACGTCATGCAGATGGTCTATTTTTTCCACAGAGGATGTATGCGGCTGAGATTATTGAGAGAACTGACATGTCATTTTGTAAGTCCTCTCCCACTCCGGTTGATACCAAATCGAAACTGAGTGTTAATTCTAACACACCCTACGAGGATCCTACCCACTATCGCAGTCTTGCTGGGGCTCTTCAGTATCTTACTTTCATGAGGCCCGATATTACTTATGCAGTGAAACATGTGTGTTTATTTATACATGATTCGAGGGACGAGCACATGCATGCTCTTAAACGCATTGTGTGTTACATACAAGGCACCGTTGATTATGGTTTGCATTTATATCCATCCTCCGTCTCTACTCTCGTCTCTTATATAGATGCTGATTGTGGTGGATGTTCATATATCAGACGTTCGACATCTGTTTCTTGGTGATAATTTGGTCTCTTGGTCGGCAAAACGCCAGGATACTTTATCGTGATCCAGTGCGGAGGATGAGTATCGAGGGATAGCCAATGTGGTGTCTGAATCTTGTTGGCTGCGTAATCTCCTATTAGAGCTTCACTTTCCTATTTAGAAATCTACCTTGGTCTACTGCGATAATGTTGGTGCGGTCTATCTCTCTGAAAATCCGGTCCAACATCAGCTCACTAAACATATCGAGATGGATATTCACTTTGTTCGTGAAAAGGTAGTTCGTGGACAAGTACGTGTCTTGCATGTCCCTTTACGATACCAAATTGATGACATCTTTACTAAGGGTCTTCCCTGAGTCTTGTTTAAAGATTTTAAGGACAATTTCAGCATACGACAACTGACCGCTATGGCTGCGGGAGTGTGAAAGACTAAGAAATATAAACGGCCAAAATCGTGTATATCACATGTATTTATATATATATATATATATATATCATATCATATCATATTTGTAGAATTTTTGTACAAGTGTAATTATGGTAGTAGTCTTGTATTAGAAAAATGTATTAGGAAAAGGTAGATTTATTTTTCATAATTAGATATTGTATATCATGTATATATACCTCTTTATTAATGAAAATAATGAAGGAATTATTTTCTTTCAAATCTAGATGAACATGTTAGTACGCATTATTATGAGAAAAATATATGTATATTTAAGAAATATTAAAAAAAACAAAGAATTTGAAAATCATATGGTGATTATACGGAATTGGAGTTTATTGCTCCTCTCAATTACAATTCAATCTAGGCTGATTAAGTAATTACTTAATCGAACAAACAGGCTAAATTACTTAATCGAACAAATAAGTTAAATTGTATGATTATTATTAATTACACTCAAATTCTATTACAAAATATCCTTCCAAAAGATTATAGACATTTTGATTATTTCAAAATCAGTTGAAGTGTACAGAGCTAAATGGGGAACACAAGTAATATGCCAGCTATTGAAGTGTTCTCTCTTAGAGGAATTATTATCATTGTTATGGCAGGTAAGGCAAGTCATCCTTCTAGTATTATCCCACTAACAAAACAATCACCTAGTCAAAACATCTTTATCTTTGGCTTTCTATTACTAGCACTTTACTTTGCATGAAGAGGTGTGTTCAAGATTTAAATTTATTTTTTGTTAAATTAATGAAAAAATATATTATAATTCGGTAATAAATTGTTGAATTATTTTATATATCCACGTTTGGTATAATTAGCAATTTTAGAATTATTTATACCAAATTGATATCACATTTATGTGGGATACCAATTTCGTGATTACTTCTCCCGAAGGATAAACAACAAAATAGCATATTTGCTCTTCTCCTAAGATTTTCTAAGAAAAACAAGGTTAAATTTGAAATTTTAAACCAAATTTTATATGTTTATGTTATATCCCATTTTTAATCTAATGAATACACCGCTACTAATAAAAGTATATCCAGATTATTTCATTATTATTTGTCATGCATTATATTTATGTCATTATAATCGCGAGATAACTTGTTCTTCAACTAAATGATCTTAAGATTTTGAACATTGAACTCATCTCACTTTTAAAATTATGAATTCAAAAATATAATATATGTTGATAATTTAGTAATTTTTTTATATAAATATTTGTACTCAGCGTTGAAATTAATCATCGGTCAATCCATCACAAATAATAGGCTCCATCTGCCTTTAGATGAAGCTATGCTGCACCAAAAATAGTTCTTCAACTGATCAACTTATCCAAAGTATAATTTCAAATGATTGTGTTACCTCTGAAATTTTTTATGTTTGGCTACAAAAAGATTTAAGTCTCACATCCGATATGGAGGGAAAACATTGACTCTTTATATTGACTTGAATAATTCTCACCCTACAAGCTAGTTTTTGGGGTTGAGTTAGGCTCAGACCTCATTAACTGAAACATGGATAATATTATTTGGGTGCCCAACATCGGTGAATAAAGAATTAGAATGGATATGACTCTGATACCATGTAAAGAATGAATATTGAGTCTAACTCAACCCCAAAAGTTAACTTGTAGGGTGAGGATTGTCCAAGTTCATATAAGGAGTCAATGTTTCCAGTGAACAAAAATTTGAAATGGATATGACTCTAATACTATATAAATAATTGATATTAGGCCTAATTTAACCTCAAAAACTAGTTTGTAAGATGAAGATTATCCAAATGCATATAAGAAATTAATGTTCTCATTTCATATCCAACGTGAAACTCTTAACCTCTACTGTTTTACATTGATGTGCTGAGCAACAAAGCTGTCAATTTCAATGGTTATGTGTATAATAATTCATTTCTCTATTTAACAACATTTGCAAAATTAGCATACTTAACCTTATAAACAAATAACATCCACTTTTGGTGCACAGTGCACATTTGTCAACTGTTGAGTACTATAGAGTGCAGGGTTATGCTTAATAATGTTCAAGTTTTTTAGGCAAATTATTGGAGCAAATTAATAGGGACACGTGTAACAAACTCGCCGACCATCAAAGGCGATAGTGAGATGGATTCCTCCGGTCTTATTCATAGATCTTGGATGTAGTAATAACGTTCTGGATAATTTTCGACCCTATTTTGTAAAAATAACTTAAGGAGTTTCAAATTTCATAGGTGAAATTTTATGACAATGTCCTAAAGTTTCATTTGTGAAATCTTGAAAGTCAAGCAGGAATAGATGGAGGGTAGGAAAGAGCTTGAACGAACTCTGGGGCGAGGGCCAAGGTGAACCCGGATTAACGATGAGAAGCGGTCAAATCAGTAGCAAAGGCACCAGGACGGACGGTTGGGGAAAAAAGTCAATTAATTCGATTTTCTCGAAATCAACGAGTGGACTTGAAATCATAGATCCATTTTGTGATCCACGCCGAGTGTAGCCTATAACAACTATTATTTTTTTAATTACATGGACTTGAGTTCAAATTTTGAGAATGGAGAAACTCGTATAAGGAACACTTCTCTTTAATTAATCAGATTAATGAACTTCGGATATCATATGGTTATTCCATTTTCTTGATGTTTTGTTGGGACACCTAACTAAATAGATGATATTTTGTTTAATTTGTCTTATTATAATTTAGATTTTACTCATTTAATTCCCCTTATACAAAGATCTTATTAAATTTGAGTCTCGTACTTCTTTTCAAGAAATGTTCACATGCTAGGAACATCAAAGAAGATTTTAGATTATATGGAGATAGTATTACCTTTGTTTTTATCTTTGAAGATGTTTCATATAACTAAATTTAGGTTCATGCAACTTTAAAGTTCGGAAACATTTATTGTCAACAAAAAGGACAAGAAATAACACGCTGATTTACGTAAATTCTCCTTTTAGATCGTCAGTTAGATTTTATCCTTATTTTTAAAAGTTATATAAATATAGTTCTTGAGGATAATAAAATATTATATTATCGTCTAACATCGATAAAATTTTAGACCATGATCTTACATTTTTTGATAGTGTTTTTAATTTACTCAAGAGAGATCTTGAGACCGTGACCTAAAAAGTTCATTAATTGCAAAGAAAAATGGCACTTTACCCTTCGATCCAAGCCATGAGGCAAAAGACAAGGTGACTTAGAGGTTGTGATCAGCATTGATTGATGCAACTTCTGTGGATATGAAGGGTAGGAATAACGAATTGGGAATTGTAACAACAACAAGTAATAAAAAATCTGGAAATTAAATGAAGAAATGGTCTTGCTGAGTTGATTGGATGAACAATTTATTCTTAAGATAATATTGCCCCGTATATTCTTTCAACGGTTTTAATAAAAACTTATCTTTCAAGATAAAACAATAATCAAACAAATGAGCAAAGAAACTCAAGTGTTTGCTTAGGAAGAAGGATCTTTGAGTGTGTTGTGATTGCAAGAGAGGAAGACAACTTTAGAAAATTGCTTAGTGAATGTGTGTCTTGCAATTGTGTCAAAGTCATCAATTTATAGGTAGATGATTTAGTCTTCCCAATTCACCAAATGAATTACCATCAATGTCAAGTAATGACCATTGATATTGAGGTTAATTCAGCCTAGTAATGGATGAATTCATTAGCCAAGTAATAGAGAGTAATTGCTCCAAAGTCAGCCCAAGAATCAGTTTCAATTCGCCTCCTACGTTACTGAAAATCGTCGAAGCACCGCGGTCCCTCGGGAGGGCACCGCAGTGTCTAAATTCCAGTAATTTACTGGAATCGAAAATTGGATTTGCACCGCGGTCCCACGGTGGAGGCACCGCGGTCATGTGTGTCCTTGTGGCACCGCGGTGCCTCATAGTATTTCCGAGATAATTTTTCCGATTCGTTTAATCTCTTACACATTTCTTCCTTTCATTTACCAACGTGAAACCATTCGTTATTTGGCCAATAACTATCTATTTTCTTACGTCTCAAACAATTCGTATACGTACCGATATCTCTTCTATTTAAGGAAATTATGATCCTTGGCACTATTTGTGCACGTGTGTGAAAACAACGTTTCCTACGTGTAGGGCCCCAATTGTTCAATTCGTAATTAAATAGGATTTACTTTATTTCACGTTTAATAAATATTTCCAACAATCCCCTCTTGGAAGAGATTTTGGTTCACGCGTATGGTGCATTTCTAGCAATCACTCGGCGGAACGATGTTGCATCTGGAGAGGTAGCCGGAGCTTTGAACCTTCCATAGTAGAATACCATCTGACATATTTACTGCGCGGTGAACGTGATGTCTTGAACCGTCAGTGTTTAGTATATATGCCAAAACAATGGTATCAACACAACACATTTCCTACTCAATCCTTCTTATGTTTTTGTCCATCGTGAGTCGTGGACACACTTGGATTCTTAAGTGGGTTCATTTGAGGCGGTCTGTCCTCGCACTTAAATAGGTGTTCTCCTACAAGGTATCCTGCAATATCCCACTATACAAACGTTAGGAACCATTAAAAAAATTCCCAACCTAACCTCAAGTATTGAGGATCACTAAAGGTTTGGAAATTTATCATTTACCCCTCTTACAGGTAACACTTTATGTCTATCATGGGAACGGCCTTGGATTATGTTTCTTAAGAAGAATACATTATCCGAAGTGCTCTTGCTTCCACCGAAGCGTTGACGGAACCTTTACAATTTAATTTTCCCATTGAACCTTATTCCTTGGATCTTCAGTCTGTAAGGTTGGGTGTCCACTGTATCGATTCTTATAGTTTGGGTTTTAAGCCCATTCCCTTAGACAGGCAGAACATCTGATCTCTAGTCATTCCTTCGTCAGGGGATTTGCTATATTTTCCTTAGATTTTACGTAATCAATGGAAACAACACTCAAAGTGATCAGCTGCCTAACAGACTCAAGTCTCCATTGAATATGACGAGACTTGCCGTTGTACATAGAATTTTGTGCCCTTCCTAGAGCCGACTGGCTATCGCAATGGATCATTACAGAAGACACAGGTTTATCCCAACATGGGACATCCTCTAGAAAACCATGAAACTACTCAGCTTCTTCTCCTGCTTTGTCTAAAACGATAAATTCCGACTCCATCATGGATCGGTCAATAAGTGTTTGTCGAGAGAATTTCCAAGACACAGCTCCACCACCGATTGTATAAATATATCCGCTGGTGGACTTGATATCGTCGCTATCAGATATCCATTTTGCATCACTGTACCTCTCTAGTACAACTGGATATCTTGAATAGTGTAACAAAAAATTTAGCGTGAATTTCAGGAACCGTAGTACCCTGTTCAACGCTTTCCAGTGATCCTCGCTTGGATTTCGGGTAAATCTAGCCAATTTATTGATTACATAAGCGATATCTAGTCGAGTGCAATTTGTGAGATACATCAAACTCCCAATCACCTTTGCGTATCGCTCCTGGCGTATAGGTACACCAAAATGCTTGTCAATCTTTTGACTTCTATCCAATGTGTCATTACTGGTGAACTGTCAAACATCTCAAATTTTCTCAAAACATCTTCGATGTAGTGAAATTGAGACAAGACCAGTCCATTAGATGTCTTAGAGATCTTGATCCCTAATATGACATCTGCGACCCCCATATCTTTCATATCGAAACATTGTTTTAACATATTCTTAATCTCTAGGATTATACTAGGACTGCTACCAGTGATCAACAGGTCATCTACATAAAGGCGTAAACACATTTGTCACTTTTATTAATGGAGAACCCTTTTGACAGTAGAGTACTATCAAATTTCTCGTGCCATTGTTTAGGGGCTTGTTTCAGCCCGTATAATGATTTAACAAGCCGACATACTTTTGTCTTTTGCCCAGGAACCACATACCCCTCGGGTTGGTCCATATATATTTCTTCTTCCAAATCACCATTTAGGAAGACAGTCTTAACATTCATTTGATGTATTTCAAGATCCCGCAAGGCGGCGATAGCTATGAACATATGTATGGATGTCATTCTATACACCGGAGCATAGGTATCGAAGTAATCAAGGCCTTCCTTTTGGCGATAGCCCTTGACTACCAACCTAGCCTTGTACTTGTGGATAGATACATCTGCCTTTAACTTTCGTTTAAGGATCCACTTACAATCCAAAGATTTGTGTCCTGGGGGAAGTTCAGCCAACTCCCAAGTGTGGTTATGCAGAATGGATTCTATCTCACTTTCAAAAGCTTCTTTCCAGAGCGACACTTCTGGAGTTGACAATGCTTCGGCGATTGTCCGTGGTTCATCATGAACCAAATAAGCTTCAAAGTCTGGATCGAAGGATTTGTACTTTCGGGACCTTTTCCTTCTCCTTGGTTCCATCTCAGAATCTTCCAAGTCCTGAGAATCTTGAATACTGGATTCTGGGTAATCAGCTACTTCATAATTCACTAGATCTGAACCGTTCGGATCTGGGTAGTCATCATCCCCATGGTCCTTAGAGATTTGATCATAACTTCGTTTGAGAGAGGTTATGTTGTTTTCCTTGTATGGAAATGTATCTTGAAAGAAACTTGCGTTCCTTGATTCCATGATTGTACCTTCATGAATATCTGGTACATCCGACTTATGCAATATGAAGCGATAAGCACTACTGTTATTGGCATATCCTATGAATATGCAATCCACAGTCTTAGGTCCAATCTTAACCTACTTTGGCATAGATACTTTTACCTTGGCCAGATAACCCCATACCATCAAATACTTATAGGTAGGTTTCTTTCCTTTCCATAACTCGTATGGAGTCTTGTCTTTACCCTTGTGTGGAACTCTATTAAGAATCTTATTTTCTGTAAGGACAACTTCTCCCCACAAGGTTTGAGGAAGGTCCGAGTTGATGAGTAAAGCATTTATCATTTTCTTTAGTGTTCGGTTCTTGTTAATGTGTATTTTGTATACGTTTTTTGAGTTATTTTTAGTTAGTATTTTACTTGTTTTTTGTTGTGTTTAGTATAGTATTAGGTTCGTTTTTCTTTCTTTTGAGTCACAGTAGTTCAAAAAGGCAAAATGGCGAAAATGGGCAGAAAAAGAGGGTCTCGAGGCAAAAAAGGTTGAAAACTGGAAATTCAGACGAAGGCAAAGCAGCACCGCAGTGCCATATTTACTGAGAGGCTGCAGGACTTTCGGCACCGCGGTGCCATTCTGCAGAACCGCGGTGCCGACGCGGAATTTTTCAAATCCGAAGTAGAATTGGCTAAGGCCAGAAGGGTCTATAGGGCACGAAATTTGCAACATACTTAAGCCCTAGGGATTAGTCTAGTTGAGATAGTTTGACATTCTATCACATAACACAACTCAGGGCAAGGATTGAGGCTACAATTGGAGACTTAGTTCTACATAATTTTTCTTTCTTTCGTTTTCAATTCAGTTTATGTTTGGAATTATATTAGTTCTTAGCATGTCTATGGCTAGGAGCTAGACACTTTATTAGGGGCTTTCCTTTTGAATCGCTTGAACCTCTATTTCATGACTTAATGCAGTAGTTAGATTTCTTCTTCTCTTGATTAAGATTTATTCAATAATTTATATGAATGCTTGATAGTTAATTGATCACTAATTATCATAACCTATATGATTTGGAATCAAGAACCGAGAGGAGAGATTTGGATATGCTGTAATTGAATAGACATAGGTTAAAATCGTGGACGAAAGTACCCCGATACTTGTGTAGCATTATAGGTTACTGTTCTTAATCCTCCTATGTGGTAAATCCTACCATAGAAATATAGAAGGGTTCTGCACTGGGGTTGAGCGATTTTATATCCTAACCTGAATATAAGACAGTCTAGTTAACCACTATCTTAACGTAGAAGAATAAGTCATTCTAAGTTGCATTAAGGTTTGAATAGAGTGGATAGTCGAGGATTTTGGAAGCCCTAATTCCTTCATAACTGATTACAACTTTAATAGTTTAGTTAATTCTTGCAATTATTCTAGTAGTTAAACAAAAACTCAACTTAATTATCGATTGTCAAATAGATAACATAAAATAGATGAACGGTACTTAGAAACCAGTCTTTGTGGACGATAAATTCGGTCTTACAGACTATATTACTTGTGAACGGTACATACACTTGAGTGAGCAACGTGGAAATCGGGCTAACAAGTTTTTGGCGCCGTTGCCGGGGACTGGCGTACTTCTAATATCGAACCATCTATTTTTATTTTTACTTTGGCTTTATATATATATATATTTTCTGTTAGAACCATGTTGCCTTGATTTGTTTGTTGATTTTGGTCTTTTTCAGGGATTTAGTGCATGTGAAGAAGGAGAGGAGCAGATACACTTGTTCCCTTCAACCCTGAGATTGAGAAAACGTGCAAGCAAAACAGGCGGAAAAAAAAAGATAGCTGATTCAGTGACCATGGAAAACTAACCACCGAATCATAATGGGGCAAACAACGAGGTTCCTGAACATGTAGAGGAGCCAATACCGGTCCCAGCAGAAAGAAGCTTAGGTGATTATGTTCTGCCAACGGTTACTGGTGCACAGACATGCATCAGGCTCCCAACAATATGAGCGAACTACTTTGAGATCAAGTCAGCCATCCTGAGCATGATCCAGAACACAGTACACTTTGGGGGATTGCCATCTGAAGACCCCCACATGCACATTGCCAACTTTCTGGAGTTGTGTGCCACTTTCAAGTATAATGGCGTTACTGATGATGCCATTAGACTGTGGCTCTTCCCGTTCTCACTTAGGGACAGAGCCAAGAGCTGGTTGAACTCACTGCCTGCCAACTCCATCACCACATGGCAGGACCTAGCCCAAAAGTTTCTTCCAAAGTTCTTCCCTCCTTCAAAAACGACAAAGTTAAGGGGAGAATTGAACAATTATTACCAGGTGGATGGTGAGTCACTCTATGATGCGTGAGAGCGATTTAAGGATATGCAAAGAAAATGTCCACATCATGGCATAGAGAAGTGGGTGTTAGTCCACATTTTTTATAATAGGCTGAGTGGTACTACTCGTACCATCATTGATGCTACAGCAGGGGGAGTCTTTATGAGAAAGAGTGCCAATGAGGCACATGAGTTACTGGAAGACATGGCTGACAACAATCATCAAGGGGCAGATGACATGTCAGTGAATAGCAGGAAGGCTATGGGCATACATGAATTAGATGCTATCACTACCCTGAATGCACATGTGACTCTTCTGACGAAGCAACTGCAGCGGAACACTATGTCTGTGAATGCAGTCCAGATGTCGGTAAATTGTGAGATTTGTGGTGGACCGCATTCCTTTGACAGATGCACATCGGTGGACATTAAAAATGTGTCAATGGAGCAGGTTCAGGCAGTTGGAAACTTTCAGCGGCCTTATAATTCCAACACATACAATCCAGGGTGGAGAAATCACCCTAACTTTTCGTGGAGGAACGCCCAGGCCCAGCAGCAACCATATCAGGGTAATTACCAGAACCAGCCAGCACAGAATCAGGCTACTTCATCCCAGCAGTTTAGACCACCTATACAACAGGAGAAGCCTGATGAGCTGAGGGCTGCATTGCTTACACTCACAAATTCACAAAATCAGTTCATGTCTGAAAATAGGTCATCTCTTAAGAACCTGGAAATGCATATTGGGCAACTAGCGAAGATGGTAACCAACAGGCCGCAGGGTACTCTCCCAAGAAATACAGAGGTCAATCCAAGAGAGCAGTGTCAGACAGTGTTGTTAAGGAGTGAAAAGCAGTTGGAGCAGGTTGCTCCCCAACCCACAGTGGTTCATGAGAAAGAAGGTGAGAAAGTAGTTGAGGAAGAAAATGAGGGGGTCACTGAGGACCACCCAACAGTTGAGAAAGCTCCACCAGCATCTTTGAGGGAATATACTGATAGAATCCCTTACCCTCAGAGGCTCCAAAAGAAGGTCATAGACAAGTAGTTCTCCATGTTCTTGGAGGTATTTAAGAAGCTTCACATAAACATCCCCTTCATTGAGGCATTAGAACAAATGCCCGCTTAGTTTAAATTCATGAAGGAGATACTTGGGAAGAAGAGAAAGTTGGTGGATTATGAGACAGTAGCGTTGACAGAGGATTGCAGCGCCATCCTACAAAAGAAACTGCCTTCTAAGTTGAAAGATCCAGGAAGTTTCACCCTGCCCTGCACTATTGGCAAAGTAACATGCAACATGACATTATGTGACTTAAGGGCTAGTATCAATCTCATGCCTCTGTCTGTGTTCAAGAGATTGGGATTGGGGTAATCCAAACCAACCATAGTTAATCTGCAGCTGACTGATCGAACCGTAGTGCACCCCAGGGGCATAGTGGAAGATGTGCTTGTCAAGGTGGGAAAGTTTCTCTTTCCAGCAGACTTCCTCATTCTTGACATAGAGGAAGATGATGAAATACCCATAATTTTGGGGAGACCATTCCTCGCAATGGGTAAAGCCCTAATCGATGTGGAGAAGGGGGAATTGAGACTACGGGTTCAGGAAGAAGAGATGGTATTCAGGGTGTTCAAATCCACCATTGAGTCCCTGGCCAGTAACAAGTGTTTCACAGTAAGCACAACTGACCCATCAGTTCAGCAAGCACAGAACAAAAATAGGGAGATCATTCCTACAGCTGTGAACCCACAGGCTAGTTTGGAAGCTGCAACAAAAGTTCATGACATGAAAGCTGACAAACAGGTAAGTCCTACTAAACCCAATGAAAAGAAAAAGAAAATAGAGTGCGGAAGAGGAAAATGATTTTAAAGTGGATAGGTTGTGGGGTTAATTTACCCCAATGATTTGATAAGGAACCTGCGTCCGGCTAAAAGACGTTAAAGACAGCGCTACTTGGGAGGCAACCCAATGTTTAAATTATGCATTTTAGTTTAAATAAAACAGTCTCACTTTTGGTATTGTTGTTGTGTTGTGATGCCAGGTGAAGAAAGCGGAGACTAAGCACGAAGAAAATGATGGAAAACACGGAATCGAGTCAGCACATCAGTGCTATTCTGCAGGATCGCGGTGCCGAATGTTCAGAGGTGCCACAGTACTTTAGGCACCGCGGTGCCGTCATGCAGGACCGCGGTGTCGAGACGGGATTTCGGAATTATAAATCCCTAAACCCCCAAATCCTTTACCACACTAACCCTTCCTCTCTCTAAAAAATTCCAAAAATCCTCTCCCCCTCACACAAAAATATCCACAAACTTCCCCAAATTTTTCCAACAATCCCTACACACCACCCCATTAAAAACACTCTCATCTTACACCATCATCACTCCTTCCATTTGGGTCAAGAAATTGGTGAGGAACAACCCTTCAAAAAGGTAATCTTCATCATTGTTCTTGCAATTTCAAGGCTAGTAGAGTGAGTAGCTTGCAAGTTTAGGGGTTGTACGGACTGTGTTGGTAGGGTGTTATATAGTTGTGGGTGTGTGTTGCGTGGTTGTTTATTGTGTTGTTGGGTTGCTGTGTAGAGTTGATTCGTGGTGTATTGCTGATGTGGTATGACTGTGTTTGGTTAATTGTTGTTGTATGGAGTGAGAGTTGTTGGGAAACCTCAAAGAAATGAAGGAAACACTGCTGAAAATTTTCCAACAACCTTACAATGGACTCTAGAAAACGAACCGCCAGAGCCTCTCCATCTTCATCAGCTTCAGAATATGATGTTACTCGATTTACCAACAAACGGACGGAAGATCGATATAACAAAATAAGCACTAGAGCGTTGATACCAGAGAGGGGCATGGACTACTAGACCACGCCATTTGATGCTGAGGATGACTGCGAGCCCATTAGGGCCATGATAGAGGCGAATTGTTGGAGAAGGTTCACTAATCCAGAACGGATTACACTTCAGAACACTAGCCTTGTGAGGGAGTTATATGCTAATTATCATGAGCAAGAGGATAGGAGATGCTTTGTTAGAGGGCGATATGTGTCCATAAGTTCTGAAGCAGTGAATGCGATACTGAGGACCTATGATGTTGATGACCAATGTTATAACCCGCAACATTTCAGAAGTTGGTTGAGAGATGTTAACCACATCATGTGGGACATAGTTGCAGCAGTTCTATGCTACCTAGGCGCCGAATTCAACATTTCTCATAATGGGTACAAGAGACTTGACCGATGCCAATTTAACAGAACAACCAGAGTATGGCTATATTTCGTAAGTGCTCACTTGATTTCGTCAACCTATTTTACCAATGTGCCTACTGATCGGTGTATTTTATATACACCTTTTGAGTCATTTTTAGTTAGTATTTTACTCATTTCATTTATGTTTAGTATAGTATTAGGGTTGTTGTCCTTTCTTTTGTGTCACAGCGGTCAGAAATGGAGAAATGGTGAAAAGGAGATGAAATGAGCATAAATGAGATGAAATTGCACATTAAAAGGGCCAAAAAATGAAGCCTAAGAAGTTTCGAGAAATATAGAAGAAATCAGACGAAGACCGGACGAACAAAGGACGAAGAAACAAAAAATTCGGAAGAGTGCCACCACGCGCGCTACGACCGGCCGTCCAAAGCTCTCTGATTTTCAGGCGCCGTGGCGCCGGATTGCAGGGTCGCGGCGCCGACGCGGGATTTCTGAGTTTTGGGCCGAATTTAACACATTTTCAGAGTCCAAAAGAGATAACTTTTCCTACCTACATATTCCTTAACCCTTTTCCATAACTTTTCCTAAAACCTTTACCTAAAAGGATTTCATAACCTTTCCTACCTAGATAATCCCTAACCCTTTACCTAAAGGATTCTTGGTCTATAAATAGTCTCTACATCATTAGAAGAATTCATTCTACATCCTCCATTCTACAACCACCATCATTCATTCCACATTCCAATCCATCACCCATCCCATTCTCCATCCACCATTCCATTCCATCTTGTAAATATTCCACAACACAATCCTTGGATGCTAGAAGGCTTGGAGACTTGTTCTTGAGTAATTTCTTTTCTTTCTTTTTGCTTTGTTTATTTTAGTTCATGTATGGAGATTATATTAGTTCTTAGCGAGACTATGACTAGGAGCTAATTACTTTGTTAGGAATTTCCTTGTGATTCTCTTGAAACTCTTATTCATGAATTAATAAATTAGTTGATTTCTTCTTCACTTGTTTAAGATTTATTCAATAGTTGTTTTGATTGCTTGGTAATTAATTGATCACTAATTATCATAACTTATATGATTTCTAATCGAAAGCCGAAAGGGGAGATTGTGAATATGCTATAGTTGAATAAACATAGGTTTAAATCATGGACGAAAGTACTCCGATACTTGTGTAGCTTAATAGGTTATTGCTCTTAATCCTCATTTGTAGTCAATCTTGTCACCGAAAGGTAGAAAGGTTCTCCATTGGGGTTGAGTGTTATATTACCTTAACAGGAGTATAAAACGGTCTAGTTAACCTGTTATCTTAATGTAGAAGAAGAAGTCAGTCTAATTGTATTAAGGATTGAATAAAGTGGATAGTTGATGATCTTGAAAGCCCTAATTCTCCATCATAACTGATTTAAATCAAAGTATTTTCATAATTAGTTTATTTCTTGCATTATTAGTTTAGAATTCCAACTCAATTAACGTTAACCAAATAGAAACTAAAGCATAGATAATCGGTACTTGAAAACCAGTCCCTGAGGATGATATTCGGTCTTACCTAGACTATATTACTTGTCATGATACGTGCACTTGCGTTTAGTGTGTGCATAAATCGCGCATCACCTACGGACAGAATCAAGCTCATCTATGGCATCATGTCGGGCAAGACAATTGATGTTGAGAAAGAAATAGTGCAGAGCATAAGGGAGATTAGAAGGTTGGTTACTACTGGCGGACCGGGACATGGGTCACTTATTTCAACCTTATGTGCTAGGCATGGAGTCCCAACATTCGCTACGGATATTCTCGAGAAAAGCCAGCTTCCTGTGACTTACAGTTTAGTGCACTCTTTCCTTGACCCCACTCCGAGACCAGAAGCAAGGAGAGGGGGCCCAGGAGCAGCAGACGCAACAACAATGGATGAGGAAGAGCCTGAGGCAGCCACACAGCATGAAGCAGGAGAAAGAAGCCACCAGCCTCCAATGTCCTTAGAGCCTCCAATGTCAATGATGGAGCATCTGCTCTTAAAACAACAACAGATACTGCAAAACCATGAACAGATGCTCTTCAGCAAAAGATGATGCAATGGCATCAGGACCTGCTATTGTCTGTAAGTCGTCTCTTTTATTTTTGAGTCGTTACACATTTAGGACAATGTGTCATTTAAGTTTGGGGGTACTTATGTTTTTGAGTCTTTTTTATTGAGTTTTTTTTATGTCTTTTATTGTGTCTATATGAGTCAATTTTTTTTATATGATCATGTATGATGTAGTTGCTGAAAACGCCTAGTGAATTAAGTGGGATAATGTAATAGAATTAGAAGCTAAAATATGTGTGCTCAAGTTAGATATGCCAAAAATTTATGAAAATTCAATTGAAAAATTGTCTATGAAGTCTGCTTGCTTGTTATTTGAGGCGAAATAGTTAAAACATACATATTTACGGAGATAATTTAGGCATTTCTTTGTTAGCCTTTCTTACCTTTCATTACCTACCACGCAGTAAATTGTAACCCTAGTCAGCCCCTTTGAGCCTAAAATAAGTTGTTTTCTTTGACACTCCATGATTTCCTTGTGTGCCATAAGCAGTAATTGAAAATAGGGATGAAAAATAGTGAAAAAGAAATACCAAAAGATAATGGAAAAAAAATTGATGCACCCCAATGAAAAATAATGCAAAAGCTTAAGTTTGGGGGTGCCTATGTGGATGTGTTTCATGGTCTCAAAAAGAGAAGAGGGGAACGATAGGTATGAACTGGAAAAGAATACAAAAAAAGAAGGACAAAATGGTTGAATGAGAAAAACGTTTATGGTACGTAAATTGAGCTTAAATGTCTACGTTTATCTACCTCTGCCTAAGCCTACATTACAACCCTGAAAAGTCCTGAAGATCTGTAATATGTGTGTCTATGATTAGTGGATAATAACAAGTAAACAGACTCATAAAACAAAATAAAATTGACATGCATGAGTTAGTGTTCATATTTTCATTGAGTGTGATTGAAATGAATTTCCGAAATATCTGGCTTGAAATTCTAGATTGCTATATATTCATGCTACATATGTTCCAACATATTATCCCACTGACGTTCATGCTTTTTCTAAGAAACCTTGTGCAGCTGCTTGATTTGAGTCTTTGAGTCTTTTTGATTTTGTTTCTCTGTTTTTGTTTTCTACTTTACTAGAGGGCGAGCAAAGATTAAGTTTGGGGGTTTGTTAGGCGTATTTTGTAAACGCTTTTTGAGTCATTTTTAGTTAGTATTTTACTTATTTTTGTTGTGTTTAGTATAGTATTAGGTTCGTTTTTCTTTCTTTTGAGTCACAACCGTTCAAATATGCAAAATGGCGAAAATGAGCGAAAAATTGGCAGAAAAGGTGGGTCCCGAGGTAAAAAAAGGTTGAAAACTAGAAATTCGGACGAAGGCAAAGCAGCACCGCGGTGCCGGTCAGACAGGACCGTAGTGCCATATTTACTGAGAGACTACAGGACTTTCGACACCGCAGTGCCGACGCGGAATTTTCCAAATCCGAAGTAGAATTGGCCAAGGGCAGAAGGGTCCATAGGGCATGAAATTTGCAACATACTTAAGCCCTAGGGATTAGTCTAGTTGATGGAGTTGTACATTCTATCACATAACACAACTCAGGACAAGGATTGAGGCTACAATTGGAGACTTAGTTCTACCTAATTTTTCTTTCTTTCGTTTTTAATTCAGTTTATGTTTGGAATTGTATTAGTTCTTAGCATGTCTATGGCTAGGAGCTAAACACTTTATTAGGGATTTCCTTTTGCATCGCTTGAACCTCGATTTCATGACTTAATGCAGTAGTTTGATTTCTTCTTCTCTTGATTAAGATTTATTCCATAATTGGTATGAATGCTTGATAGTTAATTGATCACTAATTATCGTAAGCTATATGATATCGAATCAAGAACCGAGAGGAGAGATTTGGATATGATGTAATTGAATAGATATAGGTTAAAATCGCGGACGAAAGTACCCCGATACTTGTGTAGCATTATAGGTTACTGTTTTTAATCCTCCTATGTGGTAAATTCTATCATATAAATATAGAAGGGTTCTGCACTGGGGTTGAGCGATTATATATCCTAACCGAAATATAAGACAATCTAGTTAACTGTTATCTTAATGTAGAAGAAGAAGTCATTCTAAGTTGCATTAAGGATTGAATAGAGTGGATAGTCGATGATTTTGGAAACTCTAATTCCTTCATAAATGATTACAACATAAATAGTTTAGTTAATTCTTGCAATTATTCTAGTAGTTAAACAAAAACTCAACTCAATTATCGATTGCCAAATAGATAACATAAAATAGATGAATGGTAGTTAGAAACCAGTCTCTGTGGACGATAAACTCGGTCTTACAGACTATATTACTTGTGAACGATACGTACACTTGCGTGAGCAACGTAGAAATCGGGCTAACAGTTCTTGCGTTCAGCAACACCGTTTGATTGAGGTGAGTAAGGAGCCGTTGTTTGATGAACTATACCCGATTGGGTACAAAGTTCTTCAAAAGGTGCTACATATTCTTCCCCTCTATCGCTACAGATTGTTTTAATCCGTCCGCTTAGTTGGTTCTCAACTTCTGCTTTGTAGCGTTTGAATGCTTCAATGGCTTCATCTTTACTTTTTAGTAAGTAAAGGTAACAAAACATTGTGCCATCATCTATTCAAGTCACAAAGTACTTGTTCCCCCCTCTAGTTTGAGCGAACTTCAAATCACATATGTCAGTGTGTTTGAGTTCTAGAGGAGCGGTTTCCCTTTCGACGGATCTAAAGGAACTCTTGAAAAGTTTTGCCTCAATGCACACCTCACACTTACATTGAGGGTTTATGTCAATAGATGACAATAATTCCAACTTTACCAATCTTCGGAGAGATTGATAGTTAACATGTCCTAATCTATGATGCGATAAATTAGATGACTCAACCAAGTAAGTAGAAGGCTCAATTTTATTGATAGTTGAAATAAGAGACATTACAGGTGCAACATTAAACTTAAAGAGGCCTTCACAGACGAACCATCTTCCTACAAAGGTTTCATTTTTAGTGATTAAAAATTTGTTAGCTTCTAACACTAGCCTAAAACCAGCATTAACCAACAAAGGTCCAGAAATCAGATTTCTACGAATTTCTGGGACATGTATCACTTCCTTTAGAGTCAGCTCCTTCCCGGACGTCATCTTTAGTATCACCTTTCCTACCCCCATCACCTCTGAAGAAGAATTGTTTCCCATGAACAACTTCTTGTCATTGACTGGTGTATAAGTGGAGAAATCGTCTTTACAGATGTGATGGGTAGCACCCGTATCAACCACTATTGCACCGGATTTTCAACGAGGTTAGCTTCTAGCACCACCGCTGAGAATTCTTCAATCATATCGTCTAGAAGCGTGTCTTCGACGATGTTAGTCTTTGCCTTGCCTTTGGCCTTCTCTTTGTTCTCATATTTGACTTGCGGCAGTCCTTGACCATGTGACCCACTTTTCCACAATGATGACAAGTACCTTTAAACTTTTCAGTTGTTTGGGACTTACTATCTTTTTGGAACTTTCGCTTCTTGCTCGGGTTCCATTTGACTTCCGCCAAGTTCGTCTTAGCCTCAACAGGTTATTTCCCCTTTGGCATGGCCTTCTTATTATCTTCCTGAATTTGAAGTTTGATAATAAGTTCATCTAATGTCATCTTCTTCGTCTTGAGTTTCAAGTAATTCATAAACTCAGTCCATGAGGGAGGCAGCTTCTCGATTAATGCCCCAACTAAGAATTGCTCGTTGGGCTTCAATCTTTTCAAGTCTATGTGATGTATTATCATTTGAAATTTCTGGACTTGGGATGACACACTTTTGTTGTCCACCATTTGAAATTTCAGAAATTTCCCAATGACAAACTTTTTGGCACCCGTATCTTGGGTGTTGTATTTCTTTTGCAATTTGTCCCACAATTCCTTGGTTGTTCCAACGGTGCAATATACCATATACAAAGGATTAGACAAATTATTCAGAATATAGTTCCTGCACATGAAGTCACTATGATTCCATACATCTCGAACCATCTTCATGTCATTAATGACATGGATACCTTGGCCCCCTCCCGCCATTTCATTTGGCTGAGGGTCCGTGTCTTCCCCAACTTGTGGAGGGTCTTCGATTAGAAAACGTGACAGTCCCATAACCGTTAAGAAGACAACATCTTTTGCTGCTATCTTTTGAAATGCACACCCATAAATTTTTCAAGACGTTCATGGTGGAATCCGGCGGGTGTTGAAGCAGTGGCGCTTCCTTGAGCAGTTTGGAAGGCGTTTGGAACGCCTTGAGCAGCAGTTGAGTTGACACTAGTTTTGCCGAAAACAGTGGAGTTGAATGCATTAGGATTGCCTTGAGGAGTGGTGGTGAAGGCAGTGGCATTGCCTTGAGCATTGGTGGAGTTTTCAGCGTTCAATTGATCTTGTCCAGTCATGTTGTCGTTGAAAACAGTGAATATTATCTTAAGCTTGTTGGATATGAAGTGTGGAAATAAGAAATTGGGAATTGTAACAACAACAACAAGTAACAAAAAATCTGGAAATTAAACAAAGAAATGGTTTTGCTGAGTTGGTTGGATGAACAGTCTACCCTTAAGATAATATTGTTCCGTATATCCTTTCAACGATTTTAATGGCAACTTATCTCCCAAGATAAAACAACAATCAAACAAATGAGCAAATGAACTCAAGTGTTTGCTTAGGAAGAAGGATCTTTGAGTGTGTTGTGATTGCAAGAGAGGAATACAACTTTAGAGAATTGCTTAGTGAATGTGTGTCTTGCAATTGTGCCAAAGGCATCAATTTATAGGTAGATGATTTAGTCTTCCCAATTCACCAAATGAATGGCCATCAATGTCAAGTAATGACCATTGATATTGAAGTTAATTCAGCCTAGTAATGGTTGCATTCATTAGCCAAGTAATGGAGAGTAATTGCTCCATAGTCAGCCCAAAAATCAGTTTTAATTCGCCTACGCGTTCACGAAAATCGTCAAGCATCGCATCCTCGAGAGCACGCGGTGCCTAAATTTCGATGAGTTACCGAACCGGAAATTGGATTTGCACCGCGTCTCGTCCTCGCAGACCGGTGCCTCCCAGTATTTCCGAGATAATTTTTCTGATTCGTTTCATTTCTTCCTTTCATTTACCAACGTGAAACCATTCGTTATTTGGTCAATAACCGTCTATTTTCTTACGTCTCAAACAATTCGTATATGTACCAATATCTCTTCCATTTAAGGAAATTATGATCTTTGGCACTATTTGTGCACGTGTGTGAAAACAACGTTTCCTACGTGCGGGGCCCCAATTGTTCAATTCGTAATTAAATAGGATTTACTTTATTTCACGTTTAATAAATATTTCCAGCAACTTCATGGTCTATTTTAACAGGGCCGTCTTTGGATCCGTGTGAGGTGTGCTACCGTACAGGGGGCCCCGAAAAATGAAAAAATTTAGGGTCCATTTTTTCATTTTTCATTAAGTAGTATTAGCCAGAATTTACTGTAAAGACTCATAATTTGCAAATCTTAACACAATTAAAGGTTCACTTTTACGAATTAGAACAGGCCCCCCAAAATATTTGAGACGGTCATGTATTTTAAGATGGTTATTTAATAAGTAGTTATTCCAAAAAGGAAAAAAACCGCAAAAACTTCACGAAATAACACTACCCATTGATATTGGAAGTGGCTACTTTTTTTTTTCAAGTTTCAACGTCATTTCAGAGTACATTCCTTGATGGAATTTTCATAATTAAGCCCAAACAAAAAAAAAACATAGGATATTTGACTCTTCAACTGCCTTTTGGCACCTTGTACATATTCTCCAACTATAGCCAGTTAAGCATTCCCCAGTGTGGTTCACTAGTACTACATGATATCAAGTGAAATTGGGGACCAACATGAGACTATCATTTTGTCTAGAGTAATCAAATAGCCAACATGCTCCTTTCCTTGCTTGTGCATCTAGTTAGCCATAGCTTTCGGATCTGTATCGGGTTCAACAATTTTAGCTAAACCTTTTATTTACTAGAATTATATACGAGAAAATGATAAAAGGACCCTCTCCGCTAAATGTATTTACTAGTTCCCACAAAATCTAACAGCTGGAGTTCGTTAAATATTATTTCATTAAAGGCGGATCTAAATCGGGTTCAACAACTTTAGCTAAACCTTTTATTTACTAGAATTATATATGAGAAAATGATAAAAGGACCCTCTCCGTTAAATGTATTGTCGAGTTGTTCTGATCCTTAAATATGAGTACTTCTGATTTCTATCAAATATTTAACGAACTCCAACCGTTAGATTTTATGGGAACTATAAAAGAAAAAAAGATTTAATCAGAAACAGACACCAGTAAAATCTTGTCAAGTTTCAAACACTGCAAATCCAGAAACTGTACAAAACACCAAAAAAATAAATAAAAAGTTGCAGAAATCGTAACTCAAAATGTTGCACTAGACTACAGAAATAGATCAAAAATAACATAAACTATACCTTCAAATGTGAGTTTATGTTCAATCCTTTCTTTCACAATGCATATTAAATCTCTAACCATTAGAATTCGTTAAATATTTGATAGAGATTAAAGGTGCTCCCTTATTAAAAAATTTAAAAGATTAAAATTGTTCAGAAATATATTTAACAAACCATTTTGAACCTAATCTCAAACATAAAGGAACCATTTTTGTCATTTTTTTAATTATATTCATATGCAAAAAGAATTAAATATCGCATATATAACAAATCACACTTATTCTGAACCCACGTGCTTTAAGTTCATGTTTTTCTTCTAGAAGACACGTGTCAATCTCTCATTCATACAATTTCCTTCTATATGACATATGTCGATCCCTCATTCATCCTCAAGGGGACCCGACCTCACCTTATTGTTCCCCTAAACAAGAAGCAGACCTTCTTTCTACCTCTTACCACCTTCGGGAGGCTGTAAAAGACTTGATCAAATGTATTGGAGTACCTTGACAGACACTTTGTTAGATTAATGTTAAGAGTGTTGTTAGGGAGTTAGAAAGATTAGTTATGTGGTTATTAAAGTTGTTAGAAGTAGTTAGTTAGTTGAGAATAACTAGCACAATGGAAGAATCTAGACTTTGTATAAATACATGTAATTACACCATTATTCAATAACACAAATCATTTTCTTCCATCTCTTTTCTCTCCACCTTTCTTCTTTCTCTCTCACTCTCTCTTTTCCTCCATCTCTCTGCTCGCACGACTTACTCTCTCCTTCGTATTTCTCTCTTCTCTTTTTCTTCCTGTTTTGTAGATCGCGGTAGTTCGATCATAAATGTGAAAGAGTGTATTAGTTTCCACATGGTATCAAAGTCAAGTTGGTGATGAGATAGATCGAGGATTCTCAGTTGCATGCAAGACGAGATTCGAAGGATCTATGCATCACACATGAAGGATCTGAAGATGATTTATTGAAATCAGATCGAGAATCGTCGAAATCAGATCGAGTATACACACAGATCTGAAATCAGATTTTTTGAAATCGGTATTTGAGGCATAAGAGTAAATTTACACTCGGATCAGCAATAAGTAGATCTGTATCGAATTTTTGAATGATGTGGATACAGTTTCCTTGAAGAGGTGATTAGGAACTGTCTCTGGTAAAATTGAATACTATTACATTGTCTCTCTTTATCAGTTATTCCAATTGAAACCTTGAAGTGGTGATAAATGATAATGGAGAACATCGGGGAAGAATTATCGAGTGAGGTCACAACAACAGTAGTGAATGTAGATCACAATCATCCATTGTATCTATTTTCATCATATGCACCAGGATCACTGTCGGTGGGGTAATATTGAATGGAATGGATAACTATACATTGTGGAGTAGGGCAATGAAGTTAGCACTCTTGGGAAAGAACAAAATAGGATTTGTGGATGGAACAGTTAAAAGGGAGAATTTCCATGGTGATTTGGGAAGAATGTGGGATAGATGTAACGCCATTGTTGTCTCGTGGCTTATGGGAAATGTGAACAAGAGTTTGCTCAGTAGCATGCTTTTTAACTCTGACTCACACACAATCTGGGAAGAACTGAAGGAAAGGTTCGACAAGGTGAATAGTGCTAGAGCCTTTCAATTGCATAAAGAAATCTTCACACTTAAGCAGAGAACCATGTTAATTTCAGTGTACTATACAAGGCTTAAAGATCTGTGGGATGAATATGATTCTATTGTGTCACCACCTGCTTGTTGTCCAAAGTCGAAGGAGTTCATCAATCACTTACACTATCAGAGGGTGTTGCGGTTTTTAATGGGACTTAATTAAAGCTATAATCAGGCAAGAAGTCAGATTCTCATGACACAACAAATACCAAATATGAATCAGGTATATGTTTTGGTTAACCAAGAAGAAAATCAGAGAATGGTGGCAGGACATGGTAGGGTAATGCAAGAAGCAATGGAGTCTGTAATGTTCACATCCAAATCTGGAATGAGAAGAGGAGCTGGAAGTGCAACTCAAAAACAAAGAAAGTCATACAATCCAAATGCCTATTGTGATTTCTGTCATGGAAAGGGACACTTCATAGTTGATTGTATTAAGTTTCTGAAGTGTGATTATTGCCAAAATACAGGCCATGTGCATGATGACTGCTACAGGCTAATTGGATATCCTGAAAACCAGAAAGAAAATTACAAGAACAAAGGCAAGAAAGCATATGTTGTTACAGAAAATAATGTGGTTTTTGCAGGTACTGGAGAAGAAGATGAAGCTCATTATCATACTTACAATCGGGGAGGCTCACAACACACATCACCACTGATGCAGTTGACACCTACTCAACAGCAACAATTTATTGACTTGCTGAATGAAAATGTAAACACCAAGATGGTTGCCAATTTGGTAGGTAATGGTCTTCTTGCTGAAGCTATATCATGGATTGTGGACTCATGGGCAACTAACCATATGGTTGGTGATAAAAAAATACTTACAAAACGAATGTCTGGCAGAAAATACAGGAAATGTACATTTGCCAACTGGAGAATCCACTACAGTGTCACACATTGGTGATTATCATCTAGGAAAATGTGATATCCTTATAAATGTATTATGTGTGCCAGCTTTCAGATTCAACCTTATGTCAGTATCAAAGATAACTAGAGAGCTAAAGTGCAGTGTTTCTTTCTTCCCAACCTATTGCATATTTCAGGATCTCTCATCTGGGAAGGTAAGGGGAATTGGTAGTGAGGAGAATGGGTTGTACACAGTATGCTTAGACACGCAGAATAAGGAAGAGGAGGACCTGCTGAAGTGTATGGCATCAACACAAACTGTGGATGCAATGACTTGGCACCAGAGGTTGTGTCATGTTCCTATGAGTATTCTAAGGAAGATATCATGTTTTAAAAAGAGTAATTCTCTTGTTTTAAATAAGTGTGAAGTGTGCCCCTTAGCAAGGCAAACCAGGTTGCCTTTTTCCATCAGTACTAGTAGAAAAACTAAAGCTTTCCAGTTATTACATATTGATGTATGGAGCCCTTATAGAGTTGAGACATACAATGGAATGAAGTACTTCTTAACCATTGTAGATGATTTCTCCAGGTGGACATGGTTTTTTTTGTTAAGGTTAAAAAGTGATGTGATCACAATCCTTAAAAACTTCTTTGTTGAAGTTAGTACACAGTTTGATGCCAAAATACAGAGAATGAGATCATACAATGGGAGTGAATTATTTAATCATAATTGTAAAGAACGACTTACTCAGTATGGTGTGATACATGAAAGCTCATGTCCATATTCACCACAACAGAATGGTGTAATGGAAAGAAAACATAGGCACATTCTTGAGACTGCTAGGACCATTAAATTTCAGTCAGGTTTGCCAGATAAGTTTTGGGGTTTCTGCATAGAAGGAGTTGTATATATATTGAATAGGATCCCCTCCACTGTCATTAATAATAAATCACCTTATGATGTGTTGTACAATCAGACACAATCACTCACATATTTTAGAGTGATAGGGTGTCTGTGTTTTGGTGAAACATGATAAATTTAGCCATGAGAGTTGTGCTTCTTGGCTATGGTGTTGCACAAAAGGGATACAAGTTATATGACCTTGAAAATAGAATAATATTCATGAGCAGAGATGTCATATTTCTAAAAACAACTTTCCCTCTCAAGAGAGAAACTGATGATCCGGTAAACCATATTAGATCATATGAGCAATTCAGTTTTGATGAGTTGGTCCATCATCTACAAGTCAGAATGCAACAAGAGGTCTTACAGGAGTTGCCACCAGAGGTCTCACAGGAGTTGCCACCAGACAATCAACAAGTAGATACACAGCCTGTGTCTTAGGATGTGGGGGTCAGAGATGTTGTAAGGACTCCACCAGTAAATGAGTCAGGCATCGTCAGAAAATCTGTGAGAACTAGCAAACCACCCATCTGGCATAAGGACTATGTTACCAAACATGGATCATCCAACTGCTTGTATTCTATCTCTGATGGAATAGATTACAGAGGGATATCACCTAAGTACCAAAGTTTTGTGGCTAACATCTCAGAGAATATTGAGCCAAAATCATACTCAGAAGCTGCTCAATACAAGAGGTGGATTGAAGCAATGGAAGCTGAGATTAAGGTCTTGGAGGACAATGGTACATGGAAGTTAGTACCTCTTCCAGAAGGGAAGAAAGTTATAGGGTGCAGGTGGGTGTATAAAGTCAAATATAAGGCTACATGTGAGGTAGAGAGGTATAAGGCAAGGCTTGTAGCTAAGGGATATAATCAAAAGGAATGATTGGATTACCAGGATACCTTCTCTCCTGTAGTTAAGATGTCTACAGTGAGATCAGTGCTCTCTATTGCAGCAGTCAAACAGTGGACAATCCACCAAATGGATCTCTACAATGCCTTCTTGCAGGGAGATCTGTATGAGGAGGTTTACATGAAATTTCCAAATGGTTTCAGTGGTGTTGATAAGAAAAATCAGGTGTGCAGATTGTTAAAAATTTATATAGTTTGAAGCAAGCATCTAGGAAGTGGAATATCAAACTTACCACTTCCCTGCTTGTCTATGGGTTCCAGCAGAGCCACAGAGATCATTCATTATTCACTAAACATGTGGGTGGTGACACAGTGGTTGTATTGATTTATGTTGATGACATGTTGATTACTGGGAATGATCTGGCCCTCATTAAGGCCATAAAAGACCAGCTGCAGTCTGCCTTTAAGATAAAGGATCTAGGGGAGCTGAGATATTTCCTTGGTATAGAATTTGCAAAGAGTTCTCGGGGGATATTCATGCATCAAAGAAAATATGCCCTGGAAATTATTTCAGATATGGGATTAGCAGGAGCTTCATCACCCATAGATATGAATGTGAAGTTCACTTCAGTGGAATATAATCAACAGGACACAAAGGCAGCAAAAGGTCAAACTGATCCATTACTTTCTGATCCTACAAGCTACAGAAGGCTGATTGGGAGGTTACTTTACTTGACCAATACAAGATCAGATATTGCTTAATCAGTGCAGTGCCTCAGCCAGGTCATGCAGGCCCCCAAGACATCTCATATGGAGGCCGAACTGAGGTTAGTGAGGTACATCAAGAAGGAACCAGGTCTGGGAATTCTTATGAACATTTCTGCTACACACATCTTGAGAGTGTTTTGTGATGCGGATTGGGCATCCTGTGTCAACAGCAGAAAATTAGTGACTGATTACTTGGTTTTCTTTGGCTCCTCCCTAGTCTCATGGAAGTCTAAGAAGCAAGATACTGTATCCAGAAGTTCTACTAAGTCTGAATATAGAGCAATGGCATCAGCAGTGGCAGAGGTAATCTGGCTTGCAAACCTTTCTCAAGAAATTGGTGTTCCAGTTCAGACACCAGTTCCCTCTGATAGCAAGTCTGCAATTTAAATTGCAGCTAATTCAGTATTTCATGAGCGCACGAAGCACGTCGACATAGACTGCCATTTCACAAGGGAGCAGATCCATAAGGGGTTAATCTCCACTGTCTTTCTAACCTCTGAAGAGCAACCTGCTGATCTGTTGACAAAGGCCCTAAGTCATTCTCAGCACACTTTTGATGTCCAAGCTAGGGATGAAGAATGTCTTCATTTTCCCTAGCTTGAGGGGGGTGTAAAAGACATGATCAAATGTATTGGAGTACCTTGACACACACTCTGTTAGATTAATGTTAAGAGTGTTGTTAGGGAGTTAGAAAGATTAGTTATGTTGTTATTAAAGTTGTTAGAAGTAGTTAGTTAGTTGAGAATAACTAGCACAATGGAAGAATCTAGACTTTGTATAAATACATGTAATTACACCATTATTCAATAACACAAATCATTTTCTTTCATCTCTTTTCTCTCCACCTTTCTTCTTTCTCTCTCACTCTCTCTTTTCTTCCATCTCTCGTGGTGGATCATAACTTTGTGTTATAGTTGAAACCTTAGCAGCAAACATCAATCTTAATATCAGTTAGAAACATGTGCTTCTGTTAGAGGACATTGGTCCCTCCATCTCCCACTTATAATAATACTTCATGAAAGCTTTGTTTACTTTTCTTTTTTGACAGTAAAATTATCTTGTAACTTTAGTATAGTACAATTAGATGGTCCTAGCTAGAGCAAATTGTTTCATTGTCAATGCAGTATAGTCATAGATACTACACCAAGAAAAATGACAAGGACATGAAAAATGGATTCATTTAATTGGTGACTATCTTGTTATTTATCAACAACTTGTTAGTGCTCTAGGTGACCTTAGAATGTGAATGTGCACAAAGGAATAAATGATATCATAGCATCCCTAGTCAAAAAGGAAAGTGCAGAGATGACATTTTACCATTTGAAATACTACAACAACAACAACATAAATCCCACAACGTGTGGTCTGGGGAGGGTAGAGTGTACGCAGACCTTACCTCTATTTTGATAGATAGAGCGGCTGTTTTCGAAAGACCATCGGCTCAAGACAAATGACATTTTACCATTTAAAATATGATGATATTTCCACCAAAGAATGCAAAGACAAAATTCAATTAATAGGATAGTTTGGTGCACGAAGTATCACGTGTTCAAGCAGGATCCGAGAAAGGGTCGTACCCAAAGGAGGTGTTGTGTAGGAAGCTTACCCTGACGCAAGTATCAATGACTAATTTCATAACTCGAACCTATAACCTATAGGTTACACAGAGACAATCCGGAAAAGGACCGCACCCAAAGGAAGTGTAGTATAAGCAACCTACCCCGATGCAATTATAACCTATAGATTATACGAGCCTCTCCTTAATTTTTTCAGTTTGCCTCTAATAATTTTCGATTTCTCCCCAAGATTCAATCAGGGTTGTCATGGGTTCTTCTTTTAAACAATTGCATGATCAATTTTCAGGTTGTTGGTGTTCGATTAAAATCAAGTTGGAAGATAATCTGACTATTATAGTATTATACTACAGATCATCTTAAGAAACAATAAATAGAATCCCACAATAGCTCTATTGCAAATGTTTCCCATTGTTGATGCAACTTTTAGAATTCAAGATTACCTACCTTCTGAATATTTTGAATTCAACAGCCTGTTCCTATTGTTAATGTTTTTCCATAAAAGGAGATAAACTTAACAAGAAGAATGCTCGAAAACCGGGAATAAACCAAAACTTTGATATAAAATATCGACAAAATTTGGACAGAGGAGCATATAATGTTTAATAAAGAATAAGAAATACAAGAGCAAAAAGGAAAGCTTGGTAAATTGACATTAAAAGGGAAGTTCATATGCATCATAGTAGTTACAGCTTACAGTAAAATAAGGATATTTCCTTGTGAAATGCATCATAGTAGTTACAGCTTACAGTAAAATAAGGATATTTCCTTGTGAAGGGACTAGGACATATGCTGCTTGTATTTCTAGTTTGATTTACAAAAAGAGAATCCCCACACAACAAAAATTAAGAATTTCATTCAAGTTAGCTTCTTCCAGTTTGATATTTTCAATTCCTAATCCACATTTCTATGCTTGCAAATCCATTTTTTTTTCACCGCGCAATTTCTTGTGCTTGAGGGTAGCCTAGATGCTCCATCTCCCAGCTCAACTTGGAAGCAACTCTTTCGTGGCAAGGAACATATTCCTACAATTGCAAAAAATATGCACTTCGTAAGTATATATTATCATTTCAATCTATTTTAGTAAAATTACGAGTGCTGGCCAAACTATACAAACATATGCACTGATTATGTATATGTATAGTATATGTATATATGTGTATACAATATGTAAATTATATGTATATTCGTATTTAATCTACATTTGCCGGCTATTATTATTTAGAGCGATCCAAGATGGTAATTTCCCTTGATTTTATCTCCTAATTCAACCAGAAAGATCAATGTTTCTTAGCTAACTATTTTTAGAGCAGTTCAGCAGATAGAACATTTTCTTCAAGAATGAACTTTGTGGTCGTCTCTTATAAGATGTTACCTCCAGTTTCTCGACCAGCTCTGTTGCTGTTGGAGCAGATACAATAATTTGGCGAGCACTGGGACTGATGAAGCCTTCCTCCACAGCTTTGTCAATAAATGACAATAATGAATTGTAATATCCATCCACATTCAGCAATCCTACCTGCAAAATGTACATTGCATATGGCTTTTAATTCTGAATTCGCCGAGCTAGAAAGTAGAAGAACTAAACGCATCAAAAAGTTGCATGTATCAATATATACCGGCTTATCGTGGATGCCAAGTTGCGCCCAAGTAATTACTTCAAGTAGCTCCTCAAGAGTGCCATAACCTCCTGGATACAATAAAAATTCCAAGTTAAGCTTTTGAGATCTTTATTCATTGGTTAGCTACAATATTCTACTATGGTTGATGAACTAAGTCAAATGGAAAAGAAAAATAAAAATTTTAAGAGAGCTTTCGGAAAAATTAAGGAATGATAAATGGCAAGATAGGTCCTTGATAAAGGGTACTGCTATAATTTTAGCTCACAAGTGTATTTATTACTCCATGGCAAAAGAATATGACTTTAGTGTGCTTTTTATATAACATTGATCTTTTATGTGTCATTCCAATAAATAATGACTGTCCCCCCCACACACACCCAAATCAAGAATTTGACATTTATTGGCCTCATCCTTCAGCAAATAGGATGGCTTGATCCGCTGCTAAGCTCACAGGCTATAATGTCTGGAAAAAATATTTTTTATTTGGTTTGGAAACTTTGTGAAAATGCAGCCAGAACAAGTATATGACTAGTTGAATTCCTTGAATAGAGTGAGCATCATGATGGCTTGTTAGGTACAGCAACTAGTTGGCATTTACAATTCTGTGAAAGTGTGACAGTTTTCTCTTTTTCCCTCTCTCAGTAAGATACAGGAAGATTCCTGGCAGGAGGGGCAGCCAGCCCAGAGGCAATGTGCACATTTAAGGAAAAGAATAAATCACAGAACCAGTTATTGTTTTAAGCAGTGAAAACATCTCTAATTTTCAGTGGATGTTGATGGGTCAACAACTAGGCTTTGAACTGTAGACTTCTCTAATCATGAGTCTTGGGGATTGTGAGACTTCAAAGGACCAAAGAGCTTGTGATCAAACTTCAAAGTATCAAACTGATTCTTTAAGCAAGGGTGGAGCTGCTTACGGATTCGGCAGAACTCAATAATTTTGGCCCAGACACTTATTTAGTGTTAAAAGATTCACTTAGCATGTATGAATAATATATTCTAAATCCAGTAAGCTACGTTTTCTAGAATTTAGAACCCATAAACTCAAAATTCTAGCTCCGGCTCTGCTTATAGAAAAAACATAGAGGATTTACATGTGAGGAAGCAAAACTTGTCTTTGGAACTTCCATCCAAGAGGAAGTATACCAATTATTATAAGGTCATAGAAATCTTGAAAATCTCAAAAAATGCTATCTTGAAGTCCATATTAGATGTTACTTCTCTTAAAAGTTACTGTGGAAAAGTGAGGAACACTAAGCTAAGAGAAAGACTATCTGAACATAGAGAAGAATAAAACAGACAAGAGATATGGTGAATCTATGCCCAAATTAGCAAATTAAAAGCACCTGATGTCCTTTTATTATTGGCATTTTGCCTGGGAATTTTAGTGCAAGAAGTGAAAATTGTGTTTAGTAGACCAACCTGGTAAGGCAATAAAAGCATCAGAGTGCCTAGCCATCTCAGCTTTCCTTTGATGCATACCTGAAACTGCCTTCACTTCACCTACTGTTTCACCAGTTAACTGTGGGGAAAAAAGGATAAAATATCTTTTAAAAATAACTTTCTTGAAATATGTGCCAAAAAGGGGTGGTGGGGGTTAAAGGGTCAGAGGAGAAACAAGTTCTTGCTGGAGTGTAGTGGCATTAACGCAGTGAAGCAATGATGAGTATTTCAGAAATGGAATTAAATCCCCAAAAAAACTTGATTTTGAATATGCAGAAACCAAACAAACATATACATGTACATGTACCAATACTTACTAAGAGCCAAGAGGGAAAAATACAAGAGCTAAACAGCAGCAACAGAGTGAATAAAGCATGCCACTCAGAAAAGGGAAATTTCAGAGAAAACATTTAGGAACCTTAGAAAACATAATAATAGTGAAAAAAGCCAGCTGCCAAAGTAGGCAGTGTCGGAGCAAGGATTTTTACTAACGGAGTTCAAAAAATATAAAGAAGTACCATATAAAAAAGGCAGTCCGGTACACTAAGCTCTCGCTATGTGCGAGGTCCGGGGAAGTGACGGACCACAAGGGTCAATATTTACTATATATACATAAAAAATAATTTTAAACTTGTATATATATTGTAATTTTTCGCTGAACGTCCGTGGCCCTTAATGGCTCCGCCCCTGACTATAGGGATATGGATAAGGCCAATAAGGAGCCAGAAAAAACTATGAATATTATATGACAGAACCATAGTTAATACCTTAAAGAGTGAAGTCCTAACTGCTGAATAACTAGTGTTAACAAGAAACTAACTCAAATTATTTAACTCATAAACCATGTGAATATACTAATATTGAAGCTTCTTGTTTATTTTTTTAAAATATAATATAATCAAGAAAGGCCTAAGACTTTTCAACAAAACAGCAAGACATACCTCCCTAGGCATCAGTGTCTTGGGAATAACTCTGCAGGCAGACAATAACATGACAATTTTTTTAGTTTTAGTAGTAATAATTAAGAGGATTAACTTAATTCATCATGTAAAAAAGTATAATATTATATCTTTTTTTTTCTTACCCAATAACATGGCGACCACCATCATGAACAGCTTGTGAAACCAAACCCATTAGGCCTATGCTGCCTCCTCCATAGACCAAATCAATGTTCCTTGACACCTTCAAATATCAAGAAAACTCAGATCAAACAAATAAAAGTTGGGTTTGGGTCTACAACATCTGCAGAGCCTTAAATACTTTCAGTACACATTTTGCTTAAAGGTTTTAAAGATGAAAAATGGATAACAAACACCATGCCCAAAACACAAATGTAGTACTTGTTAGTATATCTAATTTGAACATATGAAGCTGATGATGAGGTAAGGTCTATCAGAAACAGCCTCCCGACCTTCACAAAGTAGAGGTAAGGTCGGAGTACACTCTCCAAACCCCCACTTGGTAGAATTATACGGGGGATGTTGTTGTTGATGAGACATAAATGGAAGAGATTGTACAATATGTGCGGGGTGGGTGGGGGTGGTGTGTGTGTGTGAGAGAGATGGAATAGATGCAAAACCCCTGTAGAGGAAAGTAACAGGAAACATTGATTTCACAAAAATGTAAAGCTAGCACATAAACAAAGAAAAGAAACTTCAAGAATAGAATGAACCTACAAAACATACATGACCAAGAAAACACACACAGAGGGATAGATAAATTGCATGCAAGCCTTCTGTTGGAAAAAGCCTCGAAGAAACGTCACATTTGCATGAAAAAATTTAGACCCCAATGCTCTAATCAACCTAAAATTCAAATCATCATGTACACACATTCTACAAAACTTGCATTAACTTCAATAAAGACTCCATTTTTACATATCAAGAATGTAAAAACAGTGACCCCCAAATAAAAGAAAAAAACCATTTTCTCCCAAAACAACAACATATCCCAGTGTAATCCTACAAAGTGGGGTCTGGAGATGGTACAATGTACACAAACTTTATCCCTACTTAGGAAGTCAGATAGACTATTTTCGACAGAAACTCAGCTAGAAAGAAACACAAACCAAAACCCAAATGAGAATAAATGTCACAAAGCCCAAAAAACAAGAAAACAGAGGGTGGGGGTGGGGTGCCATTATTGACTAGCAAAAAATAGTTATACCAATTCTTTGCCAAGCTCAATGGCAGCATCTTGATAGCTACTCTTTTTCCCTTGACTACTCCCACAAAACACACATATCCTCTTAAATTTTGACACCATCACATCACTCTCCATCTCCATTTTTTTTTAAAAGACTCCCTTTTTGTTTTCTAGAACAAAATTCAAACTTTTAACTTACTGCTCTGCACCCTTTTGCATATGAACTCTGAGAGAGCAAAGTATATATGTGTGTGTGTATATATAGAGGGCCAAAAGAGAGTACTATAGGTTGTTACACAGAGACGTGTGAATAATGAATAATATACCTATACACCCTTTTGGCTTGACCACACCAATTGCTCACAACTATATGTGATTTGGGCATTTGGCTTCTATACATATGGGAGTATGGCACGTGACTATCACTTAGCACGCTTGTGCTTTGTGCTCTCTCTAGGCACGTGTGGACCACCTTATTTTTCCTTTTTACATCTTCCTTTTCTTTGTTTGGTTTTTTCATTAGTTAGTTAGTTGGTCGATAATTATAAAAATATAAGCTCTTCAAAAGGAAAAAAATAGAAACTAAATTTTCCTAAATATTTAGTGGAAATGTGACTAAAAAAGGACAGTCCTATTGACATAAAGAAAAAAGACAATTCATTGCACTAATGTCCCACTATTTTCGAGGTTTGGAGAAGGGTTGGATCACAAAAATCTATTGTAGGTAGCTTTTGTTGTCCAATTTGTGCTCAAAACAATAAATGTTGTTAGTAAAGCAATGTTCACAAAACGAAATAATATTTCATTAAACCGTGAAAAGAAATGACAAAAACAGAATGGAAATGTAATAACGTTACTCCTCTCATTGTATCTGAGGTTATGGATTACTTTCTCACATGATAAAAAGGATATACATGTTGATGGTGTAGCGGTACCTCAAACCCTACCAACTTCATCGAACGCAAATTCGACAACAAATCACACGAAGACTCGATAATTATTTATAAGAAATATGTAGTAAAAGTGCAGAACTTTTTTATGCAGAAAAATGAGGCTAGTCCTCTGAATTTATAGCCAACAACTGGTAGTGTGAACGAGTGTTATTGTGCCTTATTGGAAAAGTCACAACCTATCTCCTAGTGTTTTTTCAGAAAAATACCTCTTCATTTTCCATTCACACACATAGAAAAATCTAACAATCCCCCACATGTGGAGAATGGTTATATGATGAAAAACATGCATGAAAAATTGTGTGATTCTTCGTAAGTAAGAATTAATTGCATCTGAATAAGTAGGTTTCCCTTTGAACTTTCTATAGTGAACATATGTCGGATGTACTCGGTCAATCGGTAAATTTGATATCTTTAAACAGTCGAGCTTTGGTGTATACTTAGACAACCACATGTCACACAATTAACTCTTTAACCGTCTTTAGTTCTCACTGTTGTGTTTGTTTCAGCCATGAACACCGCCTGATTTTATGAGTGCGTAGAGCATGTGTTTTTACCTAACATACTCCTTGAAGCGGCTTACACTTCACACTCACATGTGTGATTCTTAAACGTGTCGTCCCGTAGATACACTATCTGATCATATCTCATAAAGATTTGTTCAAATATTTTTTCCTCATTAAAGAGTGGCTAATGCTAAAAGGTTTTGAGATCGTAGCTAAAGCTCTCCGATAGCAAAAGGTTATTTGCTAAACAAAAATACGAATTCACATTGAGTAAAGTTCATTACAAAAAAACACTTCTTAATAGAATTTTCTAGATGAGGTCGAATACAACACCTCTGTTTAAGATTTAATTATGAATGAAAAAGTTGATTCGAAACCACAAATGCAACAGAAAGATGTAACAACCTAACAGGTCAAGGCAGACTCAAAAGAAAAAGAAAAAAACTTTAACATACCAAATAGTAATTTCATTTTGTAGAATTATTGGTAAGAGCAACAGTTTTGTACTTGGGTGTTTTCTTACTTCCTTTTAGTTAGGGCTTAGGGCACGTTTGGTACGCTTTATTATGTCTGATTGTATTGGACAAAAAAATAATACAACGTTTGATGGGCGTTTTCAATCTGACTGGATTGTATTATTTTTAGAAATAGTACACTCCAACTTCTATCTCTATATTGTACTAAAAAAAATACAGTCCATTATATATTAATATAATCCATTAGTCTAATATAAAATTATACAGTCCAGTGTGACGTATCAAACCAGCGTGAAAGGTTCTCTCCTCATCCATCATGTTCACTCCACATCAACATTTTTCAAAACCTTCCATCCTCTTTTTAAGTAGTTAACGAATTCAAAATTCAAAATTTATGAGTTCTATAATAATTAATTAATTGTAAGTTAATATATAATAATAAAATAAAATTTGTAATTAAATATTTTATAATTTTTTAATATATATATAAAATTTGAGCAAAAATTATTAAATTCACCTGTTATAATATTTGAAGTTGTTACTAGTATGACACGTTCAAGGATGCTTATTTTCTTAGCAGAGTACTAAAACTAAAGGTGGAAAATTTAAGAAAAAACTTACTTAATATTTATATTAATTCAATGAATATATGATATATATATACATGTAGAGCTATAGTTCTTCTTATAAGTTCAGCATAATTTAATAATTTTGATCCAAATTCTGTATTTATATTTAAAAATTCACTTTTATTTATAATTAATTAATTCAGAGCTCAATAAGGTATATTTTTTAAAAAGAAATCGAAATTCATAAATTCAAAATTCGAATTCTTGTATATATATTTATAGAACAATCAACAATGGATGTATGATAAATATTTATATTTTCCTTATAGAAATATAATTTCACAGGTTGACTCATCAATGATTCTATCTTTCATCTCTTTCACCTATTCTTTTTCAACTTTTTTAATAATCATAAATCCAAAGTACCAATATTATTTTTTTTTTTTTTCTATTCCCACACAATTAGCTTTGTGCAGGCTTTGGAGCAACGGTAAAATTGTTTCCGTGTGAGACATGGATTACGAGTTTAAGCTGTGAAAGCATACATTAATGTTTGCATTAGGGTGTGTTGTCTACATCACATTCCTTGGAGTGCGGCTCTTTTCCGAAGTCTGCTAACACGGAATACTTGTGCACTAGACTGTCCTTTTTACACAATTAGCTTTGAAGTAGAGAAGACCTGACTGAAAAATGGTGATCATGAATGACATGAACGGTAGTATTTGAACTCTTTATTGTTAATTTTAAGTACTCATTTTCCTATATTCTTGGAGATTCCATCCTAAAAAATAGAAACAAAAAGAACCTCAAATTGAATAAAAAGAAATTAAAGGAACTTGTTATCAGCATAACATCACTTAGAAAATAAACAAGGTGAACCCCATAAGCAATATACAAATAGAATACTCTTACCTTTCTGAAATAAACAGTACTATATGGAAACTTTTTCTTAATCTGGTTTTATTTTTGCCTTTTCCCCCTGCAACTTGGAAAAAGATTAGCACCTTTTCAACTGCAAAAAGATTCTAAATGGACAATTCAAAACACACATTTCCTCTCTTGGACTAAACAATTATAATGCATTTACTAGCATGCTTACTATAATTCACAAGTTACAACACAACACATTGTATGGGCAAATACATGGGGAGAAATTCAGATGGAGTACTTACTACTCATGGAGCAATGTGCAAATTAATTTAAGATTATTATTATTATTATGATTGAATAAACAAATTAAAACAGGTGGGTATTGGTGTATCAGGCTTGTACCCTCATCCACCCTCTTTCACCAGACACACTTGTTATATTCATAGGAAACATTTCAATTCTTATTTCCCAAACACCATTCCCTTCTCCCATGTCACATGGTAACCCATTGCTTACTCCTTTTTTATATAAATATAGTGTCTCGATCAGTTGGTTGGTGCACACCTAAATCATTTTATCAAGTATCTAAAACTGTTATTTCCTGCCGATATTGACACTAGATAGCTCTCCTTCTAGGTTCAAACAAATAAAAAGAAATTTAAAAGAATATGTTCCTGGATTGTATTAATTAATAATGTACAATATGTATATAATTGTCCAAGAATATTTAAACTAAGTAATTAATCAACATAATTACAATAGGAAATATAATTCTACCTAAAATAGGAGACTTAATTATAATAGGAATACAATTCTACCTAAAATAAGAGATATACAATTAATGAAAGAATATTCATAAAATATTCTATTACACCCCGCAGTCGAAGCGGGAGGTTCACGAACACTGAGACTGTCTCGAAAATCATCAAATAGTATGCGCGGAAGTCCTTTTGGTGAATTTGTCGACAATCTAATATCTGGAAGGAACATGAAGGACACGAACTTGACCGCGAGCCACTTTTTCTTGAACGAAATGAATGTCCATCTCAATGTGTTAAGTGTGCGATATTGGACGGGATTGTCGAAAAGATATATCGCACTAATATTATCGCAGTAGACCAGTGTTGCCTTTTGATTCGGGCAGTGAAGCTCAACTAGAAGGTTACGGATCCAACAAGACTCAAAGACGACGTTGACGACATCTCTATACTCTGTTTCGGTACTGGATCGGGATAGTGTAGGTTGCCTTTTGGAAGACCAAGACAATAGGTTATCTCGAGGAAAACACAATAACCAGACGTGGAGTGTCGGGTGTCAGGACATCCACCCCAGTCAACATCAGAATAAGCAGTGAGAGCAGTGAGTGAGGACCTGTATAGATGTAATCCGAAGTGAAGTGTACCTTGGACGTATCGTAAAATCGTTTGATGGCCTGCATGTGTGCTTCCGGCAGATTATGCATGTGTAGGCAGATTTATTGCACGACATAGGATATGTCAGGTCTCGTGAATGTGAGGTACTACGAGGCCCCAACCAGGCTATGATAGTGAATCGGGTCTGAATATGGGGGGATCGAAATCAGCGCTGAGCTTGGAATTGGTGTATATTGGTGTGTGGGATGTTTTGCAAGATATCATGTCTGCACGGTCAAGGATCTCTTCGACGTACTTCTTCTGACATAAAAATAGGTCGTCAGAATTTCGAGTGATAGAGACGCCCAACAAATAACTCAGGGGCCCCAGATCCCTCATAGCAAACTTAGAAGAAATGAGAGACATAATGGACCAGCGGAGAGCATCAGATGATGTGGTGAGGATGATATCATCAACATATAATAATAGGTAAGACATATTTGTACCCTTATTGTAGATGAACAAGGAATGGTCGAATATGTTGTGTGAAAAATTGATAGGAGACATAAATGGTGAACCGCTGGTACCATGCTCGAGGAGCCTGTTTTAGTCCATAGAGCGATTTTCGCAACACACACTCATAATCCGGATGAATAGGATCCTTGAAACTCATATGTTGATGCATATATATTGTTTCATAAAGATCTATGTAAGAATGCATTCTTGACATCAAGCTGATGAATGGACCAAGACTTGGATAGAGCAATGTTGAGGACGATCCGGATAGTTGCAGGCTTTACGACCAGGTTGAATGTTTTATCACAGTCCACTCCCACCTGTTGAGACCTACCATCACCTACAAGACGAGTCTTGTACCTCTCAAAAGAACCATCAGATTTCTTTTTATGTCTAAAAATCCACATAGAACGAATAATGTTAGCATTAGGTGAACGAGGTACTATGTCCCATATATTATTATCAATAAGAACATTATATTCATCAATCATTGTGGCTTTACAATTAGGGTCAGACAAGACATCCTTCAGATTTGAGGGACATGGGAAGGGACAACTAAAACAGATATGTTAAACAACTGTTTAGGATTATGAATTTCGTGCATGACACGGGTTTCCATGTGTTAGGACCGTGTCCAATTGCTCACGCAAGTGTACGTATCGTTCACAAGTAATATAGTCTGTAAGACCGAGTTTATGGTCCAAAGAGACTGATTTCTAATTACCGAACATCTATTCTAGATTATCTATTTGGCAAACAATATTTGATTTCGGTTTTTATCTAACTACTAGAATAATTGCGAAAAGTAATCTAAATTATTGAGGTTTAATCAGTTATGAAGGAATTAGGGCTTCCAAAATCCTCGATTATCCACTTTACTCAATCCTTAATACAACTAGAATGACTTCTTCTTCTACGTTAAGACAACGGTTAACTAGACTGTCTTATATTCCGGTTAGGATATATAATCGCTCAACCCCAGTACAAAACTCTTTTATATTTCTATGATAGGATTTACCACATATGAGGATTAAGAACAGTAACCTATAATGTTACACAAGTATCGGGGTACTTTCGTCTGCAATTTTAACCTATGTCTATTCAATTACAACATATCCAAATCTCTCTTCTCGGTTCTTGATTCGAAATCATATAGGTTATGATAATTAGTGATCAATTAACTATCAAACATTCATACCAATTATTGAATAAATCTTAATCAAGTGAAGAAGAAATCAAACTAATGCATTAAGTCATGAAATAGAGTTTCAAGTGATTCAAAAGAAAAACCCTAATAAAGTGTTTAGCTCCTAGCCATAGACATGCTAAGAACTAATACAAATTCAAACATAAACTGAATTGAAAACTAAGAAAGAAAAATTACTTAGAACTAGGTCTCCAATTGTAGCCGCCAAGTTGTCTTCAATTGTGTTGTGTGATAGAATGTCCAACTCCCCTCACTAGATTAATCCCTAGGGCTTAAGTATGTTGCAAATTTCGTGCCCTATGGACCCTTCTGCCCTTAGCCAAATTTACTTCGGATTATGAATTTCTCGCATAGGCACCGCAGTTCTGCATAATGGCACCGCGGTTCCGAAAGTCCTGCGGGTTCTCTGATTTTCTGGCACCGCGGTCCTGCTGCTAGGCACCGCGGTGCTGCTTTGCCTTCTTCCGAATCTCCAATTTTCAACATTTTTCTGCCTCGAGACCCTCCTTTTATGCCCACTTTTCGCTCATTTCGTCATTTTGCCTTTTTGAACCGTTGTGATTCAAAAGAAAGAAAAATGTCCCTAACAAGACACTTAAATGAAAATGGGGCAAATACTAACTAGAAATGACTCAAAAAGCATATACAAAATACGCCTAAAAAATACCCCCAAATTTAACCTTTGCTCGCCCTCGAGCAAAGATCAAAACAAAATCAAAGAAACATAAAGAAAAATGACTCAAAAGACTTTAATCAAGCAGCTGCACAAGGTTACTTAGAAAATCATGAATGTCAGTTGGGATAATATGCTGGAACATATATAGCATGAACATAGCAATCTAGAATTTCAAGCCAGATATCTCGCAACTTCATTTCAATCATAATTAATGGAAGCATGAACACCTAACCTATGCATGTCAATTTTCATTTAGTTCTATGGGTCTGTTTACTTGTTATTCTCCACTAATCGTAGACATACATTCTAGAGATCCTCAGGACTTTTCAGGGTTGTAATGTAGGCTTAGGCAGGGGTATATAAAAGTAGGCATTTAGGCTCAATTTACATACCATAAACGTTTTTCTCATTCAATAATTTTGTCCTTCTTTTTGGTATTCCTTTCATTTCATACCTATCATTCCCCTCTTCTCTTTTTGAGAGCATGAAACAAATTCACATAGGCAGCCCCAAACTTAAGCTTTTACATTTTTTTCATTGGGGTGTCTATTCAATTACAACATATCCAAATCTCTCTTCTCGGTTCTTGATTCGAAATCATATAGGTTATGATAATTAGTGATCAATTAACTATCAAACATTCATACCAATTATTGAATAAATCTTAATCAAGTGAAGAAGAAATCAAACTAATGCATTAAGTCATGAAATAGAGTTTCAAGTGATTCAAAAGAAAAGCCCTAATAAAGTGTTTAGCTCCTAGCCATAGACATGCTAAGAACTAATACAAATCCAAACATAAACTGAATTGAAAACTAAGAAAGAAAAATTACTTAGAACTAGGTCTCCAATTGTAGCCGCCAAGTTGTCTTCAATTGTGTTGTGTGATAGAATGTCCAACTCCCCTCACTAGACTAATCCCTAGGGCTTAAGTATGTTGCAAATTTCGTGCCCTATGGACCTTTCTGTCCTTGGCCAAATTTACTTCGAATTCTGAATTTTTCGCATAGGAACCGCGGTTCTGCAGAATGGCACCGCGGTTCCGAAAGTCCTGCGGGTTCTCTGATCTTCTGGCACCGCGGTCCTGCTGCTTGGCACTGCGGTGCTGCTTTTCCTTCGTCCGAATCTCCAATTTTCAACCTTTTTCTGCCTCGGGACCCTCTTTTTATGCCCACTTTTCGCTTCTTTTTGCCATTTTGCCTTTTTGAACCGTTGTGACTTAAAAGAAAGAAAAACGACTCCAACAAGACACTTACTTAAACGAAAATGGGGTAAATATTAACTAAAAATGACTCAAAAAACATATACAAAATATGCCTAACACCATGGTCCGAGAGCGTGTCTTGAAATGCGATGGGAGGGGTGTATCACGGGACTATTGAAAAGAGGAGAAAGGGCTCGAATGGCAGGACCGACTGGAGGTGGCTACAGAATCACCCTGAGGCGGGCTGTTTCGGGCCACCGTCGGCAAAATCGGATGGGAATGTGTCCCGGACTGTTCGAGGTGGGGGCAGGTGTCTGGGTATGAGACGATGGACTATGTAAATGATGAATTAGAAGAGGGTTCAAGCCATCATCTAGGAAGTCATAGGAATATCGAGGTGGCGAGTTTAGGGAGGCAGGGAATTGAGACTCATCAAATAAGATATGACGTAAAATAATAATTTTATGGCTTGAAAAGTCATAGCACGAGTAACCACGATGATTGGCGGGGTAACCAAAAAATACACACGGAAAAGACCGGGGTTGGAGTTTGTGAGTGATTGGATGGAAAGGATAACAGAGACATCCAAAGATACGTAAGTGTTGTTATGAGGGGTTCATACGAAACATAAATTGAGTGGGCGACCATTGAGCTAGAGACTTGTTTGAGATTATGTTTAGGAGATAGATGGCTATGAAGAGTGCATAATGTCAGAATTGTGGGAGAATTGAGGTGTGAGCAAGTAGAGCACGAATTAGGTTATTTATGGTTCGAATTTTCTGTTCGGCCTTACCATTTTGGGAGGAGGTGTGAGAGCAAGAAAAATGAAAGATAAGACCGTTATTGGAGTAAAACACTCCTTTAGTCCAAGGGACATGTAAGTTTATTTTAATTTCTTAAGTTGTTATTGGGATATATCATAATAATGAATAAAAATTAATACCACCAAAGAATATGGTGAGATGGACATGATTCTTCGTCTTTAGTTATAGGTTTCAGAATTCAAGCCCTGAGAATGAAAAACTCCCGATAGGGAGCACTTACCTTTATAGGTCCTATGCCGCGAATCTTGATTAGTCGAGTTAGTGAGTTTCTGGGGAAAGCTCACAAACAATTATTTTTCATCTTTTGTAATTATAAATAATTATTGTCATAAAGTTTTAAATTTCACAAGTAAAACTATTTAAACTTCATGATAGTAAATATTTTTTCAAAGATATGATCAAAAAACCATGTTAATCGGACTCTTCACAAATATTATCAAATGCATTTAAATGCTCCCAAACTAGTTCATTTTTGGAGAATTTAACGCAAATACAACACTATTTTAAAGTATCAACTAGTAATCACTTATTTTATGAGTTTTGAATATCATATGGTTATAAAACAAAAGATTTTTTTTATTTCTGTTGGTGCCAAGATTGGAGGAACAGAGAGTATGCCTGTTTATAAAACTTGCTAGTGTGTATAACTGATTAAAGATTAAAAAAAATCCTCAATCCCTAGGTTGGCCTATCTGTTATATTTTCATCTCTGTTTTGTGTCTGATTACTTACAGCCCACTCTTTTGAAACTGCAAAAAACAAAGTATAGAGATTATCAAATCATAATTACTGCTATGTTTAGTGGGGTTGTGGATATACACACATAAAAAAATGAGTGCATGCTTGCACGCGGGTGTATATAATTAGCATGTTTTTGTGTGTTTTTTACACTCAAGTGTTGTGTGTATTATGGTAGGCTGTGTACTGTCTGTATTGTAATTGGTGCAGTATACATTTGGCCTTGATAGGCGGATAGGATACAAGTTAGAAATATTTACTCAACGTGTTTATATCAAATTAAATAAATTAATTACATAAAACATAAATTAAAATAAGAATATATATACCATTTTTTTAATTACTGTTAAGAGTCCACATCGGATATGGAATGAAAACATGGACTCCTTATATGAACTTGGACTCCTTATATGAACTTGGACAATCCTCACTCTATAAGCTAGTTTTTGATGTTGAGTTAGACCCAAATTCAATTCTTTACATGATATTAGAACCAGGTCAATTCCAATTCTTTGTGCAACGATGTTGACCCCCCAATTATATTATCCACGTTTCAGTTAACAAGGTCTGAGCGTGCGGGGAAGTGTTAAGAGTCTCGCATCTGATATGAAATGAGAACATGAACTTCTTATATGAACTTGGACAATCCTCACTGTACAAGCTAGCTTTTAGGGTTGAGATAGACTCAATCCATTCTTTAAAATTACCACCTGGAGTTAGATCTCATTTTGGGAACTGACTAATCCAGATTCACATCAGAAATCCCACTTTAGGGTTAAAGCAAACTATACCTTTCATGACTCGAACTCGAGACTTCTGATTGAAGATGGAAAAAATTTCCATTAAACAAATTCATCCTTGAAAAAAAGGTGGTAGTCCGACGTTGAATGCTTCAACTTGGCCACTGAAGAAGACGAAGACTAGACCAACTTTGTGCTTATTATCGTGATTTAAGCTTTAGGCTCAATACACGGAATGTAGTAGAGAGGGGATACCAATTCACGACAACCTCTAATGATAGAATACATATGTCATTTAATCATAATTAAGTGAATGAAGTCTATACGTATACAAGACCTATGTTACACTCATTTTGCTTAGTGTAAACTTTTGGTGCAAATAATTTTTTTTAAAATATTTACAACCTATTCTTGCCTGTCACAAATTCAGTAGCGGAGTTGGGATTTATAATTTATAAGTTCTAGATCATAATTCTTTTTATATATTAATTTTGAATATATTATTTATATGTATGTTTTAACACAAATATAAGTTTTAGCCAAATTACTGGGTCATATTGAATCACTAGTTAAAAGGTGGATCTACCCCTGTACACGATAAGTGACTTTTAAGATTGGCACATATTAATAAAATCAGTTAATAACATTAATTTAGAGGGTTATTTGATTAAATTATTCCAATCTGTTTCTAGAAAATATGTAAAGAAGTGTTGTTGTTTTAAAAAAAAATATATATTGTTCAGATCATTTATCAGACATGAATAAATTTAAACAAATACTTTCTTGATATTTTTTTAGAAATCGACTATTTTAAATCAAAATAAAAAAATAAAAAATCTCTTATGAAATATCTTGAAAGGTGAGTTGGTGGGCGGGGGACATAGATAAGAAGACAAAAATGGTAATAAACCAAAACTGTCAATTGGTGGAGTAGAAAATGACTTTTAATAATTGATGGGGGGGGGGGTGTGGTAATTTTATATATTAAATAAATTGGCACTGTCACAATTTGCAATTTTGTGGGGGTACAAATTTTTAGACTAAACAATTCCCCAAAATATTTACTTCATTAGCTCCCATTGAAAAATCAAGAAGGAAATTAAAGAGGCAAACAAAAAGTAAAAATGAACAAAATAGTCGGCAGGGTTTCATTATTAAGGGATGGCAATATTTAACCTCAAAATTAAATTAAAATTTTCAGAATTTTTAGTATAATTTGGTACTGTTTGAGAGTTTTAAAGTGTAACAAAAAGTGTTTAGACTATAAATATAATAAGCTTTGTATTAGTTAACAAGCCATGGTAGAATAAAGGAATATACACAAGGTCCGCATGAACAGCTCAGCTAATTCTCAAAAAAAATAATTGAAAAAAGAAACGCAAGGACTACACAAAAGTACAAGTTTCCTTTTATGGTGAAATCTTATCCAATATATTTCCTCAAGTCAAAATAACTTTTAAGGTTCGCTTTTCAGTTTCGTTTTTTTTTTTCCTTAAAAAAGTTTCAATCAAATTATGTTTAACTGCGCATAACCATTCGATTCATATTATATGTTTTAATATTTTTATGTCGAAAATCGATGGAAAAAATATTTATTTCTATCTCACCGCATGATATCATAACGTGCGCGCCCATGGGGAAGAGATCACGGAATCCCTCACTGAAAGCGGCGATGACAATGGAATCCAAAACACAAGCTACAGTTCAACAAAGAAAGAAGGAAGGGTCGGTTACTCAGTTCAATTTGAGTGACGGCAAAACCCTAACCACGAACAACACATCGACAAGTTTGGAAATCGATGATAAAGAGCTGGAGCAGAATATGGGTCAAACTACATAGGCTCGAAGAGAATTAAAGAATGTGGAAAAACAGAACAATAAGGATGATGAGGAAATCGACACTCTCAATAATCCATTAATAATGCGAGAAGAGGAAGTCATAAGCAAAACAAAAAATCTGGGAGAATGGGAAGCCGAGATGAATGTGTCTCGAAGCTTGAGGAAGAGTCCATGGGCAGATGATACAGAAGCACAACCAGAAGTAGAGAAGAAATTATCGGTATGAGATAATTTTGATATAGAAAAAATAGCCAATGGTGGCTTTAAATTAGATTATGTTTCGCCTAAGGGTGACAAAATTAGCCTAAACCTAAATGACCCGCCCAAGATTTCATGAGTTTGGACAAGAGTAATTTTGATGATGAGTTGGTTTGAGCTAATCCAAGTTGACTCATCATAAATCAACAGTCCAAATGAGCTCATGATGATGTCCAAACTTGACCCATCAAAATACTTAAATTTAATAATTAGAGTTTCACTCTAGATTAAAAAATTTATTTATAAATATTATTTAAAAATTCTTTTATTATTTCGGAACAATAAAAATACACCAACGCATCTCAACCACACTATTCATCAACCTTACCCCTCCCTTACACCAACCCCACTCAACCACCGAACCATCCTCACATCTATGCTCATACATTTCTTACTCCACCCCACTCACTTCTACCCCACCTATTTTGCAGGACAGAGGGGACTAAGACAAGGTCCTATGTCACCCTTTTTATTTGTAATTGTGATGGAATGCCTATCCATAATACTTAAAAAGATGAGTGGATTGCCAGATTTCATATATCACTCAATGTGTAAGACTACACATCTAGACCACTTGGTGTTTGCTAATGACCTAATGATGTTTTGTAAGGAAATGTGGCTTCTGTTTCTAGAGTCATTGAAGCACTTGATCACTGTAGTAAAGTCACAGGTATGGAGGCAAATTGTGAAAAGTCTAATATCTTTTTGGCTGGGATGAACAATAACACCAGGGAAGTATATTGCTAAGAACTGGATTTACACTTGGTACTCTACCAATGAAATACCTTGGACTGTCTTTATCATTCAAGAAATGGAGTACAATGGAGTGCCAACAATTGGTGGATAAGATCACAAATAAAATTAAAATGGTTATTGTAAGTAGCTTTCTTATGTAGACAGACTGCAAGTAATTAACTCATATTTTTTCTATATATAATTTTTGGGCTGATGTATTCATTTTACCGCAAAGAGTATTAAAAGAATTGGATAGAAAATGCAATGAATACTTATGGGGTAGTAAAATGGAGAAGAGGAAAATGTCCTTGGTGGCTTGGGAAGCGGTATGTGTTCCTAAGAAATATGGTGGACTAAATATCAAGAGGTGTAGGAACTTCAGTATGGAAACTATTATGGCAGATAACAAGCAAGAATGATGTATTATGGGTAAAATTGGTATATGAAGTGTATATGAAAACATGTAAAGACAGATGGGAGCATAAACTGATAAACCTACTCAAACAGTAGTTGGTATTGGAGGAAGTTAAACTCCCTTAAAGAGCAGATGAGAACTTGGTACTATAATGAAAACTATAAACTCACAGCAAATAAAATGTATTCTGTCACCAACAGTTATCTGAATATGTTGGGCACAATGACAAAGTTAAAAGAGGTTGATTTAATGTGGAATTCGATCATGCTACCTAGGCAGAGATTCACCGTATGGCTAGCATATATGAACAAATTATTAACAAATATGAGGCTCCAGAAGTTGAACATACCAATGGATGATACAAAGTGTTGCTTGTGTTATACAGGTACTGATGAAACACAATTACATCTGTTTAGAAACTACACATGGAGGTCAAAACTAAGAGATGAGGTCTCAAAATGACTGGGCATAACAATCAGACAGAGTAAAGTTAGAGCAGAGATAGAGTGGATAAAGAAGACATTAAGACAGTTCAAGAAGGAGATTGTTGCACCAATATGTGGAGCAATGGTATACCATACATGGCAAGCTAGGAACGGGAAAATATTCAAGAATATGGATACATATATGAGATTTATTAGCACTCAAATACAGGATGAAATTAGAACAAGAATTGAAGTAGTTAAATGTTCTAAGAGGGCTCTTAGATGTAGATATTGGATAGAGCAAATTTGTAAATAGTCAAGATAGTTGGTAGATGCTAAATTGTTGAACTCTAGATGATTAACTACAATCTTTCTAAAAAGGTAGTAGTTAATCGTAAGATACTTCCTAAAGTGTAATTATTTTGACAGTAATGGTAATACTTCACAGTTATTTACAAACAAAAATATATATTTTACGCCCCTAATTAAGAGGTTGTAAACTACGACTTATATCTTTTTAGATATAACACTTAACTTATATTTCACTAATTAAATAATTATGATATTTTTTTCTAACAGAAGTAATGAATGACTCAAATACTTTGAATAATATTTGTAGTTTATCAAAATGATTAATATTTGTGACCAAAAGGATCGGAGTCCCTCCTTTTTTTTACGTTCGGTATTTATTTTGAGAATCAATCTAATTTAAATTCACTTCGCATAAGTTTCATTAAAAGAAGAAGCACTCCTTATTGAAATTTTTTCATTTTCATAATTCAAACGCGAAATTTCTATTAAAAAATGACAACAACAACAACAACAACAACAATAACAACATACCCAATGAAATCCCACAACGTGAGGTCTGGGGAGGGTAGAGTGTTTACGCAGACCTTATGTCCACTTTGATAGGTAGATCGGTTGTTTCCGTAAGATCCTCGGCTCAAGACAAAACATAAACACAAGCAAAGCAAGACAAACGGTTAAACCCGGACAAGACAGCGGTATTAAAAATTCATCTTACTAGAATCGTCGGTATTAAATTAATAGAATGAACACGGCCTAAGGTACATAAGACTACGTACGTTATTCTATTTTATTTTGTCTCCTTAAATTTTAAGAGTTTCAAATGTCCTATTTCAAACCAAAAAAGGAAAATTGAGGACAACTAAAATCCTTCTAAAAGAGGTAGTTAAACTTAAACGTAGAAAGGAAAAAGTAAATTTTGGAAGAAATGGAATAAATGTGTGATAGAGGCCATTTTGGTGCAAAGTTAAATGAACCAGAGTCCACAGGCCTTAATAGATTATATCATGTCATATAGATAAACTTAAAAATATATAATTAATTAATGAGTGTGGATCTAAATCTATTATCACCCTTTTTTCTCCGACCAACCCATGAGACCTATTCATTTATTACCGTTATTTCCCAATGCAAATGTCTTGCTTTTAATAGTTAAATTCAAGGGAATTCAATTCCCGTTTGATTTCGAACCTTTCATTTTTAATTAAAGATTTTGAATTTAAACTCTTGAAATCGAATCGCTTTTAATAAAGATCATTTTACCTTTAAGTGAGATTTTTCAATACAAATTCGAATTATACAAACACAAAATAATGTCGAGGTCAAGCTCTAAAAATCGAATTGCTTTTAATAAATAATATTTGACCTTTAAAATGAAATTTTGTATACAAATCTAAATTAATCGAACTCATATCGAGTATCGCCAACCGAATAATTAAAAAATAGAAGAGACCCTCTTCAAACACTTGGCCCCATGATTATATATACTTTGTGGGATGAACCCACCCATCATTTCTCGTATGAGTCCCATTTTATTTGCATGCAATCTTGCCCCAAACATGATTTGACTTGGTGTCTCCATTTATTTTCAGATTTTCTTTTACAGTTGAATTTAATTTATATATATCGTTAAATATAAAAAACAAAATCTTACACTTATATAAGTAATTACATATAGTAAGTAGAATTAATGCTTAAAAATAAAGCGGATAATAAATTTAAAATTTATAATAATATAAATATTTTTTATCAGGAGCTCATGAATTCGAGCGGTAGAAACAAACTGTTGCATAAATGTATGGTAAGATTGCATACAAGACCTTTATGGTCCGATCTTTTCCCGAACTTCACACATATCGAGAGTTTAGTGCATCAGGCTGTCATATAATTTTTAAACTTTTGTTGGTCTCACAAAGTTGGAACATTTTGAAGACTACTACTCACTCTAGTCCACTCTTTATCCACCGTCCCTATACTTTTATTATCCTTTCTATTTTCTGGTCACATCTTCAAACAAGCAGTAACAATGAAGAATTCAAAATTTTCATTAAGGGTGTTGGGAAAAAATTAACAAAAGATAAATATAAAACTAATGTTTTCTCTTAGAATGTAACCTAGAATGTTAGAGATAATTTTTGAATATTTTGGACCACTTGAGCTAACCTTTTTTATTTGTTCAAGGTGTTCAAAAGTTAATACATATGTGCCTCTATATGATTCGTTTGGCTATTTTTCAAATTTTGACTAGAAGATAGATAATTTCCTTTTTTTGTTCTTTTAAACGAAATAACTTTTCAATTATATTCAAATCAAAACTTTGAAAGAAATTAACGCGATCTTTAAAGAAGAAGATTGACATCCATAATTTGCTAAATAGTTCGTTAATAAAATTGAAGAGAAAAAAAGTGCATGTGTCTAGTGGTATTAGATATTTTGAGTTCGATCCTTTAATTCTAGTTTAATAAATATGTTTTTAATAGGAAGCGTTTTACTATCAAAATGAAATTTTCAACAGCAAATACAATTTAATTAGGTACCAAAACGAAATATGAGACGCAAAAAAAGAAACAAGTGGTAATAGATGAACACAATACAATTATGTGCCTATGAAGATAGACTTGACAACATGATACCTTTATAAATCACATCATAAATCACTCTCCGGGAAAGAAATCCCTCCTATTTCTTCGCTCCATGCTTCAAATACGACAACATCAAAGTAATAACCTTTTTTGCTTTTGATAAGGTGTTAGTATTCATTTTGAGATTTGATTAATTTAGAATGGCGCGCATTGAAAAAAGAATCATTTTTACGGTTTTTATTTAGAGCGATTCCAAATTTGAATCACAAATTGATTATCGATTAAAGATGAAGGATACTTATGCATCATGCATAACCTTTTCATGTTTTCCAAGTTAACATTTTAGAATTTATTTATAAATACTTATAGTGTAAAATATTATAGTATTCATATAACATTGCAATTTGTTATATTAGGTGATCTGTCTTATTTTATTGATAGCTAATTTTTTTAAAAAGGCAGTCCGAGAAAGGGTCGGACCACAAGAGTCTATTGTACGCAGTCTTACCTTACATTTCTGCAAGAGACTGTTTTTACGGCTTGAACTCATGACCTCCTGCTCTATCAGTTACTCCAAAGCTCTCTGGTAATATAAAAAGAAAATTACAATGTACACATACAAACTCAAAACTCCATTTTTCAAACTAAGTGCATGACCCTTTTTGGCAAGTTTCAAATTATCGACTATTCCTGAATCCTGATAAGTAACCAACAAAATTCCCGTGATTTGTTTTGTTTTCAAACCAAATTTATCATCTTTCGACTTCGGACTCTTTTAACATTCTTCTAACCTTTTACTCCTGATTGGAAAAAAATATGTTTATTGCACCTTTCAAGAGTCAAATAAACTATTAGTTTAAGCATCACTCCCAATATTATATGTTTATAAACATGTATATTATAAAAACAATTATATTCCTATCCATAATTAAAATATTTTCATATATTGTGTAAAATAATTATGGTAAGATTAGGATTCCTCTTTGGTATAGGCTTAGGATTCCTCTTTGGTATAAGAGATGAATATTGTACTCTATATATACTTTGATATTAATGAGAAAACTCTAGAAATTTCTTCCCCAGCCGCCGACACCACCCCCCTCCCATGGTGCCGCAACTCCCTTATTCTCTTCAAGAAATTTCTTGATTTTTCTTTTCTTCCTCTCTTCTCTAAATGGATACACAGTACCAGAAGTCCTTCAACCCTTATTCCCACTGCGGGTTGTTAGGTCCAAAGACCACAAAGAAGCCCACTTCACGCAGTGACAGTTCAAGACTCTCCTCCGCCATGACACCCACTGAGTTGGGTCAGACTTTCAGCACCATCAACATGCAACAGCCTGACAACAATTGGTACATGGACTCCGGAACCACATCTCACATCATCCAGTCTGCAGGTACTATTTCCAAACTGTGCAGTTTAAAGCATCCTCAATATGTTACAGTTGGTAGTGGACAACACATTCCAGTAAAGGGTTATGGTACATCATACACACAACCTCCCCATCCACCATTCTCCCTTAAAAATACTTTATATGCCCCACACATGATTAAGAACCTAATCTTTGTCCGCCAATTTACTCGTAATAATTCTGTCTCTGTTGACTTTGACCCTTTTGATTTCATTGTAAAGGATCTTCGTACGGGACATCTCTTACGAGATGCAATAGCAGGGGGGATCTCTATCCATTCACATCCACCTCCGCTGCCAGATCTTGTTCTCCTGTCTCTCTAGCGGCTATTTCTTCTTTGACATGGCATAATAGGCTTGGTCACCCAGGACTCATAGTCTTTAATTTTCTTAGAGGCAATAATTTCATTACTTGTAATGGGAAGCTTGTCCAAAATTGTGTTTCTTGTTCTTTAGGCAAACATACTCGTCTTTCGTTTAAATTATCTACTAGTGTTACCTTTGCACCATTTGATATAATACATGCCTATTTATGGACATCACCTGTTGCTAGTTCTCTCGGTCATAAATATTATCTTGTCTTGCTAGATGATTTTTCTCACTATATCTGGTTGTACCCTCTCAAATATAAATCGGAAGTATTTATCAAATTTCTTGAGTTTCGACAATTCATCCAAACACAATTTAAAAAATGTATCAAATCATTTCAGTGCGATAATGGTCGTGAATTCAATAACTCTATATTTCACCATTTTTGTACCAATAATGACATGATTTTTCGTTTCTCCTGCCCTCACACCTAACCACAAAACGGTAAAGCTGAAAGAATCATCCGCACCATTAACAATATGATTCGCACCCTATTGATTCATGTCTCCCTCCCTCCATCCTTCTGGGTATATGCTGCTAAAATGTCAGAATACATTCTCAATATTCTCTCTACTAGCACTATTCACAACATGACCCCTACCGAAATCCTCTACCATAGAGTCTCATCCTATGATCATCTATGAAGTTTTGGTTGTATGTGCTATCCCAACCTTAGCTCTACCGCCCCTCACAAGCTCGCTCCTAGGTCCACTCCATGTGTCTTCCTAGACTTCCCACCGAACCATAGGGGCTATCTCTTCTACGACCTGTCCACTCGTCAAATCCACATCTAGTCACGTCACATTCGACGTGGTCACATTCCCGTTTTTGAATCTTCAGAAATTCCAAAAACAGGATTACACATTCCTTGTCGAGTCTGCTATCTCTCCAATCATCCTTAATCAGCTTATCTCTTCTGACTCGTTGACAGCGCCGCGGCGCCAACTTTTCAGAGATGTATGTTCTCTCAATCAGTCGACAGCGCCGCGACCCAGAGATGAGGCGCCGCGGTGCCATATTTCCAGAGAGGCCTATCACTCAGATAGCGCCACGATGCTAGATCCAGGCGTCGTGGCGCCTCCGATGGATTCGCCCCCACCTTTTCCTTTTTCGATCCTACCATCAGTCTCAGCCCTCCGTACTCAGCCAACACCGTTTCTCACTGTTTCCACTCACCAAATGGAATTTGTGCCAAGCATGGAATCTTCAAACCCAAAGTCCAATTTAACTTGTCTGCCCAAACCATTTATCCAATTCTCAAAAATTCTATATTGGCTAAACAAGACCCTAATTGAAATGCGGCTATGTCTGAGAAATTCAATGCTTTAACTAAACAGTACACATGAGATCTAGTACCTACACATGAGGGGGTGAATGTGATTCGTTGTCTGTGGCTTTTTCATCACAAATTCAGAGACAGTGGAGATCATGAGAGGTATAAGACACGACTTGTGGCTAATGACACAAATCAGCAGGAGGGCATTGATTGTGGTGAGACCTTCAGCCCGATTGTCAAATCGGCTACCATTCGCACAGTTTTGAGCATTGCCATGGGCAAACACTGGCCGATCCATCAGCTTGATGTGAAGAATGCATTCTTACATAGAGATCTGAGAAAGCGATCTACGTCATCGCCAGCGGGGTTCACCCATCCAGCAGTTCCTCACTATGTGTGTCGTCTCCGTAAGTCACTATATGGCCTGAAACAGGCCCCCCGTGCGTGGTATGATCACTTTGTCAGGTATATCTTGCAGATTGAGTTTGTATGCAGCAAAAGTGATACATCACTATTCATTTTTCATCGAGGTAGTAGCACTGCTTACTTATTACTTTACGTGGATGATATTGTTCTTACTGCCTCCTCCGACAGATTGAAAAATGAGATTATTGTCTTGCTTAAGTCCGAATTTGCAATGACTGATTTGGGGAAGCTGAGTTACTTTTTGGGGATATCAGTGACCAGGTCTGTCAATCATATATTCTTGTGTCAGCGTAAGTATGCAGAGGAGATTGTGTACAGAGCTAAGATAGCAAACTGCAAAGAGGTGCCTACTCCAGTTTATTCTAAATCTAAGCTCAGTGCCATGGATAGTGCTCCCGTCTCTGATCCTACTCTGTATAGGAGCATTGTAGGTGCACTTCAGTATCTCACCTTCATCAGGCCAGACATAGCTTATGTTGTTCAGCAGCTGTGCTTATTCATGTATCCCCAGGGAGTCTCATTTCACTGCTCTTAAGCGTATCATTCGATACATTAAGGGCACTCTTGATTATGGTTTGCACCAATACCCCTCTGCACCAAACAAATTGCTTTCATATACGGATGCATATTGGGCAGGGTGTCCGGACACGCGACGCTTCACCTCCAACTTTTGTGTTTTTTAGGGGATAATCTGATTTCTTGGTCTGCCAAGCGACAAACTACCCTATCTCGATCCAGTGCCGAGGATGAGTACAGAGGCGTTGCAAATGTGGTAGCTGAGATTTGTTGGCTAGAAATTTAATGTTAGAACTTCAGTGTCCTTTGCGTCAGACATCTATTGTGTATTGTGATAACATCTCTGTCATCTATCTTTCTCATAATCAGGTTCAACATCAGCGAACCAAGCATATTGAGATAGACCTACACTTTGTTCGTGAGAAAGTTGCGCTAGACCATGTCAGAGTGTTACATTTTCTGTAAACATGTATATTATAGAAACAATTGTATCCCTACCCATAATTAGAATATTTCCATAAATTGTGTAAATATAATTATGGTAAGACTAGGATTCCTCTTTGGTATAGGCTTAGAATTTTTATTGTATAAGGGATAAATATTGTACTCTATATATACTTTGATATTAATGAGAAGACTCCCTAACGGAGATTAATATCATTTCACATTAGGAAATGGAACTTTTAGAGATTTGCATATCTTACTTACTCGTAGCATATTTAATTTGTATAAATTCTTGATATCAGATATCAATAACTTACTTAGGTCGTCGTCTGATCATACTCAAAAACGTTGGTCTAAGTGATTTCAAAGAAATTAAATAATTAGTGGTCTAATTAAGGAAGTAAATTTTTTTATCGTAGCTAATATTTACAGCATTTCTAGATAGATATTGAATATAAAAAGGTTACATGTTGTCTCCCCTATTCATAGATTCAGCTAGGTTGTTTCGTCCGGGGTTTACCCTGTACGCATTCGAAAGAGTAGCGGTTACGGATTCATTCGTCAACAAGCTAGGTTGTTTGGTTTTTCAACTTTAACCTAATTCTTGATTTAAGGTAATATGTACGGAAAATTAAATTCAAAAGATACTAATTATTAATTTATTTTTTATAAAGATTCACAATTGCATGCAATTGCACAAAATTGTTAGGCGGTTAAGAGGGAAATAAGGCACCATATGTACTATATGAATGAGTAGCGGAGTCAGGATTTTCATTAAGGAATTTAAAACATACGGAAAGATCAAAAAGAGTTCAACATTCACTATATATACATAAAAAGTAATTTTAACTATGTATAAACAATATTTTTCTCCGCCGAAGGGGGTTCAGATGAACCCCTCAACCCTACGTGGCCCCGCAACTGATATGAATACCTATATTTTTTTGCAACCATGGATCAAAAGATGTAACTTAATTTTTTGGGTTTTATTTTGAATCCCGTTATCCGGATTCACATTGGACTAAGCCTCTTAAAGGGGAAGCAATGCAGGATTTTTTTCATTGTCATGACTCAAATCCGATCTAATTGTCCTTAAAAATGGAGAAATTAGAGAGCGTTTCTGAATAGACGAGTCAACAAATTCTAAATATAGAAAATTAATATAAAAAAACTAACATTGTAACTTCATCCCATATCATATATGTGTTGGGTCAATCACACAAAGAGCTCTTCCCTCCTATACTTCTTCATCTCCTACTATTCAAAAGCCCATTCTCATCCCAAAAGTTTTCAAAATGTTTTTGAATGTTTTATAGAGAAAGTAGTGTAAATTATGTTGAAAAGATAACCCGAGCTAGAATACATGAGAAAAAGCAAGGCCAAGGAACTTCCTTATTCTTTCTTTTCATCGGAAACCCATTACAATGGATGGTAGTGGGAGGAATATTCATATGATTTAACTATCATAATCAGCAATTTCGAATTCGAGCCTCGTGAATAAAATTATCATAAAAAGTGCTTTCCTCTATAATAAATTTTATGTGATACGAATTTAAATTAATCGGGATCTCAAAATGAATATTGAACACTAGATAATGAAAGAGAAACTTATATGAGTTTCCGACTTCTTTTTTTTCATGATTGTAATGTAATATTTTTTTTTTTTGGGTAAAAAGCGAAATCCCTCACCCACAGATCCTCATCCCCGATTCAATAGAAATTAGTGAAGGAGGTAAATCATGATGACTCATTGACGATCGGGTGAGCGGACGTATTTTTCTTTCTAAAGCCTAACTTTAAGGGATTGAGGCCGATCGGTTGGGGAAGGAACATGCAAATGCTTTTTTGACCCTAGCTGTTTAGTTAGTAAAACAACATTTATTGAGTCTTTTGGAATATTCCACGTTGACATGACTGCCTGCGCATTTTTTGGATCCCAAATTAACATAATGAGACACATTTTTTCACAAAAGCCATCTCTAATTAACTTAATATTTCTTGACAAAACAAATTGTTTTGAAGACAAGAAAAGACAAGGGAATATACAACCGGGAAAAGAAAAATAAAGCTCTTTAGGACACAGCGTCGCCCCGGATTTTCAGAATTCGGATTTTACCTATTTTATATATTATATATTTGGTAGACTTAGTCTTATACCATAATTAAAATTATACTATTACCTTAATTGTATAGAATAGAGTTTTAAATGTAAAGTAGGAATAAGATTATCATATTATAACTTGTATATATATGCCTTAAATAAATAAGAATAATCAAGGGATTATTTCTTTCATGGTATCAAGAGTCTATGTTCTCTTTACCTGCTTCCGCTCCTCAAAATTTCCTCTCTATTCTTTTCAGATTTTTGACCTAAATTCTCGATTTTTGTGTTCTTCCTTTTTAACAAAAATCGAGTATCTTTTCTTCCAAAATCCTTCCTCACAAATTCCCTTCTCTGAATCTTGTTGTTCTATTCCCTATGGCTGATAAGAACAAATTTCATTCTGCCCTCACAGTTTTTAACATCAAGAGCGTCATCCATATCGTTCTTGACCTAGAAAACGTCCAATATGAGACGTGGACGAAATTATTTAAGATTCATCATGCCTTGACACATAAAGTCCTCCACCACATCATTCCTCCAACTCTTCCCAGGGAGGGTGATAAGACGTCTACTTCTACGATGGTGGTGCCCACTAAAGAAGCAGATCCAGAATTCTGGGTCATGCTTGGTGTCAAGGTTCTTCTGTGGATTTATGTCATTATCTCCTTAGATCTTTTACAGACGATTATGGAACCCAACTCCACAGCTATGGCGGCGTGGGATCGATTGCGAGACATCTTCCAAGATAACAGTCATTCTCGAATTGTTATTCTTGAGCAGAAATTTTCACATGTGGCTATGGTGAATTTTCATAACGTTTCTTCTTATTGCAAACGCCTCAAGGACTTGGCAGACCAACTCAGCAACGTGGGGTATCCTATTTCTAATCGTCGTCTAGTACTTCAGATGGTTGCAGGCCTGTCAGAGGCATATAGCGGTGTTACTTCGGTTATTCGTCAAAGTAACCCCCTGCCAGGATTTTATCAAGCTCGTTCTATGTTTACTTTGGAAGAAGCTGGATTGGCTAAGAAAGTGGCGCCAGCCATGTTGTCATGATGACTGCTTCCAATTTTCTCCATCCAAGCCAACCAACGTGACCCAAAATCACAATAACGGGGGTGGTAAGAAGGGCCAAAATAGGAAGAATAACGGCAAGAATCATGCCGGAAACAACGGAGGCAACCGGCCGTCTGGCGGCAGTGGCCCTCCCGACGATGGTCCCGGTCCCAATACCATAGCGCCGTGACTCCGGGTTACAGCACCGCGGCTCAGCCTTATAGAGTCGCGAAACTTCATTATCAGCCGGTGCAAGCGCCGCGGCCCAACGTCTTCCAGTGTCGACCGTGTTTCTGCATCAGACGGGCGACGGTGAGTCCAAAGATACTTGAGCCTCGCACCCATCAGGCCCACCACATAGCGGGCCCCACTCAGACCAACATTGACGCAGCGATGCACACACTTGGCTTGACCCAACAGGACCCTAATTGGTACATGGACACCGACGCCACATGATATCCGACCAATGTACTCTCTCGTCTTATTCCAATTTGAGCACTAATCATGGTATAACTGTTGGTAATGGCAATTATGTTTCAATTAAGGGTTATGGTCATAAAAATTTATCCCCTCCTCATCCATCACTTGTCTTGAAACATAAGGGTTGCCCCAAAATTGATTAAAAATTTGGTGTCTGTCCGTAAATTCACCACCGGTAATTGAGTTTCTATTAATTTTGATCCATTTGGGTTTTCTATGAAGGATTTCAAGATGGGGAGTCATCTCATGAGCTGTGGGTACGCGTAGTACTCCAGTTTGTCAATATCGTGCTTTAGAAAAAATTATTAAGTTACCATTTGTAGCTTCGAATTCTAATACTTCAATGCCATTTGATATTATTCATAGTGATTTATGGACATCTCCGGTTCACAGTTCTATGGGTCATCGTTATTATGTTCTATTCTTAGATGACTATTCTAAATATTTATGGATGTTTTCAATTGCGAAAAAATCTCAAGTTTTTTCTGTTTTCGAACACAATTCGAACGGGAAATAAAAAATATTTGATTTGATAATGACAAAGAGTCTGGTAATGGAGAATTTATGGAGTTTTGTGTTCAAAATGAGATACATTTTCGTTTTTCTTGTCCTCATACGTCTTCACAAAATGGGAAAGCTGCGCGAAAAATTCGCACCATTAATAATATTGTTCGTACTTTATTGGTTCATTCTTTCGTTCCTTCATTATTTAGGCATCATGCGCTACAAATTACTACCGATCTACTAAATATTCTTCCCTCTAAAGGTTTGACATATTCATCCCCTCTCAAAGTGTTATACAATAAGACTCCGTCATATTCTCATCATAATGTCTTCGGATGCTTATGTTATCCACTGTTTCCATCCACTACGATCAACAAACTTCAGACACGTTCTACTCCTTGTGTGTTTTTAGGTTTATCGTCAAATAATTGTGGTTATAAATGCTTTGATTTGTCTTCTAAATGAATCATCATTAGTCATCATGTTCTCTTTGATGAATCCCAATTTTCCTTTTCTAAAGTAGAAAAACCCGTGCCTAGTTCTTATGATTTTTTGGATGAGGATGTCTCCCCCTATGTTCTCCGTCATTTTTTAGATTCTTCAGAAAAAATGATGTCAGCGCCGCGGCCCTTAGGGGATGCGTCACGACGCCTGCCTTCCAGTGACCAAACTGTTTCAAACCCGTCATTAGCGTCGCGACCCTCTGGGGAAGAGCCGCGGCGCCAAACCTTCAGTGAGCTATGCAGCTCTTCCAGCGCCGCGACGCATTCGACGGTAATTCTCGAAATTTCTCAAAATTCCCCCAATCCAGCCCAAAGTCATGGTCCAGTCACTCGCAGTAAACAGGGTATTTTTAAACTAAAGAGAAATTTTAATTTGAATTCTAATGTTCTTAAATCTCCTTACCCCGTAATTCTGCGTCTGCCTTAAATGACCCTAATTGGTTAAATTGTCATGACCAAGGAATATAATTCTCTTATTGATAATAAGACGTGGGAGTTGGTACCCCGTCCATGTTACACCCCGTAATTCCAAGGCAATGAGATGAGAACGTACGCGTGAAAATAAGATTTGAAAGTTGGAACAAAAGAAAGAATTGTGTTTCCTAAGAAAAATCTTCCGAACCTCGTGAAGAAAAAAGATTTATTAAATGGAATTTGGTTCTCAAATTTGGTATTTGAGACTATGAATATATAAGAATTATGGATTTTTAAGTTCGGATTTGGTCACGTGGGGCCCACAGGAAAATTTTACGGTTTTGTGGGGCCCACAATATTTTTCGATATTTTGGCCAATATGAACGTTTTTGGGGGATGAAATATTTTCGGACCAATAGGAGGGTGACACGTGTCACCTCTCCACTTTGACTTTGACTTTGGCTTGTCTTGAGATATTTTGAAGACAAGTGGACTTGTGGGTCCCACCCACACTTGTCCACCATCTTGACACTACACTTGGATTGATCTCAACCCTTGGTTGCTCTATATATATCCACATAGAGGTGCAAGACTTTAACACTTAGTAAAATTTCAAGACAAATATACTCCACTCCTATGTTGCTCTCGGCCAAGGCTAAACTTGGAGAACAAAATTTCTTCAATCCATGTTGATAAATCCCCATACTCAAACCCAAGATCCCTAGTGGTATACTAAGCATAAACAACCCCTTAAACCCCGGAAATACTATGTTGTTCCGTTAGTCGCACCTTGAAAACCTAAGGTGTTCTTGGACTTTTGTGTTGGAACTTGAAGAGAAGTTGGTTATGAACTTCTAAGGGTTGTATATTGTGGATTGGAAAGTAAAGAAAAGGAGCTAAACATGCTAAGGATCGACTTTAAACTTGGATTATTTTGGGCGATATTGAGGTAAGGATCGTCTTTCTCTTAATGTAATTAAAATTACATGTTGTGGATATATGTAGATGACCTTGTGCTAGAAAGAATGAATATTAGAAATGGTTTGGACCACATTTGGATGTTGAGGCCGAGAGTTGGTTGATATTGGCCATTGGAAATTGTTGACCATTTTGTTGTTAATAACACTTGTCACATGTTATATAATGAAGGAAATATTGTTGTTGATAGTTAATATAACTTATATAACATGTTGGAAGTTGATTTGGATTGAAAAGGAATTAAGGAAAAAGGATATGGATTTAAAGTATGTTGGCCGAGAATGGCCCTTAATGTTGGTAAATAATTGATTGTTTTAAGATAGATTGTGGGGAAGAATTTTACAGTCCAGTTGGGCGTGTAATCCCCTTTGGCTAACTGTTGGTTGCACCTTAAATGTGGCTTGTTGGTTGATGAATACGGGCCTTGGAAAAGGTGGAAAAGTACGTAGAAACAAAAGAAGTGCTGCCCAAATTTCTGTAGAATTAGAGGGTCATTATTTGGTATAAATCTTATACTAGAAAGTTTGATATTGATAGAAGTATCATTGTCATTATAGGTTGACATTCTACGTGGGACATATTTCTACTTAGCGCGTGGATTAAGCCGAAGAGGTATGTGAACTATCTTTCATTCTTTTGACATGATTATTTGAAAAGCCTATGTGACTTGATTTTGGTGAGTCTATGTGACTTGATTTATTTGAATTAAATGAATTGATTTAAATTTATGAGACTTGATTTCTTTAAAAGATTTTGAGACTTTATTTTCAAGTTATGAGACTTGATTTCTAAAGTTAAGAGATTTGATTTAAAGTTATGAGACTTGATTTCTTTAAAAGATTATGAGACTTTATTTTTCAAGTTATGGGACTTGATTTCTAAAGTTAAGAGATTTGATTTAAAGTTATGAGACTTGATTTCTTTAAAAGATTATGAGACTTTATTTTCCAAGTTATGTGACTTGATTATGTGAAGTATACTTGCCTTGTTATCGGAGTCTACGTGGGTATAAGAGACTAGATTATATGAAGCATATGTGGCTTGATTATGTGAAGTATATTTGCCTTGTTATTGGAGTATACGTGAGTATAAGAGACTAGATTATATGAAGCATATGTGACTTGATTATGTGAAGTATACTTGCCTTGTTATTGGAGTATACATAACTTTATTATGAAGGTATACTTGTCTTAATTATGCCTAAGTTCTTACCAAGTCTTATGGGGGATGTTGGTAAGATTCGTTAGGATGTAATGGAAGTAGTTGTAAATGTTCATTTTGGGTGCAATTCCCTAATAGTGCTTTTGGGATTGAATTCCATGGATATTATACGTATACGTACGACTTGTATTGAAATCATGTGAGATAAGTCCATGATTGTGATTGTATTTAGATCATGTGAGATAAGTCTATGATTGTGATTGTATTGATATCATGTGAGATAAGTCTATGATTGTCATTGTATTTAGATCATGTGAGATAAGTCCATGATTGTGATTGTGATTGTATTGAGATCATATGAGATAAGTCCATGATTGTCATTGTATTTAGATCATGTGAGATAAATCCATGATTGTCTATTTTTGTAATCAAAGGCTGACATAGCAAAGGTACAGACAGCCCGATCTAGCCAGTGAGCAAGCATGTCCGCTTTCGATTCACCGCCCGATGAAGGGGGGACGGGGAAGCTACAGGCCCAAAGTAAAAGTATGACATGGTCATAATATTTCTGAATATAATGAATATCCTTCGCCCCTTATCTCCCCATCTTCCTATTTATAAGCAACAACTTACTTCGACGTTTTCAATTTCCCATAGAATCTCTGGAGCCTTCAAGAGTATGATTCGGGGTTCTTGTAGAGTGGAATCATGCAATACCAGACACGAGATAGATCTTTCGATTTCCGTTTTCCTGAATTTGAAGAGCAATATGATTGTATTTAGATCATGTGAGATAAGTCCATGATTGTGATTATAGTTAAGATTATGTGAGAATGTCCATAATTCATTATTTGAAAATGTGATAGTTGAAATTATGTGAGAATGTCCATAATTCATTGTTTGAAAATGTGATAGTTAAGATTATGTGAGAATGTCCATAATCATTATTTGAAAATGTGATAGTTGAGATTATGTGAGAATGTCCATAATTTCTTATTTGAAAATGTGATAGTTGAGATTATGTGAGAAGGTCCATAATTTCTTATTTTTGAAAGGGGGATAGCTGGGATCTTATTTCATGACTCTTGTTTGAAGAAAAAAAAGTATATTTGAAACCACGTGAGTGCGTCCATGATTATGTTATAAGTCTCGTTTTGAAAAGGTACTCTTCTGCTACATGACACAGTTGGATCTGGTATTTGATTTTCATACGTGTCCCTGTCATATTTGTCCTGTTATGAGTTTATTTACAGTACCTTATGTTCACATACTTGGTACATTATTGTTGTACTGACCCCTCTTTCTCCGGGGGGCTGCGTTCATGTCCGCAGGTCTAGGTACTCAGTTGTGGATCCGCGAGCTTAGGATCCTTGTTCAGCATTTCGAGATGGCTCCAATATTCCGGAGTTCGTCATTATGGCTAGGTATATTCAGGGGTACGGCGGGGCCTTGTCCCGTCATAATTTACTGTCCAAATTTTTAGAGGTCTTTATTCATATGTGGGCTGTACTGGTGTAAGTTGTATTATTGTACAGTGTAGACCCTTTCGGGTATTATATATATTGTGGCACCCTTTCCAGCTTTGCCTTTGTTTAAAGAAAAAAATGAGTGTTGTTTATCTTCCGCGAGTTAATTATGTTATTTGGGTTGAAGGGTGCCCAGGTAAGGCACCAGTCACGGGCCCGGGAATTTAGGTCGTGACAGAGTGGTATCAGAGCAGTTAGTCCTCGGAATGTCTACATACCGTGTATAGTAGAGTCTTGTTTATCGGTGTGTTGTGCACCACATCTATAAACACGAGGCTATAGTACATTTTGGATTGGTTTCCTTTCTTCTCACTCTGAGATCGTGCGATAGAGGTGTGTTGTTAGGGCAGTCTCTCCCTAACGTATTATTGTGGTTGCAGCTATGAGAAAGACGATAGTGACCCAGAAAGGATTATATGGATTGCGTATCCAGGTTGGTAAAATTACTGTATAGATGGTATAATGATGATGTATATTTGTACGAGCGTATTTATTTGGAGCCATGTGTGTGTCTAAAGTGATTATGAATTATCAGGAGTTGGTTAAGCCTTAGTAATACTTGGAAGGTGTGAAACAGTTTGTTGAATCCACACCTAGGCTTAATATATGTACTGATTTAGAATAGTCAGGAGGTAATGAACTGTCTAAGATGGTGTTACACTCTTAAAGGATCATGTGCAATTGATTTGATAATATACCATGTCGTTAGATTAAGCTGTGTTGTACGCTTAAGTGATTATGTGAATAATAATGGTATGCAATAATTAGAGTTGTTGTGAGTAAGACAACATGATTATGAGATATTAAGAAGCTACATTTCCCGTATGTGGGGACTGATAATGTAGACTTGGGACATAGAATAAATTGTGAACTTTAGAATATTGATGATCGCTGAGACCTTAGATGTATGAGGCCTTCTCGGGTAGTAAGATTTATTTCAGACCAAGAATGAGAATTAAGTGCGACAATGGGTCGGATTGTGGGTTGATTGCGGGTCAAACCGTAGCCCGAAATAGAGTGGGGTCAGTTGAAGGTGGTCCCGCTATGTGATAGGGTCACGGGGGCGCGAGGCCCAAGTCTAGTTAATCGTTGTACGTGTTCGTGGATGCGTTCCACCAGAACCGGGTCGTGAGGGCCGAGAAGGGCCTTAACGGAAATTGAATCTAAGTATAATGACCCAGTTTAGATATAGTAACCCCAAGGATTTGTAAACAGAAGCAGTGTTTGAAATTATGTACGTGTACTAGAATAAGTTTGGAAGTACGAGAAGAGTACGACAAGTAAGAAAAGGAGCGAACAAGTGTTAAAAGAATGGAAGTGATTATAGTTATGAGTAATGAAGATACGGAGGGAAAATCCTTTTAGGCCATGGATGGGAGTTAATAGTGGTGATACACCCTAGATTTGATTCCTCGTTTGGCTTGTGATTGATGTTTATACATGTGTGAGGTATTGTGGCATAATTGGTTTCGTTGAGTGTAGTTTAAGGAGACTATACCAAGATATGTTTAGCATGAACCTAGTATGAATATTCCGGACGAATGTTTCTAAGGGGGGAAGGATGTTACACCCCGTAATTCTAAGGCAATGAGATGAGAACGTACGCGTGAAAATAAGATTTGAAAGTTGAAACGAAAGAAAGAATTGTGTTTCCTAAGGAAAATCTTTCGAACCTCGTGAAGGAAAAAGGTTTATTAAATGGAATTTGGTTCTCAAATTTGATATTTGAGACTTTATGAATATATAAGAATTATGGATTTTTAAGTTCGGATTTGGTCACGGGGGGCCCACAGAATTTTTTTACAGTTTTGTGGGGCCCACAATATTTTTCGATATTTTGGTCAATATGGACGTTTTTGGGGGATGAAATATTTTCGGACCAATAGGAGGGTGACACGTGTCACCTCTCCCCTTTGACTTTGACTTTGACTTGTCTTGAGATATTTTGATGACAAGTGGACTTGTGGGTCCCACCCACACATGTCCACCATCTTGACACTACACTTGGATTGATCTCAACCCTTGGTTGCTCTATATATATCCACATAGAGGTGCAAGACTTCAACACTTAGTAAAATTTCAAGACAAATATACTCCAATCCTATATTGCTCTCGGCCAAGGCTAAACTTGGAGAACAAAATTTCTTCAATCCTTGTTGATAAATCCTCATACTCAAACCCAAGATCCCTAGTGGTATACTAAGCATAAACAACCCCTTAAACCCCAGAAATACTATGTTGTTCCGTTAGTCGCACCTTGAAAACCGAAGGTGTTCTTGGACTTTTGTGTTGGAACTTGAAGAGAAGTTGGTTATGAACTTCTAAGGGTTGTATATTGTGGATTGGAACGTAAAGAAAATGAGCTAAACATGCTAAAGATCGACTTTAAACTTGGATTATTTTGGGCGATATTGAGGTAAGGATCATCTTTCTCTTAATGTAATTAGAAATTACATGTTGTGGATATATGTAGATGACCTGTGCTAGAAAGAATGAATATTAGAAATGGTTTGGACCACATTTGGATGTTGAGGCCGAGAGTTGGTTGATATTGGCCATTGGAAATTGTTGACCATTTTATTGTTAATAACACCTGTCGCATGTTATATAATGAAGGAAATATTGTTGTTGATAGTTAATATAACTTATATAACATGTTGGAAGTTGATTTGGATTAAAAAGGAATTAAGGAAAATGGATATGGATTTAAAGTATGTTGACCGAGAATGACCCTTAGTGTTGGTAAATAATGGACTGTTTTAAGATAGATTGTGGGGCAGAATTTTACACGTCCAGTTGGGCGTGTAATATCCTTTGGCTAACTGTTGGTTGCGCCTTAAATGTGGCTTGTTGGTTGATGAATACAGGCCTTGGAAAAGGTGGAAAAGTACGTAGAAACAAAGAAAGTGCTGCCCAAATTTCCGTAGAATTAGAGGGTCATTATTTGGTATAAGTCTTATACTAGAAAGTTTGATATTGATAGAAGTATCATTGTCATTATAGGTTGACATTCTACGTGAGACGTATTTCTACTTAGCGCGTGGATTAAGCCGAAGAGGTATGTGAACTATCCTTCATTCTTTTGACATGATTATTTGAAAAGCCTATGTGACTTGATTTTGGTGAGTCTATGTGACTTGATTTATTTGAAGTAAATGAATTGATTTAAAGTTATGAGACTTGATTTCTTTAAAAGATTATGAGACTTTATTTTTCAAGTTATGGGACTTGATTTCTAAAGTTAAGAGATTTGATTTAAAGTTATGAGACTTGATTTCTTTAAAAGATTATGAGACTTTATTTTTCAAGTTATGAGACTTGATTTCTAAAGTTAAGAGATTTGATTTAAAGTTATGAGACTTGATTTCTTTAAAAGATTATGAGATTTTATTTTCCAAGTTATGTGACTTGATTTTGTGAAGTATACTTGCCTTGTTATCGGAGTATACGTGAGTATAATAGACTAGATTATACGAAGCATATGTGGCTTGATTATGTGAAGTATATTTGCCTTGTTATTGGAGTATACATGAGTATAAGAGACTAGATTATATGAAGCATATGTGACTTGATTATGTGAAGTATACTTGCCTTGTTATTGGAGTATACGTAACTTTATTATGAAGGTATACTTGTCTTAATTATGCATAAGTTCTTACCAAGTCTTATGGAGGATGTTGACAAGAGTCGTTAGGAAGTAATGGAAGTAGTTGTAAATGTTGATTTTGGGTGCAATTCCCTAATAGTGCTTTTGAAATTGAATCCCATGGATATTATACGTATACGTACGATTTATATTGAGATCATGTGAGATAAGTCCATGATTGTGATTGTATTTAGATCATGTGAGATAAATCCATGATTGTGATTGTATTGAGATCATGTGAGATAAGTCCATGATTGTCATTGTATTTAGATCATGTGAGATAAGTCCATGATTGTGATTGTGATTGTATTGAGATCATGTGAGATAAGTCTATGATTGTCATTGTATTTAGATCATGTGAGATAAGTCCATGATTGTGATTATGATTGTATTTAGATCATGTGAGATAAGTCAATGATCGTGATTATAGTTAAGATTATGTGAGAATGTCCATAATTCATTATTTAAAAATGTGATAGTTGATATTTTGTGAGAATGTCCATAATTCATTTTTTGAAAATGTGATAGTTAAGATTATGTGAGAATGTCCATAATTCATTATTTGAAAATGTGATAGTTGAGATTATGTGAGAATGTCCATAATTTCTTATTTGAAAATGTGATAGTTGAGGTTATGTGAGAAGGTCCATAGTTTCTTATTTTTGAAAGGGGGATAGCTGGAATCTTATTTCATGACTCTTGTTTGAAGAAAAAAAGTATATTTGAAACCATGTGAGTGCGTCCATGATTATTTTATAAGTCTCGTTTTGAAAAGGTACTCTTCTGCTACATGGCACAGTTGGATCTGGTATTTGATTTTCATACTTGTCCTAGTCATAGTTATCCTATTATGAGTTTATTTACAAAACCTTATGTTCACATACTTGGTACATTATTGTTGTACTGACCCCTCTTTCTCCGGGGGGCTGCGTTCATGTCCGCAGGTCTAGGTACTCAGTTGTGGATCCGCGAGCTTAGGATCCTTGTTCAGCATTTCAAGATGGCTCCAATGTTCCGGAGTTCGTCATTATGGCTAGGTATATTTAGGGGTACGACGGGGCCTTGTCCCGTCATAGTTTACTGTCCAAATTTGTAGAGGTCTGTATTCATATGTGGGCTGGACTGGTGTAAGTTGTATTATTGTACAGTGTAGACCCTTTCGGGTATTATATATATTGTAGCAGCCTTTCCGGCTTTGCCTTTGTTTAAAGAAAAAAATGAGTGTTGTTTATCTTCCGCGAGTTAATTATGTTGTTTGGGTAGAAGGGTGCCCAGGTAGGGCACCAGTCACGGGCCCTGGAATTCGGGTCGTGACAGTCCATCTGCTGTTAATATTATTCGGTCTTTGTGGATTTTTGTTCATAAGGAAAATTCTGATGGTTCATTTGCGTGACATAAGGTTAGACTTGTCGGTGATTGTAAGACTCAGCATGTTTGGGTGGATTGTGGTGAGACATTTAGCCCGGTGGTCAAACCGACTACCATTCGCACTGTGCTCAGCTTGTCTCTTTCAAAATCATGACCCATTCATCAGCTAGATGTGAATAATACTTTCCTACATGGTGATCTTCAGGAGACAATGTATATGCATCAGCCATTGGGGTTTAGGGATACTAGATATCCTAATCATATATGTCTATTAAATAAGTCATTGTATGAGCTTAAGCAGAATCCACGGGCTTGGTATAAGAGGTTTGCTGATTTTGTTTCGACTATGGGTTTTTCTCACAGCAGGTCTGATAATTCATTATTCATATATCGTCGAAGACCTTTCATGGCTTATATACTATTATATGTTGATGATATTATCTTGACGGCCTCTTATGATGTTTTGCGAAAGTCCATTATGACAATGCTCAGTTCTTAGTTTGTCATGAAGGACTTGGGCCCATTGAGTTACTTTTTGGGGATTGCTGTAACTCGTCATGCAGGTGGATTGTTCTTGTCACAAAGAAAGTATGCAGCAGAGATCATTGAGAGGGCTGGGATGTCATCCTATAAGTCCACTTCCACTCCAGTTGATACTAAACCCAAGTTGGGTGATGCAGCTGGCTCTCCCTATGAGGATCCGACCCGCTGTAGTCTTGCAAGCGCCCTTAAGTATCTGACGTTCACGGGACCTGACATTACATATGTCGTACAACATGTGTGTTTGTTTATGCATGATCTCAGAGTTGAACATATGAATGCGCTCAAACGCATTCTTAGGTACATTCAGGGAACACTTGAATATGGTTTGCATTTGTATCCTTCGTCGACGTCTACATTGGTCTCCTATACAGATGCTGATTGGGGTGGTTGTTCCGACACCAGACGGTCTACCTCTGGCTATTGCATATTTTTAGGTAATAACTTGGTCTCATGGTCTGCCAAGCGTCAATCCACGCTTTCACGTTCAAGTGCAGAGGCCGAGTATCGAGTGGTAGCCAATGTAGTTTCCGAGTCATGTTGGTTACGTAATCTATTGTTAGAGCTCCATTGTCCTATTGAAAAGGCTACCTTGGTGTATTGTGATAATATAAGTATCATCTACGGTAATAATTCGGCAAAGACCGTACTAAACACATAGAGATGGATATTCACTTTGTTCGAGAGAAGGTAACTAAAGGACAAGTACACGTCTGCCATGTCCCTTCCAGATATCAGATTGCAGACATCTTTACAAAGGGTCTTCCCTCTGTCCTTTTTGAAGATTTTAGAGGCGATCAGACGTCACGCCTCGCTATGGCTAGCGGTGGTTAAATTGGTCGAGAAAGTTTGCCACTAAGCACATGCTTTAGGACACAGAACAAGGCCATTGCGCCGAATTTCCAAAATTCGGATTTGACCTATTTTGTATATTGTATATTTGGTAGACTTAGTCTTGTACCATAATTATAATTATACTATTACCTTAGTTGTATAGAATAGGATTTTAAATATAAAGTAAGAATATAATTCTCATATTATAACTTGTATATATATACATTCAATCAATAAAAATAATCAAGAGATTATTTCTTTCCGATTAAGATTACATGATCGATTGACTAATATATTCTAATATGCTTTTCTTAAATAGCATGCATATGATGCCTTGTGTCACTTAGAGAATCTTAAATTATTCATTTGCAATAGTACCATGTACAAGTACAACATGGGAACGAGACCAGCTGCCAGCATGTTTTTTTTTTAAAAAAAAGACGGTACTATAAGGTCAAAATATAGATCGTCCATATTTGAATATGGTCAAAGTAGAAGCCAAAATGTTAAGTTGTTTCCTATATTGGGGTTAAGCCCTTTTACCTTTTCTCTCTTTTTTGTTTTCCTTTGTCTCAAAGCAATGGTAGAAGAAAACAAAGAATTATGCATATATACTTATAATTTAGATTTTTAATATATTATAAGGTTCATCATTCAAATAATATATACCGATAAACCATCTTAAAATGTGAGATTGTCTTTAAAACAAAACATGTTAACTGCTGTAACATGTAAAAGTAACAGGATTGTCTAAAAAATCCTTACACTATAAATTAAACAGTAACAACAAGCCAACAATGAGTTTAATGTAATTTACCTCTTGAAGGTTTTTGTTGATATATCATTGTGTTATAGAGTGCATGCAGTTGGCTAGTTTAATTTCTTCCAAAGGAAGCAAACGTTTTTAGCATTAAATACCTGCATCAATTTATATTGAGTGACTGCCTCTATTATGTTGTTGCTAACAAATATCATTATTTTTTATAAAGTTATAACATCATATGTATTTTATACTCCCTTTGTTCCATAATAGATGATTGTCTAGGAATAAAGTGTTTTATTAAGGAATTGTGATAGTTTACTAATATATCCTACAATCATTAAAAACAAATGATTGTTATTGCTTCATTTCTAGTCTGCTAATATTAATTAAGGGTAAAATGGAGAAAATAAAATTAAAACTACATTAAAATTGCAAACAATCAACTATTATGAAAAAATAAAAATTTTCTAGACAATCATGTATTTTGAAAAGGAGAAAGTATATAATAGGTAACTGCTACTTCTCAACACAATATTAAATAAATTTGGCCATCGAATTGCCGCTCACGTCATTAATCAACAGCCCCAAACCCTTAGGAGCAAAACGTAAGTATATTAGAACAATATTACTCTCTCTGTCCAAAAAAATAACTCATTTTTTTTTGGTCCATCCAAAAAAAATGACATATTTCCTTATTTGATAATAATTTAATTTTAAACTTATTCTTTACGTAAAATGAGAATATTTTTAACTTATTTTAGATTATAAAATTCAATTTTTAAAAAAAATATATGCCGAATGAAATTACATTACATAAATTAAGATAGACTAATATGTTCTTAATACTTGTGGTTCCATTTTCTTGGAATTAGAAGCAGCACTGGCGAAGTTTTTGACTGGATTATTATCCAAAACTTGTGGAAACATTTTTTTTAACGTGTGATGGAGACCATAATAAAGTGCAAATTAATATTTTTTGACCTTGTAGAAGGTTCAACTTGGAAAACTAAAAAAGCCTAAAATTTAGAGTGCTTTCATTGGGTAATGATTATTCAGTAAGACTTGTATGAGTGCATGGCTAGCATGTTTGCTTCCAAAATAGGTTAACCGTTCAATTATTTATTTAATTTATTGTTAATTACGAGGCCTTGGCTTCATCTAGCTAGTTGTGTTTGAATCATGTTAAAGAAGTGTGACTATAATGATTTCTCTTACAACTTTTAACCTTAATTTTCTTTTGACTTAAAAGAGAGAAAAAGAGAAAAAAAAAAGGTGATAAATTATAAGCAAGATGTAATGACTTAAGGTAACAGATTAATCATGATCATGTTTGATAATAATTCCTTTTTTTCGATATTAGTTTATTGGATTAAAGTTGCTTTCTTGTTTTGACTGATTTGTTTATTCAAAATAGTGGGGGGGGGGGGGGGGAGTTGCCTTAATCATATTAACAATGAAAGGTGCATTTTAATTAATAATCCTATAAGAAGGTCTAATTTTTGGTCAAGAAATGGGTTGTTGAATATTCTTTCACCGACAAATTACTTAAACAATCCATAAAAAGATTGATCTGAATGTTAGTTTAATATTTTTTTGACATATTTATAGGCTTTTTGTTGTAATAACCACGGATTAAATTAATTATCTTGTGAAAATAAAGCTTAACTAATTAACATGATGTGTCAATGACGCTCCCTTTTTGCTAGCAAGGAGATTGAGGCATGTCATTTTCATGTTTTTCTTTTCTTCTTGGCATGTTCGCCTATACATAGGCGTTTAGATAGGTTCTTCAAAACTTATTTTCTCTATCAAATTTATGTGTTCGTATTTGACTGACACAATTATTTTTTTTAAATTTATCATCTAAAATAAGTTATAGATAATATATATAAAGAATGAATCTCAGGCTTAACTCAACATCAAAAGCTAGCTCGTAGGGTGAAGATTATCCAAGTCTATATAAGGAGTCAATGTTCCTATTCTATATCCGATGTAGGAATCTTAACACTCCCCCGCACGCTCAGACCTTGTTAACTGGAGAGTGGATAATATGATTTGGGGGTCCAACATCGGTGAACAAAGAATTGGAATGAGTCTAGCTCTGAAATCATGTAAATAATGGATTTTGGGTCTAACTCAACCCCAAAAGCTATCTCAAAGAGAGGAGGATTGCCCAAGCCATATAAGGAGATCAAGGACCACTTATCCCACCGATGTGGGAGAACTCAACACCCCGCCTCGCGTCTAAAGATGGACATCTGGAGCGTGGACAATATAAGAGGAGGTCCAACATCGGAAACAATGAATTGGGACGGGTTTGTAACTGGGGCAGTGGGTGGGACGGTGTTTGACGGGATGGTATTTGGCTAATGTAGTGCATTTTGAAGGAGAGGTGAGGTATCTGGGTCATCAAGGAATCCGTAATCGGTGGCTCGAAATTGGTGGATGTTGGCAAAGGGAAAGACGTTCTCATCAAACGTGACATGGCGGGTCCTATTTTGGAGCATACAGGTAGGTAGTATGGTAAGAAGATATTCTGTCATTTTTAATGCATATATCCAAAAGTTGAATGTCTATGATTACAACCCTTGAAAGTCTTGATGATTTATAATATGTATGTCTATGATTAGTGGAGAATAACAAGTAAATAAGTCTATAGCATTTTGGGAAAGATGGAATGAAACAGACATGCATAGGTTAGGTGTTTGTATTTCCAGTGATTATGATCCAAGTGAATTTGCGAAATATCTAGCTTGAAATTCTAGATTGCTAAATATTCATGCTATGTATGTTCCAACATATTATCTCATTTGTCATCCTTGATTTTGAAGCAGCAATACTATAACTACTTGATCCATTTCATAGGGTCCTTGTTTTTGTTGTGTTTTTGTTTTGATCTTTACTCGAGGGCGAGTAAAGGTTAAGTTTGGAGGTATTTGTTAGACATATTTTATATACACTTTTTGAGTCATTTTTAGTTAGTATTTTTCTTATTTTCTTTGAAATTAGTATCATGTTAGGATCGTTTTTCTTTCTTTTGAGTCACAGCGGTCCTAAATGGAGAAATGACAAAAAGAAGATAAAATGAGCTTAATTGAGGTGTAATTGCAGAAGAAAAGGCCAATAAATGAAGCCTAAGAAGTCCCGGGAAGTCTGATTTTGTCGCAGTATTTTCAGTAGTGGTGCCGGCTAGTACCACGGCGACGCTGGGATTTCGATTTTGGGCCGAATTTCAGAGGGTTAAAAGTGTCCGAAGCGCAAGTTTTCTCAAGTATAAAACCCCTAAAATCATGTTCATTAAGGGGGATCTTGTACATAATTCTAACACAACTTGGAGGCGACAAGATTGGAGACCTAGTTCAAGTTATTTTCTTTTCTCTTTTCTTTGCTTTATTTCAGTTCATGTTGGATATTGAATTAGTTCTTAGCATGACAATGCATAGGAGCTAAACTCTTAATTAGGGCTTTCCATTGAGTCGCTTGAAACTCGCTTTCATGAATTGATGCATTAGTTTGATTTCTTCTTCACTTGATTAATATTTATTCAATATTGGTTTGAATGTTTGATAGTTAACTGATCACTAATTATCATACTTTATATGGTTTCAAATCAATAACCGAGAGGAGAGATTTGGATATGATGTAATTGAATAGACATAGGTTAAAATCGCGGACGAAAGTACCCCGATACTTGTGTAGCATTTTAAGTTATTGTTCTTAATCCTCTTATGTGGTAAAACCTATCATAGAAATATAGAAGGTTTCTGCACTTGGGTTGAGCGTTTATATATCCTAACCGGAATATAAGACAGACTAGTTAACCTGTTATCTTAACGTAGAAGAATAAACCATTATTATTGCATTAAAGATTGAAAAGAGTGGATAGTCGAGGATATTAGAAGCCCTAATTCCATCATAACTGATTTACATCACAACATATTTAGTTTAATTCTCGCAATTACTCTAGTAGTTTTAGACAAAAAACCAAATCAACTTATCGTTAGCCAAATAGATAACATAGAGTAGATGTTCGGTAATTGAAAACCAGTCTCTGTGGACGATATTTGATCTTACAGACTATATTACTTGGAACGATACGTATACTTGCGTAAACAATTGGAAATCGGCTAACAAGTTTTTGGCGCCGTTGTCGGGGACTGACGTACTTTCAATATCGAATTATCTATTCTTATTTCTAATTTGGTTTGTATATATTTGGTTATGTTATTTTATTACTAACTTGGTTACTCCAGGAACAAGTTTCTAACTTGTTTTGCGAGCATCTTTTTATCAGTTTTTGTTGTTTTTCTTATTTTGTAGGTAAAGTTAGTGGAATATATATATATATATATATAAATAAATAATAAAAGGGCATGGACTACTACTACTATCAGGGGCAGTGGAATCATCAACAACAGCCTAACCCACAGGTTCCACAGGAAGATCGAAATGAATTGCAGGCAGCCATACTCAGGCTCACCAAGTGCCAGACTCAGTTTATGGCTGAGACAAGGGTGTCCCTCAAAAATCTGGAGACACAAATAAGGTAGCTGATGGATATGGTGACCAATGTACCGCAAAAAAATCTGCCTAGCGACACAGTTGTGGGGAGTGATAAGCAGAGTGAGGAACCTGAACCACAATAAGCTGTTGAGAATAATGAGGAATTGAGAGAGATAGTTGGTGTATAGAAAAAAGAGGTTACTGAGACCCAATTTTTCACCTTTTTGGATTCCTTGGAATTTCTTTTTCCTATACCCATTGCAAAAAAGACACCACCAACTATCATTGCTGAGCTCCAACCAGAAAGTCCATACCCTCAAGGGCACCCCTAAAGTTGAGAGATGTAGGGAGTTTCACTGATCCCTACATTATAGAGAGCCTAGAAGATAAGTCTGTCTTGTGTAATTGAGGGGTAATCTTAAGATATGAGACCCTTGTTTGAAAAAAGTGTTGTAGTAGAAGTGAGACCTGCAACAATAACTGTGCGGATTGCAAGAAGTTCGCAGAATGATCCACTGGGCACTAGTAAAAATTAACTGCGTCCGGCTAAAAGACGTTAAAGACAACGCTACTTGGGAGGCAACCCAATGTTTTAATTATGTTATTTAAATTTTCTTTTAGTTTATTTTATTTTGTCTTGAACAGTGTCACTATCTGTTATGTTAGTGTTTTTGGATGACATATAAAAGCAGGAACTGACTCCGAGGAGAAAAAAAGCGAAAAATGCAGAAAACTGAGAAACTTGGCAGCAGCGCCATGGCGCCAAAATGCAGGACCAAGGCGTTGAAACTTCAGAGAGCCCAGATGCTGTGCAATTTCAAGAATTTTTCCTTCCAGACCTCCGTTATGACCGATGTGTTGTGTGTTAAGTGTATTTTGTATACACTTTTGAGTCCTTTTTAGTGAGTATTTAACTATTTTATTTTGCGTTTAGTATAATTTTAGGTGTGTTTTACTTTCATTTTGTGTCACATCGATTATAAAGGAGAAGATACTACTTTTGAGGATGAAATTACACAAGAAAAGCCCAAGAAATGAAGCCTAAGAAGTGTAGAGCGCCAAGCAGCGCCAGAATGCAGGGCCATGGCGCTGTAAGTTCAGAGAGCTGTAGGAATTTCAGCGCCATGGCCCCGACGCGGGAACTGGGACAGAAAATTTGAATTTCAGAGGGGTAAAAGGGTCCGAAACACAATTTTTCTCAAATATAAAACCCTGCTCATTATATCATCCTTATACCATAACCTAAAATCATACTTTTGGAGGCTAAGAAGGAGGCAAGACAATTGGAGAATCTTGTTCAAGTTATTTTATTTCAGTTATGTTGAATTGTAATTTAGTTCTTGACATGACAATGTTTAGGAACTAATTATTTTAGTAGGGTTTCCATCGAATCTTCTTGAAACTCTTTCATATAGTTAATGCATTGATCATTGATTTCTTCTTCAGCATATTAAGATCTATTCAATATTGTTATGATTTCTTGATAATTAACTAGCTATTAATTGTCATCACTTATATGATTTCGAATCAAAAGTCTGAAATGTGAGATTTGAATATGCTGTAATTGTCTAGACATAGGTTAAAATCGTAGACGAAAGTACCCCGATACTTGTGTAGTATTTAAAGGTTATTGTTCTTAATCCTCATGTGTGGTAAAACTTATCATAGAAATATAGAGGGTTTCTGCACTAGGTTGAGCTCTTGTATGTCCTAACCGGAATATAATGATAGATTAGTTAACCTGCTATCTTAATAAGAAGAAGAATCATTAGCAATTTCATTAACAAGTGAAAGAGTGGATAGTTGAGGAGATTAGAAGCCCTATTTCCTTCATAACTGTTATAAACCCAAAGTATCATAATCTTTAGTTATTTTCTGCACCTAGCCATAATTTTTAGTTATAATTCTCAAACTAAAGAACGTCAACCAAATAGATACCATATAATAGATATTCGGTACTTAATAAACCAGTCTATGTGAACGATAAACTCGGTCTTACAGATCTTTATTACTTGAACGATACGTACACTTGTGTAAGCTTCTAGAAATATTGCAACATTATGTCAGTAAGTTGTCCCTATTTTTAGTCTTCGCACATTGGGGACAATGTAAAGTTTGGGGGGTGTCTTATTTTGTTTTATTGTTTTGTTTTTAGTCTTTTTTATTTGTCTTTGTGTTGTTCTATGTGTTTTTGAGTCATATTTTTTTTATGGATCAAACATGTTGTAGTTTCTCAAGATATTTAATGGATTAAGTGGGATAATGTAATGAAATTGAAAGCAAAATCTATGTGCTTAAGTTAGATTTGCCAAAAATTCATGACATCTAATTATTTGGGATATTCTTAGCCCATGTGTGTCAGTTATGGAAAGAAAGGTTGAAAAATGTCTAGAAAATTTGTTTGTTTGTTATTTGAGGCGAAATAGTTAACATATATATGTTTAGGGAGATGATTCAGACATTTCTTTGATAGTCATTCTTACCATTCATTACCTATCCTAACATAAATTATATCACTAGTCAGCCCCTTTGAGCCTAAAATAAGACCTTTCTTTGACACCCTATGATTCCCTGTTTGTGCCATAAGTAATAATTGAAAGTTAGTGGGATGAAAAGTGTGGAAAAAGAAACAAGAAGAGTGAAAATTTGATTCACCCCAATGAAAAATATGCAAAAGCCTAAGTTTGGGGGTGTCTGTTATTTATAATATATCATTCTCTCAAAAGAAGAGAGGAAAAAATAGGTATGAGATTAAAAATAAAGTCAAAAAGAAGGAAAAAAAAAGTTGAATAAAAAATGCTTATGGTACGTAATTGAGCCTAAATGTCTACTTTTACCTACCCTAGCCTAAGTCTACATTACAACACTTGAAAGTCCTGAAGATTTCTAATATGTCTGTCTATGATTAGTGGAGAATAGCAAGTAAACAAGTCTATAGCATTTTGAGAAAGATGGAATGAAACTGACATGCATAGGTTAAGTGTTTGTATTTTCAGTGATTATGATCCAAGTGAATTTGCGAAATATCTAGCTTACAATTCTAGATTGCTAAATATTCATGATATGTATGTTCCAACATACTATCTCATTTGTCATCCTTGATTTTGATGCAGCAATACTATAACTACTTGATTCATTTCATAGAGTCCTTGTTTTTGTTGTGTTTTTGTTTTGATCTTTACTCGAGGGCTAGTAAATGTTAAGTTTGGGGGTATTTGTTAGACATATTTTATATACACTTTTTGAGTCATTTTTAGTTAGTATTTTTCTTATTTTCTTTGAAATTAGTGTCGTGTTAGGGTCGTTTTTCTTTCTTTTGAGTCACAGCTGTCCTAAATGGAGAAATGGCAAAAAGAAGATAAAATGAGCTTAATTGAGGTGTAATTGCACAAGAAAAGGCCAGGAAATGAAGCCTAAGAAGTCCCAGGAAACATAGAAGAAATCTGACGAAGTCCGGACGAAAAAAGGACCCAGAATAGCAAAATCTGGCAGAAAACGTCACAGGCGCCGTGGCGCCTGTCAACAGTGCCGCGGCGCTAATTAACCCGGGGAGTCTGATTTTGTCGCAGTATTTTCGGCGTCGTGGCGCTAGCCTGCAGGGCCACTGTGCCGACGCGGGATTTCTGATTTTTGGGCCGAATTTCAGAGGGTTAAAAGGGTCTGAAGCGTAAGTTTTCTCAAGTATAAAACCCTCCTCATTAAAAGGGATCTTGTACATAATTCTAACACAACTTGGAGGCGACAAGATTGGAGACCTAGTTCAAGTTATTTTCTTTTCTCTTTTCTTTGCTTTATTTCAATTCATGTTAGATATTGAATTAGTTCTTAGCATGACAATGCATAGGAGCTAAACTCTTAATTAGGGCTTTCCATTGAGTCGCTTGAAACTCACTTTCTTGAATTGATGCATTAGTTTGGTTTCTTCTTCAATTGATTAAGATTTATTCAATATTGGTTTGAATGTTTGATAGTTAACTGATCACTAATTATCATAATTTATATGGTTTCGAATCAAGAACCGAGAGGAGAGATTTGGATATGCTGTAATTGAATAGACATAGGTTAAAATCGCGGAAGAAAGTACCCCGATACTTGTGTTGCATTTTAAGTTATTGTTCTTAATCCTCCTATGTGGTAAAACCTATCATAGAAATATAAAAGGTTTCTGCACTTGGGTTGAGCGTTTATATATCCTAACCAGAATATAAGACAAACTAGTTAACCTGTTATCTTAACGTAGAAGAAGATGCCATTATTATTTCATTACGGATTGAAAAGAGTGGATAGTCGAGGATATTGGAAGCCCTAATTCCATCATAACTGATTTACATCACAACATATTTAGTTTAATTCTCGCAATTACTCTAGTAGTTTTAGACAAAAACCAAATCAACTTATCGTTAGCCAAATAGATAACATAGAGTAGATGTTCGATAATTGAAAATCAGTCTCTGTGGACGATATTCGGTCTTACAGACTATATTACGTGGAACGATACGTAAACTTGCGTAAGCATTTGGAAATCGGCTAACAAGTTTTTGGCGTCGTTCTCGGGGACTGGCGTACTTTCAATATCGAATTATCTATTCTTATTTCTAATTTGGTTTGTATATATTTGGTTATGTTATTTTATTTCTAACTTGGTTACTCCAGGAATAAGTTTCTAACTTGTTCTGCGAGCAACTTTTTATCACTTTTTATTTTTTTTCTTATTTTGTAAGTAAAGTTAGTGGAAAATATATATATATATATATATATATATATATATATATATAATAAAAGGGCATGGACTACTACTTCTATTAGGGGCAGTGGAATCATCAACAACAGCCTAACTCACAGGTTCTATAGGAAGATCGAAATGAGTTGCAGACAGCTATATTCAGACTCACCAAGTGCCAGACTCAGTTTATGGCTAAGACAAGGGTGTCCCTCAAAAATTTGGAGACACAAATAGGGCAGTTGATAGATATGGTGACCAATGTACCGCAAAAAAACCTGTCTAGCGACACAGTTGTTTGGAGTGATAAGCAGAGTGAGGAACCTGAACCACAACAAGTTGTTGAGAATAATGAGAAATTGAGAGAGATAGTTGGTGTAGAGAAAAAAAAAGTTACTGAGATCCAATTTTTCACCTTTTTGGATTCCTTAGAATTTCTTTTTCCTATACCCGTTGCAGAAAAGACACCACCAACTATCATTGCTGAGCCCCAACCAGAAAGTCCATACCCTCAAGGGCACCCCCTAAAGTTGAGAGATGTAGGAAGTTTTACTGATCCCTACATTATAGAGAGCCTAGAAGACAAGTCTGCCTTGTGTAATTGGGGGGTAATCTTAGATATGAGCCCCTTGTTTGAAAAAAGTGTTGTAGGAGAAGTGAGACCTGCAACAATAATCTGCATGGATTATGGCGATTCGCAGAAGGATCCACTGGGCACTAGTAAAGATTAACTGCGTCCGGCTAAAAGACATTAAAGACAGCGCTACTTGGGAGGCAACCCAATGTTTTAATTATGTTATTTAAATTTTGTTTTAGTTTGTTAATTTTGTCTTGAACAGTCTCACGATCTGGTATGTTAGTGTTTTTGGATGACAAATAAAAGAAGGAACTGACTCCGAGGAGAAAAAGGGAGAAAAATGCTAAAAACTGAGAAAATTGGCAGCAGCACCGTGGCGTCAAAATGCAGGGCCACGGCGCTGAAACTTCAGAGAGCTTAGATGCTGTGCAATTTTTAGAATTTTTCCTCTCAGACCTCCGTTATGACCGTTGTGTTGTGTGTTAAGTGTATTTTGTATACACTTTTGAGTCCTTTTTAGTGAGTATTTTACTCTTTTATTTCGCGTTTAGTATAGTGTTATGTGTGTTTTTTTTCATTTTGTGTCACAACGGTTATAAAGGATAAGATACTACTTTTGAGGATGAAATTACACAAGAAAAGTCCAAGAAATGAAGCCTAAGAAGTGTAGAGCGCCAAGCAGCGCCATGGCACTGGAAGTTCAGAGAGCTGCAGGAATTTCAGCGCCACGGCGCCGACGCGGGAACTGGGACAGAAAATTCAAATTTCAGAGGGGTAAAAAGGTCAGAAACGCAATTTTTTTCAGATATAAAATCCTAAAACCCTGCTCATTATATCATACCTTCTACCATAACCTAAAATCATACTTTTGGAGGCTAAGAAAGAGGCAATACAATTGGAGACTCTTGTTCAAGTTATTTTCTTTCCCTTATTTTATTTCAGTTATGTTGAATTGTAATTTAGTTCTTGACATGACAATGTTTAGGAGCTAATTACTTTAGTAAGGTTTCCATCGAATCTTCTTGAAACTCTTTCATATAGTTAATGCATTGATTATTGAGTTCTTCTTCAGCGTATTAAGATCTATTCAATATTGTTATGATTGCTTGATAATTAACTAGCTATTAATTGTCATCACTTATATGATTTCGAATCAAAATTCAGAAAGGTGAGATTTGAATATGCTGTAATTGTCTAGACATAGATTAAAATCGTAGATGAAAGTACCCCGATACTTGTGCAGTATTTAAAGGTTATTGTTCTTAACCCTCATGTGTGGTAAAACTTATCATAGAAATATAGAAGGTTTCTGCACTAGGTTGAGCTCTTGTATGTCCTAACTGGAATATAATGATAGATTAGTTAACCTGCTATCTTAATAAGAAGAAGAATCATTAGCAATTACATTAACAAGTGAAAGAGTGGATAGTTGAGGAGATTGGAAGCCCTATTTCCTTCATAACTGTTATAAACCCAAAGTATCATAATCTTTAGTTATTTTCTGCACCTAGCCATAATTTTTAGTTATAATTCTCAAACTAAAGAACGTCAACCAAATAGATACCATAGAATAGATATTCGGTACTTAATAAACCAGTCTATGTGAACGATAAACTCGGTCTTACAGATCTTTATTACTTGAACGATACGCACACTTGCGTAAGCATCTAGAAATATCGCAACATTGTGTCAGTAAGTTGTCCCTATTTTTGTCTTCGCACATTGGGGACAATGTGTCGATTATGTTTAGGGGGTGTCTTATTTTGTTTTATTGTTTTGTTTTTGAGTCTTTTTTATTTGTCTTTGTGTTGTTATATGTGTTTTTGAGTCATAATTTTTTATTTTATGGATCAAGCATGTTGTAGTTTCTCAAGATATCTAATGGATTAAGTGAGATAATGTAATGAAATTGAAAGCAAAATCTGTGTGATTAAGTTAGATATGCCAAAAATTCTTGACATCTAATTATTTGGGATATTTGTGCTTAGCCTATGTGTGTCAGTTATGAAAAGAAAGGTTGAAGAATGTCTAGAAAATCTGTTTGCTTGTTGTTTGAGGAGAAATAGTTAAGATATATATATTTAGGGAGATGATTCAGAATTTTTTTTGATAGCCCTTCTGACCATTCATTACCTATCCTGACATAAATTATATCACTAGTCAGCCTCTTTGAGCCTAAAATAATATCTTTCTTTGACACCCTATGATTCCCTGTTTGTGCCATAAGTAATAATTGAAAGTTAGTAGGATGAAAAGTGTGGAAAAAGAAACAAGAAGAGAGTGAAAATTTGATGCACCCCATTGAAAAATATGCAAAAACCTAAATTTGGGGGTGTCTGTTATTTATAATATATCATTCTCTCAAAAGAAGAGAGGGAAAAATAGGTATGAGATTAAAAATAGAGTAAAAAAGAGTTGAATGAAAAATGCTTATGGTACGTAATTGAGCCTAAATGCCTACTTTTATCTACCCTAAGCCTACATTACAACCCTTAAAAGTCCTGATGATTTCTAATATGTATGTCTATGATTAGTGGAGAATAGCAAGTAAACAAGTCTATAACATTTTGAGAAAGATGAAATGAAACTGACATGCATAGGTTAGATGTTTGTATTTTCAGTGATTATGATCCAAGTGAATTTGCGAAATATCTAGCTTGAAATTCTAGATTGCTAAATATTCATGCTATGTATGTTCCAATATATTATCTCATTTGCCATCCTTGATTTTGAAGCAGCAATACTATAACTACTTGATCCATTTCATAGAGTCCTTATTTTTGTTGTGTTTTTGTTTTGTTCTTTACTCGAGGGCGAGTAAAGGTTAAGTTTGGGGGGTATTTGTTAGACATATTTTATATACACTTTTTGAGTCATTTTTAGTTAGTATTTTTCTTATTTTCTTTGAAATTAGTGTCGTGTTAGGGTCGTTTTTCTTTCTTTTGAGTCGCAGCGGTCATAAATGGAGAAATGACAAAAAGAAGAAAAAATGAGATTAATTGAGGTGTAATTGCACAAGAAAAAGCCAAGAAATGAAGCCTAAGAAGTCCCAGGAAGCATAGAAGAAATCTGACGAAGTTCGGACGAATAAAGGACACAGAATCGTAAAATCAGGCAGAAAACTTCACAGGCGCCGCCTGCCAGCAATGCCACATCGCTAATTAACCTGGGAGTCTGATTTTGTCGTATTATTTTCAGCGCCGTGGCGCCAGCCTGCAGGGCCACGGCGCCGACGCTAGATTTCTGATTTTTGGGCCGAATTTCAGAGGGTTAAATGGGTCCGAAGCGCAAGTTTTCTCAAGTATAAACCCCTAAAAACCTGCTCATTAAGGGGGATCTTGTACATAATTCTAACACAACTTGGAGGCGATAAGATTGGAGACCTAGTTCAAGTTGTTTTCTTTTCTCTTTTCTTTGCTTTATTTCAGTTCATGTTGGATATTGAATTAGTTCTTAGCATGACAATGCATAGGAGCTAAACTCTTAATTAGGGCTTTCCATTGAGTCGCTTGAAACTCGCTTTCATGAATTGATGCATTAGTTTGGTTTCTTCTTCACTTGATTATGATTTATTCAATATTGATTTGAATGTTTGATAGTTAACTGATCACTAATTATTATAATTTATATGGTTTCAAATCAAGAACCGAGAGGAGAGATTCATATATGCTGTAATTGAATAGACATAGGTTAAAATCGCGGACGAAAGTACCTCGATACTTGTGTAGCATTTTAAGTTATTGTTCTTAATCCTCCTATGTGGTAAAACCTATCATAGAAATATAGAAGGTTTCTGCACTGGGGTTGAGCGTTTATATATCCTAACCGGAATATAAGACAGACTAGTTAACCTGCTATCTTAACACGTAGAAGAAGAAGCTATTATTATTGCATTTAGGATTGAAAAGAGTGGATAGTCGAGGATATTGGAAGCCCTAATTCCATCATAACTGATTTATATCACAACATATTTAGTTTAATTCTCGCAATTACTCTAGTAGTTTTAGACAAAAAACCAAATCAACTTATCGTTAGCCAAATAGATAACATAGAGTAGATGTTCGGTAATTGAAAATCAGTCTCTGTGAATGATATTCGGTTTTACAGACTATATTACTTGGAACGATACGTACACTTGCGTAAGCAATTGAAAATCGGCTAACAGTCACGCTGAAACGTTTTTATTTCTTTTTCAAATTGTCTTTTAACATACATACGAAATTCAAGAAACTTTGAGTAGACCTAAGATTTAAAGGACCTATAGAAAGTGAGAAAAATCATCCAAGAATATTAAATAATATTTATGACCCAATTTGCTAGTAATAAGAGAGGTCCAAAATATGCATGAATACTATCAAAGGGAGAAAAAGTAATACTCAAAGATGACGTAAAAGGAAGTTTAACATGATTTTCAAGATGACAAGAATAGTTATTTTGGGCAAGGTTCCCTTTATTACATTTAATTAAATTGCGATTTCTAAGAAAAATAAAAAATAGGAGCTCTGGAATGTCCAAGTCTACTATGCCACGTTGATGAGGAGATTTCAGCTAGAGATGTGGGAGAATTTACACTGGTAGTGAACATGGATAGGAAATGATAGAGGTACCCTACACTATTGCATCTTGTAAGAAGTCTCCTCGTACGTAAGTCCTTCACAGAAAAATCGAACGGATCAAAATCAATAGGTACGAAAATATTAGTGATAAATTTTATAACAAAGATTAAGTTTTTGATAATGTTAGGGGAATATATAACGTGATTAAGGGAAAAGTGGGGGTGCAGTGGTGGAGTTAGTGTGTTACTAAACCCTTGAATTGGAATGCGATGACCATTTTCGACTATAATAAATTGAGGAGTATTTAAATTGCGCAGTTGAGGAAGATTACCAAAATTATTGGGTGAGGTAAGACGTAGCTCTCGTATCCAGATACTACACATCATCAGGCTGCTGAATATTTAAATAAGAAAAAACTTGGCCCAAATCCGTTGAAGTGAGGCTAGACGTCGGCTGTTGTGTAGTGAGTCTGATGACTAGGGCCTGGCTGGCGAGCCGCTGGATGGGCTCCCAATATACTAGGCCTCGGCTGTGCCCACTGATATTGTTGTTGGGTGTTAGCGATATTTCGAATGCTCACGCAAGCATACACATCGTTCACAAGTAATATAGTGTGTAAGATCGAATATTGTCCACAGAGACTGGTTTCTAAATACCGTTCATCTATTTTATGTTATCTATTTGACAATCAATATTTGATTGGAGTTTTTATTTAACTACTAGAATAATTGCAAGATTTAAACCAATAAAGTTGTAATCAGTTATGAATGAATTAGGGCTTCCAAAATCCTCGACTATCCACTTTATTTAATCCTTAATGCAACTAGAATGATTCCTCTTCTTCGTTAAGATAGTGGTTAACTAGACTGTCTTATATTCTGGTTAGGAGATATAATCACTCAACCCCAGTGCAGAACCTTTCTATATTTCTATGATAGGATTTACCACATAGGAGGATTAAGAATAGTAACTATAATGCTACACAAGTATCGGGGTACTTTCGTCCACGATTTTAACATATGTCTAGTCAATTACAGCATATCCAAATCTCTCATTTCGACTTTTGATTCGAAATCATATAGGTTATGATAATTAGTGATCAATTAATTATCAAACATTCATACCAAATATTGACTAAATCTTAATCAAGTGAAGAAGAAATCAAACTACTGCATTAATTCATGATTAAAAGTTTCAAGCGATTCATAAGGAAAGCCCTAATGGAGTGTTTAGCTCCTAGCCATAGTCACGCTAAGAACTAACACAATATCCATACATAAACTGAATTAAAAATGAAAGAAAGAAAATTACGTAGAACAAAGTCTCCAATTGTAGCTCCAAATCCGTCTTGTGTTGTGTTGTGTTGTAGAATGACCAACCTCCTTCATAGCATTAATCCCTAGGGCTTAAATATCCTCTAATTTTCGTGCCCTTAGCCAATTTGCTTCGGAATTGAAATTTCCACTTTATCGGCGCAGTTACTGCATCTGGCACCTTGCCGAAACTCCGCAACTTCTTACAAATGGCACAGATCTTGCTGATGGCACCGCGGTGCTGAAAGTCCTGTGACTCCTTGATAAATATGGCACCGCGGTTCTGCATAGTGGCACTGCGGTGCTGCCTTCTTTCGCTCTGAGTTGCCAACTTTCGTACTTTTCACCTCGGGAGCACCTTTTCTGCCCATTTCTCGTTCCTTTTTGCCATTTTGCCTTTTTGCACCGCTGTGACTCAAAAGAAAGAAAAACAAACCTACTACTATACTAAACACAACAAAACGAGTAAAATACCAACTAAAAATGACTCAAAAGGCGTATACAAAATATGCTTAACAAACACCCCCAAACTTAACATTTGCTCGCCCTCGAGCAAAGATCAAAACAAAAATAAAGACACAAAAATAAAAGACTCGATGACTCAAATCAAGCAGCTGCACAAAGACTTAGAAACACATGAACATCAGTTGGGATAATATGCAGGAACAAATATAACATGAATTCAGCAATCTAGAATTTCAAGTCAGATATTTCGCAAATTCATTTCAATCACAAGTAATGGAAGCATGAATACCTAACATATGCATGTCAATTTCATTTAGTCTACGGACTTGTGTACTTGCTATTCTCCGCTAATTATAGACATAAATACTAGAGATTCTCAGGACTTTTCAGGGTTGTAATGTAGGCTTAGGCAGGGGTAGGTAAAAGTTGGCATTTAGGCTAAAATTACGTACCATAAGCGTTGTTCTCATTCAACCATTTGGTCCTTCTTTTTGGTATTCTTTTTCAGTTCATACCTATCGTTCCCCTCTTCTCTTTTTGAGAGCATGAAACACATTCACATAGGCACCACCAAACTTAAGCTTTAGTATATTTTTTTTATTGGGGTGCATCAATTTTTCACTCTCTTTTGTATTTCTTTTTCACACTTCTTCATTTCAATTTTTTTAATTACTGCTTATGACACACAAGAAAATCATAGGGTGTCAAAGAAATAACTTATTTTAGGCTCAAAGGGGCAGACCAGGGATACAATTTATTGCAAGGTATGTAATGAATGGTAAGAAGGGCTAACGAAGAAATGCTTGAATCATCTCCTTAACATGTACATCTTAACTATTTCGCCTCAAATAACAAGCAAGCAGACTTCACATATATTTTTCAATTGACATATCTAACTTAAGCACACAAATTTTAGCTTCTGATTCCATTACATTATCCCACTTAATTCACTAGGCATTCCAAATAAGCACAACATGCATAATATATAAAAAATATTGACTCACATAAAACACAAAAACAACAAAAGACTCAATAAAATAAAATGAAAATTTCCCCCAAACTTAAACTACACATTGTCCCAAATGTGTAAAAGACTCAAAAATTACAATGGGACGACTTTCAGACATACAACGGCTCAAAATGGTGGTGGTGCCATTGTGCATGCGGTATCTATGGGAGGAGATTTGGCAATTCAAGGCCTTTTTTTTCGGAAATCGCTATCGGCACCGCGGTTCTGTATAGTGGCACCGTGGTGCCTATATTCCTGCGACCCCTCTGATTTTCTGGCACCGCGGTGCTGAAACTCCTGATTCTGTTTTTTCCCTGCTTCATGTCTCATTCCTTCACCTGGCATCACAACACAACAAAAGTACCAAAGTGAGACTGTTCTATTTAAACTAAATTGCATAATTTAAAAATTAGGTTGCCTCCCAGTAATGTCTTTAACATCGTATGGCGGGCCTTGGCAGTTACTCATTAACTCATTGGGGGTATTTTAACCCCACTACCTATTCATTTCAAAATCATCCTCCTCTTTCTCACTTTGTTTTTCTTTTTCACAGGAGGGGGTTCAGTAAGACTTACCTGTTCGACGGTTTCCATGTCATTCATTTTTGTTTAAGCATTCTTGCTGACCTGTGGGTTCACCGCTGTATGAATAATCTCCCTAGCTTTGACTGTCTTTGGTGTTTGTTGTGTCGGTGTCTTGTCGCAAAACACTTGTTGATGGCTTGGGATTCAATGGTGGAATTGAACACTTTGAACATCATCTCTTCCTCCTGAACCCTTAGTCTCAGTTCTCCCTTTTCTACATCAATCAGGGCTCTCCCAGTTGCAAGGAATGGTCTTCTAAAAATGATGGGTATTTCATCATCTTCATCCATATCAAGAATGAAGAAGTCTGCTGGGAAGAAGAACTTTTCCACCTTGACCAGCACATCTTCTATTATGCCTCTGGGGAGCACTATGGTTCGGTCGGCCAACTGTAAATTCATTGTGGCTGGTTTGGCTTCTCTCAAATCCAATCTCTTGAAGACAGACAGAGGCATGAGATTGATATTGGCCCCTATATCACATAGCGCCTTGTTGCATGTCACCTTACCAATAGTGCAGGGCAAGGTGAAGCTCCCTGGATCCTTCAGCTTATGAGACAGTTTCTTTTGTAGGATGGCACTGCACTCCTATGTCAAAGATAATGTCTCATAATCCGCTAGCCTTATCTTTTTTCCAAGTATCTCCTTCATGAATTTAAAGTATACTGACATCTGTTCTAGTGCTTCAATGAAAGGGATATTTATGTGAAGTTTCTTAAACACCTCCAAAAACTTGGAGAACTGCTTGTCAATTGCCTTATTTTGTAATCTCTGAGGGTAAGAGATTCTATCAACGTACTCCCTCAAAGGTGTTCGTGGAGCTGTCTCAACTGTAGGGCGGTCCCCAGTGACCCCCTCATTCTCCACCTCATCTGATTTCTCACACTCCTTCTCACTTACATGCGGTGGGAGCAACTCGCTCCATCGCTTCACTCCTCAACAACACGGCAATCGCTCTCTAGGATTTACCTCTGTATTGCTTGGGAGAGTGACCTGCGGCCTGTTGGTTGCCATGTTTGCCAGTTGTCCAACCTGCATTTCCAGGTTCCTGAGAGCGGACCTGGTTTCAGATATGAACTGATTCTGCGAATTAATGAGTGTCAGCAATGCATCTCTCAGTTCATCAGGCTTCTCCTGTTGTGTAGGTGGTCTAAACTGCTGGGATGAAGTGGCCTGATTTTTCACCTGTTGGTTCTGGTAACCACCTTGATATGGTTGCTGCTGAGGCTGATCGTTCCTCCACGAAAAGTTAGGGTGATTTATCCACCCTGGGTTGTATGTGTTGGAATTATAAGGCCTCTGAAAGTTCCCCACTACCTGTACCTGCTCCATTGACACATTATTAGGGTCCACCACTGTGCATCTGTCAAAGGAATGTGGTCCACCACAAATCTCGCAATTCACTGGCATCTGGACTGCATTCACAGACATGGTCTTCTGCTGCAGTTGCTTCGTCAGAAGGGCCACCTGTGCATTCAAGGCAGTGATGACATCTATTTCATGTATGCCCATAGTCTTCCTACTATTCACTGATCTGTCATCTTCCCTTTGATGATTATTGGCAGCCATGTCTTCTAGTAAGTCATGTGTCTCATTGACACTCTTTCTCATGAACGCTCCACATGCTGCAGCATCAATGATGGTACGAGTAGTACCACTCAATCCATTATAAAAAATGTGGACCAGCATCCACTTCTCTATGCCATGATGTGGGCACTTCCTTTGCAAATCCATGAATCGCTTCCATGCATCATAAAGCGACTCACCATCCACCTGGTAGTAATTGTTCAGCTCTCTCCTTCACTTTGCAGTCTTGGAAGGAGGGAAGAACTTTGCTAGAAACTTTTGGGCCAAGTCCTGCCAGGTAATGACGGAGTTGACAGGCAGTGAGTTCAACCAGCTTTTGGCTCTATCCCTCGGTGAGAACGGGAAGAGCCTCAGTCTAATGACATCGTCACTGATGCCATTGTATTTGAAAAAGTGTCACACAACTCCAGAAAGTTTGCAATGTGCATGTGGGGATCTTCAGATGACAGTCACCCAAATTATACTGTGTTCTGGACCATGCTCAAGATGGTTGGCTTGATCTCAAAGTTGTTGACCCCTATAGCTGGGAGCCTGATGCAAGTCTGTGCACCTGTGACCGTTGGAAGAACATAGTCCCCCAAACTTCTCTCTGTTGGGACCTGTATTGGCTCCCCTGCATTCTCAGGCTCTCATTGTCTGCCCCATTCTGATTTGGTTCGTTGTTCATGGTCACTGACTCAGATATCCTTTTGTTGCGCCTGTTTTGTTTGCAGGTTTTCTCAATTTCAGGATTGAAGGGAACACGTGTATCTGCTCCTCTCCTTCTTCGCATACACTAGATTTCTGAAACAGATCAAAATCAACAAAAAATCAAGGCACACGGTTCTGACAATAAAAATTAAAATAAAAAATAAAGCCAAAGTAGAAATAAAAACAAATGATTCGATATTAGATGTACGCTAGTCCCAGGCAACGGCGCCAAAAACTTGTTAGCGATATTTCGAATGCTCACACAAGCGTACGAATCGTTCACAAGTAATATAGGTTGTAACACCGAATATCGTCCACATAGACTGGTTTCTAAGTACCATTCATCTATTTTATGTTATCTATTTGACAATCGTTATTTGATTGAGTTTTTTATTTAACTATTAGAATAATTTCAAGATTTAAATCAATAGAGTTGTAATCAGTTATGAATGAATTAGAGCTTCCAAAATCCTCGACTATCCACTTTATTCAATCCTTAATGCGACTAGAATGATTCTTCTTCTTCGTTAAGATAGCGGTTAACTAGACTGTCTTATATTCTGGTTAGGAGATATAATCACTCAACCCCAGTGCAGAACCCTTCTATATTTTTATGATAGGATTTACCACATAGGAGGATTAAGAACAGTAACCTATAATGCTACACAAGTATCGGGGTACTTTCATCCACGATTTTAACTTATGTCTAGTCAATTACAGCATATTCAAATCTCTCCTTTCGGCTTTTGATTCGAAATAATATAGGTTATGATAATTAGTGATCAATTAATTATCAAATATTGACTAAATCTTAATTAAGTGAAGAAGAAATCAAACTACTGCATTAATTCATGAATAAAAGTTTCAAGCGATTCATAAGGAAAGCCCTAATAGAGTGTTTAGCTCCTAGCCATAGTCACGCTAAGAACTAACACAATATTCATACATAAACTGAATTAAAAACGAAAGAAAGAAAATGACGGAGAACAAAGGAAGACTATAGGCATACATGAAATAGATGCCATCACTGCCTTGAATGCACATGTGACCGCCACGGCGAAGCCGCAGCAGAACACCGTATGCGTGAATGCGATCCGGATGCGATGGTGCGAGATTTGTGGTGGACCACATTCCTTTGACAGATGCACAGTGGTGGACCCTAATAATGTGTCAATGGAGCAGGTACAGGCAGTGGGGAACTTTCAGAGGCCTTATAATTCCAACACATACAACCCAGGGTGGAGAAATCACCCTAACTTTTCGTGGAGGAACGATCAGCCTCAGCAGCAACCATATCAAGGTGGTTACCAGAACCAACAGGTGAAAAATCAGGCCACTTCATCCCAACTGCCTGATGGCACCGCGGTTCTGAAAGTCCTGTGACTCCTCGGTAAATATGGCACCGCGGTTCTGTATAGTGGCACCGCGGTGATGCCTTCTTTCGCTCTGAGTTGCCAACTTTCGTCCTTTTCACCTCGGAAGCACCTTTTCTGCCCATTTCTCGTTCCTTTTTGCCATTTTGCCTTTTTGCACTGTTGTGAGTCAAAAGAAAGAAAAACAAACCTACTACTATACTAAACACAACAAAAACGAGTATAATACCAACTAAAAATGACTCAAAAGGCGTATACAAAATACGCCTAACAAACACCTCAAAACGTAACATTTGCTCGCCCTCGAGCAAGGATCAAAACAAAAATAAAGACACAAAAATAAAAGACTCAAAGACTCAAATCAAGCAGCTGCACAAAGACTTAAAAAGACATGAACATCAGTTGGGATAATATGCAGGAACAAATATAGCATGAATTCAACAATCTAGAATTTCAAGTCAGATATTTCACAAATTCATTTCAATCACAAGTAATGGAAGCATGAATACCTAACCTATGCATGTCAATTTCATTTAGTCTACGGGCCTGTGTACTTGCTATTCTCCACTAATCATGGACATACATACTAGAGATTCTCAGGACTTTTCAAGGTTGTAATGTAGGCTTAGGCAGGGGTAGATAAAAGTTGGTATTTAGGCTCAAATTACGTACCATAGAGTTGTTCTCATACAACCATTTGGTCCTTCTTTTTGGTATTCTTTTTCAGTTCATACCTATCGTTCCCCTCTTCTCTTTTTGAGAGCATGAAACACATTCACATATGCACCCCCAAACTTTCTGTCCAACATTATAATTGCTGCTTTGATTCTAGATTTGTTCTTTATTGAAGCAATTGTAATAAAATGTTGTCTATGTCTATTAGATAGATTTTTCGGGCAAAAGTCATCTCCGACTTCAACTTTTTAATTTCTTTTGTTTTATTTTGTAATACAAGAATGAATTTATCCAATTATATATAAATATATACAATACTTTCAGTCACTGATCGCCATAAGTTATATAATCAATATAACCTGTGTAAATATTAAACTTTTGTGTTCTTTATTATTTCCGCTGCATTTTACTCTTCAAAGGATTTTCTATTTTATCAAAGTGTTGTCAGTTGTGACGGACAACATTATCACTGACATTTGCAAATTGTATTGACATTCGATTTATTTTTATTTTCAGTTTATTTTTTATTTTTTATTTTTATAGCATACCTCGGGACCCAACACAAAGAAATAAGTACATGACCGAATGAGAACGTAATTCTATCTCTGTGATTTCGTATTCCCTTATTTCTCAAATTTTGACTTTATAATCGTACTATCAATATTTATAACTTAAAAATTGAATAAATACTTGTAGATAGGATTATTAGTAGATATGTATCTATAAAAAATTACATTTACTACCTTCCATTTACTAATTAATCCTTTTGGGCATAGACAATTTAAATGGGATCTACGATGAATTTAAATTAGTTGAGCGGTTTAATAAATGTTAGATACCACATAGTTAACAAAAATATATTGATAAAACTAGCACTTGATATTACTACATTTCTAGGCTAATGCAACGCCTCAAACCGTCGCATTAGGCCCTTCTGGCCGTTGCATTAGACCTAATGCAACGGCTAGGGGATGTGGCATCTCCTGGCGTTGCATTAGGTCTAATGCAACGGCCAGAAGGGCCTAATGTGACGGCTCTATAGGTGTCGCATTAGATATGAAGCTATTGCGACGGCCAGGCAGAGCCGTCGCATTAGATAGTCAATTGTTTTTATGGTTATGTAACCCTCTAATGCGACGGCCAGACAGAGCCGTCACATTACATATTCGACTGTTTTGAGGCCTTTTTAACCACCTAATGCGACGGCCAGGTACACAATATTGCAAAATAAATAATTAAAAGAGAAAAATAATAATAAAAGGATTGTATTACTAATTGTTCACAAATGTACAATAATACAATATTAGACCCCTTAGGACATATTACAAGATAATTGTTCACAAAATTAAAGTATCTACACATAAGCCTCCACCTACACGCTCATTTGTTAGATTGCTAGATTTCTTCTCCATTTAGCTCACCAGACTTCTACAAGGTAACATAAAGAATAGTCATAAGTAAAGAAAAGGTAGACTAGCCAAAACATCATAAATAATAACTTCAATGTAGTTTACTCATATTAAAACATATAATTTCACAGTATATAATATATAAAATTTCAAGCTCCAGAATATTACTATGTGTTGGAAAGAAAAAAAACACACAATTACCTCGATTAAATTTGTCCCAGAGATCGCCTATTTGGTTCACTAACATGCGGTGCACTAGAAGAATCATTTGGAATTGATGGAATCCCAAAAGAAGGAATCACAAGATTTATTCCAGGATTGACTTCTTGAAGTTGTGATATAATCACTGATGCAACGGTCGGTGCAAGCTGTTGCACTAACTCAGCTTTCATACTCTGCAAGAATTCCTCCGGATTATGAAATCTGATTTTTTTTCTTTTTTCTTCAAATCAGTCTTTGTCACACCTTTTCCGACAAGTCGTAAGCGATCTTTGCTTTTGGGACCTTGAAGCACTTCAGAGTAAAGAACTAGATCCATAGAGTTGCTACCTTTTCCGTGTTGGGTGGACTCCATAGCATCTATCTTTGCCTATTTATAGAATGTTTAGTCATTGTCTTACTAAATTATCAATAGCACGCAAATATATGATAATAAAATTTGTTAACTCACAATATTATGTTCAGTTTTCTCGTTGATGGTATGGTCTGTTCTCCCTGGAACTCTTTTCCTTGATTCTTTGTAGACCTTTGCTTGAGAAGGTTCTTTCTTATTCAGATCCTTTTATTGCTGTAAAAAACAAAACAAAATTTAGCACACAAATATCTAAGTCTTAAATTTTTACAAATTAAAATTAGTGAGAACTAATGGAAGCAAAGAGATAATTCAATTATTGAAAAAGAAAAGTGTATACCAATTCATGACGTAACATTGCAAACGACTTACGACCCATCGTGTGCATATCATCCATCAATAGACGATTGTCTCTATTTCTCTTACATTCTGCCTGTGAGATAAAAATAATAAGTTAGAATAATATTACCTCATTATTAATACACGAAAACTTAAGAAAATTTAATTGAATACATCAATCTTTTCACAATGCCAATAATTTAAGAGGTCGTAAAACTGAGGTACTGAAATAGTCTCAGGTTTGTGAAACCATCTTAAATCATCACTATCATATTTATAGAAGTGATTCTTCTTAATTCTGCATTTATAATTTCGTCAACTTGCATTAACTGCCTCCATTACATATTTCCTTCCGTCTTCAGCAACCAAATACTTTTCCTATATCAATCATTAAAGCGACACATTAGTAATAAATAAAGGTCTAGAACCAAGAATATACTCGTAATATTTCAACATACCAAAACATAATCCCAAATTTTGTCATGTGTGGGAAGACTTGGAAAACAAGTATAATTCAATGGCGCAAGCTCGGAATCCTTCCCCAAAGTTTCCAAGAAAAATTTGAATTCATCAAGTATTTCCTTCGTAGGTCCAACTGGCTGGCCTAATGAGTTCAAAATAATAACTTGGCGCTCCTCTTTTGTACGCGCATGAACCTTTGTAAGTTTTGTTGGCCCTCGATGCTTCTTCTTATTGGCAGTTGTTTTAGATTCAACTATTAACTCATGTATTAATTTAATATACTAATAAGCTATATGATTAATAAATAATAATGTGTACCTTCATTTTCGTCTTCAGTCGCTGATTTCAAATCTTCATGATCATGTCCCGCATCATTAGCATTATCATTTAGTTGGACATAATTATTATCATCTCTTTCATTATCTTGTATTTCTGCTGATGCATTAGTATGTGTGACAATCTGATTCCTTGTTGCAACCGTTTCTATGTTTTCTACTTGTTTTTCCGCAATTCAAGATATGCTGACATAGAACCTGGAGAACAAAATGACCTCTTTTTCTATTGCTTTTGAGGTACAAAAGATTGCTGATTCTTCTCAACTTGATGATCCTTCTGTTTTGGATTATTCTTTTTCACAAAATCATCCATATTTTGTGGCCGAGCTAAAACCTGTAATGGACCAAATTAGAGTATGGACGAATTAGGCGGCGATTCTGCGCGGCGGCAACAATCGCCACCGAGGCGGCGGCGGCGCTTGTAGGCGATAGCAACAGCGATAGCGGCCGGTTGCTCGCCGAAAGCGACAACGGCGGCATGTGGCAGCGATGCGGCAATGCTTGGCGAGGTAATAGCGGCGGTACCATTGAAGCAGCGGCGGCACACCGAGGCAATAGTAGCTGCGGTGGCGGCCCGAGCGGCAACGATAGCGGCGGTTGCTCGCCGAGGCGATAGCGGCCATTGCTGTGAGTATAGCGGCGGTACCGAGTATAGCGGCAGACGAAGCAGCAGCAGCTGCACACCGAGGCAATAGTAGCTGCGATTCTTGGCGGCGGCAGCGGCGATAGCGGCTGCTGGCGCCGGCAGCGGCGAAGATTCTGCCAGCACCGACGCAGCAAAGAATTCTGCCGAGGTGGCATCGGCGGTATTGCCGTGCCGGCGCAAGCGGCCGACAACATCGCTCGTCGAGCGGCACCGGCCGTAAGCGGCAGCAAAGAAGGCTCGTCGGCCGAGACGCAGATACCAACATCAATAATGCAGCAGGTTCAAAAGTTCAAACATTTACCTTCCTTTTTGCACCCATATTGCTAGTGGTTTCCTCTTCGTTACCGCCTCCATAATATGCAGATGTGGCCTCATCATCTCTTTCTTCCAACTGCTCATTGCGATGTCCACCGCTACTTGGACGATCCAAACCAAGAATCTTTTTATGTAGTATTTGATTAGCCAAATATCCAACACCTTGAGCATCCATAAATTCTACATTCATTTTCAAATTCTCGATCCGTTGTCGCTCATACTCTGGAATATGACTTTGCGGAGCAGAAAACTTATACTTATTAGCTTTCATCTGCACATATCAACAAATATAAAAACAAGTACATAAGTCAAAATGTGATACAAAATTAACTAGAAAGTAAAAATAAGTTAAAACACGAGTAAATAATTAGATATTTTAATACTATCAGAAATTTCCCTAGGAGGGATTTCAACAGCATACTGCCAACCCTTTTTGTTTAAATTTTCAACAAAAAAAACTTGATGTGCCTGAGATGGCAAGATAAATGGTTCTTCTACATAAATTGTCTTATTCATGTTAACCATGATAAACTCATCATCATCTTTTTTCGAGTGAAACCACAAATATTTGAACAAGACAACACTAAAATGCCCATGATAAGATATCTCAATGATGTCTTGTATTGAACCATAATAATTGACATCTCCCAGTATAGGATTTTGATCTTTGGAACTCGCAAAGCTATGTGTTACGGCTGTGAGTGTGACTCCATTGTTTTGAGTTACGCACTTCGCGTCACACTTCATGGTATGAAAATTATATCCATTAGTAGAGTACCCTGTGTACTTTTTAACAACATAAGAAGGTCATTTCGATAACCATAAGATATGATTCAGAATAATGTCTTGACCTTCTTGAAGTTTCACTTCAATTTTCTCCCTAAATCAATCAATGAAACCCTTATTGTGATCTTGTGCACTATCTCATTTTCTTTTCCGTTTGGTGCTTACACACGTTTTGTATTCACTGTGATTAAAAATAGAAAAACAAATATCTTAATAACACAATACATTTGAATAATACATATAAAAATAAGGTAAAAAATTATCATCATGGTTTGTCATCTTACTTTATGTATCTCTCAACTTCCTCACAATTGCAATTGAATAAGACATAGAGATGTGCTTGTGTCCATATAGTTTGATCAATCATGTGTCCACAATGCTTTTTCTTTGAGGTACTTCCCTTTCCCTTGATAGGACGCCAAATCTTAGGTAAAAATGATTTTGCGACATTATCCTTATTAACATTAATTGTGGACGAGTTTGATCGTTTCAGATGTCTAGCAATGAAGGTAATACATTCTTTAGCTTGATATCCTTCTGCCATTGAGCCTTCTGGACGGCTCTTGTTTCGAACATCCAACTTTAACTCTTGAAGATACCTCTCAATCCCATACATACATCTTGAACTAACTGGTCCACCCAACTTAATTTGGTCAACTAGATGTACAGGTAAATGCACCATTATGTCGAAAAATGCGGGTGAAATATTTTGTCCAAACATGCAAGTGTTTCAACTACATCTGATTTGAGTTTGTCAAGATATCGGGGATCAATAGCTTTATTCCATATGCCTCTGAAAAAAGCACAAAGTCGTATCAATGGAGTAGCAATATCTTTGGGTAATGTTGTTTTCACAGCAATAGGGAGCAAGTAATTCATCATAAAATGAGCATCATGACTTTTGTAGCCTATGATTTTCCTTTCTTCAACATGCACACATCGATCAATATTAGAAGCATACCCTTGTGGTAACTTAACATTTTTTATGACTTGACAGAACTTGCGTTTTTCTTCAATTGACATCCAGAAGCGAGAGCATGAAATTTCTTCGCTACCATTTTCTAATTCTATTGGTTGAAGCTCTGACATAATTTTAAGTTCTATCAAATTTCGACGAGTACTTACATGATCTCTAGTCTTCCCCGGTATGTCTAACAATGTTTCAATGACATTATCAAACTTATTTTTCTCGATATGCATTGGGTCAAGATTATGGCGATTAGAACAATGCTTCCAGTATGGCAACTGAAAAAGTATGAATATCTTTCTCCATGGATTTGGATCATCATTATCATTACTCCTTTTTTTCTTTCGCTTCTCTCCAAATTCATTTGGAAAATCACGCAACATATTCTCAATATCAATTTCTGTCAAAGGTATGTTCACTTCTTTCCTCGGTTTTTCCATCGAAATTCCTCTTATTTTGACGCCAAGGGTGAGTTGGATCAAGAAATCTACGAGTGGCCCTGTAGCAATTCTTATTACTATAAGACAACCTCTCAATATCTGTTTCATAATGACATGAAGGGCATGCCAAATATCCTTTTGTGCTTCACCCGGACAACATTGCATAAGCTGGAAAATAACTAACAGTAGTTATCAAAGCTACACGCATGTCAAACCTTTGATTACTTGAAGAATAGTAAGTTTTCAACCTAGACACCCACAAATCTTTCAAATCCTTGATTAGTGACTGCAAATAGAAGTCAATATCATTACCCGGGGAAGAAGGACCAGGGATAAATAAAGTCAATATCAAAAACTCTGGCTTCATAATCATCCATAGAGGCAAGTTATAATTGATCAATATAACAGACCATGTACTATGAACAATGCCCATCGAGTTGAATGGGCTAAATTCATTTGTGGCTAACCCCAACCTCACATTGCGCGGATCTTCTGCAAACTTTGAGTATACAGAATCAAACTCTTTCCAAGCTTGGCCATCTACTGGATGTTGTAAAATCCGATCTTTTTCACGCCCATCAGCATGCCATGTCATGTACTTCATTGTCTCTTCGCACATAAATAACCTTTGCAATCTTTTCTTTATTGGAAAATACCTAAGGATCTTATTAGGAATCCTATGGATCTTTCCATTTTTATGTCGTGTGTCATTCTCTTTATCATTCGACTTCCATCTTGGCGTCTCACAAACATGGCAGCTTGTAGCATTTGCATGTTCTTCCCAATACAACATGCAATCATTGGGGCATGCATCTATCTTAGTATAATCCAACCCTAGTACAGACACTCTTCGCTTCATTAAAAGACTTAGACAATTTTGCATCGGGTAACACCTCCCTTACAAGCTCTAATATATCAGCAAATGCAACATTGGTAAGCCTGTGATCACACTTCAAAATAAATAGTCGAATCATAAAGGAAAGCTTTGAATGTTTCTTGCATCTGGGATATAGTTCCTTCTGACCTTCTTCAATTAACTTGAAAAACTTTTTTGCCTCATCATTTGGCCCCTCTGTAAAAATATCACGAGCATCATTCAACAACCCTGCTATGTCATCATTGCAATCATCCATATTTGATTATTCATCATGATCCAGATTAGTTCTTTCTCTTTCAATTTCGATCCCTAATTCAGATAACTTATCTGTTCTTGGCACAAAACCATTACATAATACGTGATCTCTCACAACATTCTCATGCTTCCAATAACGATAGTGACAACTATCACATGAACAACAAATTTGGTTTCCTTGAGACTTTGTAGCAAAAACCTTTTTAATATACTCGTCTACTCCTCGTTCATATTCATCACTCTATTTGGCAGCCATCCACCACTCCTTAGTTCCACAATCCATTTCCGCAATGAAATATTTAGGAGACTAATAAATAAAATTTGGAAAAACATACAGTAAACAAAATGTAAAACGACGACGGTTAATTACAAACATTCTCTATAATTTAATTTGGAATTACAATTTACAAATAAACAAAATGTTGGAAGAACAATGAATAAAATCTAAGCAATTCGATTTCAGCAGTTCGACGACGCAACGACGGTAAAATCTAAGTAAATCTATACATATACATTAATCTAACCTTGAATTAATAATGATAAAATATGAAAGGGGAAGTCTAACCTTAGAGAAGAGGGAATGTATGTGTATATATTTATTCTTCTTGCGAGGGCGCAGCCAGTCTTCTTTGAGCTGACGGTGAGCAGGGGAAGAGTAATGTGACGGCGATAGCGATGAGGATGTATGGTAATGCGACGATGAGCTGGGGGAAGGGGATGCGACGGCAGGGTGAAATGAAAATGAATCGCGGGCTTTTGAAATGAAATCAAAGTCGTCTTATTTGGGGAAATTAAAAGAGAGGTGTCGTCGCATTAGCCTTCCAGAACTGTTGCATTAGATAGGCTAATGCGACGACAATCGTGGGTGTTGCATTAGACCATAAGGCCCGTTGCATTAGATAGGCTAATGCAACGGCTATAGTGGGACGTCGCATTAGACCATACGAGACGTTGCATTATCTAATGCAACGACGCTGAATTTTAGCGTGTACCTGCCGCATTAGCCACATCTAATACGACAGCTCTCCAACACCTGCCGCATTAGACCTACCTGGGGCGTCGCATTAGGTAAGAAATGTAGTAATGTGAAATGAATAAAATCACGTGTATTCACTGTGATAGAGAATATATTAATATTCTCCATATATTATGTAATTATTATAGTGTAATTATGTAAAGTAGAGATCATTCTTCAATTAAGTTTGTAAATTGTAAACACCTATAAATATTGCATTAATGAGAAGCCTACAACCAAGGAGAATTACACTGTTCTACATGGTATCAAGGGCCAAAACCCTAACACCCTAAAATTCTTTCCTTCTTTCGCCCCCCCCCCCTTCTCTTTTTCCGGTGGCAACCCCCCCAAACCCTAAAGAATTTTCGTCGCCTCTCCCAACTCTTCCAAAACTTCCGGTGGCAACATAGGTTCTCATGATTCCTCCTCCTCTACACAAGACGTCACACATCCTCCCCATCCCTCCTCCTCTACCAACCTCTTTCATCCGGCCTTCGACGTCACAAATATCAAGAATTTTATCTCTTTGATTTTTGATCAAGAGGATGGACAATACTCTTCATGGGTAGAATTATTTAAAATTCATGATTGTACCTACAACGTCCTTGATCACATCGACACAACCACACCCCATTCATTTGACGTTGACAAAACAACGTGGAAACGTCTTGATGTTATCATCAAGCAATAGATATATGGCACCGTATCAAATGATCTACTTCATATATAAAGGCAGGTGCTTCGACTCTCGAACTATGGACAAGACTAGAGGAAATATTTCAAGACAACAAACATACTCGTGTCATCAATTTGGAGGAACAATTCAATAACACCCGTCTTAAAAACTTTGCGAATATGTCTGACTATTGCAAATAATTGAAATTAGTTGCAGATCAATTAACAAATAATGGCACAACAGTTTAAAAAACGAAGATGATTTTGCAACTAATAAATGGTTTGCCAAAGGGTGAGTACAACACACTTGTGACAATGATTCAACAAGTTGATCCCCTCCCTAGTTTAAACAAGGCCCGATCATAATTGCTCTTAGAGGAAACTAGGTGTGTCAAACAGGACGAACATAATCAAAAGGCCTTGGTAGTTGAAGCATCGGTGACCACCACCACACCCATCGGCCAACCGCATCATACAGGCAACCAACAGGCGCAGGGCGGCTGCGGTGGTGGCAGGGGCAGAGGTCGCGATAACGGTCGTGGTGGAAAAGAAAAAGGATACAGGGGACGGTGTAGTTCTGGCGGCCAACCACAACAAGACCACTTTTCGGCGACCTAACAACAACAACAACCGTGCGACCTCCCTACCCCTGCTGAACTGGGCGAGGACTACAACACCATGAATTTACAGCAGCTTGTTGATGCTTGGTATATGGATATGGGCGCCACATCCCACCTCACTCGTAACTCCGGTAATCTTCCTCAACTATTTAATTTGAACAATACTTAATTTATTTTGGTAAAAAATGGCAATCACATTCCAATTCAAGGTTATGGCACCACTCAAACTCCACCACCCCACCCTCTATTTGTCCTCTAAAATGTATGTTAGACATATTTTATATACCATTTTTGAGTAATTTTTAATTAGTATTTTACTCGTTATCGTTGTATTTAGTATAATATTAGGCTTGTTTTTCTTTATTTTGAGTCACAGCGGTCCAAAAAGGCAAAATGGCGAAAAGGGGCGGAAAATGGGCATAAAAGGAAGAATCCGAGGCAGAAAAGGACAGAAATTGACAACCCGGACGAAAGTCATGCAGTGCCACGACGCCGAACAGTAGGGCCGCGGCGCCGGAACAGCTGAGAGGCCACAGGAATTATGGCGCTGCGGCCTAGTCTTCAGGGCCGCGACGCCGACGCGGAAATTTCAGTTCCGAAGTTAATTTGCCCAAGGGCAAAAGGGTCCATAGGGCACGAAAATTGCAACATACTTAAGCCCTAAGGTTTGCTATAAAAGAGAAGGAGTCTGACCTAAATGAGGCATCTTGTACATATTCTAAAACCCCTATTTTACACCACACAACACCGTTCAGATATGAATCAAGGAAGAAGATTGGAGACCTGTTCAGTTATTTTCTTTCTTTTTTTTATATTTTTAATTCAGTTCATGTATGAATATTAAATTAGTTCTTAGCATGTCTATGACTATGAGCTAATATTTTTATTAGGGTTTTCCTTTTGAATCACTAGAAACTCTTCTTCATGAACTAATACATTAGTTTGATTTCTTTTTCACTATTTTAAGATTTATTCAATAATTGATATGAATGCTTGATAGTTAATTGATCACTAATTATCATAATCTATATGATTTCGAATCAAGAATCGAGAGGAGAGATTTGAATATGTTGTAGTTGAATAGACATAGGTTAAAATCGCGGACGAAAGTACCCCGATACTTGTGTAGCATTATAGGTTACTGTTCTTAATCCTCCAATGTAGTAAATCCTATCATAGAAATATAGAAGGATTCTGCACTGGGGTTGAGTGATTATATATTCTAACCGGAATATAAGACAGTCTAGTTAACCGCTATATTAACGTAGGAGAAGAAGTCATTCTAGTTGCATTAAGGATTGAATAGAGTGGATAGTCGAGGATATTGGAAGCCCTAATTCCTTCATAACTGATAAAACCCAAATAAATTAGTTTACTTCTTGCAATTATTCTAGTAGTTAGATAAAAACTCAATTCAATTATCGTTTGCCAAATAGATAACCTAGAATAGATGTTCGGTAATTAGAAACCATTCTCTGGGGACGATATTCGGTCTTACCAGACTATATTACTTGTGAACGATGCGTATGCTTGCGTGAGCATTCGAAATATCGCTAATAAGTTTTTAGCGTCGTTACCGGGGACTAGCGTACTTTTAATATCGAACTATCTATTCTTATGTCTAATTTGGTTTGTATATATTTGGACATGTTATTTTATTTCTAATTTGGTTGCTCCAAGAACAAGTTTCTAACTTATTCTGCGAGCATTTTTTATCACTTTTTGTTGTTTTTCTTATTTTGTAGGTAAAGTTAGTAAATTAAAAAAAACAATATAACGACACATGGACTACTACTACTACTACTATCAGGGGCAGTTGAATCATCAACATCAGCTTAACCCATAGGTTTCACAGGAAGATCGAAATGAGCTGCAGGAAGCCATACTCAAGCTCACCAAGTGTCAGACTTAGTTTATGGCTGAGACCAGCGTGTCACTCAGAAATTTGGAGACACAAATAGGGCAACTGATGGATATGATGATCAATACACCTCAAGAAATCTGCCTAGCGACACCATTGTGGGAAGTGGTAAGCAAAGTGAGGAGCCTGAACCACACCAAGCTGTTGAGGAGTTGAGAAAGGTAGTTAGTGTAGAGAAAGAAGGGGTTACTAAAATCCAATTTTTCACCTTTTTGGATTCCTTGGAGTTCCTTTTTGCTGTATCCATAGCAGAAAAACATCACCAGATGTCTTTGCTGACCCCAAACAGAAAGTCCATACCCTCAAGAGAACCCCAGAAGTCTAGAAATCTATGGAGCTTCATTATTCCTTACACTATAGGGAATTTTCAATGCAAGCAAGTATTGAGCAATTTGGGGGCAAGCATAAAAGTACTACCCTTTTCTGTGTTCTATAGAAATGGTGTAGGTGAAGTGAGGCCAGCAAAAATAACGATTCGGATTGCAAGCCGTTCACAAAAGGATCCACCAGGCACTAGTAAGGATTAATTGCGTCCGGCTAAAAGACGTTAAAGACATCGCTACTTGGGAGGCAACCCAAGGTTTTAATTATGTTATTTAAATTTTTTGTTTTAGTTTGTTTTATTTTAAATTAAACAGTCTCGCTTTTGGTATTTTTGTTTGTGTTGTAATGACAGGTGAGGAAAGTGGACATGAAGCATGGAAAAATGCTGGAAAGCAAAAAAAATCGGTGCAACGCCGATTAATCAGAGGGTTGCAGGAAATTGGGCGCCGCGGCGCCAATGGGAAATTCTCCGTTAATGCAGTATCCGCCGCCACCACCATCATTTTCAGCCACTGTTGTCTGTAAGTCGTCCCTTTTATTTTTGAGTCTTACACATTTGGAACAATGTGTAGTTTAAGTTTGGGGGGGGGGGGGGGGAGTTTTTTATTTATTTGTGTGTGTCTATTTTTGAGTCTTTTTATTTATTTTTTGTGTGTTTTATATGAGTCAGATTTTTTTTATGATCATGCATGATGTGTTTACTTGAAACGCCTAGTGAATTAAATGAGATAATATAATGGAATGAGAAGCTAAAATATGTGTGCTTAAGTTAGATATGTCAAAGATTCATATAAGTCTAATTATTTGAAATATTTTGTGCTTAGCCTATGTGTTGTCAATTGTGAAAACAAACGTCTATGAGTCTGCTTGCTTGTTATTTGAGGCGAAATAGTTAGGATGTACATGTTAGGGAGATGATTCAGACATTTCTTTGTTAGCCCTTCTTACCATTCATTACCTACCCTGCACTAAAATGTATCCCTAGTCAGCCCCTTTGAGCCTAAAATAGAAGTTATTTCTTTGACACTCCATGTTCCTTTGTGTACCATAAGCAGTAATTGAAAATAGGGATAAAAAAGAGTGAAAAAGAAATACAAAAAGAAAGTGAAAAATTGGTGCACCCCAATGAAAATATATATATAAAAGCTTAAGTTTGGGGGTGCCTATATGAATATATTTTCATGCTCTCAACCAAAAAGAAAAAAGGGTAATGATAGGTATGAGGAAAAAAATCAAAGAAGAAGGAAAACAGAGTTGAATGAAAAACGCTTATGGTACGTGAATTGAGCCTAAAATGCCTAATCTTACCTACCCTTGCCTAAGCCTACATTACAACCCTAAAAAATCCTGAAGATCTCTGGTATGTACGTCCATGATTAGTGGAGAATAGCAAGTAAACATGCACATAAAACTTTGAGAAAAATGAAATGAAATTGACATGCATAGGTTAGATATTCATGCTTCCAGTGATTGTGACTGAAATGAATCTGCGAAATATCTCACTTGAAATTCTAGATTGTTAGATGCATGCTATCTTTATTCTTGCATATTATCCTGACTAACGTTCATGTGTTTCTGAGTGACATTGTGCAGCTTCTTGACTTGAGTCTTTGAGTCTTTTGATTTTTGTTTCTTTGTTTTGTTTTATTCTTTGCTCGAGGGCGAGCAAAGTTCAAGTTTGGGGGTTTGTTAGGCATATTTTATATACCATTTTTGAGTCATTTTTAATTAATATTTTACTCGTTTTCATTGTGTTTAGTATAGTATTAGGCTTATTTTTCTTTCTTTTGAGTCACAGCGCTCCAAAAAGGCAAAATGACGAAAAAGAGCGAAAAATGGGCATAAAAGGAGGAATCTGTGGCAGAAAATGACATAAATAACAACCCGGACGAAAGCCATGCAGTGCCACAGCGCCGAACAACAGGGCCGCGGCGCCTGAACAGCTGAGAGGCCACAGGAATTGTGGCATTGCGGTGCCAGTCTGCAGGGCCGCGGCGCTGACGCGGAAATTTCAGTTCCGAAGTTAATTTGACCAAGGGCAAAAGGGTCCATAGGACACGAAATTTGCAACATACTTAAGCCCTAGGGTTTGCTATAAAAGAGAATAAGGCTGACCTAAAGGAGGCATCTTGTACATATTCTTAAACCCCTATTCTACACCACACAACACCATTCAGATAGGAATCAAGGCAGAAGATTGGAGACCTGTTCAGTTATTTTCTTTCCTTTTCTTTGTTTTTAATTCAGTTCATGTATGAATATTAAATTAGTTCTTAGCATGTCTATGGCTATGAGCTAATCTTTTTATTAGGGTTTTCCTTTTGAATCACTAGAAACTCTTATTCATGAATTAATACATTAGTTTGATTTCTTCTTTACTTGTTTAAGATTTATTCAATAATTGGTATGGATGCTTGATAGTTAATTGATCACTAATTATCATAATCTATATGATTTCGAATCAAGAACCGAGAGGAGAGATTTGAATATGTTGTAGTTGAATAGACATAGGTTAAAATCGCGGACGAAAGTACCCCGATACTTGTGTAACATTATAGGTTACTATTCTTAATCCTCCTATGTAGTAAATCCTATCGTAGAAATATAGAAGGGTTCTGCACTGGGGTTGAGCAATTATATATCCTAACCGGTGTTGACACCCAATTTTGACCCTCCCGTCCAGTCATTAACTATAAAATCACACTAATTTTAAAACAATTTTATAATAATAAAATGCAACAATAATACATTAATACAGACATAAATAAGCATTTAATAATGGCACCGCGTCTTACGTAGAGTGTTAAGTATTAGAGTCCCGCGCCCGCATTAATTAATTTTAAGCTCTGTCAAACAATTCTTAAGTAATTAATAAATACATAAACTAATTAATTTAGCAATGACGTCGTGTCAAGTAGCATAGCCGCACTTATTAATACGCAAATCAATTTCATAACTTATTTTAGATAATAATGCACAATAAATAAGATTTTTAAATAAATAGCGCCGCATTCTAAAATATTAAGCACTAATTAAATAGCACACCCGCATTTATAACAATTAGACTAATTAAGCACCTAAAATTTAATTCACCACTAAACTAATTAATTAACTCCTAAAACTAATACCCTAATTAATTAACCCCCAGCCCACACCCGCACAGCCCACGTCGCCCCAGCCCCATCCACGACCCGCAAGGCCCAGTTGGCCCAAACCCCTTATTTCCCCTTATCTCCCTCAGCCCACTTCAGACCTTCACTTCATTTCCCTCCCACGCATCATCCTCTCCCTCACACAAAAAACCTAACGAACCCTAAACCTAGCAGATCCGCCGCACCAACACCAGCACACCCCGAGATTCTCGCCGGAGAATCCGGGATCCTTCCTTACCCATGCACCCCAGCCAGCTTTTCCTTACCATATCCATCACCCAAATCCTTCAAATCGTTTACCTTATCGAATCACTTCAAAATCAGCAAAATATCCTTCAAATCTCGTCCAAAATCAGCCCTAAGGTTTACCTAATAGGGAACCCAAACCATGGCAATATAAGCACATGCAATAGGCATTTATAGGCAGTCGAACACAGATCGAGTAGGGGGGCAAAATATGAGAGAGCTCAGGGAGGAGAGTAGTCACATAGCAATTTAGGGCAGAACATTCCGAATAGAGTACAGACGGGAGCTCAGTCAGGCAGAGCTCAATCGGGAGTTCATCGATTCAGAGCATAGTAGGGCAGGGCTCAGAGCAGTCCAATAGGGCTGAGTTGGGGTAGCAGTCGGGTAGCAATCGAGGGGGCACCCCTAGCAGCAGTCAACAACCCAGAGCTTAACAGAACATCGGGGGAAGGTCCAGAGGGTTTTATACATAGGAGCTCCCCTCAAGATCGGGAAAGCATAGGAAAAACCTTAGAACAAATAGGCATCGGAGGAATGAGAGGAAAACACTAGAGAAGCAGATCGAAAACCAGCAGTGAGGATTCTTACCAGCAAAATCAGGAACCCAAAGCACAAATCCGCAACCTTTCTTTTCAATAATAGCCTAGAATCGACCACAAATCGCATCGCTTTCGATCGCATAGCATAAAACCTCCGAGCGGACCGACGACTTGATACGCTGCCTCGGTTCGCTGCCCGGAGAAGGTAAAATCATTCTTTTAGCATTCTGTTTCATGTTGCATATCCTGTATCTATGTATGTGTTTTTCTTTCTTGGAAAATGGCGTTTAAGCTTAATCTGGTCGCCGTTCGAAATCTGTAGCGTCGTCGCAATGCAGTGTGTGTGTCATATACAGTAACATATGTTTGTCGCAAATTATCTGAATTCGTGTGAATGCTCAAAAGCATGCTCATTCTGTCTGAGGATCATTTTGGTTAATTAGATGTCCTGTATCACCAGTAATGGATAAAGCATAGAAAAACATCAAATAATGTTGGTACTGTCTCTTGTTTGTTGAAGTGCTAAGTTGCTGCGAGGCTATTTCCTTAATCTGAAAACAGAGCCTCCCTATATACATCATATAATATGAATCATCTGTGAGTACTCATTGCAATGTATATCCAAGTGTGCATCGGATAGGTTCTAAGCATTCTAAATGGCAAGGGTATGTTTGGACATACATGTAGGGGGTCAGTAACTGGATTTGCATCTTTACTCTTGATCGCTACAACTGAACAATAACTGAATTACCCATATGTTTAGTATATTAACATGTATATCGTATTTTATGTCTTTGGCCTGTTTGCTTCGTATTTTATGTCCTTGGCCTGTTTTGCTTCTTATTTCTGTCTCTGCTTACTGTTTGCTGACTACTGCCTACATCTGACTACAGTATGTCCAGCATATTTGAGCACTCATTGTAGCAGATATGCAGGTATACTATATGTATTTTGGTGTACTTGACTGTTTCCCTTGGCGATCACCATCTGTTTACTTGATAAAATGACTTCAAGAGCAGGGAATCACTTCCTATTGCATACTTGCCTATCACTTGAAATAAAAATGTTTGTCTTTCTGCATTTCAATCTTATGTGTGTGTCTGGATATGTGCAATGGTCGAAAATTTGGTGCAGTTTCGCATATACCTGCATTTCTGGATGCACATCTGAATAACTTCTCTGTTAAAACTGCGACAACTGCATTTATTGGCCTTCCAATTCTATAAACAAATGGACTAACTTGTATGATATTAAAATTTGACATGTGCTGCCTGCATACCTGCCTATTCTTTTTTTTTATGCCTGCTGGCTGCATCCCCATCTGATGTTGTCCTCTGTTGGGTCTTTTGCGTGTGTTTGCTTAAATACAAACTATGTGTCAAGTGCTTGTTATGGTTGAATGAATTTGGGCATATACTAATCCTTATCACTTTCTTTTTTACATGGCACGCATCGGAGCGAAACGAAGAGTCTCACGGCGAGACTCATCACGAGCTACTTCAAATGGCAACCCGTGTCTATGTGCATCCGCATTCGCATTCCCGCTTCAGAAATTCCTAAGACAAAATAGGATAAGATGATGTCGCCACACATCTTGAAAGCCGCAATCATATCCACCCTTTTTTATCTTATTTGTTTAAATTGTTGCCTAATTATTTAACCTTGTAATTAATAGGTTGTCTAGAACAATTAATCCTTGAATATATGAAATGGGGTGGTTAGTTTTAAAATTTGAAATACATTGCTAATTTATCTATCTTAGGCTTGCCACGTCATACCTAATCCTTTGCCTAAATTATGAAAATTGCATATCTAAAACTAACGCATTATTTCTTTGATAAATGCATATCTATAGCCCATAAATCGACTTTGCACCATAAATAATATAAATGCACCCTTTAAAGCTTTTTATATATTTCATAGCATTAGCATTACAAATGTTATTCAACATGCCTTTTACAAAATATTTTGAAGCATCCTCTATATTTTTCAAAACAAGCATTTTTTTTAAACATAATAATTAACCCTAGGTTTGGCCGGACAACCGCAAGTTAGCGGATCTTAGAGGGTGCCTAACCCCTTCCCTCTAGATTAATAAAGAACCCTTACCCAGAATCTCATTAAGTTTAGCAGACCATTAAAATGGAGTTAGTGTTGACTTTAACCTAGTTAACATTTAGGTGTCCTAATTCACCCAAACTAATTAGGTGGCGACTCCGCGAACCCTTTAGCATTTAGCACCTTTTAAGCATCATTTAACATTTTAGCATTCTTTTGCACTTTAGCATTTATTATTTATTTTCTAACCTTTTATTTAAGCAGGAGTTTATTCATAAAGTTGCGGCCGAAAAAGGGCGCGACAACCAGAATATAAGACAGTCTAGTTAACCACTACCTTAACGTAGAAGAAGAAGTCATTCTAGTTGCATTAATGATTGAATAGAGTGGATAGTCGAGGATATTGGAAGCCCTAATTCCTTCATAACTGATAAAACCCAAATAAATTAGTTTACTTCTTGCAATTATTCTAGTAGTTAGATAAAAAACCAATTCAATTATTGTTTGCCAAACAGATAACCTAGAATAGATGTTCGATAATTAGAAACCAGTCTCTGAGAACGATATTCGGTCTTACCAGACTATATTACTTGTGACCGATGCGTACGCTTGTGTGAGCATTCGAAATATCGCTAACAATGTACTATATGCTCTTAACATTATTAAAAACTTAATCTCTGTTAGGAAATTTTCCAGTGACAATTCAGTATTATTGAGTTTGATGCTTTTGGTTTTTTTGTGAAAGACCTACGTACGTGGACAACTTTTTCGAGATGCAATAGTGGGGGACCTATATTATTTCTCTTCCAATTCCGATGTAAGTGTCAATCCACATACATCTCTAGCTGTAATCTCTCTTTCAACCTGACACATTCAACTTGGGCACCCAGGAGCACCAGTTTTTAACTTTCTTAGAAGTCACAATTTGATTCAATGTAATAAAGGAAAATTTACCCACAATTGCTATTCTTGTCCACTTGAAAAACATGTTAGGCTTCCTTTTAAATCCTCTTTGAGTGTTACTTTCTCTTTATTTGATATCATTCATGTGTATTTATGGACATCTCCCATTACTAGCAAATTGGGTCATAAATATTATTTGGTACTATTATATGACTTCTCTCATTTTCTTTGGGTATATCGGCTCAAATATAAGTCTTAAGTATACTTCACATTTCTTGAATTTCGATCCTACATTAAAACACAATTTGAAAAAAATATTAAATCATTTCAATGTGACAATGGTCGTAAGTTTAATAATTCACCATTTCTTAAATTGTGTACAAACAATGGCATGATGTTCCGATTCTCTTGCCCCCATACCTCACCTCAAAATGGTAAAACTAAAATAATCTTTCGCACCATTAGTAATATGATTCGTACCATGCTATTTCACGCTTCTCTCCTAGCTCTCCCTTTTGGGTCTATGCGTTACAAATGGTAGCATACTTTCTTAATATATTACCTACCAGTACCCTTCAAAATAAAACTTCCACCTAAATTCTATTCCATCGAGTCCATTCCTAAGGTTACCTCCGAATCTTTGGCTGTCTATGTTACCCTAATCTCGCCTCCACAAATCCTCATAAATTAACACCTAGGACTGCTCCTTGCATCTTCTTGGATTTTCCGTCAAACCATAAGGGGTGAATATGCTATGATTTGTCCACAAATAGTCTTTATCTCTCGCCATGTTACATTTGAGGAGCACATCTTCCCTTTTGAAAATGTTCAGAAATTTTAAGTCACTGACGATGGCTTTCTTGGTGATTCGAATACTTCCTCCCTGTTTAATAATATGATCCATCGAGCTAGTAGTTTGACTCAAAACCTACTGCCCCAGTTTTATCCCCTAGCCCTCATTGCTCTCATCACCTCCCACTGCCACATGTTACAACTCCACTGCCCCACTACCACCCCTAATCTCCCCCGGTCTACCCACTGATCCCGTGATAACCCCACTGCCGCCCGATACCATCACCGACCCCCAACCCTCGTCGACCAACCCCCTACCCGCAAGTCCTATCGCCTCATCACAACCCCACTGCCCGAGCCCCATCATCCCATCACCACTCCACTGCTCAAGTCTTCACCCGCCACAAAATACCCAAACAGTCTTTATTCCAATGCACCACATGGAAACCCGTGCCCAACACAAAATTTTCAAACTGAAAGTCTACTTTAACCTATCCACTCAAGTCATCTCACATATACCCAAGAACCTAAAATTATCCAAGCTTGATCCTAATTGGAATACGGCCATACGTGAGGAGTTTGATGCGTTCACTACACGGGATCTTGTTCTAAAACCAGAAGGGGTTAATGTGATTCTTTGTATGTGACTATATCGTCACAAATTCAGTAAATGTTGTGAGCTTGAACGCTATAAGGCGAGACTTATGGTAAATATTATGGGGCAACATGAGGGTATTGATTGTGGTGAGACCTTCAGTCTAGTGGTTAAACCATCCACCATCCATACTGTTTTGCGAATTGCTATGGAAAATAATTGACTGATTCATCAACTTGATGTAAAATATGCGTTCTTACATGGGGATTTAAAAGAAACGGTATACATGCATCAACCACCTAGCTTTCTGCATCCTTCAGTTCCTCAGTATGTCTGCCGACTTCGGAACTCACTTTATGGCTTGAAACAAGCCCCTAGGGCTTGGTATGACTATTTTGCCACTTACATCTTGAAGATTGGTTTCATGTGCAACAAATGTGATAACTCACTTTTTATTTTTCATCGAGGTAATGAACTGCATACCTACTACTCTATGTGGATGACGTTGTCTTGATTGCCTCCTCAGATGTGTTGAAAAACGAGATTATCACCATGCTCAAATCAGAATTTGTCATGACAAACTTGAATAAGTTGAGTTATTTCTTGGGGATTTTCATGACTAGATCCAAGAATGCAATGTTCTTATGTCATCATAAGTATGTCGAAGAGATTGTTTACAAGGCTAAAATGGCAAACTTCAAGATCATGCAAACTCCAGTCGACTCAAAGTCGAAGCTTAGTGCCGATGACGGGGATCCGGTGCTTGATCCTTCTCTTTATAGGAGTCTAGTTGGTGCACTTCAGTATCTTTGTCACGACCCGACCGGCCGCGATCGTACTACCGGGTACCCGTCAGTATACATCGAGAATAACAAATGGAACATACATAACACATAACTTATAAAAGGTAACATCATCGCCACCGATAAGGTCGCTTCCATAAAACATACTTAATCAAAAGTATAGAAGTACAACTTGTTCTTATAGCCCAAAACACATGTGACCACGCACTTAAGGATAACAATCGTATGAGGCTCCCGCCATACCCCTGAATGTACAAAATACCTATAACATCAGGGAATATCCGTACCAACAAAACAAGCTTCCGGAGGGATAGAGCTTCTGACACCGGAACAGTGATCCTAAGAACGAGGATCCACAATCTGTTTACCCTTACCTGCGACATGAACGCAGCTGATGCGCGTAATATGCACACACTTTAAACGCAAGTGCACGTTATCGTATCAAGTAGTATAGTCTTAGATAAGACCGAATATCGTCCTCTAGGATTAGGGTTCAAGTACCAGTTATCTATTTTCTAGTATCTATTTGGTGAATTAATGATTGATTGTTTGGTTTGTAACTAAGAGTTATGAAAGCTAATTAAATATAAAGATTTAATTCAGATGTGATGAGAATAGGGCTTCTATGTATCCTTACTATCCGCTTATGTTACTTGTTAATGCATTACTTATGGTGTTCTTCTTTTGGAGAAAGCAGGTTTACTTAAATCGCTTTATACTCCCGTTAGGTTATATAAACACTCAACCCCAGTGATTGTTCCTTACCTAACTTTCGCAGATAAGGGTAACTCTATAGGAGAATTAAGCACAAAACCTAGTTGACCGTCACGCACAATGCGCAAAATTAGGTTGTTAAGCCTCTCATCAACGCTTACAAATCTAATTGAGGTATTTTCATCCCCAATTCAAGACCGTCTACCCAACTTACATCATATTCACAATCCCTCCTTTTCAGAATCTGATTAGAAATCATATAGTGATAACTAGTTGTCAATTAGCTACCAAGAATTCAACTCAATTATTGGATAAATCTCTCAATAAGAATAATAACCATAAGCATGCATTACTTTATAACATAAGGTTCAAGAATTCAACATAAAAGTCTTATAAGAGAATTAGTTCCTAGCCATGAATATGACAAGAACTAATTCAAAGTTCATCATGCAAAAACTGAAATAAAGTAAAAGAAAAGAAAAGAAAATTACTAAGAATGAGTCTCCAAGCCAAGCATCCAAGGGTTGTGTTGTGGAATATTTACAAGGTGGATTGGTGGAAGGATGGATGTAGAATGGTGAATGGTAGAATGGAGAATGAATAATTCTTCTAATGATGTAGAGTATTTATAGCCAAAGAATCCTTTAGGTGAAGGGTTAAGGATTTATGTAGGAAAGGAAAAGTTATTAGAATCCTTTTAGGTAAGGGTTTTTAGGTAGGAAAAGGTTTTTCTTTAGGTATGAAAATTATCCCTTTTGAAGGAAAAGTTATCCCTTTAGGATTCTCAAACATGTCAAATTCGCCCAAGACTTCACAATTCTCGCTGGCGCCATGGCAGATCGATCAGGCGCTACTGAAATTCAGCAACTCTGCGGGACTTTCAACACTTTGGGCGCCATGGCTATTTCGGGCGCGGTGTGACATTTTTTCTCGCGACTTCGCTTGCCTTTTTTTCGTCCGACTTGCTGATTTTCTATAATTCTAACTTCTTAGACTTCATTTCTTGGCCCTTTGTGTGCAATTTCATCTCTTTTATGCTCATTTCATCTCCTTTTCGCTATTTCTCCATTTTTGACCGTGGACACAAAAGAAAGGAAAACGACCTAATATCAGTACTAAACATAAATAACATGAGTAAAATACTCACTAAACAGGACTCAAAAAGTGTATCTAAAAGCCACCGATCAAATACCCCCACCCTTCACCTTTGCTCGCCCTCGAGCAAAGATAGAAAGAAAGAAATAAAAGACTCAAAAACGAAAAATAAAAGACTCACCGACATTGATCACTTTTGCGTGATTTAGTGTTATCTAGAAAACATAAAGGTTAGCGAGAATAATACGCAGGAACATGTAACATGAAATTTTTCAAAGACACTAAACACATTGAGCTAGATATTTCGCAAAACTCATATTTATCATGCTTTAATGGAAGTCAATATACTAAATCATGCATATAAATTCAAAAATCCTATGGCATGCTTACTTGCTATTCTCCACTAATCTCGAATATGCATAAAAGAGATCTTCAGGACTTTAAGGGTTGTAATGTAGGCTTAGGTAGGGGTTGGTAAAAATAGGCATTTAGGCTCATTTTTGTGTACCATAAGCTCTTAGCTTTTCAAGATTTCCTTTCTTTTGTTCTTTTCTTCACTTCAATTCTATCGCTTTCCTCTTTGTTTTGGGAGAATGAAGAGTATTATAATAACAAGCACCCCAAACTTAGGCTTTGCTTTTCTTATTACTTTTTATCAGGGTGCAACAAACTCATTCACTCTTTTTGTCTCTTTTTAACACAATTGATTCCACTACTTCACATTTTTACTTATGGCACAACTGTGGGAATATAGGTGTCAAAGAAGAAGTTTCAATTTTTGGGCTCAATGGGGCTGACTAGGGATACTTTTAAAGTTCGGGGTAGAAAAGAGTGATAAAAATTGGCTATCAAAGAAATGCCTGAGTCATCTCCCTAACATGCATATCCTAACTATTTCGCCTCAAATAGCAAGCAATCATAACACATAGGTTTTCATAATTTAGCATGCACAATTTTAAGCACGAAACTCCAAATAGATGATTTTTGTGAATTTTTGGCATATCTAACCTGTGTGTTTAGATAGTTGCTTCTAATTCCATTACATTATTCCACCTTCCTTCACTAGGTGTTTCTAGCAACTACAACAGTACATGATCTTTGTGATACCAATTATGAAAAAGAAAGAAAAAAAGAAAAAAATTTGTGACTCAAAAATAAACACAAAACAATAAAAAAAGACTTAATTGAAACATAACAAGACACAAATAAAACACCCCCAATCTTAAATCACACATTGTCCCCAATGTGTGCAAGACTCAAAGAAAATAAAAGAAAATGACAACCATCGACACAACACAATGGTCATAACTGAGGTCTAGGATGAAAATTCGAATTTGCACTAAATATGGCTCTGAGTTCCGCGCGCCTCGAGATTCGGCCGCTAGTACTGTGGCTCTTCTGGTTACTGGCCGCGTTCTCGATTTTAGCCATACGACGACTACTTTTCCCTTTTTTTTTTTTTTTTTTTTTTTTTTCGCTTTTTGCTCCTTTTTCCTGCTTTAGCTTTCAGTCCACCTGTCATCCAACAACACAAAACAAGAACCCAAGACCGTGAGACTGTTCTAAGCAAAATAACATAAAATAAAGACAGAAATTAAAATAACATAATTAAAAACATTGGGTTGCCTCCCAACAAGTCAATGTTTTTAACGCCTTTTTAAATGGACGCAATTAACCTTTCCAAGTGCCCATTGGATCCTTCTGCGAACTGCTTGCAATCCGCAGAGTTATTGTTGCAGGTCTCACTTCAACTACAACAATTGCTTCAAACAAGGGCCTCAAATATACGATTATCCCCCAAGTATACAAGACATGCTTGTTTTTGTGTTCTTCTAATGTAGGGATCTGAGATTCCTACATCTTTCAACTCTGGGGTGCCTTGATGGTATTGACTTCTGTTTGGGAGTCAATTTTGATACCGTGGTGTTTCTTCCGCAATAGGTACAAGAAAAAGATTTTCCAAGGAATCCAAGAAGGTGAATAATCGATCTCTCGACTTTCTCCTTCTCTACACCAACCGCCTCGCTGATTCCTCAATAGTTGGGTGTGATTCGTGCTCCTCAATTTTCTGTTCGTTGAATATGATCGCGAAGTTCTCGCTATTTGCGTTTCCAACTTCTTTATACCCAACCTCATTTCGCCCATGAACCGAAGTGGGACCTCGTGAGACTGAGTAGAGTTTCTCGTAATTCCTCCCTCTCTTCCTCTATGGTTGGAGCTCGATCATATTGACAGTAGAAATCCATGTCTTAAGGATCCCTGAGATAAATCAAAACCAACAACGAATCACGGCACCTCGATTTTTTTTTTTTTTTTTTTTTTTTATAAACGAAAAACGTAAAAATAAAAAAATTAAAACCAAATTAGAAATTAAAAATAGATAATTTTATATTTAACTATTGCCTAATCCCCGGCAACGGCGCCAAAAACTTGATGCGCGTAATATGCACACACTTTAAACGCAAGTGCACGTTATCGTATCAAGTAGTATAGTCTTAGATAAGACCGAATATCGTCCTCTAGGATTAGGGTTCAAGTACCAGTTATCTATTTTCTAGTATCTATTTGGTGAATTAATGATTGATTGTTTGGTTTGTAACTAAGAGTTATGAAAGCTAATTAAATATAAAGATTTAATTCAGATGTGATGAGAATAGGGCTTCTATGTATCCTTACTATCCGCTTATGTTACTTGTTAATGCATTACTTATGGTGTTCTTCTTTTGGAGAAAGCGGGTTCTTAAATCGCTTTATACTCCGTTAGGTTATATAAACACTCAACCCCAGTATTGTTCCTTACCTAACTTTCGCTGATAAGGGTAACTCTATAGGAGGATTAAGCACAAAAACCTAGTTGACCGTCACGCACAATGCGCAAAATTAGGGTTGTTAAGCCTCTCATCAACGCTACAAATCTAATTGAGGTATTTTCATCCCCAATTCAAGACCGTCTACCCAACTTACAGCATATTCACAATCCCTCCTTTTCAGAATCTGATTAGAAATCATATAGTGATAACTAGTTGTCAATTAGCTACCAAGAATTCAACTCAATTATTGGATAAATCTCTCAATAAGAATAATAACCATAAGCATGCATTACTTTATAACATAAGGTTCAAGAATTCAACATAGAAAGCCCTATAAGAGAATTAGTTCCTAGCCATGAATATGACAAGAACTAATTCAAAGTTCATCATGCAAAAACTGAAATAAAGTAAAAGAAAAGAAAAGAAAATTACTAAGAATGAGTCTCCAAGCCAAGCATCCAAGGGTTGTGTTGTGGAATATTTACAAGGTGGATTGGTGGAAGGATGGATGTAGAATGGTGAATGGTAGAATGGAGAATGAATAATTCTTCTAATGATGTAGAGTATTTATAGCCAAAGAATCCTTTAGGTGAAGGGTTAAGGATTTATGTAGGAAAGGAAAAGTTATTAGAATCCTTTTAGGTAAGGGTTTTTAGGTAGGAAAAGGTTTTTCTTTAGGTATGAAAATTATCCCTTTTTGAAGGAAAAGTTATCCCTTTAGGATTCTGAAACATGTCAAATTCGGCCCAGCACTTCACAATTCCCGCGTCGTGGCCATGACTGCAGATCGAAGCGCGCTACCAAATTCAGCAACTCTGCGGGACTTTCAAGACTTTGGGCGCCATGGCTTCTACTTGCATGGCCGTGACATTTTTCTGGCGAATATCCGTTTCGTCGTCTTTTCTCGTCCGGACTTCGTCTGATTTTCTCTATAATTCCCGGAACTTCTTAGACTTTATTTCTTGGCCCTTTTGTGTGCAATTTCATCTCTTTTATGCTCATTTCATCTCCTTTCGTCATTTCTCCATTTTTGACCGCTGTGACACAAAAGAAAGGAAAACGACCCTAATACTGTACTAAACATAAATAAAATGAGTAAAATACTAACTAAAAATGACTCAAAAAGTGTATATAAAATACACCGATCAGCAGCCCCCGAGGAAGGGGGTCAGTACACAATATGTACCAAGTATGTAAAGCTGGAAAATACTGTAATAATGATATCATAAGTCTAAAAGTAAGTTGGAGTCATGGAAGACAATCAAAATACCTTTTACTGTGCCTTACTAACAATGAGAGTGACAAGTATATATATAATCGCATAAAATAGGGCCTCGATGAAAACAGTGGTACCTCGCGTAGTATCAATAAGCACCCCTACTCCCGGGACTATTTCACCCGTGATAGTCATGTGGACCCGCATGAGGTATTCCTCGCATAGGTCAGACTACCGCACGGGACTATTTCACCCGCGATAAGCCCATAAGGACTCGCGTGAGGTATTCCTCGCATCGTGGGTAGCAAATCCACTAATTGGTATAACGATCTTGGGTACTTACCGCCGGATATACTCTTACCACGGCGAGATGGTATAACGATCTTGGGGACTTACCCTCCGGATATACTCTTACACCGCGGATGGTATAACGATCTTGGGGACTTACCCCTCAGATATACTCTTACACTGGAGAAGGTGGTATGACGATCTTGGGGCTTGCCCCTCAGACACTCTTACCCTGGAGAAGGTGGTATAACGATCTTGGGGCTTGCCCCTCAGATATACTCTTACCCTAGCTCAAACTGTCATCATATCATAATCATAAATAAGTTAAGAAAACTTATAACTTCTTATTAGTCTTGTTCATATACCCTCTCATTTTAGTTTACTTAAGGCACTTAATCATATCTTAAATAAAAGAAAACCGGGAATTTAACCCAAGTACTACATACTTCAACTCTTGTAAAAATGACTCTTTTTCATACATAAAATCTTTGGGCAATTGATGCCTTAAAATCAATTTGTCTTTCATAAATCAAATCATTTGTCCTTACTTGTCTTACTTAGAGTAAACCTCTTCTCATTAACCTTTTATAAAGCTAATAAACCAACTTTCCATAAAGTTGTTAAATTAACCCTATACTTTAGTAAAATCATACTTCTCCCTTAACCAAGGGACTTATACTTCTTAAAACGAAAAAAGTCTTTATATACTTAAAACAAGTAAGAATACTAAATCTTGTACGTCTTGTTGACACCCAATTTTGACCCTCCCGTCCAGCCATTAACCATAAAATTAGACTAATTTTGTAAAATAATTTTTATGATTTTTTATAATAAAATGCAGCGATAAAACATAAATACATGCATAAATAAATAATTTAATAATGGCATCGCATCTTACGTAGAGTTTCAAGCACTTAGAGTCCCGCGTCCGCGTTAACTAATTGTAAGCTCTGTCGTAATTCTTAATCATTAATAAATACATAGAATAATTAATTTAGCAATAACGTCGTGTCAGGTAGCATAGCCGCATTTATTAATACACAAGAGAATTTCATAATCATTCGTAATTCAAAATTTTTTAATCTAATACATGCATTTAATAGCGTCGCATTTATAAAAAAAAAAGCTTTAAACAATTCTTAAAATCATACTTGCATTTGGCATTTAAATAATTTAATCTAAACTCAATTCAATTTTAATTTAACTTCGCAATAATGCAATAATAAGATTTTAATAGCACCGCATTCTAAAATATTAAGCATTAATTAAATAGCACGCCCATTTTATTCTTGTAACAATTTTAATAAAGCACCTAAATAATATAAGCAATTTATGTTATTAAATTAACTCCTAGAATTAAATACCTAATTAAAAGCCTAATTAAAACTACCTAACTAATACCCTAATTCTACCCAGCCCTTTACCTTCTATCGCCCAACCCTCAGCCCAATCCATTCTCGTCGCCCCGGCCCAGCACCCGCGAGCCCACTCACCTCTCTATTATCACGCCACCCGGTGCCAGCCTCATTGCACTTTAACCCATCTTCTCCCTCACTTAAAACCAAGAGACCCCTGCGAAACCTAAACCCTAAAACCATCTGCTTCGCCTCGATTTCACGAGAATCCGGCTTTCCTATCCACATACACACCCAGCTGCCCCTTACCATAAGCCGCCCAAGACGATTCGAATCACACAAAATCGCCTTTATGGTAAGAACCTTCGATTTAATCAAGAATAAATCAATACGAAATCTCGTCAAGAAATCACACGAATCAATCACCAATATTCTCAGCCTTTATTTACTTACCAATTTTAGAACCTAGAGTTAGGCTATATAAACGACATGCAATAGGCATCGAAGAGGGCATCGATTCAGAGCTCAGTTAGAGAGGGTACCCATAGCATCGACGGGGACCTTGAGTAGAGTTTAAAACCCTTAGCCATAGTCAGCAACTCATATAGCATCGAAACGGGAAGAACACAACGACATAGCAATTTAGCCATCGATCGCATCGATTGAGCTCAAGGTAACAGCAGAGCAGAGCATGTGAGAAGGAATGGAGAGTGAGCCTGGGCAACCACATAGCAATTTAGGGGCATCGATGGCGAGAGTGAGGTAGCAATCATTTTGCACTTTAGCAGCAATTAGGAACCGATAGCATCGACATAGACAGCAACAGAGGCAGAGCACAGTAGAAACGATAAGGCAGAGACCTTTAGCAGCAGTTAAGTAACCACCAGGGCAGAGCAGAGAACAGATACGGGGAGCAGCCACCCAGACCACTAGCATTGCACGAATAGGTAGTTCGAATCTCCTTCTTTCAATTCAAACCAAGAATCAACAAACAAACCTTGCCCTTATTCGCATCGCAAACCCCAAAACCCGTCGATTGGACCGACGACTTGATACGCCGGTCTTGTCCGGAGAAGGTAAAGCCATTCCCTTTCATGTTTTTATGTGATTCACATTTCGTGGTCTGTGAGCATTATATGCTTTACTAATGTGTTTAATGCCACTTAATTGTCGTGTGTGTATGATTTGAAGTACAGTTATGTATTGTCTGATACTGTTAGATTAATATGTAATTAAGTTGGTTTAGCAAAATTAAGTGTCGAACATGTTTAATTGAGAGTTGTTATTTGTTTGGAGTTCTTAGGTTTATATTCTGCTTTGCTGGGTTGAAGAAAATTGTTGCCCTCGCAACTTCTTGCTTTGTACTTTCTGCTTTGGATTAAGTCATCAAACCGATACATCCGATTAAAACTAAGACCTTGAATCGCTGGCATATGCCTATAATGTTTGATTTCCATTTGGTTAATGTATGTGTGTATAAGTCATCAAACTGATACATCAGATTAAAACTAAAACCTTGAACTGCTGGCATATGCATATAATGTTAATAGGGGATTAGAAGATATTTGTAATGTTGCCTTACTGTCACAGTATAACCTGACTGGTAGTGTGATTGGTATTTTTAGATCTTGCAGTAAATTAACTAGCCAAATTACTTCTGCAACTGCTGTCGTCATGTTCCTATACTCAGCTTTTACTGAACTTTACTGATGTGCTTGTATTTTTTTTATTTCCATGAGATCAAGAACCTCCCAGGTTACAACATAACCTGAGTCTAAAATGGCTTTTTTTTAGACTTGTTAACTCAAATACTTGTGTCGTGGTGGATCTGCCACCCTTGTCAATCTTTCTTGTTAAGTTTCTAATCTGTACGTATCACAGCTGCATGTTTAAAGCCTGAATCTGCTTTTAAAACGGGTCCGCCCCTCTTATTTGCTCCGCCCGCATCACGGATAGAATCGCTGGGTGTCGTGGGTGATATTAGAGGCTGATTTGCGCTACTTACATACTGGCCCGTCCTTATTTCTTTTATCGCCTGCCGGCTACCTTCTCTTAGCATTGCAATAGTGTTCCCCTTTGCATTTTGCTCAACTGCCCTGGGCCAGCTTTCCTTTTAGCTCTTTGAGTCATTGTGACATGTTATGTGCTCGTTCCAAGTATTTGTATCAATTATCATTTGGACTTGTACTAATCCTTATCTTTTCTTATATTTTACATGAAACGCACCGGAGCAAAATGAAGAGTCTCACGGCGAGACTCATCACGAGTTACTTCAAATGACAACCCGCGTCTATGTGCACCCGCATTTGCATTCCCGCTTCAGAAATTCCTAAGACAAAATAGGATAAGACGATGTCACCACGCATCTTGGAAGCCGCGATCATATCCACCCTCTATATTATTTGTTTGAAATTTGTTGCCTAATTATTTAACTTTGTAATTAATAGGATATCTAGAATAATTAGCCTTTAAACATATAAGTGGGGAAGGTAATTTAAAGTTCATCGCTTAATTTACTTGCCTTTTAAGATTGTCATGCATGTCTAATTTTTGCCAAAATGATTTAACTTGCATTATAAAACCAACATTTTGCGTATTAAAATTCATAACAGATTTCTTCCTAAACTCTCAAAAATCATCTTAAAGCATCTCTTATATAATATTGTACGCAGGCTAGGCAAGATTAATTTAGCTAGCATGAGCATATAATTAGTCTATAAAGCACTTTAGCATTTAGCACTTTCTAGCATCTTAACAGTTTTTGCATTCTTAGCCCCTCTTTAAACTTTAGTAACATTTTAGCACCTTCCTAGCATTCTTTGTACTTTAGCATATAGCACATTTTGCCCTTTCAATACTTTAAGCACCTTTTAAACATGTTAACATGCTAGCATTTATTTCCTAACATTTTATTAATTATTCAGCACTTTAGCATTTAACACTTTTAAGCACCTCTTAGCACCTTTAGCACCCTTCTATCATTTAATACCTTTTAGCAACCTTTAGTATTTTAAGCACTTTTAAACATTTAGCATTTGGCTCTTTTATTTATTTATAACACCTTTTGCCCTTTTTATATTTTAACACCTTTTTAACATTTTAACATTCTTAGCATTTTATTAAGTAGGAAGATCTTTTACTTTGCATTTTTAAAACATAATGATTACCCTAGGTTTGGCAGGACAACCGCAAGTTAGCGGATCTTAGAGGGTGCCTAACCCCTTCCCTCTAGATTAATAAAGAACCCTTACCCAGAACCTCATTAAGTTTAGCAGACCATAAAAATGGAGTTAGTGTTGACTTTAACCTAGTTGACATTTAGGTGTCCTAATTCACCCAATTAATTAGGTGGCGACTCCGCGAACCCTTAGCATTCTAGCAACCCTTTAGCACTTCTAATATGTTAGCACCCCTTTTAGCATTTTTAAAACCTCTAAGCCTCTTAAACTATTTAGCATTTTATTATTTATTTTCTAACATTTTGCTTGAGCAGGGTTCGCTTTTAAAAAATCGCGGTCGAAAATGGGCGCGACAGAAATGGCGACTCTGCTGGGGATTTTAGGTTCTTAACCACAACAGACCTAGGTTTATTATTTGGCAATTATTTTGCATTTAATTTTTGTGTGTTGTATTTTGTTTATTTTTTGCTACTTGCTTTACTGCTTTCCTTAAACTGGCATTCCGCTCATATTTCTTCCATTCTGGAAAATTCACACAAATCACACACTCACGCGCTGGTGTGCTTCGCGCACCCGCACATTTCTTTCAAAAAAAAAATATCCAAATTTTAGGAGAGTTGGCGTCATACAGTAGTTAGATCGGTTCGTCGATCACCGTAGTAGCCTTCTCTCGAGTTGTCCGCCGAACTCAAGGCCCGTCGAGAAAAGCCAAATCTTAGCAAACTTAAGATAGAGCTATACCACCCTTATTTTAGGGCATGCATGCATTTACCTTAGGTGGGTCGGTCCTTGGCATCGGCACCACAATTAGGAAGACACCAAACTTGTCGACGGGTTTATCAACCCAACGACCAACCAGCATATTATGTGTAGCGTGACAATGATAGACAAATCCATGGCCTAATCATGACATGCTGAAATTGGGAAAAGTGCACCGTCATTTGGTCGTCATTTCCAACAAAAGCATTATAGTTGGACGACTTGGACAAATCTATCATGACCTCGCATATGTGACGTTTAGGCCTACCTCTGGCATAAAGAGGCCCCCCCTGCATGTTAGGAAACGTTTGAATGTGCTATGTGCGATATATCTGCTACATACCTGCAAATTATGTGCTTTATGCTAACACCGTTTGTTGCATTTTTTAGAAGAAATTTTATCATCCTCCCCAAAAGGTCGATTTGTATTTGACTAAGCAATGGCAGAGCATCAATACTTCACAAGATCAAAGGCACGGTCCAGCGACACGACCGATCTGGCGGCATCCGAAGGGAACGAGCCGAACTCGCTCGTTCCTATAGGCAAAGCAGAGGTCTCAGAAGAGAAAGGCAGCATAGATCCGGTCGAGCAGCTCGCCCAAATACCGCAAAGAAATAGCAAACTCAGCCGAAATCGAAGGCTCGAAACATCCTCAAGTACTCACATCAGAAACAACCAAAACAGTCAAAATCCTCCAAATTACTACCAGTACCCTCTTACTACATATCCCATTCAGCCAATATACAATGCATCCATACATCCCACACAAAACCAAATTATGCTCCAGCCAAACACAAACCAAAGGCCACCACAAACCCACTTTTGCAATGCATACGACAACCCCTTATGATACCCATCCGTGCATACGCCACAGCCAAATGCCCGTTCACTAAACACCTTCAAACCCCGCAGATAAAGTGCTAAGAGAAAACCAACCAGAACCTATACACCTTTAACCAAACCCATAGCCCAAGTGTATGAGGAGCTGAAAGCCGCAGGAATACTCCAGTCAATTCCCAGAAATATCCCTGTGCCTACTTCCGAGGCACGATAAAACCAAACATCAGCATACCACTCCGGTGTCGAGGGGCACGACATCGGAAATTGCTACTCCTCGTGACGTAATCGAGGCGTTGATCAAAGAAGGGTAATTCACCGGGCGAGTGCGCCCCAAATCCTTGCCAAACCACACCACGCCGATGTGCACTGATAACCTCGGATGAGGAATACACTTCGCTTATACCCATTCCGCCTCGAATCGCCATTTATCCGAGACGCACCACGCAGAGGCCGAAGAGGGAGATAGCAGAGCATGAAAACCCACCATCCACGGCGCAGTACGGGCGTATTGATTGGATTTGCACTCGTCTGGTCCGCCAGAGCACGGATAGGAAAAGCGATTTATTTTAGCGAATAATTTATAAACTCATATTTAAGCTTTAATAATGTTTTCTTCCGTTTTGCTTGTAATGAACTACGTTTGACCTGATTCCCTTAGTGGATACGTAGGCGGCCGTCTCGGCTTCGGTCCCACATCTAGAAATTTTAATTTTACCCAATGTTCGCTTGTAATGAACTACGTTCGACCTGATTCCTTCATTGGGATACGTAGGCGGCCTAAATCGGCTTCGGTCACACCATTAGGAAATCTTCCCTTCGCTCTGAAAATAATAAGAATACACATAGCCTACAAGAAACTACATTGAGACCCATTTTAGGCCGACACTTTTCAAACTGGGACACAGAGGAAACTGCATGGGTTGCAAGTCCAAACAAGCTGTGCACGCAGATATCAAGGAACAAGGCAAAGAAAGTCAAATATGAATCGACCCAAAACTCACAAATTTTTCTTTGAGCGCAGTGTCTTTAATATTAACGTAAGAAGTGCAACACCAAGGTAAAATACGATTTAAAAGTCTCTTCGAAGGTGAAAAGCAAAGAAAAGCAGAGGATGACAACAATCCAAAGTCCGCAGCAAGAGCAGCAGCAGCAGAAAGGGGCATCAACAATCGGCAATCAAAGTTCAGAGTTCCGCAACAAAACCTAGCGCCTCAACTCGGGCATCAAGCCAAATTGGCAACCCACGCATCGCACACCACAAAGACATCATGACAATTCATCATTTGCAGCACGTCCGTGCAAGGACAACACCTCACACTATCTCGCATATCAGGGACGACATCTCTACCCATAAAATTGCACTTCTCATATGTATTTATCATTTCATTTAAACAGGTATACACTAACGTCTTTTCTCAAGCTTAGCTTGCAGGAGCATTTATTCTACAGGAGCAGCAGCGACACGTCCAGGCAACGACGTGATCAGCAAGTCCACGCAACGACGCCAGCAGCAACACGTCCAGACAACGACGTAATCAGCAAGTCCATGCAACGACGCCAGCAGCAACACGTCCAGACAACGACGTAATCAGCAAGTCCACGCAACGACGCCAGCAGCAACACGTCCAGACAACGACGTGATCAGCAAGTCCACGCAACGACACCAGCAGCAACACGTCCAGACAACGACGTAATCAGCAAGTCCATGCAACGACGCCAGCAGCAGCACGTCCAGGCAACGACGTTATCAGCACAACAAGCCCAAAAACGACGCCATCATCAGCATATCACATCCACGCAGGGACGATTTCTATACTCCCGAAATTGCATTTCTTACGCATGCTTTATTATTCTGTCTTAGCAGTTATGCACTAACTCTTTCTTGAGCTTTAGTCTCTGTGACATTTGCAGCAGCGACGTATATCCGCGTTCACAATCGCAACACGTCTGTGCAAGGACGAAAAATCACAGCATTTGCAGCATCGCATCAACACAACAGGCATCGCGTTTTGCAGGATAACCTTTTCTATTCACAGTTACATTGTTTTTAAAATTATTTTGCCTTAGCAGTTATGCACTAACCGTTTGTTCAAGTCTTAGCATGCAGCAGCAGGAGCACAACGTGGATTTTCTCTTACAATAACCGGCAATCGTTGGGGCCAACCTTCCCAACGATTGCGTAGCGCCTGCAGCGGCCCACTCGCTTCCACACCACCATGTAACCCAAAGACCATAAGCCATAGCGCAGACACCCTGTGTTCAAGCCGCTTATTTTCTTTTACTTTTGCAGCCAAAGGTGTCATCATAACTCGACATCGACTTTTTAAGTCCGCGTTAGCCCGCTTTGGTGTTTTGACCACGGTAACCCAGTTGTCGCCATAACTCGACAATCGACTTTAGTCCGCATTAGCCCGCCTTAGTGTTTTGACCATGGTATCCCGATGTCGCCATAACTCGACATCGACGCTTTTGATTTTCGGCCACTTTGTCTACCGCCAACATTTTTGCAATTCGAAGATCGAGACAAAATTACATGAGTCAACGTCTTTGTCCGAAGATTCTTCCATCATCTCCATACAAAGAGGGACAGCTGTTGACACCCAATTTTGACCCTCCCGTCCAGCCATTAACCATAAAATTAGACTAATTTTGTAAAATAATTTTTATGATTTTTTATAATAAAATGCAGCGATAAAACATAAATACATGCATAAATAAATAATTTAATAATGGCATCGCATCTTACGTAGAGTTTCAAGCACTTAGAGTCCCGCGTCCGCGTTAACTAATTGTAAGCTCTGTCGTAATTCTTAATCATTAATAAATACATAGAATAATTAATTTAGCAATAACGTCGTGTCAGGTAGCATAGCCGCATTTATTAATACACAAGAGAATTTCAGAATCATTCGTAATTCAAAATTTTTTAATCTAATACATGCATTTAATAGCGTCGCATTTATAAAAAAAAAAGCTTTAAACAATTCTTAAAATCATACTTGCATTTGGCATTTAAATAATTTAATCTAAACTCAATTCAATTTTAATTTAACTTCGCAATAATGCAATAATAAAATTTTAATAGCACCGCATTCTAAAATATTAAGCATTAATTAAATAGCACGCCCATTTTATTCTTGTAACAATTTTAATAAAGCACCTAAATAATATAAGCAATTTATGTTATTAAATTAACTCCTAGAATTAAATACCTAATTAAAAGCCTAATTAAAACTACCTAACTAATACCCTAATTCTACCCAGCCCTTTACCTTCTATCGCCCAACCCTCAGCCCAATCCATTCTCGTCGCCCCGGCCCAGCACCCGCGAGCCCACTCACCTCTCTATTATCACGCCCAGCCCAGAAGCCAGCAGTCCTCATTGCCCTTTAACCCATCGTCTCCCTCACAGAAAACCAAGAGACCCCTGCGAAACCTAAACCCTAAAACCATCTGTTTTCGTCGCCGCCCGGATTTCTCGCCGGAGAATCCGGGCTTTCCTTATCCACATACACACAGCCAGCTCGTCCCTTACCATAAGCCGTCCAGTACGATTCGAATCACACAAAATCGCCCTTTTATGGTAAGAACCTTCGACGAATCAGTAACAAATCAATACGAAATCTCGTCAAGAAATCACACGAATCAGCACCAATATTCTCAGCCTTTATTTACTTACCAATTTTAGAACCTAGAGTTAGGCTATATAAACGACATGCAATAGGCATCGAAGAGGGCATCGATTCAGAGCTCAGTTAGAGAGGGTACCCATAGCATCGACGGGGACCTTGAGTAGAGTTTAAAACCCTTAGCCATAGTCAGCAACTCATATAGCATCGAAACGGGAAGAACACAACGACATAGCAATTTAGCCATCGATAGCATCGATTCAGAGCTCAGGGGTGAACAGGCAGAGCAGAGCATAGGAGAAGGAATGGAGAGTGGAGTCGGGGCAACCACATAGCAATTTAGGGCATCGATGAAGGAGAGTGAGGTAGCAATCATTTTGCACTTTAGCAGCAATTAGGAACCGATAGCATCGACATAGACAGCAACAGAGGCAGAGCACAGTAGAAACGATAAGGCAGAGACCTTTAGCAGCAGTTAAGTAACCACTGAGCGAGCGAGAGAATGGTCTGAGGGAGCACCGGACCACTAGCATTGCACGAATAGGTAGTTCGAATCTCCTTCTTTCAATTCAAACCAAGAATCAACAAACAAACCTTGCCCTTATTCGCATCGCAAACCCCAAAACCCGTCGATTGGACCGACGACTTGATACGCTGCCCCGGGTCGCTGTCCGGAGAAGGTAAAGCCATTCCCTTTCATGTTTTTATGTGATTCACATTTCGTGGTCTGTGAGCATTATATGCTTTACTAATGTGTTTAATGCCACTTAATTGTCGTGTGTGTATGATTTGAAGTACAGTTATGTATTGTCTGATACTGTTAGATTAATATGTAATTAAGTTGGTTTAGCAAAATTAAGTGTCGAACATGTTTAATTGAGAGTTGTTATTTGTTTGGAGTTCTTAGGTTTATATTCTGCTTTGCTGGGTTGAAGAAAATTGTTGTGCCCCTGCAACTTCTTGCTTTGTACTTTCTCTGTTTGGATTAAGTCATCAAACTGATACATCTGATTAAAACTAAGACCTTGAACTGTTGGCATATGCCTATAATGTTTGATTTCCATTTGGTTAATGTATGTGTGTATAAGTCATCAAACTGATACATCGTTAAAACTAAAACCTTGAGCTGGCGGCATATGCATATAATGTTAATAGGGATTAGAAGATATTTGTAATGTTGCCTTCTTGTCACAAAGATAACTTTGATGGTAGTGTGATTGGTATTTTTAGATCTTGCAGTAAATTAACTAGCCAAATTACTTCTGCAACTGCTGTCGTCATGTTCCTATACTCAGCTTTTACTGAACTTTACTGATGTGCTTGTATTTTTTATTTCCATGAGATCAAGAACCTCCCAGTTGCACAACATAACCTGAGTCTAAAATGGCTTTTTTTTAGACTTGTTAACTCAAATACTTGTGTCGTGGTGGATCTGCCACCCTTGTCAATCTTTCTTGTTAAGTTTCTAATCTGTACGTATCACAGCTGCATGTTTAAAGCCTGAATCTGTTTTAAAAAATGGGTCTGGCCCCTCTTTATTTGCTCCGGCCCGCATCTGCCGGATAGAACTGTTGGGTGTCGTGGGTGATATTAGAGGCTGATTTGCGCTACTTACATACTGGCCCGTCCTTATTTCTTTTATCGCCTGCCGGCTACCTTCTCTTAGCATTGCAATAGTGTTCCCCTTTGCATTTTGCTCAACTGCCCTGGGCCAGCTTTCCTTTTAGCTCTTTGAGTCATTGTGACATGTTATGTGCTCGTTCCAAGTATTTGTATCAATTATCATTTGGGCTTGTACTAATCCTTATCTTTTCTTATATTTTACATGAAACGCACCGGAGCAAAATGAAGAGTCTCACGGCGAGACTCATCACGAGTTACTTCAAATGACAACCCGCGTCTATGTGCACCCGCATTTGCATTCCCGCTTCAGAAATTCCTAAGACAAAATAGGATAAGACGATGTCGCCACGCATCTTGGAAGCCGCGATCATATCCACCCTCTATATTATTTGTTTGAAATTTGTTGCCTAATTATTTAACTTTGTAATTAATAGGATATCTAGAATAATTAGCCTTTAAACATATAAGTGGGGAAGGTAATTTAAAGTTCATCGCTTAATTTACTTGCCTTTTAAGATTGTCATGCATGTCTAATTTTTGCCAAAATGATTTAACTTGCATTATAAAACCAACATTTTGCGTATTAAAATTCATAACAGATTTCTTCCTAAACTCTCAAAAATCATCTTAAAGCATCTCTTATATAATATTGTACGCAGGCTAGGCAAGATTAATTTAGCTAGCATGAGCATATAATTAGTCTATAAAGCACTTTAGCATTTAGCACTTTCTAGCATCTTAACAGTTTTTGCATTCTTAGCCCCTCTTTAAACTTTAGTAACATTTTAGCACCTTCCTAGCATTCTTTGTACTTTAGCATATAGCACCTTTTGCCCTTTCAATACTTTAAGCACCTTTTAAACATGTTAACATGCTAGCATTTATTTCCTAACATTTTATTAATTATTCAGCACTTTAGCATTTAACACTTTTAAGCACCTCTTAGCACCTTTAGCACCCTTCTATCATTTAATACCTTTTAGCAACCTTTAGTATTTTAAGCACTTTTAAACATTTAGCATTTGGCTCTTTTATTTATTTATAACACCTTTTGCCCTTTTTATATTTTAACACCTTTTTAACATTTTAACATTCTTAGCATTTTATTAAGTAGGAAGATCTTTTACTTTGCATTTTTAAAACATAATGATTACCCTAGGTTTGGCAGGACAACCATGAGTTAAGCGGATCTTAGAGGTGCCTAACCCCTTCCCTCTAGATTAATAAAGAACCCTTACCCAGAACCTCATTAAGTTTAGCAGACCATAAAAATGGAGTTAGTGTTGACTTTAACCTAGTTGACATTTAGGTGTCCTAATTCACCCAATTAATTAGGTGGCGACTCCGCGAACCCTTAGCATTCTAGCAACCCTTTAGCACTTCTAATATGTTAGCACCCCTTTTAGCATTTTTAAAACCTCTAAGCCTCTTAAACTATTTAGCATTTTATTATTTATTTTCTAACATTTTGCTTGAGCAGGGTTCGCTTTTAAAAAGTCGCGGTCGAAAATGGGCGCGACACGTCTACCGTACTACATAGATACAACTATTCATGCTCAAGAGATAGGAAAGCTCCACATACCTCTTTGATCAATCCACTTGCTAAGTCCAAACTACCGCAAGTAATATGTCAACCTAAAATAACCATGATACGTTTATTAACCTCTAATTTCAATGTAGAATAATCCAAGTTCAAAGTCACTAAATTCTATGGAAAATTGGGCAGCATTTCCTTTGTTTCTACATACTTTGCCACCTTTCTCAAGGCCGAATTCAACATCCAAACGCCACATTTAAGGCTCAACAATCCAAACATTTCAAAGGGGATTACACACCTAAACTTGGGTGTGTAAAATTCTGCCCCATAAGGTACAACAATTCACTTAACAATTCTAAGGTAGTTTTTAGGCTACAACATGCTCATAATATCTTTTTAGCCAATTCTTTCATATCCAAACCATATTTCTTACATGCAAGGATTCTAAGTGCATTATTTACTACTACACATCCCTTCTTCTTCACATGCAACATTAATAACTAACCACAAGAGAAGAAATGTTACCTTAAAGCTTTAGCCAAACTTATTCCAACAACTTTGCTAGCCTCCTTTCCAAGAACACCACCACAATAACACCAACAAGCTAGCCACAAGCTTCCTTCTTGTTCTTAACTTTTCAGATTTCTCTTACGCTTGAATTCCTCTTGGAATTTTAGAGAGAAGTGGGAGCTTAAGCTTAGAGAGAGAGAGAGTTTTGAAAGATGACCAAGTCTTCAAGACTTGGTCAATATAAGGCATGCAAGAAATCAGATGGGGGGACACTTGTCACCCTCCAAGGTCTTTTAAAAGAAAAATCGATTTTTCCTAAGTTTTTCCGCCAGAATCACTTTCGGCGCCAATAAACTGCGGACTTACGGAACTTCCGACGCCGCGGCCCTGCTGTCCTGGCGCCGCGGTGCTGCAACTTCAGCGACCCCTCAGTATATCCGGCGCCGCGGCCCTGCATCCGGCGCCGCGGCCCTGTCGTCTTTGCCTGAAACGCATTTATGTCCGTCTGCGCACTGAACTTGTAACTCCCATAACTTTCTACTCCGACGTCCTATCGACGAACGGTTGGTTGCGTTGGAAACTAGACTCAACGAACTACGCCCTAGGCCTTTGAAACACTTAGGAACTCTCAACGTACCGGGTCATAACCCGCCTCAAAATTGACTAAAACCCGTCCGAACAACCCGTCAACTTATCTTTCGAAAAAATTTTAAGTCTTACTCTCCTTCGCACGCTCTCACACGTGTGGCCAGAACTACGGGGTATAACAATCTTACATTCACTAGGCCCGATATTGCCTATGCCGTTTAGCAGGTGTGTTTGTTCATGCATGCTCCTAGGGAGCCTCACTTTACCGCTCTTAAACCTATCATTTGGTACGTCAAGGGTACTCTTAACTACGAATTACATCTTTATCCATCTGCACAGACCATACTGATATCTTATACGGACGCCGATTAGGGCGGCTATCCAGACACACGTCGATCTACTTTCGGCTATTGTGTATTTTTGGGTGATAACCTCATCTCATGATCTACAAAACGACAAGTCATGCTTTCCCATTCGAGTGCAGAAGCAAAATATAGATGTGTTGCGAATATTGTGTTCTAAATTTGTTGGTTTCATGTGCAACAAATGTGATAACTCACTTTTTATTTTTCATCGAGGTAATGAACTGCATACCTACTACTCTATGTGGATGACGTTGTCTTGATTGTCTCCTCAGATGTGTTGAAAAACGAGATTATCACCATGCTCAAATCAGAATTTGTCATGACAAACTTGGATAAGTTGAGTTATTTCTTGGGGATTTTCATGACTAGATCCAAGAATGCAATGTTCTTATGTCATCATAAGTATGTCGAAGAGATTGTTTAGAAGGCTAAAATGGAAAACTTCAAGATCATGCAAACTCCAGTCGACTCAAAGTCAAAGCTTAGTGCCGATGACGGGGATCCGGTGCTTGATCCTTCTCTTTATAGGAGTCTAGTTGGTGCACTTCAGTATCTTACATTCACTAGGCCCGATATTGCCTATGCCTTTTAGCAGGTGTGTTTGTTCATGCATGCTCCTAGGGAGCCTCACTTTATCGCTCTTAAACCTGTCATTTGGTACGTCAAGGGTACTCTTAACTACGAATTACATCTTTATCCATCTGCACAGACCATACTGATATCTTATACGGACGCCGATTAGGGCGGCTATCCAGACACACGTCGATCTACTTTCGGCTATTGTGTATTTTTGGGTGATAACCTCATCTCATGATCTACAAAACGACAAGTCATGCTTTCCCATTCGAGTGCAGAAGCAAAATATAGATGTGTTGCGAATATTGTGTTCTAAATTTGTTGGCTCAGAAACCTCCTTCTAGAGTTTCATTGCCCCTTACGTAAGGCATCTCTTGTTACTGTGATAACATATCTGCTGTTTACTTGTCTCATAATCCGGTTCAACATCAGCGAACCAAACATATTGAGATGAATATTTATTTTGTTCGTGAGAAGGTTGTCATGAGCCATGTTTGGGAGTTACATGTTTTTTCTTCCTATCAGTACACACATATATTTACTAAGGGACTCCCTGTGCAACTGTTCATTGACTTCAGATCCAGTCTCAGCATACGAACTCCTTCCGCTCCGACTGATGGGGTGTGATAAAAAATTTATTAATAATCTCCATATATTCTGTAATTATTATTTTAGTATAACTATGTAAAGTAGATATTCTTCTCCAATTAGGTTTGTAAATTATAAACACCTATAAATATTACATTAATGAAAAGCCTTCAACCAAGGAAAATTACATCATTCTAGACGCTAGTCTCCTAATTTGTTTTGTCATCGTAGGAAATTAAAGTCGTTAAAAAGATTCAAAAGAAAAGAAAACAATTTAGATAATCCTTCAAATACCTGTAGGCGGCATATTAGTTAGTCATGGACTTTTTTACTTTTGAAAAATGACATGGTGAGCCATGCAAAAGAGATCATAATAAGCACCTCGCTTAAAAACTTTATGCATGCTTTGATTGATCAAAACGACATTTTACTTTGAAATCCTTTTTTATAATATAAAGTATTAAGTATGGCACAAAATCCCATGAAAAAGGAGGTGAGTTTTTTCATAAAATCCAAAAGAGAGAAGAGAAAGATGATGAAAATAACTGGACAAGCTCGTGAGGTTTGAGGCATAAAAGGGGAACAACATTAGTGAAGTTGCAAACAATTATGGACCCCTTGTTTAGTCACACCAGTTTTAATTTGCATTTTTTTGCACTCGATTTTTGATTTTCACATTAGAGCCCAGTTATATTCAAATTTACAGTGCGTAGGAGTTTCATTCTAGGTAACCACTCTCTACCAAGAATTTTTCTATGCCTAGGCTCGAATCTGTCACCTCTGATTAATAGAAAATCGGTTTCATTCACTACACCACATCCTTTAGTAATTTTAATTTGCATCTTTTTCCTCTTCTTTTACTTCAATATTGTTTCTTTTTATTTATTTATTTTGGACATGTAGAATAAGAACAGAAAAAAGAATGTAGGGAATGAGTTCATGTCCAAAGGGAGAACCCTTTCGGTGGTTAAGCTTGTTTACATTAGTCAGCTCAAAGAGGCCCCAGTTTGACTATTTTCTGACTGGTTTTTCTTTTGACTTATTTGGGATCAAAAGAGAAAGAAAGAAAAATGATTTAAGAATTGTTTGTTTGAACTCTTAATTTAAGAGTGTTAAAATTAGCCCATAAAAATATAATCCCCAACCGTTTAAATATGGACTGGTTAATGATTATATATTTATCAACTTAGTTTATTTTTCACCAGTTTAATTTAATCCATATGTAGTCCATTTGATTCATGAAAGACCCCCTCAAGATATTTTATTTTTCTTGTTTGACATTATATATAACAATAATAAGAAAAATTATTAGGTAATTAAACAATATAAGAAAACAAACAAAATTTTATAGTAAGAGTTGGACGAGTTGAGATCTACTATTTTGATCTAGATCATTTCAGCCCAAGTATTTACTTTTGAGCAATTAATGACCCGACTATTTATTAATCGAACCCATTTTAATCCGTCTAATTCAGTTCATGTAGAATTTTGTCGGGTTCGTACACACAGAGAAATTTAAAAATTTATGTTTCAAACCCGGCGGGCGGTCAAACTGATGGATGATTATATAATGTAAAACACACAGAAATTGTAATGCGTCGATAGAACACTTACAGTTTAGAAAATATGGATCTTCTTCTTCAAGTGTACGCCGAGGGTGAGCACGCAACCATTCCTCGATTTGCAAGTCAAGACTCCAATATAATTACTCTTTCGGAAAGCTAGAAAATCCAACAGAGTTTCAGCAGAGTTTCAACAGAGAATAATTCTTGTGAATTAGGTGTATTAAAATAACGATTGAACCCTCTATTTATAGCTGAAAAAATCAGCTAGGGTTTCCAAGTGGGCGCCGGAAAATGAGGCAGTGGGTCGTCGGACACGGGCGCCACGACGCTCGAAGGCGTCGGCGCCGCTCGTCTAATGTCTCGATTATAAACTGAACATTTATATTCTATCTGATTACATCCTTGGATCGACGGAACAATTGACTTAGTGTTACCCTATAGACCTTCACATATCGACACTAATATCATTAGGGCTACACGGAACTCTTAGACGGCGCCGAAAGCCGAACTCAATATGTGAAGTATAGTTACACAAAACCTGTGAAATAAACCTCTATGTGGGTAGATAAAATCCTTTCATTCACGACACACTCGATCAAGCTTAGGATCTGCCAAGTGTCTATCCAAATGACTTGATCATTATATCTCATCTATATTAGCTGACAATAAGACCATATGCCAACGACTTAGTCAACCTAATACCATATGAGAATCTGAGTGTTTTCTCAAAGATATATTCGAGGAATAAATCCTAATTTTGGCTCAACTACCACCTTTAATCTACATCGTAATATACCCAATACAAGCCGCGTCTCAACCTATAAGGCATTTGAGCTTAGGACAAGATCAAAGTATATTACTCTGTAAACAAGGCGCGTATCGACCTCAAGTCTAAGGACTTCTATATCCCACACACCGATGATACTTTAGACATCTATAACAAACAGTACATCAGAGTATATCAATATTTCCACAAGTATCCATGTGTTCATCACGAGTTGTCATAACTTGTAACAGGTGAGACATACTACATCCCCAAATGATATGATGTACACCACATGTCGATGTATCACATATCATCGATATCTCATTCTCGATGATCATTAGTCGAGACAATTTAAGAGTTATGTTATAATATTAATCTCTCACGTTATTAATAACCACGTAACCTCTAGGGATGCATTTACAAAATATTATAAACAATCAACTAATAATTCAATAAATGCAAATATCATAATATTAATCTCTATTAATATAAATATAAATATGTATAAAATACATTTATCCTAATACAGATTATCTCTAAAACATACATATACTTTCAGTTCAATCCACCTATTTAGTACTCCAAACTCTTATTAACACAATCCGCTTCCCTGGTTTCATTCATGTAGCTAATGAAGGAAATGTAAAGTACAGAAATTGATCTCAATTTTCAGATCATATCTTAGACCAAAAAGCATGCATGTTTAGTTTTTCTCATATATGTATATAGCTTTCAGAGGCATGCATATGGCCGCCATATTAGACCAAAAAGCATGCATTTTTCATTGTTTCCCCTGGATAAGGTATATCCATGAGGACTAGAGGTGGCAAAAATGAGCCAATAAAAATATAATTTGTCCAATTCCTTCAAGTTTATTTATTAACTCAACCCATTTGATCCCAATCTATTGATATGTAGTCCAAATTGACTTGTGAGAAATCTTGTCAAAATATTTTCAATTTTTTTTTCTTATTTGATATGTTATATATAGTCACAATTAAAAAAACTTTATAAGGTACTAAATTTTTTAAATAAGGTGAAATAAAGAAATTAAAATTAAACTTAGTATATGATTTGGGCGGGTTGAGTTATGACCCGCATTTAGCCCATTCAGCTCAAGTAACTTTTGGGCGGATCAATAATCTGTCCATTTATTAACTCAGTCCATTTTAACATGCCAAAATTCAGCTTGACCCGTCCATTTGACACCTAATGAAGACACAAATACATATAGAGACAAGTTACCATTTTACTACATATTAATTTCTACCCAATATATTAAGAGTTTAGGTTATATAATATAAATCATTGGTATAAAATTAAAAGAATGTATATTGTCAAGTCACTTTTACCTATATATTAATATGGAAAATGAAAAGAAATTGACAAGGAGTGTTAAATAAACTTGAATAAACACTATACTTTTACTTATAATAGTAATAGCTATGATATTGCTAGAAATGATTTAAGTTATATACATTGATTGTATAATGAAACTTTTATATTATTAATATACTTTCAATATGTTATAACATGTTATTTGTCATTTATTTTACCTTATCAATCGATGTTAATTACTAGTATTAAATAGAGCTACCTATAATCATCTAATAAGTAATCTGATTATGTAAATATTTTTTACACCAACAACACAAATAACTTAAACTTTCTATAGCAATGATATTAACAAAGTAATTTATGAGAATAATTGATAAGGATAAAGTTAAGCAAGGGATGTGCTTTTGGTAGTGCTTCGACTTATTTGTTCAACATCCAAACGGTATTAACTGCCAAACCCAAATTACACTTTGGGGTGGGGTCTTAGAATCTTAATCATTCCTTTAATTTCTAATCCACTATTCTGATTAATTAAATAGTCAACTTAATTATTAATAGCTTAACCGACTTCTCAATTGGTACCAACATGCTATTTAAGTATCGCACGCAATGTTATAGATTTTCTAGGCCATCATGTTAAGTTGGCTCAAAACAACGGATAGTCTCTTACAAACAAATTTGATACAGTAACCTGAAAATAAAGTAATGATAATCGGTTTTAATATGATGTAGAAGATTTTTACAGCGTGAGTGTATACTTGTTAAATCTATCTTTTATGATTAATATGTTGGTTCTCAAAATTAAGTTGCCATATATTCATGCTGGTGTTATCATGATATTTGTTTGACATAGGTAGAGCACAAAGCTCTAATATATGAATTTTATGCACGTGTTTTTGCTACTTGATGCCAATGTCATTCTTAGTCCCTCAAAATTATATATGTAACAAACCAAATGTCTCAATTTATCATGAACTGATGGGCCACATCATGGCTAATGAAGCCAGATTCTTGATTTGAAGAAATTGCACGGTTTGTGCTTCAAATGGGCTGGTCTCTCCTTTAATATTTGCCCTTGAAATGGGCTTGTTTTTAATTTTTGTCTTTCAAAATCGAACTTATACCTAGTAGGACATAAGTTTTTTAAGGGTTCCAGTATAACTTGTGGAATATTGTGATGCGAAAATATAAACTTATATCTCGCAAAAGAGATATTTGTCTCGACTGATAAAAATTAGAGACCATCACAAAATAGGAAGAAGTGCAAATGACCCGAATTGAGTTCCAGCCTTTTATATCCTAATCCAGCTCTAGTAGAGTCCATAGGTAAGTAACCCAAAGATCCAGATGACACCAAAATAAAATAGGGAAGAGCACATGGTATAGCCACCAACAAAAACAAAAGGCCTAAAAAGACTCAAATTTAAATAAATGACCTGAAATAGCGCTTAAATTCAAAAAAAAAACAAATTTAGCCAAATCCTATTTTCTCACTTTATCGTCTTTCCTTTCCTCTCGGTGGATAATAGTTTGGGCTGCTGTCTTCTCATTAAAATTAGAGAATTCCTCTCACGAATCTTTCTTTTCTCTATTAAACTATGAAAAGCACTTATAGTAGTGACACGAATTCACCACTACTTATGACTTTGCCAATGGGACGCTAATCCATTCTAGTTGTTATGACTGGCAAGAATCTAGCTCCCTTAGATCATTGGCTACCAGAAAGACTAGAACTCAGGAACATCAATATGGTTAGGAATCATTAAGGTACGGCTCTTAGCCTATTCCTTTCTGCCTTTTGAACGAATCTAGAACCTCAATTAGCAGGTTCATTAGAAACCTTTCTTGGAAGACTCATTCATCCTTCGAATTCTGAATCGAACGTGGCTCTGTCTTTGACTAAATTTTGAGTCCTTTTGGTATGTGCAAAAGCTCAATCTTCCACTAGAAGATGAGGCTATGGTGCAGCTGTTTGCTGATAAAGCAGCACAAGCCATTATTTCTTTTGCTTGGTTTTTTAGACTTTATCTTCCGTGTTACCAAACACGTTTTCCCACGAAGCCTCCAAACATAAGCATTGAATTATGGTTATGAAATCATCAGATTTATGGTCGTTTGGTAGAGATCTGGCCGGAAATTTTGTCCGGCGGTCTCCATTTTTTTATAATCCTTTCTTGTGTATAAGTAGTGTATAATATGTGTATCATTAATGTGTACACATTATACACTGATTATATATTTATTATACATTATTATATACAACTTATACAACAATGATACATTTTTTCTATATATACTATATGGATACATATTCTATACATCAGTGATATAGTTTCTATACATATATAATATTGATACATATTTTATAAAACAATTATACAATTTTTATACACATATTATAGGGATATCTATACATATACAGTATTGATACATATTCTATACCGGAATGATACAATTTTTATACACATACTGTAGGGATCTATACATATACAATATTGATACATATTCTACACTAGAATGATACAATTTCTATATACATATTGTAGGGATATCTATACATATACATTATTGATAAATATTCTATACAAAAATTATATAATTTCTATACACATACTGTAGGGCTATTTATACATACTTGATACATATATTCTATATAACAATGATACAATTTCTATACAAATATTGTAGGGTTACATATTTTATACATCAATGATACATTTGCATACATATTCTATACTACAGTGATACAGTTTCTATACATATGCTGGAAAAAAAAGATTGAAAAATGTGTGGTAATGTGATGTAAGGGTTGCAAGAAGAGAGATTAGGGTTTTGGATTTTAGAGGTATGAGTTGTACAAAAAGAGTACTATTGATAAACTATTATATCATCAGAGAAGGTTTAATTTTTTAAAATGTTTAGTTTATTAACACTTTTACCACGCTTTTATTTAATATACAATAAAAAAATTAAAGAAATCAATAAATAGAGATTAAGCTTAATTTTGATATTTTTTATATCATATTTAGCAAATTATAAAAATAATTACAAAAATGAGTCATTTTTTAGATACATATAACTTTTGTAGCAAAAGAGAAAAGTTATAAAAATATATTTTCTATTAATTTTAATTTTAATAAATAAGCTAGTGACTTTAGTATGTTTCTTATATTATTTCTTATTGTAATCTAATTATATAATTATTCTTTTATATTTTATTAATCCAAAATATTTATTTAATATTTTTATTTTGGTATTTTATTTTTATCTTTATAAAAGGAAGAGAAGGACAAAAATAAAGAAAGAACAAAAAATGGAGAAGATAAACTAAACAAAAAAGAAAATTTAAATTACGAGGAAACAAACAAACAAAGACAAGTAAGATATTGATGAAAAATAAGAGAAACAATTGTCAAAAACTTAAAAAGGAGATTAGGAAATGAGTTGAGATTAGTTTAGGGCTACAAAATGAATTTTGGGGAAACTCGGATCATTGAGTGTTAATAATTTCACCTGGTGGTTAATTATGTCATTGCCCCTCTCGTAGCACCCCAATTTAAAACATACCTAGTTTTTAAAAATGATTCAAAGTTTAGCCGGTTTTTGGCAAACTTTAGATTGAACGACTACTTCTTCTTCTTCTTCTTGAAAGTGTGTAGTTAGGCTCTGTCGTAACCTAACTTCATACCCGAAAGTTTGAAAGCTGAAGTTCAAATTTAGACTTTTGGATCTCTAAATTCAGACAAAAGGTCTCAATTTGAACTTTCTTAGGTTTTGGTAGAGCCCAACTTTAGACTCGATATTTCAACTAGATATTAAATTAAGCCTACTAAGATTCTCAATTGAAATTGTAAGATGATACTAATCTCCCGAGGAGTTTTTCTCATTAATATCAATATATATAGTGTACAATATTCATCCATTATACAATAGGAATCCTAGTTCTAATTATAAGAGGAATCATAATCTTACCATAATTATATTTTCACAATATATGAAATATATTCTAATTATGGGTAGGGATTTTACCATACACGTTTACACATCCCCTCAGTCGGAGCGGGAGGAGGTCGGACACTGAGACTAGATCTGAAGTCAAGAAATAACTTTCGGGGAAGTCCTTTGGTGAATATATTTGTGTACTGATATGATGAGGAAACATGTAACACTCTGACATGTCCTAGCGCAATCTTCTCACGAACGAAATGTATGTCCATCTCAATGTGCTTGGTTCGCTGATGTTGAACCGGATTGTGAGAAAGATAGACCGCAGAGATGTTATCACAGTACACAATATATGCTTGACGGAAAGGACACTGAAGCTCTAACAGTAAATTTCTGAGCCAACAAATCTCAGCTACCACATTTGCAACGCCTCTGTACTCAGCCTCGGCACTGGAACGAGATAGGGTGTCATGTCGTTTGGCAGACCATGAAATCAGATTATCCCCTAAAAACACAAAAGCTGGAGGTGGAGCGTCGCGTGTCCGGATACCCTGCCCAATATGCATCCGTATAAGAGAGTAACCTGTTTGGCGCAGAGGGGTATAGGTGCAAACCATGATCAAGTGTGTCCTTAATGTATCGGATGATACACTTAAGAGCAGTAAAGTGAGACTCCCTGGGGGCATGCATAAATAGGCATACATGCTGAACAACATAAGCAATATCTGGCCTTGTAAATGTGAGATACTGAAGTGCACCTGCAAGGCTCCTATAAAGAGTAGGATCGGAGACTGAAGCATCATCCATAGTACTGAGCATGGATTTTGAATCAACTAGAGTAGGCATGATTTTGCAATTCGTCATTTTAGCCTTGTACACAATCTCCTCTGTATACTTACGTTGACTCAAGAACATGTGGTTGACAAACCTGGTCACTGATATCCCCAAGAAGTAACTCAGCTTGCCCAAATCAGTCATTGCATATTCGATCTTATGTAAAGCAATAATCTCATTTTTTAACCCATCGTATGAGGCAGTAAGAACAATGTCATCCACATACAGTAGTAAGTAAGCAATGCTACTACCTCGATGAAAAATGAAAAGGAAATTATCACTTCTGCTGCATACAAACTCAATCTGCATAATATACCTGGCAAAGCGATCATACAACACACGGGGGCCTGTTTCAGGCCATATAGTGACTTACGGAGACCACATACGTAGTGTGGGACAACATGATGGACGAACCCAGGTGACTGATACATGTAGACTGTTTCTTTCAGGTCCCTATGTAAAAATATATTTATCACATCAAGTTGATGGATCGGCCAGTGTTTGCTCGTAACTGTCGCCCAACCGGGCGCAAAGCGGGAGGGGGTGACGGCCTGGGTCCGACGGTGGAGGGTAGGGCGGGTCGGGCGGGTTCGCCATGCCCCGTCCCGATCCAAAGGGGGTCGGTGTTGGGGTAGGGTGCGTCATTTTTTTATTTGGCTTTAAATTAAATAAATAAATAACACACACACAACAAGATAGTTTAATAAAAACATTCCAATGTTGTTTTTGTGCCTCTTATATTAGTCGACTAGAAGTATGATTTTATTTTTTGTAATACAATTTCAAAATTGCAACTTCGTGATATTAAAAGTTGCAAATAAATAACATAGTAAAATTACAATTAAAAGAATTACATTTTAAGAAACATATTTTCTAGTTTCTTTATAATTTCTTGTGGTTCTTCGGTTGGATTGGTATATCTTGGTCAAATTGGTCGACGTCGCTTGCACATCCGTCGGATAAGATTTCGTTGGAGTTGTAGTCTTCTTCTTCGTTGATCTACGGTTGGCCGCACCTCCTACGCTCCGCACGAATCCAGTCTCTGAATAGAAATGTAATCTCTAATGAGTCTCCTTTCAATGAATGTATGTGCTCCCCTATTTGAAATCTTCCCACAGAAAATGCGCTTTCAGACACTGTTGATGACTCTTGAATGTTCAACACATCTCGGGCCATCTTTGCTAGTGTTGGAAAATTCTTCTCATTCTCCCTTCAGTATTTTAGCAAGTCTCCACGTCCCTCTTCATTTTCAATTGCTTCGTACGGTACAACACTCTGCAAAACAAAAACATCAAACTCGCTAATTTGGTTAGAAACGGTACCACTAAACATTCTCTGTCTGAGGCTTTGAATACTAGCCGCAGAAACAACATGTCATTTTTGACGTTGTGTTGAAGAAGAAGAAGATGGCATGGAAGTCGGTTGGTTGCTAGCACTTTCTTGTTGACCACCCGTATATATTTTTTTTACATTCATCTTGAATGCTAGACAATACTTCTTCTCTACTTTTTTCAACAGGTGGTGGGTCATTTGAATTTTTAGGAGTTGGAGGTGGAAGTGTATCTATGCGACAGATTTAATACAACACTAATAAAAAATATTGGAGGAATAGGAATAAAAAAAATTAATAGGTGTCTTATAAGCTGGTTTTGTTATATATTCACTAAGTAATATAAATATTAGAATTATATAAAATAACATTGATGAAATAGTAAGATAATAAATACCGGAAAATTCTTTATTGGCCAGATAAAATTTCTCTAAAAATGTATTAAGTTCTAAAATTGTATCCCAATCGGAATCTATAAGCATATCACTAGGATTTCCACTACGGGCGTTAAAAAATTGGGTTATAGGTTGTCTATACTCATAAACAACACGTAGTTGGTTGTATAAAGAATTCCATCTAGTGCATACTTCTTCGGGAACTTTTCTATAAGGTAGACCACAATCGTGACAAGTTTTTTTATATTCTTTTAGTCGTTGTATTCTATTATTTTTAAAATATAGTTTATAGCAAATTGATTTTTTCCAAGAATTTCTTCAAAAAGTGATATATCATCCTTTACAACTAAGTTATAAATATGACATGCACATTTTATATGAAAATGATTTGAAAAAGATGGAGTTAAGAGAGTTTTTAATAATCTAACAACAGAAATATTAGAAGAAACATTATCTAATGTAATAGTCATGACTTTATCAGTTATGTCATAATAATCGCAAACAGAAGAAATATTTTCTTGAATAAAAATATCAGTGTGTCTACTATATATATATCTATATGCTAAAATACGTTTTTGCATAGACCATTTATAGTCTATCCAATGACATGTTACAGTTAAATAATCATGACTGTTAGTACTACGGCCTATATCAGATGTGATAGATACTTTTCCAGGGTAATGATATAAATAATAACGTAAATATTGTTGATATTCGTGTGCAAATTTAAAAACATCTCTCCTAACAGTTGATCTAGAAAAACCGTTATAAGCAGGATTGTACATTGATCTTATATAATGAATAAAACCAGGAGAATCAAGAAATGAAAAAGGCAAACCCTCCACTGTAACTAATTTTGATAATTCTTCCATATCTTTCATTTTATCGTATTTGGGGCCTACAACTGCCCCCGTCATAACGTCAATTTGACCATGTACCTGGTGCGGGACAGTATGTGAATTTTGTCCCGACTGAGAAGGCATTGACTCACCTTTGATTTTAGCCTTATATTCATCCCACCTAGCTTTGTGTTTGGTATTCAAATGCGTAGTTAAACCTCCAGTCCCACTCTGACCTTTTCCCATTTTAAATTTATAAACAATTTTACAAATTTTGCATATAGCAACTTCATTTTGTACGTCTCTATAAAAAAAACTCATACATGTGATGTTAATTTTCGTTCTGCTGGGCCTCGTCTCATACTAGGGGGAATAAGAGGTGTTCCAGTTTGAGGTGCATTAGTGGGTGTGTCATCTAAATTAGTTGGTGTGTCATCTAGATGTTCTTCTAAATTAAACTCTTGTTGATTTCCAGAAAATAGCTCATCGTCTAAATCTAATGGTACTTCAGGAAAATGTTCAGTATCAATAAAACCATCATGTCTAGGAGGAATAGGATGATTAGAAGAAGGACACTTGCCATTGTCACCCCTACTAGAACCAGACATAACCAAAATACCTCTTAATCCTTTCATTTTAATTTATGCTAATAAATACTTAAATAGTTAAAGATAATGAAATTAAGTGCGCTAATTAAAATAAAGAAACAATAATAATTCAATAAATGAACGAATGTACCAAACGCCGACGTAACGTCGACGTGTAATTGAGAGATGTTGAAAATTGAAACTTTCCTCAACGGATGATCCTCAAGCTAGTTGTCAACTTCACTCTCAATTCCCAAATGAATAAAGTAAATTGAATATTTAGAAGACAATGTGAAGAGAATGAGAGATAGATTGAGAGATTATTAGAGAGAATGTAATTGTAGGAAGATTTGTGAGAAAGAATGAAGAGAAAATGAAGTATTTATAGTTGAAAAAATTGGGTTTTGTGTAAATATAATAACTTAAGGGTTAAAAATAAATAGGGTAGGGGGGTTGGGGGAGGGGTATTTGGTCGTTGCACAACAGCCAAATTGGTACAAAGCCGTTGTGCAACGACTAGTAGGGGTCGGATGGGGTGGGGAAGGGTTGGGGTCGGGGCTGGGGCGGGGTGAGTAGCCTGGTCGGGTTTTTTCATCCTCGCACTGCACAATACCAAGATTGCGGGTCGGGCGAAGTTGGTATGGCTGGCAGACACCCCGCCTGGACGACCCTTTACTCAGAATTGTGCGAATGGTAGTCGGTTTGACAACCGAGCTGAAAGTCTCACCACAATCAATGTCTTCCTGCTGATTTGTGTCATTAGCCACAAGTCGTGCCATATACCTCTCAAGATCTCCATTGTCTCTGAACTTGTGACAAAATAGCCACATACAACGGATCACATTCACCTCATCCACTCTAGGTACTAAATTACACGTGTGTTGTTTAGTCAAAGCATTGAATTCCTCAGACATAGCCGCATTCCAATTAGGGTCTTGTTTGACCAATTTTGGGTTCTTGGGAATTGGAGAGATAGTTTGGGCAGACAAGTTAAATTGGACTTTGGGTTTGAAAATCCCGTGTTTGACACGAGTTTCCATTTGGTGAATGGGGAAAATGGGTGGCTGCGGCGGCTAAGTGGTGGGATCCGAGACAGATGATATGGTCGGATATGGGGAGGGTGGAGGGTTTGCCGTCGAAGGCGCCGCGGCGCCGTGATCAAGGACCGCGACGCCTGAGGTACAGTGCTCACTGGAAGTTTGGCACCGCGGCGCATCCCCGAGGGGCCACGACGCTAACACCGGTAATAAATCAGTTTGCTCACTGGAAGTTTGGCGTCACGGCCCTCCTCGATGGGTCGCGACGCTGACATCAGTAATGACAGGCGAGGAGGGGATGTTTCGGTGGTGCCATGAGTGAGTTGACTGAGAATGATGGGAGAGATGACAGGCTCGTCAAGAAAGGAGTAATCCGGTTTTTGGAATTTCTGAGGATTCGAAAACGGAAATGTGGTCTCGTCGAATGTGACGTGACGTGAATGTGGATTTTACGAGTGGACAAGTCATAGCAGAGATAGCCTCTATGATTCGGCGGAAAGCCTAGGTAGACACATGGAGTGGTCCGGGGAGCTAGTTTGTGAGAGGCAGTAGAGGCAAGGTTAGGATTCATTTAGATATGAGAGCAATGGAGAAGAAGAGAAACCAAGAACTGTTTGTGTGCACCGCGGCGGTAATCGGGGGGTGGGGGGGCAGGCGGCGAGAGAAAGAAAAAAATTCTAGGTTTGTAGGGTTTTGACTCTTGATATCATGTATGGTGATATTAATGTCCCTGAGAAGTCTTTCTCATTAATATCAATATATATAGTGTACAATATTCATCCCTTATACAATAGGAATTCTAGTCCTAATTACAAGAGAAATCTTAATCTTATCATAATTATATTTACACAATATATGAAATATATTATAATTATGGGTAGGGATTTTACTATACACGTTTACAAAAATTAGTAACTATGGACGCCCATGTTAAGATATTTTTTCATCTTTGGTTTAGTAAAAAATATAAGTTTATATTTCCTTATATCCTAAAGACTAATACAGTATTTAAAATCGTGAATGTCATAACTTACTATATATACATATACATATCTGCAAAAGTTCTTTTCTATGTTTTGTACATTCATATGTATAGCTCGAATCTAAGGCAACAAACTGCGTGTGCTAGATCATACTGACTAACCTTAAGGGAAAACTAACACATAACTATAACGTATGTGATGCAAGAAGAGCTTATTTGGTATTCACAGTCTAATTAAGAAGCTATCATAATGTAAGTAAATCATATTTGAAGTGCTCTAGCCAGGGGTGGAGCCAGCCTTAAAGCAACAAGTTCGGCAAAACTCACTAGCTTTGGCTCAAAACCTGCGTTTGATTAAAAACTTCATTTAATATATATAAATAATCTATTTTGAACTCATAAACTAAAAATCCTGACTCCACCTCTGGTTTCAACATTTCCCTTCATCTATCCTCAACTGAAAAATCAGGTTCCACAGGCTTTTGCAATGAGTTAATGATTTCAAGTTCTCCCCTCATGCTTCCACCCTTTCTTTTGCTTGCTACCAATGTTGCAGCATACAAAGCAAATTCTGAAGCCTTTTGTCCCAACGACACGCTTCTCTGTTCATCCCGTGGTTCACTTGGAGCAGCCAGGGGATTCTGCTTAGCTTTATTAAGTGCAGCAGCCTCTTTCCTTCTCTTATACCGAAACCAAGATGCTTGTATAAAACACGCGGCCCAAGTCCTCCATTGATTTGAGTAAAATCTAAACGTGTGCCTCAACTGCTTGCTATGCAGCTTACGGAACTGAGATGCCACAAATGTCACGTCCTCTTTAGCCAATGCAAACGCTTCCACTTCAGTGATCGCTGTCACTGTACGTGTAGAGGACGGGAGGATGATGCTTGGACGAGGGTCTAGTGCCCAAGTCAGTAATTCTTCACCACAGAAATCACACGGACCGAGTTGGCATGAATTGAAGAACCCCGTTCGCCCTCCATCAGTAGTGTAAGAATCCAAATGGCCTCTTATAATGAAATGCATTTCGTTCACAGGATCAGCTTCACGAACGAGGCAAGCTCCTGCGGTATATAGAAGAGGTTTCAACCTTTCACATATTGCATCCAAGATACACTCATCCATTTGATCAAACAGAGGGACCTGCAGGACCAAGATTATGATAATCCGTTAGTGAAACACAATAAGTACAGTTTCTATTACAGTCATTCTCTACAACATCTTTGGAACCGACTTTCATATTATGTTATATTATATGTTCTCTATAATAGCATCTCGCTATAGCAGCCAAACGACGCCGTTATAAAGAGGTTTGACTGTTATGTTTTTTCGAAGAGAGATGGAAGCAACAAGGTTGAAAATTTGTCTTGTAAATTTCATTAATCATATCGCTTTAAATAGCCATATAAACAAAGCAATAGACTCCTGCTACAACTAAAGTACTACTCTTACTACAACTAAGAAACTGAATATTCTGGTAAATCAAATGTTAGATTTCTCCGACAACTAAACAACTAATTTATTCCAGAAAAACTGTAGATGCAACATTCAACAATAGCTTGATAGAAGTTGAGGAATAGAAGAAAATGATACTCACTCGACGAACTAGATCAAGACAAAGATGACGCTTGATGTCCCTTCTGAGGTCAACAGGAAGACTTTTAACAATGGATTCTTCATCAACGCCTCTAGTTGTCACCCACCTATACACATCATATTTGCGGACCCTTTCCTTTAGATCATGGGGGAGTTGGCGATGATGCATCCATTCTTCTGTATCCGTCCTCTTAATCCTCCATTCTTCGAGTCTCATAGTAGTTGATTGAAGGAAGGTCTGTATTAAATATTAAGGCCGTACCAATGAAACATTTTCAGTACAAATTTGGCTAAGATTGGAAATTATGTCCCTTTATCATCTAATAAATTTGTTAATGACTTACCTGCATATTTCCAATAAGTAACGCGAAAAGCAATAATCCAAGAATTGCAAGAACAACAGCAAAATTGATTTCATTAATGTCAGTAGTAGTCAAGAGATTCTGCCCAATAGAGCTGCAAAAGTGAGATCACAGTAAGTTAACATTTAATCAAAGAAAAACTAACAGATCTTTAGCTGTATTTTGTTACCTTAGGTTCCTCAAGCCCCACCAGAAACAATACGCGTACTTGTTCAAGAACGATGACTGTGTAACGTGATAAGTCAGTGCATCGTTAAAGATTCCGAATTGGAAGAATTTGCTGCTAGGACCACATAATGTAGATATATTGCTCCATTGATACCACACGATTCTACTGGTATCATTCTTCCTCTGGCAGTCGAAATACCAATACTGGCAATGCGGTTGTTGTTGATCACAAATCTTCTTCCAACACTGTTCTTGCCTCTCCACAGCAAAAAGGTACCAGCAAGATCCCATGACCTTAACAAGATTCATAGTCAAAATGGTAGCTACTCAACAACTTACGCTTATGAGAACGGATGGAATTTGGTACAGACCTCTCTATAATAGTCAAGTTGTCTTTAGAAATCAATTTTTCATGGTATGTTACAATATATATTCTCTATAGCAGCATTTCGCTATAGCAGCCAAAAAATATATCCAGACAAACAACGTCGTTATAGAGAGGTTTGACTATAGTTAGTAAATTGGAACAACAAATTTAGTTCACCATAAATCATTTGACGGATAAAGCTAATCTGGTAAATGTGAATTCATCATTTTTTATCATCATTGCATACTTACATGACTTGCCAGCATAAAGAGGACTAGATTATAAACCGCGCCAGCCCACGCAGCTTCCACCATTACGCCTGTGGTCTTGATAATGTGAGACGAAAGCGGAAAAATCAAACATAGCCTCAAGAGAAATTGAGAAATGATGGTCAGGCGCAAGGCGTGTTTTGCGCCAATCCCATTTGAACCTCTCAGAGACGGGATTGCAGCCCAAATTAAAACCTGAAACAGTTTTAACATTGAATGAGGCATAAATGGTGAAGCTAGAAATTTCGCTAAGGATGTTCAAGATTTAATATATATTTATATAACCAAAGTAAATTTTGACCTATATACGCATTATTATTTTCTATATACACAGTATGATCTTCCGAAGAAGAGTGCTCAACTGTGCCATTGTGAGCCATCACCACTACTTGAATTTTTTTTTGAGGATAAATTCATAAATGGTCACTAAACACCTCTTCTTTTCACCAAGGTCACATAACTTTGTTTTGTCACATAAAAATTACAATATTTTCACATATATAATTGAAAAGTCACAATGGCTAAAAATATAACATTCCGATGCACTGACATATTTTTTTTGGTGATTTATAAATTGTCATGTCAACACGTTCCACATTTTAACCTATTTTTCATCTATGAAAGACCCGATAAACAAGCATAGCAAGCAGATACTAGACATTTGATGCAACTTGTAAGCCTAAAACACATGATATCTACCAATTTATCAGGTCATTCTTGGCAAGAAAGATTAGAACAGACGAAATAATAGCAGGTTGTAAGTTTTCCTGCTAGAATTTTTACATCAAAAGACCTTGTAACTACCAAAAAATTCAAAATATTAATGATTTTATTAAATCGACGAAAGACTACAACAGATTTAGAGGGATAGTTTATACCTGAGGAAGAGGAAGAGTAGCTAAGAGATCGAGCCAAAAATCCTTCCGCAGATACCTCGAAGCAATCTTTGAAGAATCAATGACTAGCTCTCCTCTTCCAAAAATGCGAGAGGAAGGTGCAACATAAGCTGTTCGAAACTGAACTACAATCTGAACCAAATAAAATGCATCTACCACTGATCGAACTACTGTAAGGACTTTCTCCATGGGATAACTTGCATCCATACAGATATCGTCATTAACACTTGGTAAAAAGAAGAACAATGGATCAACAAATAGTGAAGTAAGACAAGCAATTAGGAAACATTTGTTCCATATGTTTATGGGACGTCCTCGAGGATCTAGTATCTTCCTTTGCACCCCCTCGTAGTCCTCCGAAAATACTCTTGAAAGCTTTTTCTTTCGGAACACCTTCATTTTTGGCTCTATCTCTGGATTATCGGACTTTGACTTAGATGTTTGTTCGTGATTCTTGATGGAGATAGCTTTGAGGAATTTCGTCGCATTGTATGATCCAGATTTTGCAATGTCAAGATCATTCGGATATCTGATTACAAATTCAAGTTTCATCAATAACTAGACCAGCAATTAACATAACCTAAAGTCTAGTGATAAAATACAACACACTTTTATAAAAGAACCTATGTTGATCGGACCCTCCAAAAATGCTGCCACACATGTGTCGGATCCTCCACAAATGTCTAGCTTTTGGAGGATCCGACATACACCTGACAATATTTTTGAAGACCCCGAGCAACATAGAAAAGAACTGCTACAAATATGAGCAGCAGTTTGAAATAGCTTAGTAGAATACCATAAGATATAAGTAGTATAGCCACAAATTCAAGGATTCTCAGACATACCTGACAGATTTTTGCTTAGTAGAAGACATGGTGCTCTGGCTAAGCTTTTTCTGACCTTAAAAGTTGGATCCAAATCTGCTGTACAAGTGAAACAAACAGAACTCTAAATAATGGACTGATATACTTTGAACACCTAATATTATTTAGCTTCTCACAGATGAAATCTTTCTTGAGTAATTGTTGATAAATCCCATAGTTACCATAGTTACCGGCATTTCACAAAATTTATCAGTTATCAGACAATACAATGCACACAGACCAAACAGGAACTGGTTTTCCTTGGGTCCGAAAATGTCTGACAACTCAATTTTTCCGGTAAACTACTAGGGGCTCATGTACCCATGTTGGATTAGTCGTATAGCAATGAACCTATTTGAAGTGGCACATTTTGTATAAGAGAAACCTATGTATGAATAGTGGCGGAGCCACCCTTATCCGAGGAGAGTCAATTGAGACCCCTTTACGGGAAAATTACTCTATGTAGATAGGTGCTTCTTCGTGTATTTACTTCTTTACACATTTTGACTCATCTTAGTGAAAAATCCTGACTTCGCTACTATTAATGAACAAGGATTAATTTGACTTCCTAAACCTAATAAATCAAAACAAATATCCAGTTTATCCAAACATTACACTCACATAACAATAAAGTACAACATAATACAATATGATACATCACGAAACGAGGGAAACAACAATAAAAACAAAGTGTAAGAGTGCTAACAAAGGATGGGAAGGGAGGAAGGAGAATAAAAGAAATGTTCAAATTGAGGAGTACCTTGATATTATTTCTTTACTGCTTTAATCATATCTAATATATTCTTCTAGTCATCAACATGCCATAGAAAAATTGCGAGTCGATGCTGCACTTAGCAGTGATCATTAGTGGTGGTCTTAGCAGTCATATATTGTTTACAGAATTGGTACTAAAGGACAGATGAAGGTATTTGTGTGAGAATATTGCACCAACCTTGTATGTTTGTTGGTCACCTTGTGAATATTATTATGGATTTTGAACTAGTGCCCATTGTTAAGAATCACGTGAAAGGACTAAAGATTGAATATTTGAATGTATGTATGTACAGTTGAAGGAATGTTGACTTGAAATTGAGTTCACTTCTATTTTGTCTGATCTTAAATTTATCTATATTTGCAGAAAAGAACAAAGTAATGGATCCACATCCATTTTCAAACTATTATCTGAACTCTATAGAATAATTAAGTTGGCAGTATTAACTTATTTGTGACTGTTGAATACTATATTGGAGAGTATTTCCCATCCACTCAAGAAATAAGGTTTAGTATTTTCTTCACTCTTTCTCCTATGAATTTATTTTAATTCGAGTAGAAAAGCAAATAGATGAGATATGATCCCATCATTAGAGGAAAAACGAAAAATTAGTGAATTTTTTCAATTTTCTATTTTATTTGTTGAAATTTAATTTGAATAAAGAATTAATAGTAGGAATCTAGTAGCTCAATTGATTGGCTAATTAAATTTTCACGTATATGTCCTTATTAGCGATTTTGACTATGTCCTTATTAGCGATTGGATTTTCCCTTCGCTAATTTTTCATCCAGTAATTAAAAATCTTTAATAATAACTAATTCGACCATAGAAGTACTTTTAATGACCGAAATTCCTTTCGTTAATTGTATGTTACTTTGAAAACCAATATTTTTAACGATCGCACTTTTCGTCGCTAATGGTCATTTAAATATTTGATATTACACAAAAATTTATACTAAAGTATTTCCATTGGGTTAACGAAGTTCTCAGGACGATGATATTTTGATAATGATTCAACGAGAAGCAAAAATCCAAGAGATTGACTAGGCTTACTTGATTTGATAGAAATAGTCGATTTATTCACGAATGATCAAAGAGATAAATAATACTGAATAATAATAAACATTTCATACACAAACACATCCGAAAAAATACAAAATAACTAATATTTATATAAAACTTCATTGTTAATTCAAAGAACTAATTAAAGAAAGATATACCATATCCATGTTGTATGACATCATTTTTGTCAATTCCTAAAAACAGAAGTTGTGAACAACAACTTAAATATCTATCGGATAGTTCGACAAAATTAGATGATTTTCAACAACAAAAGATAACAAGTGTGGAACCCAAATTTTATATGCACACATGAACTTCATTATCCGTTACTAATCAAGAAATCAACTTACTATCTAGAGCTGGGCAAATAGTCGGGCCGGCTTGAGGCTCAGCTCCATTGGATTTAGTTTGGTTCTATTTGGCTCGTTTTAAGTAAAAATTCAGTCCGACTCAGCTTGATTTCAGTTAAATTTTGGCTTGTCTCGATGCGGTCAAAGTTGGTGCTCGGTTGAGCTGGCTCGACTCGGTTCGATTGGCTTGATTTAAGAAATAATATTCATTCATTAAGTTCAATTATTAAGTACATTAAAAATTTAACTTAGCACACTATTTTAATTTGACAGTTACATAATTAATATTTATTTGTAAGTAAATTTTTAACCACGATGTAACTTAAGCCTACTATATCATATGAGTAGGGGATGTTCATGATTCTGTTTGAGTCAATTTTTGGTTAAAATCAAATTAATTTAATCGATTTAACTATTAAAATTAACTCAAACCAAATATAGTACATATTTGTCTATTTGGTTGTTGTTAGTTTGTTTCATTTTTCTTCGATTATTAAGAAATCTTATGGTATTTCGTCTCTCTTTTTTCTTCCTACAATTAGAAAATAATTTTCCATTCGTTGCCAACTTATAATTCTTTGCTATCCTTATATTATGGTGAGTATAATTCTTGAATTATTGAAAAAAAACGACTTGAGATCTATAAGTTTTAATTAGGTAAATAAAGTTTACAAGAAATATTTTTAATAATTCATTACAACTAAAATTATCATATTCTTGACTTAATAATGTAAATGTTCTTTTTATGATAGCTTGTTTAATCACAATCATCGACTAAATTATATATATATATATATATATATATATATATATATATATATATATTTATTTATTTATTTTAAAAAAAAAAAAGAGCAGGCTCGGTTCAGTTCAGACTCAGTCAAAATGTAGAAAAGCTCGGTGAGCTCGACTCGATAATGTATAAAGCTCAGTTAGGCTCGACTAGAGCTTGGATCGGCTCGGTATGCACTCGGCTCGATTGGGCTCGACTCGATGCACAACCTATTTCTACCAATTACAAATCAATGAATTTTAGTAATTCGGGTGATTTGTTATTTAAACTGTTACGTTGTTGGTGAGAGTTAAAGTCTTACCTTAACATTTCCTCTCCACTTCTCCTTCACCTACCTCATACATGTATAATAGGAGTAAAAACATTAACAGTACAAGAATAAAAATAAAAAGAGATTCAACTTAATTGGATGGTAAATAATTTCTTGTGCTCTGGACTTGTTAAAAGCTGAGGAGTACGGACCATTAAAATTGAACTTTTTGTAACTATAAAGTTTGAATCAATTTGTACGTACCTCAAATATTTTAGTGGGTACCATTAAACTTTGATCCCTTCATTCCTTTTTTGTTGTTTAGTATTAACTTTGCAATTTTCTTAAGAAATTATTCATTAAGTGTTTATTTTACTAAATTGACCATATTAGCTAAACTTTGAAAATTTATTAGTATTCCGATGAGTTTGAAAATAATTACAATAATAATAAGAGTAAAATTGGAAAAAAAAATCTAATGGAGGAGAAATTAACTACATTGAAAAGTTGAAAACTACGACCTCAATTTTAAAATTTTACATATTGCTACTTTTCACGAAATCTATCAAGAATTGAGAGTTGAGACTCATAACTTACCACCTCAGTTGCTACTTTTCGATTTAACGCTCAAAACTCAAGTTCTGTGCACTCTTTAACTAACTGCGTTTCTGTTCCAAAAAGAAAAAAGAATGGTTGGACCGGGGAGGGGGGGCACCTCGAAGAACATTGTACACCAACTTAAGAGCCATTATAACGTAGCCCCGGTAAACCACTAGAAGCAGACAGTATAGGGACACTTACCTAGACAAGCAAACCTGAATCGAGCTATAGATTCCTGCCTCGGCTGGTCAAGAAAATCCTTGCCCTTCAACATTTATAACAAGAAATATTAAAATTTCACAAAACCTTTAATTGTTGAAGAGGCATACGAACTATTAAACACAATTCCTGCTAATTCATTTGTAGAACAAGAATGCTTCTTGCTAAGTCACTTCAACGAGTATGAAACTTTTTCATTGTCTTGTCTTGTCAACAAGTGATAGATATAGCATATTACAAGATCGGAATTTTTCCCGACGCAATTTCAGAACATACACATTACGAAAGCTAATTTACTGGAGAGCTCTAGTTAGTCCAGAAGCAGAGTAATTCGCCCGCGCAAGTTTTGGATATGTTGCAGAGTTACTAACTCATCATTTCTGCAACTATCGTCATCTCCTGAATCCTGTCATGTAAATTATACATTCTTATAAACAGAAACATATATTTTGGTTCGACTTTTGAAACTTAAAAATAACAAGACCACCAAGTAATGAACATTTTAGGTATAGATATTGATGCATTTCAAGATGTGAATTTTCAAGGAACAGCCCAAAAAAAAACATACGAGTTGCTTACCTGGGGGCTTTTCTCGGTCAAAAAGATGTTTGGTTACAAACTTCAGAATTGACGTCTGGGTGGGCGAGCTTCAGCAGGGCTAACACGGATGGCCCTTCCATTTAGGTCCTACACCACAAAGTTTAACATCGAAAAGAAATCAAAAGAACGATCAATAAAGAAGTAGTAATATTATAAGTAATCAAATAGAAGTTTAAAGAAAAGAATGTGAAACTGATTCACGAGCAATGCGTTATACCAAATCAGTTTGATGGTATATCAAGGATCTACTTTTGAAGACACAAGTCTAAGGGAAAAGATAGAGACAAAAACACTAGGTGACTTCTTTCCATCCGTCCTAGCCTTGGTAAATAGAATTACTTGGTACATGTTGTTGGTCGGAGGTGGCGGGTATCCCATGGATTTAGTCCAAGTGCATGCAAAGCCCAGATACCACGGTTATCAAAAAAATATCTAGGCATTGAAGCCCAAGCTTGATAACTATACAATCATGCATATCTACATACCATTTAGAAGACATATATGGCGGGTAAAACTGATCCAAAACTCTAAACTATGCAAATACCTAATCGTTTAAGTAGAATGACCGATACCTCATACTATCTATGTATGTGAAAGTTAAACCGGTATACAAAATCAGTCTGAATGGAGAATGTGATCAATGTGCAACAGCACATGCGCATACAGAACAAAAAGTAAGATACATAGTTTAGCTGAGTAAGAAAATACTTACAACACCGTCCAAGCTTTCAATTGCATTGCTGACCTCCTCAGCCGAACTGTATGTTACAAATCCAAAGCCTCTTGATCTACCACTATCTCTATCATACACTACTTTGGCATCCACGACCTTTCCTTGCTCACTGAACAAGGTCTCGAGTGCTAGTTGGTCAACACCCCATGCAAGGTTTCCTACATACACTCTATTGGAACTGTCCATGCTCCCCCCACCCCTGCCTCCCCGGAAAGAGGAATTGTCTGAATTATCCCTGAAATACCCCTCCCTTTTGGCTGGTGGTGGCCCAGAGTTCACCCTCAATGCCCTCCCATCAATTTCCTGCCAAAAGAATCAAAACATTTGCGACGAACGTCAGCAAATGAACTTTTGAATAAAGAAAGGATCACTAAAAACAAGAAGTTTCAGGTTCCACAAATGAGTTGAGAACGAGAGCTGAAAATCATTTCATCAGCAAATTGTTTTTCTTTTTCTTTTTCTTTTGTTTAGAGAAACATTTCATCAACAAATTAATATAGAAGTCTGCAGTATGACACTTTGTCCAAAATGTTATCATCATTTCCCAATTTATGTGATATACTCATTCCTTTTTTGGTCAGTCCCAAGAAGAACCGACACCTTCCTATATTTAGTAACAATTTAACTTTAAACTTTCCATTTTACCCTTATTTAGCTGATTAGATGATTTCTAACCACACAAAAAAAAAATTGGCTTATTTTGGACCACAAGACTCAAAAGTCTCCCTTTCATTCATAAACTCCGTGCCTAGTCAAACACCTTCACGTAAACTGGGATGGAGGGAGTAATATTAAAAGGAAGTCCGTTAAATAATTTTAAAAATTGTAAACTGAACACCTCAGTTAAATGCCGAAAAAAATTTAAGGTAACCAAGGCCATGGGAATTCAAGACTTCTGGGAATATTTGGACATGCGCATTAGAGCATAATATAACCAAGAAAGACAACAAAGGAAAAGACTTTACATATCCGTTAAATTGTTGACAGGCAGCTTCAACTTCCTCTTTTGAGGACATTGTCACAAAGCCAAATCCTCTGCTTCTTCCTGTAAGCTTGTCATAGATAACCTGCAAACGTTAGCAGCTCCAGTAAGTCCATTTAAACCTCTCATCGAATTCTTGAAAACAACGGCCATTTTTGCTAGTCACACAATAAAATTGTCAAGAGAACCTTAAATGCTCAACATGGTTGGTTATTCAAACATTGTCAAGCACAGTTTCAACTTAACAAGTCCATTAGCCTCCCATCAAATCCTTAACACCCTAACAGTACACCGAAACATTAAGAAGCCAAAACAATTTCCTTCTATATAACACCTTAAGGCCATTTCATTTTTCCCTAGTCATAAATAAAATTATCCAGCAAGAACCTTGTTGAATTGTGAAAACAACCTCACCTAAAAGTTTAAGTTGTTAGACTAAGACACTTACTACTCTTAGACATGTCATATGTCCTCTCATGTACAGGTCTTCTACCATACAAACAACAACAACATCCCCAGTATAATCCCACAGAGTGGGGTCTGGGGAGGATAAGATGTACGCAGACCTTACCTCTACCTTTGTGGGGAGAAGACGTTTCCAATAGACCCTCGGATAAAAATAATGTAGTCAATGCAAGATTGCAAATCAACAAAAATATGACAGCAAAATATCCAGCTATAGAATAAATGGGTAATACACACATAGGAATAATGCTCTACGTGATACCTAAATACTACAGGTCTTCTACCATAACAAATTGAATTGTGTGAACATCTTATCTAGATAGCCACTTCAATTTTACTACTTTTAGGTTTGTACAGACCTCAAAGATTCAAAATTCACAAGGGTAGTTACTTAAACCTATGAAGCACGGACACCTCATTTAGGGTGAGGTGTCCGTGTCGGACACTGGGGGACACGAAATGCGGCGGACACGCCTCGGACACGTGTCCGGGACGTGTCCGAGTGGGCCCAGCCCAAAAAAAAAAATTGCTCGGACACGGCTCGGACACGTACGGGATACGGCAATTACAAAAAAGTGTAAAAAGCCTAAAAATTTAAAAAAACCCTAGACATTACATTTTCAGAAAATCAATTCGCGACAGCTGCGACTGTTGCGACTTGTCGGCGATTTCGACTGCGACAGCTGCGACTTCCCCTTCCCGCGATTTCCCCTTCCAGGTCCGGCGACTTCCCGTCGCGACTCCGGCGACTCTGCGAAGTCCATCCAGTCCCATGAGCGACTTCTTCCGGCGATTCTGAAAATCCCAGGTATGTCTTCTCTTGCCCAGATTAGCAACATCAGCACTGCGGACTACCTCTTGGAAAGATGGACTTTAAGTCTTTAACAATTAATATTTTAAATTTTTTAATTTTATAAGTAAACTTGTATATTATGTATTTTTCAGGTTCTTATTATGGCTTCTAATATTTACCAAAGTGGTAGCGGTAGTGGTAGTGCTAGTGTGTCATTGATATCTTCATCTTCATGTGATGACATCGAGAATCGTCCTTTATGAAAATATGTAACTAGACTTGAAAAATGTAGTAGCGGAGGAGGTAATTACTCGTTTACATGTGATTTTTGTGGATTACAAAAACAAGGAACATATACTAGGGTAAAAGCACACTTGATGAACATTACTGGAAAAGGCATCGCTGGTTGTAAAAAAGTGTCAAGTCAGGATAGGGAAAAATGAAAAAGAGGAGGAAGAATTTGATAGACAAAAGCTTTAGCGATCAAAAAGTTTCACTTCCTTCCGGATCAATCCTCCCAACTGATAGTACTTCATCGAATTTGCTAACCTTTTAAAAAAGAAAAGGTAATGCTAACACGTAGATAAAGCTTTTGACACGCAAGCTGTGGCTCAACTAGATTGTGAAATTGCAAGGATGTTTTTACTGTGGATTACCTTTTAATCTCGCAAGAAATCCCTACTTTATGATCGCATTTACCTTTGCAAAGAAATCATAATTTGAGTGGTTATGTAGCTCCAGGATATAATAAATTGAGAACTACCCTTCTTCAACAAGAAAAAAATTATGTTGATACGTTGTTGCAACCAATTAGAAAATTTTGGACAGGGAATGGAGTTAGTATTGTGACTGATGGGTGGAGTGATCCCCAAAGGAGACCTTTGATCAATTTTATGGTTGTTTCTAACAAGGGTCCTATGTTTATTAAATCTGTGAATTGTGAGGGTGAGAAGAAGGATAAATTTTTTATCTCTAGGTTGATGAAAGAGGTAATTGATGAAGTGGGCCATCAGAATGTGGTCCAAGTTATAACAGATAATGCTAAAAATTGCAAGGGTGCAGGAGAACTAATTGAAGGTATGTACCCACATATTTATCGACTCCATGTTGTGCACACTCTTAATCTTGCTTTAAAAAATATTTGTGAACTAAAGAATGTGGAAAACAATCAACAAACATATGTTGAGTGCTCTTGGATCATGGATGTCCATGAAGATGCTTTGCAAATAAAGAATTTTATCATGAATCATTCAATGAGGTTGGCAATTTACAATCGTTTTAATGCTCTTAAGTTGCTTTCTGTTGCCAACACTCGTTTTGCTTCTATGATTATTATGCTTCGGAGAATGAAGCTTATTAGACGTGCTTTGGTGGCAATGGTCACAAGTGAACAATGGACTTCATACAAGGAAGATGATCAAACCAAAGCAAGGTATGTAAGAGAATTAGTGTTAAATGAAGATTGGTGGGACACGAAGGTGGCTTATATTCTTGAGTTTACCGCTCCCATTCATGATATAATTAGATATTGTGACACGGATAAACCTTGTCTCCACTTGGTGTATTAGATATGGGACACCATGATTGAAAAGGTTAAGATTGCAATTTATAAACATGAAGGTAATAATGTAGATGAGCAATCAAGATTCTTTGATGTGGTCAACCAAATTCTCCTAGCTCGTTGGGGTAAGAACAACACCCCTCTTCATTGTTTATCTCACTCCCTAAATCCAAGGTATTATATTTCTTTATTATTTTACTTATGCACTTTTTTATTTTAATTTGAGTTTGAGAATTTAGATTGATAAATTCTAATACTTGACAAAATTATTATTTATTTTTGAAGGTTCTATAGTTATGAATGGCTTCAAGAAGACCCAACAAGAAATCCTCCTCATAGGGATAATGAACTCTCTACGGAAAGAAAGAATTATTTTCGTCGGTTATTTCCAAATGCCGATGATTACAGAAAGGTTACAGATGAGTTTGGTAAATTTTCTCTTAAAATTGGCCCTTTTGATGATATTGAGTCATTTCAACGAGTAGTACACGGATCCTTGCAATTGGTGGGCTAATTATGGTGCCGCTTGTCCCTACTTCAAGGGTTGGCTTTTAAAGTGCTTGACACCGCCTCTTCTTCTTGTTGTGAGCGAAATTGGAGTACTTATTCTTTTATTCACTCAGTGAAAAGGAATAAGTTAACTCCAAAGCGTGCTGAAGATCTAGTCTTTGTCCACAACAATCTCCGTTGTTATCTAGGAGTTCCTCCCAATATAGAGAGGGTAAAGCTAAACTTTGGGATGTTGGTGGGGATACTTTTGGATCTTTGGAGGATACAGGTGTTCTTGAGTTTGCTGAATTGTCTCTTGACGAGCCTGAGTTAGAAGAAAGACTATTGCATTCAGAAGACCAGGACAGAGAGAGACGATGTACCAGAGCCAAACTCATGTATGGATATTTGTTAGAGACAAAATCATGTTTTATATTTATTTGAATTTGGGTCTTGGGACATACTTATGTATTAGTTTATGGACTATGGTCTTATGAATTATGTATTGAATATTTTGATTGATTGTTAATTTGTTATGAATGTTTCTTTTTAATTTGGTATTTTGGTATATAACAAATTTGAATTAAATTTTATAATTTATCTATGAATGTGAAGCTTTAAAAATATTAATTTTAGTATTTTATATATTATATCATATATATATAAAAATATTTTTTAATTTATTTTTACAGTCGTGTCCCTGCCGTGTCGTGTCCCCTATTTTTCAAAATTGTCGTTTCCGCGTGTCCGTGCTACATAGACTTAAACATAGCCAAACAAAACTTCAAATCATCTGAACAAAGAAGCCCACTAAAAAAGATTAATCATTTGTTGTTACAAAATACGAAGATTAATCATTTATTGTCACAAACTACAGGACGGAGGCTCTATTAACATGTTGAATTGTATGAACATCTAATCTAACAGATAAACTTGTCAGAGATAGCCACTTTAAGTACACTACTTTTAGGTTTGCACAGACCTTAAACACTCAAAATTCACAAGGGCACTTACTCAAAATAGCCAAACAAACCCTCAAATCATTTTAACAAACAAAACCCACAAAAAAGATTAAATCTTTTATTGCTTGAGCACCTCAATTTTACTCTACTTATATAAGTTTGCACAGACCTTAAAAATTCAAATTTCACAAGGGCACTTACTCAAAATAGGCAAACAAACCCTCAAATTATCTAAACAACTAAGATCTAAAAAAAAGATTAAATCTCTTATTGCTTGAACACTTTGCGAGGGTCTATCGGAAACCGTCTCTTTACCCCCACAAAAGTAGAGGTAAGGTCTACCTACATACTACCCTCCCCAGAGCCCACTTTGTGGGATTACACTGGGTATGTTGTTGCTTGAGCACTTCAAATTTACTACTTTTAGGTTCAAAATTCACAAGGGCAGTTACTTAAATTACCTAAACAACTAAAACCCACAAAAAAGATTAAACCTTTTTATTGCTTGAGCACTTGACGAGGGTCTATCGGAGACAACCTCTCGGTCTGTGTATACTCTACCTTCATCGCACCCCACTTTGTGGAATTATATTCGGTATGGTGTTGTTGTTGTTGCTTGAGCACTTCAAATATACTACTTTCAGGTTCAAAATTCACAAGGGCACTTACTCAAAATAGCCAGACAAACCTCAAATCATCTAAACAACTAAACCCCACAAAAAAGATTAAATATGTATTGCTTGAGCACTTCAAATTTACTATTTTTAGGTTCAAAACTCAAAGTAGCCAAATAAAACCTCAAATTACTAAAACAAACAAACCCTACAAAAAAAAAATTAAATCTTTTAATTACCTCAACCATTTCAACATCACCAGCTTGCTCAAAAAGTCCAGCAAGTGCAGCACTATCAACACTAAATGGCAAATTACCCACAAAAATCTTAAGGTCAGGACTGTCATTTCTTTCATATGAAGGAGCACCATCATCACTCAAACCCTCATCACTCTCATCACCACCTAAACCCTCAACTTCTTCCTCAATTTGATCGAAATCCGAAAGGGTAACTTTACGAAGGAATCGCGACGAAATACAAGATTCGAAGGTTCTTGCAGCAGGGGTTGATGATGAGGATGATAAAGAAAGGTTTAGGGAAGATGGTGGAAGTGAAAAGAAGGAAATTGAGGTTGTTTGGGAAGTGGGTTTAGGGAGTGTTTGGGGTGTAAGTGAAAGGAAATGAAGGGAAGAAGATGAAGAAGCCATTGGAGAAGGTGTAAAGGAATTCTTGAAGATAGGTTTTTTTGAAGCAAAGAATGTGAAGATACTTATTAGATATGGCCTATAGGATATATAATGTGTACTATGGGGATATTTATTGTGTAGAGGAGTGTGATGTTTTAAAGATATTTTGGGTCCATAATAATGGATATTTTTTGTTTTGGGTTTTTATAGAGGATAAGGCCCATGGGCCATATTTGCATTATGCCTGCTGTAAGCTATTATCTTCTTCTTCTTTTTTTAAATGGGAGTTGGGGATTACAAGACGGGAAATCAAACCCTCACGATTAGGTAAAAGTTCAGGTAATCAACTAACTATATGGAATTGTATTGCCGAGATCCAATGGTGAACAATTACTTAGAATAAAACGCACAATGTCGATGTGCTTCTTGCTAGTCAGGAAAGAAAGAAGAGTCACAAAGTTTAGTTCAAACTTAACGGTTTGTAACATAGGAGTAGATTAGCCAAAAGATCCCTAGGAAGAATAAAAAGATTTCTCAATAATGAAAACTATATGGAATTGTATTGTCGAGGTCCAGTGGTGAACAATTACTTAAAATAAAAATCGTCAGAAAATTTGAGAACCTTTAATATCGTACGTTACCCCCTGAACAAGTAGAGTCACAGAGGATGTGCCTATGTTAGTTTATTTGTTTAGTTCCTGACACTTTTTACTAGAAGAGCAAAAGGTCCAAGGCATAGCAGGATGAACTTAACCAATGTGAATGAGTGTAAGCTTCGTCGTCCGAACACGATTGGTGCTGACCATACTAGATGCTACCGCGGTAGAAAGAGAGGCCAGACAGAGATAATTGAGAGGTTGTCACTGAGCATTCCTAGTCACACGGGAAAAGAGGTCAAATGGCAAAGTCATACGCCCGTTTGGCTTTTTGCGGAGTATAGCTCACATCCAAACATCTAATTCGGAAATGGGGCAATGTCCATGAAGCTCCGGTGGAAAGGGAAGGCCTACCAGGTCGTATGCCTATGGGTGCAGGATTCTTCGAAAACACGCAGGTTGAATCTGAGACTTGAGACCTTGGCTTTAGTACTGAATGAAGGGAAGCTCTTCGAGCTTTCTCCGCCATCGGCTTATGTAGTGGTCAACCTTATAAAGCTCACTAAACCTCGCTTTCCTCTCCCCTTCACTTATGTTGTGGAAAGTAGTCGTCAACATTCTATAAGTAACTTGACCTAGTTTACGAAGCTTTGCTTTTCTTGTAGTCGGCCTGTAATGCTTCCCTTCATTTGCTTGCTTCCTTTCATCTCATAATGATGCCTATTATTCAGTGAAGCTAACCTCCATAAGCTCACCCTTCGGGTTCACTTCCAGCGCAAGAAGCCAAACATTATGTCAGACGTTTCGGCCTGGGAGCCCCATTCGTCTTTGATACTTCAATATATCTTCATAAATAAAAAGCGCTACTTCAGCCTTAACTACAATTACATTACATAAGTCCCGCCAATATCTACCTATAGAGTCAAATTCAAATAAAAAATTATTTTTATAGCACAAGTAGTAAAACCAACATCTACCTGCATACTTCACTTTAAGTTTTTTTATTACATCAGAAAGTAGATGGGGAAGGGGATGTTGTTGAATATTGTTGAACACAATTGATTGCTCATAATTTGAATTTTTGTTATTTCAAGTGTAAGGATCAGCTTTGATCTTACAAACTTGAGCACATGCACCTATATAAAACTCACATAAACCACCTTTTTGACCTTTTAGAATACTTATATTTCATTCTTGAGTTCTTACAATTTTCTAGTACTCATGGAATATTCTATATTTGTCATTACGATATATTGGATATTAATTAAGTTGATGATGATTTTTTAACAAATGCAAAACTACTAATTAAATTTGGAGCCTCCACCTCAATTGAGAGTGGACTATTAAGCTCCTTTTTATCTCAACACCTCCATCTCAACTAAACCTGTCAACCGATCCGGGTTGACCGAGTCGGACAGTTGACCGTGAGTTTAACCGATCGCCCGACCGTGGGCATACCGGGTTGGGGGTTGGATTGGCCCCCAACCCGTACGGGTTATGAAAAAACCCGATAAGGCCCGGACCGATTAGGCCCGGTAACGAAAAACCGGTTCCATTATCGGTTAACCGGACCGGTAACAAAAAAATTAAACTTTTTTCCCAAGCGGTATTATTCATTGGGCATGGGAGGGGGCCTGGGGGCCTCGCTAACCATTTCGGTCATTGGCCCTGTTTTTTATTTTTATTTTATTTTTTTTGTTTTGTTTATTTATTTATTTTAATTACATTTTTACCCTTTAAAAAATCTATAAATTCTCTACGTTTTCTTCATTTTTATCACACAACATTTCTCTCAATTCTCTTATTCTCAATTTCTCATACTCTCTTAATCATCTTTATTATCATTTTTCAAGTTATTATTATTATTAGTTTTCAAATTCAAAGTAGCAAGACGCAAGACTTCGAGCTTCGAGTTTCAATTGAATTCTGAATCCCGGAGTTTGGTACACTCGTTTCATTCTCTAATTATTTTATTAAATTGTCATATTTATTTGTTGATTATTTAAATATTTTATAATGTCTTTACTAAGGGGAATTGCGTCGGATCTGTAGTAAATCTAGTTCAAGGTGTAAAAAATATGTAGGTTCTTCATCATCTAATCAAAATATAGATTATGATCAAATGCAAGAAGATTTTGGAATAGAAGATAATGAATGTGATAACGTTCAATTAGATGATATTGATGAACTTGAAGAAGAACAAGAACAAGAACCTCCTACACCTACTAGTGTTCCTTCTGTCAATGTTGGTACTGCTAGTGGTAGTCGTAGTCGCACCTCCTTTACCGTGACCAGAGCAAGAAAAAAAGGAGTAAAGTGTGGCTCTTTTATGATAAATTTGTGGTTACAGATAGAGTTTTATGTATTATTTTTGGGAGAACTTATAAATATATGCCAGGTGGTGGTGACGGGGGGACGGGCACTAGAGGTAGACATATAAAACACGATCATACGACACAATGGAATGTCTGTCCTAATTTAGAACCCGTCAACAACAACTTAATCCATTAACCTGGTTGGCTAAGTACGATCCAAAAGATCGCATTGAATTAGCAAAAATGATTGTCGAGGTTGTTTGCCTTTTTCTTTGCTTCTTCTTCATATTTAATTACATATATTCAAAGAGTATATAATCCTTTTTTAAAGGTGTTCCTCGTAGTACTACTAGAGCCGATATTTTTAGACTTCATAATAATTATGTTATTTTCTTGCAATATTTGTTTGCTAACCTTCCATGCCACGTTAGTTTTACTTGGACATTGGACACGCATTGAGCAGTTATGATTATTTAACAATTACTTGTCATTGGATTGATGAAAATTTTAGAATGGAAAACGATATTGCTTTTGCATTATGGAGGATCAAAGTCATCTTCGAAAATATATAAGTTTAAACTATTTGTTTTTATGCCCAAAAATATAATCTTTATAGTAAAATACTTTGTGTATCATTCGATAATGCATCTAATAATATCACTTTGTAGATCTTTTAAAATGAAGTACAACCACCACTTCGATATATTTCATGTTCGTTGTGCTTGTCATATTTATAATTTAATTGTTAAAAGTGGTCTTGATTTATTTTCACCTGAAATAAAACTTGTCAAAAGAGCTGTTGGAGTTATTCAGAGTAATAATAAGAAAAATAGAATTATAGAATTTAAAGAAAAATGTAAACAATTTAATTTGAGACCTAAATTCATGCCAGAAGAGATTATTACACGGTGGAATTATACTTATTTATTTTTAAAAGAATGTTATAAGTATAAAGACCTCATAACACATGTTGCAAATGCGCATTGTAAGAACGTGATGTATATGTTAACCGACGAACATTGGAAATCAATTGGTGAACTTTTAAAAAATTTACGTAAATTTTACACTGCAACTGTTGAATTTTCAGGATCTTATTACCCAACAGTTTGTAATGATTTAGCTCATATAGCTGAAATTTCATATTTACTTTATGGTTTAAAATCAAATGTGAAATATAAAGATGCGATTCTGATTATGTTTGAAAAGTTTAAAAATATTTTTTCCTATTCCCGATGTTTATCAGTAGTGCGATCTTAAATCCTTCTATTAAAAAAGTAGATTGTCATAATTTAATATTTAGTTTATATACTTATATGGAAATAGGTCAAACAGAAACTCCATCTTCATTTGATTGCATAAGTAAACTTGATACTAATTTAACTACATTATATGAATATTATGCTACATTACATGATAACACCAACTCTGCTACTAATATTTCTTCTAGTTCTGGTTATGTGTCTACACCTGCAGGATTCAATGATGATGACGATGAAGAAAAATCTTTAGACATATGGAGCACTTTTACAACACAACCAACCACAAGCCGATCTTGCGATGAGATGCAATTTTATTTGCAAAAGCCAGCGGAGCCGAAGAAAATTTTTGACCCTTTACAATGGTGGCAAGATAACAAAAGGCAATTCCCGGTACTTGCAGCGATGGCCCGGGATGTTCTTAATGTGTCGATCTCAACAGTGGCTTCTGAAAGTGCATTTAGCCAAGAACGAGATCAAATATCAGACACACGTCACTCATTGGGTGGAAGCACATTAGAAGTGTTAGTCTGCTTAAGGGATTGGATCAGATCAGAGAGAAGAAATCAAGGATGTGGAGACGTTAATTCTCCAGAAGATGAAGAAATAGGTAATATTTTGGAAGGCGGGAGCGAGTGGATCAAATTAATACTCATTTAGAGGCTATGGAGCATAACCAATTCAATCAACCTATAGATTACGAAGAACTTGCAAAAAGGATGCATAATATGTAAATAAAATTATTATTACTTCATTATGTACTCTTATTAACGTTATGAAAGTTCAAAAGTTTACATCTTATCATTAATTTTAATTTTACTATCTATTTAGTTGTTAATCTGTTATTACTTATTTGTTAACTTATATCTACTAATCTAATAAATTAATAAAAATATAATTACAAATTTACAATATAAAGTTATAAACTATAAACTGTATAAAGTATAAAGTTATAAACTATAAAATAAAAAGTTAATTTTAAAGTTTCAATTTTAATATATACAACTAAATTATATATTATATTATTATATTAGTATATTACATATTTAAATTGAATTTAGTTTATATTATAGAAAATAAATACTAGAAATTAAAAAAAAATAGACAGAGGACCGATTCGACCGAACCGCACGCCGACTGAATCGTGAACGACCGACCGGCCGTCTTAGAGTCTGAACCGACCAGAATCGATCCGAACCAAGTTAAAGCCGGTATGGCTACTGGTCCGATCGTCACCGTTAGACACCTATAATCTCAACTAGTATGTTAAGACTTTATAGGAAGTGGTTTGAATATGCCTAGCTTCTCTTGGTCACAAATCGTATGTATAAATATGATGATTTGACTGAACTATGTATTAATGTTAGGATCTGTGTTATGATATTTTTCCTAACATATTATTTTTCGTGCTAAGTCCAAATCAGAAAATGTCGGAACAAATGTCTTGACATTCTGGCCGACATTCTGGTAACAGTTTTGCCTATTTTCACGGACAGTTTTTCAGGAAAGTGTGACCTTTTTATCACATTGCAATTTGACTTGGCAAGGAGTCTTTGAAGCAGATTGAAAATGTGGAAGACTAAGTCCAAGAGATAGCTTAACTTAAGGAGCAAGACGAGAGAAGAAAAAGTCCAAGCTGTTGAGAAAATCACTCCTCAAGCTACTGCCACACGTGACCAGATTTAGCTCAACTTCCGCAACATGTTGAGGAGTCTTTCAAGGGAACTTTCTACTATAAATAGAGAGGTCACTTCAAGGATTCAATATCTAGAATTTTAGAGTAAAAACGATATAGAGAGATCTCCACAAATATCGATCAAATAGACTGGATCGCTGTGTTGCCTGTATTTGTGAGGACATTTTGTACGACATTATAATTGCTACTTAGATTCTAGATTTGTTCTTTCATTGAAGCAATTGTAATGAGATGTTGATCACTTCTATTTAGATAGATTTTTCAGGCATAAGTCATCTGCGACTTAATCTTTTTTATTCCTTTTGTATCATCTTGTAACATTGTAAAGAATGAATATATCAATTGTATATATATATATATATATATATATATATATATATATATATATATATATATACAATAACTTTGGTCATTGACCATCATGGGTTATTCTTGTTACGATCCGACCCGACGGGCCGCGACTAAACGTCCTAATGACGTCATTCTACTAACCTGTCACACATAATCCAACTAATACTAAGGAAGTGTGAAATCCGCAAAGACAACGCCAGAATAACAACATCCGCGGAATAGGCGAGCCGACGCGTCGTTTTTACACAAGATCGCACGCCTCCCGGCGAGTCATAACTAGTCAACATAATATAATAAGCAAGCTGACAAGGCTGCCACCAAATAATGTCACGTATACACGGGAACATCCCAACACAGGGTACAATGACATAGCTGACCAAAACAGATTTACAAGTCTACATACGTACAACCTACAACTGTCTACAGACCTTATGAGAAGGATAACAACATATGACGGGACAAGGCCCCGTCGTGCCCCTAAATGTATACAATCAAAATAAAAGAGGTTCGGTACCAAATGACTAAGCTCCGGACAAGGGAGCTTCCCAACCCTGCTGAGTAGAGGTCCTAAGCTTGAGGATCACTGAACTGAGAACTTGTACCTGCGGGCATGAACACAGCCCCCCGAGAAAAGAGGGTCAGTACGAAATAATGTACTGAGTATATAAACATGAAGTAATGTAAGGGAGATCATAACTAGCCAGAAGGTAACCTGAGACATGTATGAAAAATCAGAGATACCAATGCAATTGTACCATATGAAAAGAAAGTCATGCATGTCTAACAATCATCATAATCAAGGACACCTACGTATATATAACTACCCGGCCCATTATGGGACTCGGTCCTCATACTCCGTATGTATAGCTACCCGACCCATTCTGGGACTCGGTCATCATACTCTATACATATAACTACCCGGCCCATTCTGGGACTCGGTCCATCCTAACACCATCCATATAACGTATAGTCACAACTTACACAAGTAGAATATCATGAAAAATCATATGCAATACACGTCATCATCTGAGACTCAATGGAACAATTAAGATGAACTATCATTTAGAAATTCAGGCACTATCATATTATATATCACTAAGAATTAGGATTCCATGGAATTTACGTACGTCTGCCGTACACTTACTTATATAAGTCATGCCAAGAAAAGAAAGGATAATTTAAAGTAATCATTCCAAGAAGAGAGGATAGTCTCACATACCTCTTAGTCGAGCTAAACAATTCAATATTAAGATATGTCTCGTCTAGTACGTCAACCTATAATAATAACAATATGCATTGTCATCTCTATGATTTCTCACGCAAGTTATATTGAAAGACGACTTTCTCATTCTATAAAAATTCGGGCAGCAATTCCCCTGTTTATATGTACATCCATAATTTCCAAACTAAGCCAGCAATACCAACAACAAGATACAATTCAAGGATACACAGAAACAATCTCATATACTTCATATATGCTACCATAATACATTCTTTCTCTTTCTGTTCGTGAAGGACAATTATTAAAACAACCAAGGAAAATTATACATTTACTTCTTATGCTAATCCAGCCTTTAAATCATGTTAAAACAACTCATTACAACAATTCATAATCCAACCAACAACAAGAGTGAAGTGTGGAGCTTTTCTATATCTTTTCATACCTTAATTCCTTCAAGACATGTATTGGTAATTACTATAACGTATATACATGTTCATAATAAATTTTCCAATATTTTAATTTCATAAAATCAACCCCTAACTTGACGTAACAAAATCCAACAATTTCAAGCAAATTTCCGGTCAATCTCCATAAACCAATTCTTTTCTTAATTCCCTAGAATCCAATTCATGTTTCAACAATTCCTTATGAACCATTATAATCTAAATGTCGATATTTCTTTCAAGACTTCCTTCAATTTCAACGTTCTATTAGCAACGATAATAAGAACAACAACAATTAAATCCAACAACTCCAAAATTGGTAAAATTAGTTCCAAAATCGGTCCAACAACATTACAACAATCATATGCATGTTTAAATTCATTTTCCCTTAATCACAAATTCATTTCCTTAATCCTAATAATATGCATTCCAATTATATCATAGAAGGAAGAATTTTATACCTCAAATCGCCCCAAAACAGTCCCCGAAATTTCAGCACTGTTTCATCGAGTTTCTTGCCCAATTCTTCAACTCCAATTAAACATGCATGAACCCCACAATGTTAACCCATCATTTACACACGTTTTCCTTTCAAAAAATCATCTCCAAAAATCAAAAAATTGAGGCTCAAATTCGCAGCAGCGAGTTTTGCCCACTGTTTGTGCGATTTCTCCACTGTTTTGGAGAGATTTGGCTTCTAATATTTTTGTGGATAATGTAGTATAAGAAGAGGAGATAAAACTATAATGTTTGGCTATGGTAAAGGGGTAAAAATCGTCCTTGAGGGGGAAGAGAGGGGTGAGATCTATGGGGAGGAGAGGGAGTGGGGGTGAAGGGCTTAATTTCAATTAAATAAAAAGAAGAGTATAGGTTAAATTAAAACAAAATCTGAAATTCCCTTATTACACTTAGGTCCCTAAAATACTACATTTTAGTCCCTCATTGTCTACTTAAATTAAATCAATCCACCAAGTAATTAAATCTTAATCCCACTTCTTTTAATCTTAACTCCATTTTCCTTTAATTCCCGGGAATTTCATAAGGTCTCGTTCTCCATGTCGTAATTCTTATAATATGTTACTAACCCGTAACGGAAATATACAACAATCATTTCCAATTTCCATTATCACGCCCGTTGGATTGGTCTGTTGATATTGCTCCTGAAACTGAGGTTGTTAATCTTGATTGTTTCTCCAAGAAAAGTTGGGGTGATTTCTCCACCCCTGATTATAGGTGTTGGAGTAAGGATTGTTGTGGGGCCTTTGAAAGTTTCCAACTGCCTGAGCCTGCTCCACAGGTACATTGTTTAGATCCATTATTGTGCACCTATCAAAAGTATGGGGACCCCCACAAATCTCACAACCCACTGGTGTCTGAACAGCATTCACGGACTTAATACTCTGCTGCAACTTCTTTGTCAAAGTGGCAACCTGAGCAGTCAACGCAGTGATAGCATTCAACTCATGAACCCCAGCTACTTTTATGTTGTTTGTTGATCTCTCATCTGACCACTGATGGTTGTTGGTGTCCATGTCATCTAATAAATCATGTGCCTCATTGGCACTTTTGCTCATGAAATTTCCTCCTGCAACAACATCAATAATGGTACGAGTAGTACCACACAACCCATTGTAGAAGATGTGGACCAACATCCACTTTTCAATCCCATGATGTCACTTCCTCTGCAAGTCTTTGAACCGCTCTCATGCATCATAGAAATTATTAATCTCTCCTCTAAGCTTTGATGCCTTCGATGGAGGGAAGAATTTGGCAAGAAACTTCTTAGTCAAGTCTTGTCATGTGGTAATGGAGTTCGCCTGTAAGGAGTTCAACCAACTCTTGGCTAGATCTCTGAGTGAGAAGGGAAAAAGCCTCAATCGAATTACATCATCAGTAACGCCATTGTATTTAAATATTGCACACAGTTCTAGGAAATTGGCCAAATGCATATGGGGATCTTCAGACGGTAACCCCCCAAACTGAATTGAACTTTGAACCATGTGCAAGATGGCTGGTTTTATCTCAAAATTATTGGCTTTCATAGCTGGAAGCCTGATGCAAGTCTGCACTCCTGTAATTGTCGGCAATGCATAGTCCCTTAAGCTGTTCTCTGCAGGATGCGGGACTTGTCCCATGACAGCCGATAACTCATCATTTACCTCATTGTTGTTTTGCTGATTTTCCATTGCTAAAGAATCAGAAATTCTTTTATGTTTCCTATTCTGTTTGCACAACTTTTCAATTTCAAGGTTCAGAGGGACATGAGTGTCTGCTCCTCTCCTACTTCGCATAAACAAGTTTTCTGGAATCAATAAAAAACAATACAACAGATCAAGGCATACGTGTTTTCTAAAATAAAAAGACAAAATAAAAACCAAATTAGAAATAAGACTAGATAATTCGATATTGATAGTACGTCAGTCCCCGACAACGATGTCAAAAACTTGTTGCGATACTTTTGTGCTTACGCAAGTGTACGTATCACAATGTAGTAATAAATCGTGGTTAGACCAAGTATCGTTCACAGAGACTGATTTATCAAGTACCGAATATCTAAACTTTGGTTTCTATTTGGTAATCGTTAATTTGGTTAGATTTTTAAATTAAGAATTAAAACTAAGTAAAGTACAGGAAATAACTAATGATGATAATACTTTGGTTTTTAAAACAGTTATGTAGAGAATTAGGGTTTTCAATCTCCTCAAGTATCCACTCTTTCACTTGTTAATGCAATACTAATTATTCTTCTTCTTATTAAGATAGCATGTTAACGAACATGTTCTATATTCCGGTTAGGACATATAAAAACTCAACCTTATGCAGAAACCTTCTATATTTCTATGATAGATTTTACCACACAGGAGGATTAAGAACAATAACCTTAAACACTACACAAGTATCGGGGTACTTTCGTCTGTGATTTTAACCTATGTCTAAACAATTATAGCATATTCAAATCTCTCTTTTCAGATCTCGATTCGAAATCATATAAGTTATGACAATTAATGATCAGTTAATTATCAAACAATCAATACAAATTGAATAGATCTTAATATAGCTGAAGAAGAAATCACTAATAATGCATTAACTTATGAAAGAAGTTTCAAGTTGAATTGACGGAAAACCCTAATAACGAAATTAGCTCCTAAACATTGTCATGCTAAGAAACTAATTAACAATTCCAACATAAATGAAATTAAACAAAGGAAAGAAAAAACACTTAAACAAAAGTCTCCAATTGTAGCTTTGCCTCCTTTCTAGCCTCCAATGAGTATGATATGAGATATGAGAGGATTTCATGGTTTTATATCTGAGAAAATCCTCATTTCAGACCCTTTTACCCTTATTATATTTCGCCCAGTTTCAGAAAAATATGTGTCGGCGCTGCTGCCAAGCGCCGCGACCCTAATTGGCCAAAAATTGACTGGAACTCTCTGGAATTACTGCGCCGCGGCGCCTTCGACGGTAAAATATTTTCAACTCTCTGGAAATTTCGCATCTAGGCCCTAATTCCTTCAGTCGCGGCTCATCAAGTGTCGCGGCTCTTCTTGCCTTGCGTCGCGGCTCTCATCTACTTTCCTGACCGGATTTCTCCTGATTTGTTCTATTCTTCTCGGGACTCATTTGGTTTGATTTCTTGGGCTTTGCTTGTGCAATTGCATCCTCAATTTAGCTAATTTCATCCTCCATTCGGTATTTTCTCCTTTAGGACCGTTGTGACTCAAAAGAAAGAAAAACAAACATAACACTATACTAAACGCAAAAGAAAAGAGGAAAATACTAACTAAAAAAGACTCAAAATATATATAAAATAGACTCAATGAATAAGCGCACTTGTTGAAAGACATAAGCAATGTCATGTCTAGTGAAAGTAAGATACTATAATGCACCTGCAAGACTCCTGTAAAGGGTGGGATCGGATACTGGATCACCATCAACATCACTAAGCTTCAATTTTGAGTCAACCGTAGTGGACATGATCTTGCAGTTCGTCATTTTAGCCCTATACACTATCTCCTCTACATACTTACGCTGACACAAGAACACATTATCTGCAGAACGGGTCACTGATATCCCCAAAAAATACTAAACTTTCCCAAATTCGTCATAGCAAATTCGGATTTACACAATGTAATGATCTCATTTTTCAACAAATCAGCAGAGGCAGTTAGCACAATGTCATCCACATATACCAATAAATAGGCAACAATACTAACTCGATGAAAAATAAATAGATAAGTATCACACTTTCTACATACGAACCCAATTTGCATAATATAATGTTCAAAGTGATCATACCTTGCTCGAGTGCCTGTTTCAAACCATAAAGTGACTTACGGAGATGTCATATATACTACGGGGCTGTTGGATGTACCAAACCAGGCGGTTGATGCATATAAACAGTTTCTTTCAGATCCCCATGTAGAAACACATTCTTCCCATCAAGTTAATGAATCGACCAAGGCTTACCCATAGCAATGCTCAAAACTGTGCGAATAGTGGTCGATTTAACAATCGGACTGAATGTCTCACCACAATCGATACCCTCCTGATGATTAGTTCCATTAGCCACTAGTCTCGCCTTATACCTCTCAAGGTCACCAATGTCTCTGTATTTGTGGAAAAAAAGTGACATGCATCAGATTACATTCACCCCCTCCCGTCTAGGAACCAAATCCCAAATGTGATATTTCGTTAAAGCATTAAATTCCTCACACATGGCTGCATTCTAATTTGGGTCTAGTTTGGCCAATTTTGAGTGTTTGGGGATATGGTTTGTGGATAGGTTAAATTAGATTTTGGATTTAAAAATCCCGTGTTGGGCACGAGTTTTCATGTAGTGTGAGGGGGCAGGAATATGTGGGGTAGGTATGTTGGGTGTTGGGCCTAGATGTGGGTCCGGGATTGCATTATGTGTAGTGTCATTGGTTGTGTTTGGCAGTTGGTGCAAGTCGATGGGGGTAACACAATGCAGAGGGTTCGGACTGGTGGTAGCGGGTGATGGTGGGGATACTGGTTGGGTTGCGTAGGCTGGTGATGGTGGTGATGGTGTAGATTTGGAGAGTGGAACTGGTGTCGGGTTTGGGGTATTATTATTGTTACGGTGCAGGTGGGTTGGTGCTTGATCTGGGATGGGTTGGTCGATCGGAGTTGCAGTGGTGTGTGGTGGTAACACATGGACTGGTCTGTGAGAGGAAGGTATTGCGGTTCGTGATCGGTAGAGACCGATCGATCGCCGACGATGGCGGTGGCTATCGCAGTGAGGTGAACCTGGATGATCGGGCCGATGGATATGCGATCGCGTAGTGACAGCTGGATCGGGCGCGTACGGAGTTCATGAAGAATAATAGGAGAGGTGTCATACTCGTCAAGAAAGGTGTAGTCCGTGTTGCGGAATTTTTGAATGTTTGCAAACGAAAAAATTGTCTCGTCAAACGTGATGTGACGAGAGACGTGAATCTTACGAGTGGACAAGTCATAGCACAAATATCCCCTATGGTTAGGCGGGAAACCTACGAAAACACATGGAGTTGTGCGTGGTGCAAGTTTATGCGGGGCCGTGGAGCCAAGATTCGGATAGCACAAGCAGCCAAAAATTCGTAAGTGCTCATAAGTTGGGATCCTATGAAATATAATTTCAGTGGGTGTTCTATTTTGGAGAGTCTGAGTGGGCAAAATATTTAGAATATATTCAGCCATTTTTGCAGCATAGACCCAGAAGGAAGGGAGGCAAGAAATAGAATCGTACGAACCATGTTATTGATAGTGCGAATGATTCGTTCGACTTTGTTATTTTGGGATGAGGTGTGGGGACACGAGAAACGGAAAACCATGCCATTAGTAGAGCAAAAATTGTGAAACGCGAAATTATTGAACTCACGACCATTCACATTGAAGCGATTTTATGTTTTTTTCAAATTGTGTTTTGACATAGGCACGAAATGCAAGAAACTTGACAAACACTTCAGACTTGAATTTAAGTGGATAGGCCCAGACAAAGTGAGAAAATTCATCTAATAAGACGAGATAAAATTTATGACCCAGTGAGCTAGTAATGGGAGATGTCCATAAATCTGCATGAACAATGTCAAAGGGAGAATACGTAACACTTGAAGAAGATTGAAACAGAAGGCGAATATGTTTGTCTAAGGGACAAGAAAGACATTGTTGGGCAATTTTTTCATTAGGACAACAAATTAAATTATTATTTCTAAAAAAATTAAACACAGAGGCTCTTGGGTTTCCAAGTCTATTATGACATGTTGAGAGAGATATGGTTGTTAGAACGGTGAGAGGAGTGACACTAGCAGTGGATGTGGGTAGGAAGGGATATAGGTCCCCTTCACTATTGCATCTCGTAAGGAGTTTTCCGGTACGGAGGTCCGTTACAGAAAATCCAAACGGATCAAAAGTAATTCATAATTACATAACACTAAATATGGTAAATACATATTATACATAGTAGACCTATATACACGGCTAATAATAAATATGAATTCAATGACGTTATTTGTAACCGCGCGAAGCGCGAGTAGATTTACTCGTTAGACATAAATTAAATAGTTATGTCCAAATAAAATATTCCGTGAAATTTTTACACTAATAAATGGAATGAAACAGTTCCAGTTGAAGATTTTTCTTTTTAAGATAAAAAAACGGTTCCAGTTGTATATTATGCGAATGAAAGAGATAGCAAAGCCAATTGCCACTTGCAAGGGCACAGCTGCAACCCTGTCATCTGCTATACCCAATTGGCCTCGTAGAAGCCAAAACACAATATTTTGGGGATCAATGGACCACATATATATCTTTCTTGATTCAAATAAAGGACCTATGGTTGGTACTGCACCACATAGAGACACACCTTTCACACTTCATTACTCAAATTGTCCACAAGATTTTGGATATAGTTTCATTTCCATAGAGATAGATATACACAATTGAAATAATATGGATTTAGTTAAGAACATAACACAAAGAATGTAGAGGATATATAGACAATATCAACTAACTGGGATTAAGACTTTAGCCATTATTAGGTAAAATTCACAAATTGTTGATTTTTTACTATTGAGTTTCACTTGTAAAATTTGAAATTTCATGATAATGATTAGTATTTTTTTTAAAGATAGAGTCGGAAAATGGCCAATAAACACTATTGTTTTGCGATAGGGCCGATGTTTGTCAAGATTTTAATTCTGGAACTTGTATGTCTTGTGAGGATAATGTCATAGAGAATCATCAATCTACCTTAAAAGAACAAATTACTCCTATTTATAGTGTTTGTCAAGCTTTTGAAAAGTAGAAGTATTTTGTTTTTTTTCAGATTTGAGGTGTTCGACCAAAAACGAAAAATACTTTCAAACAATAGCAAAAGTAGTTTTTTAGTTACTCAATTGAAGTCTTTCATACAAAATAATCATTGTTCTATTTAAATAATTTTAATAGTAAAATGACCCTTAATAATTTTAATAGTCAAACCAAAATTGCTATTCTCGAGAAATACTTCTTTGAAAAATTATTTTGATAAAAGTGTTATTTCAAACTAAGTAGTTTTCCCAAGAATTGACAACAACAACATACTATGTGTAATCCCACAAAGTGCGCTCTGGGAAGAGTAGAGTGTACGCAGACCTTACCTCTACTTTGGGAGGTATTGAGACTCTTTCCAAGAATTTTCAACCTCTACTTTGGGAGGTATTGAGACTCTTTCCAAGAATTTTCAAACACAAATGGTTACTCTGAAATATTCTTTGGGAAGTTATTTTGACAAAAATAGTTTTCAAAATAAGTAGTTTTTAAAAATTTGGCCAAACAAGGGCTTAGTATCGGAATTAAATAAATCTAGATGGACCATATTTGATACAAGAATTCCTATAATCAACATCAACTAATGTAACTTGAGATGTAGTTGATAGATTTGATATGATATGCACAAACAAGTATATACCTGATAAGAGAAGACAAAAGGTACTAATGAACATGCCTCTGTGTGCATGGTATGTTTGTTTGCATTTCTTTTCATGGCTTTTAGATAATTTTACTATGATTTTGAAGCATAACTTATGCTGCATAAGTGATCGGTGTATTTTATATACATCTTTTAAGTCATTTTTAGTTAGTATTTTACTCATTTCATTTATGTTTAGTATAGTATTAGGGTCGTTTTCCTTTCTTTTGTGTCACAACGGTCAGAAATGGAGAAATGACGAAAAGAAGATGAAATGAGCTTAATTGAGATGGAATTGCACACTTAAAGGGGCCAATAAATGAAGTTTAAGAAGTCCCGGGAAGTATAAAAAAGATCAGACGATGCCCGGATGAAAACTGGACGACGAAGCGAAGAACCGCCGAAAAAACGCCATCGGCGCCTGGCAGCAGCACCGCGGCGCCGACCACTGAAGTTGTCCGAAACTCTTTGATTTTCAGGCGCCGTGGCGCCGATCAAGGCTACCACAGCGGTATTTTTGACATTTTGGGCCGAATTTGACACGTTTTTAGAGTCCAAAAGGGATAACTTTTCCTATCTACATAATCACTAACCCTTGACCTAAAGAATTCTTGGGCTATATATATTATCTACATCATTCTCTAGAAGGGATTATTCATTTCCATCTATTGTACATACAACACCATTTAAGGAGACAAGACTTTGGAGATTTGTTCTTGAGTATTTTCTTCCTCTTTTTCTTCTTTGTTTTTTTTCAGTTCATGTATGGGGATTGTATTAGTTCTTAGCGTGACTATAGCTAGGGGCTAATTACTTTGTTAGGGATTTCCTTGTGATTCTCTTGAAACTCTTATTCATAAATTAATACTTTAGTTGAATTTCTTCTTCATTTGTTAAAGATTTATTCAATAATTGCTTTGATTTCTTGATAATTAATTGATCACTAGTTATCATCACTTATATGAGTTCTAATCGAAATCCGAAAGGGGAGATTGTGAATATGCTATAGTTGAATAAACATAGGTTTAAATCGTGGACGAAAGTACCCCGATACTTGTGTAGTTTAATAGGTTATTGTTCTTAATCCTCCTTTGTGGTAAATCATATCATCGAAAGATAGAAGAGTTCTGCATCAGGGTTGAGTGATTATATTACCTTAACAGGAGTATAAGACGGTCTAGTTAACCCGCTATCTTAACGTAGAAGAAGAAGTCAGTCTAATTGCATTAAGGATTGAATAAAATGGATAGTTGATGATCTTGAAAGCCCTAATTCTCCATCATAACTGATTTAATTCAAAGTATTTTCTTAATTAGTTTATTTCCTGCATTAGCTTTAATTCTTAGTTATAATTCTCAACAAGTTAACGTTAATCAAATAGAAACTAAAGGGTAGATAATCGGTACTTGAAAACCAGTCTCTGAGGACGATATTCGGTCTTACCTAGACTATATTACTTGTCACGATACGTGCACTTGCGTTAAACGTGTGTATAAATCGCACATCAAGTTTTTGGCGCCGTTGCCGGGGACTGGCGTACTTTCAATATCGATTTATCTATTCTTATTTCTAATTTGGTTGCTCCATGCGAGCATCTTTTTATCACTTTTTGTTGTTTTTTTATTTTGCAGGTTAAATTCAAAAATATATATATATACAGGTCCATGGACTACTACTTCTATCAGGGGCAGCAAATTCATCAACAACAGCTTAACAGGTTCTGAAAGAAGATCTAGATGAGTTGCAGGCAGGCATACTCAGGCTCACCAAGTGTCAGTCTCAGTTCATGGATGATACAAGAGTGTCCCTCAGAAATTTGGAGACATAAATAGGGCAACTAACGGAAAGGATGAGCAATACACCTCAAGCAAATTTGCCTAGCGACACCATTGTGGGAAGTGATAAGCAAATTTAGGAACTTGAACCACACCCAGCTGTTGAGGAATCTGGCGAGATAGTTGGTGTAGAGAATGAAAAGATTAATGAAATCCAATTATTCACCTTTTTGGATTCTTTGAAAATTCTTTTTCATGTACCTATTGCAAAAGAAATACCACCAGCGGTCACTGTTGATCCCCAAATAGGAAGTTCATACCATCAAGGGCACCCCCTAGAGTTGAGAGATGTAGGGAATTTCACTGACCCCTACATTATAGAGAGTCTAAAAAACAAGTATGTCTTGTGTACTTGGGGGATAATCTTATGTCTAAGGCCCTTGTTTGAAAAAGCGGTTGTAGGAAAAGTGAGACCTGCGACAAACACTGTGCGGATTGCAAGCAGTTCGCAGAAGGATCAGCCGGGCACTAGTAAAGATTAACTACGTCCGGCTAAAAGATCTTAAAGACAACGCTTGTTGGGAGGCAACCCAATGTTTTTAATTATGTTAGTTTGATTTTTGTCTTTAGTTTGTTTTATTTTGTCTTGAACAGTCTCACGGTCTTGGGTTCTTTTTTTTTGTTGTTGGATGACAGGTGGACTGAAAGCTAACTCTGAGGAAAAAGGAGCAAAAACGCTGAAAAAAAAGGAAAAGTCGTCGTCAACGCCACAACGCCCAGAATCAGCGTCGTGGCGCCGGAACTTCAGAGAGTTGCAGTACTTGGGGCGCCACGACGCCGAATCTCAGGGTCGTGGAAACGAAAGTTCCGAGAGTCATATTCCGTGCAAATTCCAGAATTTTTCCTCTCAGATCTCCGTTATGACCGCCGTGTTGTGTCAGTAAGTTGTGCCTATTTTTTAGTCTTCACACATTGGGGACAATGTGTGATTTAAGTTTGGGGGGTGTCTTATTGTTTTTGAGTCTTTTTGATTTGTTTTGTGTGTTTTTGAGTATTTTTTAGTCATAATTTTTTTTTATGATCATGCATGCTGTAGTTATTTGAAACGTCTAGTGAAGTAAAGTGGGATAATGTAATGGAATTAGAAGCAGAAAATCTGAACGCTTAAGTTAGATATGCCAAGAATTCATGAAATCAAATTATTTGGGGTATCTGTGCTTGATTTATGCACTGTTAAAAAAATAAAGCTTATGTGTCTGCTTGCTTGTTATTTGAGGCGAAATAGTTAGGATATGCATGTTAGGGAGATGACTCAGACATTTCTTTGTTAGCCCTTTCTTACCGTTCATTGTCTATCCCTGACATCACAATTGTATCACTAGTCAGTCTCGTTGAGCCAAAAATAAGATCTTTCTTTGACACCCTATAATTTCATATTTGTGTCATAAGTGGAAAAAATTGAATTGTTGGAATATAAAGTGTTGAAAAAGAGACAAAAGAGAGTGAACAATTTTGTTGCACCCCAATGAAAAATAATAATAAATAGGCAAAAACCTAAGTTTGGGGGTGCCTGCTATTCATAATACACATCATTCTCTCAAAACAAAATAGGAGAAATATAGGTATGAGGTGAAAAAGAGAATCAAAAGAAAAGGGAAGAATCGAAAGCAAAAAGAGCTTATGGTACGTAAGTTGAGCCTAAATGCCTATTTTTACCTACCCCTGGCTAAACCTACATTACAACCCTGAAAAGCCCTGAAGATCTATAATATGTGTATCCATGATTAGTGGAGAATAGCAAGTAAACAAGTCATAGGATTTTGAAATTAACATGCATAGTTAGGTATTTTTACATCCATTGAGCATGATTGAATTGAATTTGCGAAATATCTGACTTGAGTGCTTAGAATGCTAAAATTCATGCTATATGTTCATGCATATTATCCTACTAACCTTCATGTTTTTCTAAGTGACAATTGTGCAGCAAATTGATCAGTGTCTTTGAGTCATTTTATTTTATTTTCTTTCGTGTCATTTTTTGAGCTTTACTCGAGGACGAGCAAAGTTTAAGTTTGGGGGTGTTTGATCGGTGTATTTTATATACACCTTTTGAGTCATTTTTAGTTAGTATTTTACTCATTTCATTTATGTTTAGTATAGTATTAGGGTCGTTTTCCTTTCTTTTGTGTCACAGCGGTCAAGAATGGAGAAATGGCGAAAAGAAGATGAAATGAGCTTAATTGAGATGAAATTGCACACTTAAAGGGGCCAATAAATGAAGTTTAAGAAGTCCCGGGAAGTATAGAAAAGATCAGACGATGCCCGGATGAAAACTGGACGACGAAGCGAAAAAACGCCATCGACGCGCGGCGGAAACCATCAAGTTGTCAAAACTCTTTGATTTTGAGCGACGTGGCGTAGCTAACGAGCCACGGCGCAGCGGTATTTTTGACATTTTGGGCCGAATTTGACACGTTTTTAGGGTCCAAAAGGGATAACGTTTCCTACCTACATAATCACTAACCCTTGGCCTAAAGGATTCTTGGGCTATATATATTCTCTACATCATTCTCTAGAAGGGATTATTCATTTCATCCATTGTACATACAACACCATTCAAGAAGACAAGACTTTGGAGATTTGTTCTTGAGTATTTTCTTCCTCTTTTTCTTCTTTGATTTATTTCAGTTCATGTATGGGGATTGTATTAGTTCTTAACGTGACTATGGCTAGGGGCTAATTACTTTATTAGAGATTTCCTTGTGATTCTCTTGAAACTCTTATTCATGAATTAATACTTTAGTTGAATTTCATCTTCACTTGTTAAAGATTTATTCAATAATTGCTTTGATTGCTTGATAATTAATTGATCACTAGTTATCATCATTTATATAAGTTCTAATCGAAATCCGAAAGGGGAGATTGTGAATATGCTATAGTTGAATAAGCATAGGTTTAAATCGTGAACGAAAATACCCCGATACTTGTGTAGTTTAATAGGTTATTGTTCTTAATCAACCTTTGTAGTAAATCTTATCATCGAAAGATAGAAGGGTTCTGCATCGGGATTGAATGATTATATTATCTTAACAGGAGTATAAGACGGTCTAGTTAATCTGTTATCTTAACGTAGAAGAAGAAGTCAGTCTAATTGTATTAATGATTGAATATAATGGATAGTTGATGATCTTGAAAGCCCTAATTCTCCATCATAACTGATTTAATTCAAAGTATTTTCTTAATTAGTTTATTTCCTGCATTAGCTTTAATTCTTAGTTATAATTCTCAACAAGTTAACGTTAACCAAATAGAAACTAAAAGGTAGATAATCGGTACTTGAAAACCAGTCTCTGAGGACGATATTCGGTCTTACCTAGACTATATTACTTGTCACGATACGTGCACTTGCGTTAAGCGTGTGTATAAATCGCACATCAATAAGCCTATATACTGTAATCAAAGGCAAAAAAATACAACAAATGCTAGGAGAACTTCTGCTCAGATTGTCCAAAGATACAATCGATACGATTATCATCCAAACGGATAATTCACTATATAGAGGCTGCAGTTGTTAGATAACCCTCCATCTGATGTCAACATGTAAAATCCCATCTTTAGAATTGATGAGATGGTACTTATCGTTGATACGTCCGTTGTAGATCACATCCACCAGTTGGATATTGACATAGCCAAGTAACTCCTATATACGAAAAAAGGAAATGAAAATACAACAAAAATCAGTTTGTGTACTAAAAAATTGCAGCAATGAAAGTTGAGGAGATTTGTGAAGATGGTTCTTTTACCTTAGACAGAAATCCAAATCTTCTCTTCATACTCTTGACTTCAATATGGATTAAATCCTTTAATGGAGCCTCTTCCAACATAAACTGGAATTCTTCTTCCCATTTTGGATTCCACGTTTTGTTCATTGCCTAAAAGTAGTTGGTAAACAAAGGTATGGGAATAGAAACAATAAGATAGTTAACCAAAGGCGAATGGAGCATGAGTTCAACTGAACCTAGTATTGTTTTATACAGAACATAAACATGTATGTGTGTGTATATATATATCAAAAAAACGATCCCGAAGGACAATGTAATAGGACCAAAACCCTATAATGTTATCCCATGCTAATGAATATAGAGCATAAGCTTTCTTTGAGTACTCTAATTTCTTGAAAAAACAGCGCCAAAGGCACGACCTGGCCAATTAAGGCCAGGAGCACATCGCCGGCAGAGGGGACGAGATGACCGGTGCACACCAAGGGCAGACCGTCCTGCCCATAATTCGGTTATAAGAACCTAAAGGCTGAACCATCAAGTATATATTATGAATCCGCCTATGTGATTAACCATAAATAAGAGTGTAAAATTCACCTTAGTTTTCCTTTTCTCTCCTCGAAGAACTACCACTGCATAAGGATTGGTATGGTGCTTCCCTTCTACATCTTCAGCAGCAATAACGGTAACCAAAAGCAAACCTGCTCCACGCAAGGAAATGTCATCCGGAAGGCTTGAAATATTCTCCTTTCTTTCGTGAAAACTAAGAGGTCCGCTAAACTTTATACTATCTTCTTGGAAAGGGATGAAGGACATTTCCAACATAATTTGGCCTCGCGGCTTCTTGTTCTGAGGGTCGTTCGGGTTTGTGCTGTGGACTAAATCGAGAGTTAGTTCTTTCTTCTCATATGGATTGAGAATTTTCAGAGGCACTACTTGCATTCCCAGCTTGTCATGTGCCCCAATCTGTGCAACAAAGTGAAAAGTTTTATGGAAAAAACTAAATAGCCTGTTTGGCCAAATTTTCCAAATCTAATTATTTAAAAATATTTTTTCTTAGAAGTGTTTTTCGAAAAAAGTATTTTTGAATAATAGCAGTTTGTGTTTGGCTAATCTATTTGAAAATAAATTTTGTCAATATTAGAGTAATACTTTGTGCTTGTCAGCGTTCCAAAAATGCTTACGGGGAAAAACTACTTTTTTAGCTTGTGAAAAAGAGCTTCTACTACTACTCAAAAAATATTTATTTTCCGTAAAAGCTTGGATAAACACCTCAATTTTCTAAATAAACACTTTTTGAAAAGTAATAAACACTTTTACCATACCATGAGATATCAAGATTCTGACCTTTTCCCAGTCGTATAGATGCAGCTGCAGAACTTGAACCTCGGGATCCCTTACAGCCAATTTGAAATCCTCATCCCACACAGGATTTAGAGTGTTCATCTTTACGGTAGTCTTCTTGGCTGGAAGCCTGTCCCCACCTAAGCTGAGTTTAGCATAAGGATCTGATTTACTCAAAAAATCCATGTTCAAAAGTTTCTGTGCCCTCAGAACCTTCACATGTAGTATTCCAACAGGCTTCTTCACCGCTCCTCTATTAAAATTACAAAAAACTAATGTTAGTATATATGAAAGAATTTGAGCATCCAACCGGATACTTTAAGGTAAACGGCCTTAGATGCATTTAGATATCTGATATAGGCCAAAGTGCTAGTGTCTGTCAGAATTTAGTCCATGGTCAATATTTCAAGTAAATTGTCGTTTATTGACAACTTACATTGAACTGTCAAGAATTGGTATGTCAAGTGTTTGTGGCCAGAGGTAAAGTCTGGCGACTTGCTTGCTTATAGTTTCCTGCCACATGATGAATATTGTCAATTAAACTAGCTGAGAAGGGTAACGTATAAAAGATTCGAGTCTGTCATATAGTCAGTTTGAATCTAGAACACGTGGAATGGAAGGGAGAAATGCAAACTTTGTTCAGATCTATGTACTTTTGAGTGTACGTAAACAGCAATGGCCAAACTCAGATACAATTTCATCACAATATTCAAATGTTTACAAAGGGAAAAATGTACTAAGCTTAGCCGATGGAGCTTAGTACTTAAGAAGCACATATAAAAGAGGAAACTTACCTGAACAAAATGGTGTAAACCAGGGATTGCCATTAAATCTCCTCCAATTAGTTTTAGCCCAAAGTCTACCTCTGGCTACATATATGATTGAAAATTTTTAGTTAGAGAAGTTATGCAGAGTCAATTACCAGATTATTCATTGCAATTCTCAACTCTCAATTTTGCATGCTTACGTACCTTCTTCGTCAGTGATACTATTATGCTTGAAAAGCACGGGAAGGTCGGAACAAAAGGCTTCAGTGTTGCCCTTGCTGTAGCAGCCATTTGGAAATCTACCAACTGAAGATAAATATAGCAAACCTTGGTAAAATTTCGCATTACGAGTTACACTATATCGTCCAAAAGTTCAGTAAAAAAAATTCTCTGTCAGGATCTTTATACAATATATAGCCTTGTATCTGAGTACCATCCATGAACATTAAGCTCTACTAAAGCAATCAAAAGAAATGATATAAACCAGATAAGTTGCAGAAAAGCAAATTGCAGAACACTTTCTGGAGGTGTTTGGCCAAGCTTTTAGGGGGGGAATAAGTGTTTTTGAGTAGTAGTAGTAGAAATTGTTTTAATAGTATCTTTTCCCCAGAAGCACTTTTGAAAACTTGGTCAAGCACAAATTACTACACTAGTATTGGCAAAAGTACTTTTCAGATTGATTAGCCAAATACAAACTACTATGTGAAGATCTGAATAAAGTTTAGCCATATTCAAACTCAGATACATTTTGGCAAAAGTACTTTTCAGATTGATTAGCCAAGTACAAACTAATAAGCAGATTTTAGAAGCTTGGCTAAACAGACTATTATGTGAAGATCATGTCAATCTGTCCTTCATAAGACAAACAGAAGGGAAACTAGTCTTACCTGTACCGAGATTTGTAGAGATAATAACTTCAATGCCACAACTATATTTGGATTTCCAGCCCATCTGACCGCGAACTCAAATACTAGCTCCTTTTCATTGGAATCATATACTTTAATACCTGCCAAATTGATAGAGATCAAATAAACCACACGCGACTTTTTGTTTTATAGATGGCAGCTTGACACAATATTTCATGTACTCGATGAACATTGCTGCTCAGTGCTCACCATACAATCTAGGAGGAATTGTTCCAAGAGTAAGTTGCTCAAACTCGATAGATTTTATCTGATATTTGCCAATATACTCTGCAAAAATAGGTTCGGATGTGCTTTTAATAATTCCACAAATTGCCTGTAGAGCAAAATCAAATCAGGCTACACTATTTAGGCATGCTGATATACTTCAGACCATTTCCATGGCACAAACAAGAACAAGATTCCAAAGATGATATGTCGGAAATACCAAGTGAATAATTCGGAATTACCTTGTCAAGATAAGGCCACATATTGGCTATAAACTCATTAAACCAGTCAACCTACACAATGATATGAATAAAATCATTACGCAGGTCTAAAAGAAACTGGAATTAGCTAGAAACTTCGTTGCTAATCCGTTTTAAATTGCTCGTAGCTAACAGATTTTTTGATAATCTGTCGCTAAATAAGATTAGCGATGGATTTTGTTGTTTAGCTATAGAATTTGTCCATCGCTAATTTCTGTTTTTTAAGTAGTGATAAGATTGACTTGGGATATTAGGATGAAAGAATTTAAATTCGAAGGAGGAAAAGTGCTTACCCGCTCGTAGTCTGGATTCATCACCCATAATGGGAGTTCAGGTAGAAGATCAATTAACGAGTTTGGTTCAATTTCATCAAATGGTGTACTTTCTGGATAATCCTGCAGATTTGTGTTCAAGAAGTTCAGTTCACTTCCAAATAAGCTGGTTTTCATTTGTTAAACCGTATAAGGGAGCAGAAATTTGTTCAAGGTGCATCTCTTTCAATGTTATATATAACATATAAACATGTCTATCTGCATCTTTACATAAAAATACAGGCGGATTTAGGGCGGGTCATGTAGGTTCAAGTTCAACCCAGTGGCGGAGCCAAGAATTTATTCGAAGGGACTAAAATGTAGCAAGTTACCAACCTCTCCAATTCACTAAAATTCTCTTTGTTTCCTATTTCCACAGTAAAAATTTGAACGAATTATATAGATGATCAGTTGAGGTAGCAAATACCTCGTGGAAATAATCAAAATGCACGCAATCTGGCCCGACACCACGATTATAAAAAAATAATATAAAAAAACAATAAAGATGATTCAATTGAATCTCCTTTCTTCAACTTAGCTTCCTAGTATTTTTCAACTGAATTCATTACTTTGGCCTCTAACTACGTGTACATATGAAGAAAAAACTAAAAAGACAAATATATAATAATATCACACTCATTCAGATCCCACCGAATCTAGACCCTGAATTTGCCAATGATTTTGCACCAACATTGGCAATAAGTTACTTTGGTGGTAGAAGGCTCATCTATGATAACTGAATTATGCTGACAATTTCTAGTGAAACACAATTGCAAACAACAACATATGCAAAACAGAACAAATATAAGGGAAAAAATGATAAACGAAGTCATTCTAGCTGAAATATCATCAAATGGTTACTGTTGTATGATGATCAAACAAAAACAGTTAAAACAAAACTCAATCTTGCATTGGAATATGAAATATAAATACATTAAAAGAAGTGCATTTACCTTAACATCTCTAGGCTCGAAGTATATAAACAAGAAATAACCCACAACCAGGCCTATCGATATTCCAACACCAAAACCAAAAATTCCTAATAAACTTCCAAGAAACCCCATATTCTTTGATCATTCACAAAATTCAACAAACCCCATGTCACCAAATATTATTAAGGAACATTCAAACCAAAATCCATTTTCTGATATCCTCAATCTTGTTACATGCCAGCCATGAAAATTATTATATAAAGAAAGAGAATAATGTGAAAGAAAGAGATATTTATGCAGAGCTGGCACTTTGTTATCGATGTTGAGATTTGAAAGCGTTGATTCGTTGAATATCTAGCTAATAACGTGTAGAAATTATCAACATATAAAGATTAACAAATTTTAGACGTGGCTTTTATTGGATGCTTAAGTTTTCATGTCGTACATGAGAAACACCACAAAATATAATTTTGACATTAAGACCATAAACAGCATTTGAAATGTTGTTTGTCTAAAATAAATACTCTTGCAAGTTGCAACATCTACTTTTTTTTTGTTTTTTACTAGTGGCGGATTCAGAATTTTCATAAAAAATAATCAAAATATGAAAAAATTAAATAGATGAAAAGTCAAGAAAATTTAACGTATTATATGTACAAAAAAATTTAAAAAGTAGCATTTTATTTATTATAATTTTTCGATCGATGATTTCGATTGACACTCATTAAACAAAAATGGTTCAGATACTGCGTACCCCGTGTTCAGTGCTTGCTTTAGGACTTGACTAATATGAATTTGCGTCGGGAGTTCCACTTTGAGAAATAAAACATTTCCTATCAAGAACCGTTAGAATAATATCATTAATATTATTTGGTAGAATATTATTAATGATATTATTATTAATGTAGTATCATTGTATATATGGTAAGTAGTAAAATAATTATTAGGAAGATTATTAGGGATTAGTGATTAGGAAGATTAGTAGGGATTGTAATCAATTAGGAAGATTAGAGGTTTGATTTTCTCTAATCATTAATTGTATATTGTGTATATAATTTGCCCTGTATGGAAGAATACATTGAGAAAAATATTCTCAAAGTCTTACATGATATCAGAGTCAGACCCATCTCAATTCATTATTTCCGATGTTGGTCATCTCTTATATGACCACGCTCCAGATGTCCAGCCCTGGACGTAAGGCGGGGTATTGATTCTCCCACATCGGTGGGATAATTGGTCATTGGTCTCCTTATATGGCTTGGGCAATCCTCTTTCCTTTGATGTCACAATCCTTGGTTGGATTTATGCAACAATCTCAACTGACTTGTTGCATACGATAATGGAGTCGGATTAAACAGCCATGGCGTCTTGGGAACGCTTGCGGAATTTCTTTCAAGATGCGTTGTTACATTGGAGCAGGAATATATTGTCAACGCCTCAAAATATTGGCAGATCAATTAGAAAACATTGGTTCACCGGTTATTAATAACCGGTAGTCTTACAATTGGTTGTCGGTCTCATCGAGGCGTATAGCAGTGTGGGAACTCTAATCCGTCAAAGTAATCCTCTACCAAAATTTTATCAAGAAAGGTCCATGATTGTGCTTGAAGAGTCGGTCTTGGTGAAAAAGGCTTCAACTACTTCAAATTCCGCCATGATTGCCACTTCCTCAAATAATGATAAATTATCCTTCTCAACAAAATAAGGGACAAAAAGGACGTAATAATAATAAGAATAAGGGTAGAAATCGCGAAAATAACAAAGGTGGAGCGCGGTCGATGGCGATCGATGGCGTCAGCGGCAATGGCGGCGGGAAGCGACGATGGCGGCGAGCGATGGCAGCGGGCACAGCGATGTGGCAGGCTGCGTCGCCCGGCCCAACATTTAATTGGGCGAGCGACCCGGCGACCACCTGGTCGATCTAACAAGCCCAAAGATTTCATAATTTTGCCCAGCCATTCGAGCGGGGCCAAGAGCCCATTTCTTTGGGTTTATGCGAGCGGCGATGGACTTGGGCCTCAGCCGACCCAATGTCATGAGGCCCACTCAGCAGGGGCCCACCCCACGGATATTGAATTCGTCATGGATACCCTTGGACTCAACCACTGGATTCAAATTGGTATATGGATTTTGGAGAGACGTCCCATATGACGTCTTCCCAAGGTAATCTCTCATCCTATTTTAATTTGAGCAATGATAATGAAATAATTATCAAAAATGATCATTCAATTTCAATAAAAGGGTATGGTTCTAGCAAATTGTCACCACCAAACCCACCACTTGTCTTAAAGAATGTCCTTCATGCTCTTAAATTAATAAAAAAACTTGGTCTTTGTTAGAAAGTTTACGACGGATAATTAGGTATGTGTTCGTTTTGACCCTTTTGGCTTTTCCGTGCATGATTTTCAGACGGGGAAGCTTCTCATGAGATATGATAGCAAGGGGAGCTCTATCTAATAAATCCACCATCTCAACAGTCCAAGTTTCAATCCACTTTTGCAGCCTTGACACCATCTTTATGGCACCAACGTTTGGGACATTCGGGAGAGGCTGTTTTGGCCTCTCTTAAACAAAATAAGTTTATTTCTTATACCCAAATACGGACTCTAAATAAGTGTCATTCTTGTGCACTTGGTAAACATGTTAAATTGTCACTTATTTCTTTTATTACATGCACTCTTATGTCATTTGATATTTTACATTGTGATATATGGACATCACAAGTTTTGAGTTCTTCTGATCATAGATATTATTTGCTCATACTAGATGATTACTCTAACTACTTGTGGACATTCCTTTGTCAAAAAAATCACAAGTGTTTTCTACTTTTCTCACATTTAGAGCATTTATCCGAACTCAATTTGAACGTGATATCAAAAATATTCAATGTGACAATAGGAGGGAGTTTGACAATAAACTTTTTTGGGATTTTTTTCGACACAAATGGTATAAATTTTCGTCTATTTTGTCCTCACACTTCATCACAAAATGGAAAAGCAGAACGCAAAATTAGAATCATAAACAATATTGTTAGAACATCTCTAGCTCATGCTTCACTTTCCCCCGTATGTTGGCATCATGCACTCCAAATGGCCACTTACATGTTGAATATCCTTCCTCATAAAACATGTCTTACCAAGCTCCACTAAAAATGCTTTATTTTGAGAGCCCTCATCCGAGGTGTCATATCATCATTTAAAGTGTTTGTTGTCTTTGCTACCCCTCTTTCCATCCACCACAATCACAAAACTCCAAGCCCGATTTACTTCATGTGTTTTCTTGAGATATCCTACTAATCATCGCGGTTACCAATGTTACGACATTTCTTCCAAAAGAATAATTATAAGTCGTCACGTAATTTTTTATGAAACAATTTTTCCATTTGCTAAGATACATGAAACCGGGACTCGTACCTATGATTTTTTGGATGATGATAAGCTTTCGTATCTAACACATTTTTTTCACAGCTCGGTACCCACGGGGAGTGCCGAAAATACGAGCTTGGGCCCACTGAATCAAAAAACACAGGCCCAGCTGCGTGACAATTCATCACAGCAGACTGGGCCCTCAGCTCTTGGATCTGGTCACTATCCCTCAATTTCACAAGCTCCACAACCACAATCCATGGGAGATTCGGGCCATATACTAGCTCCGGGCCCAATCCTGAATCCTCCACCTGTGTCCAATGGTGTCCATTCCACTGACTTGGGCCACCTCTCGACTCCAAGCCCAGTCACGGATCCCCCACTCTCGGCCAGTGGCGTCCAGTCCACTAGCCGTGCAAATTGTCCGGTCACCCGTAGCCAATATGGAATTGTCAAATTCAATACCAAATATAGTCTACACACCCAAGTCTCGAAATCATATTTGCCTCGTAACCCAATTTCTGCTCTAAAGGACCCAAATTGGAAAATAGTCATGGATGATGAATATCATGCTCTAATTAAAAATTGGAGGTGGGACTTAGTACCTCGTCCATCTAATGCTTATATAATTCGGTCTATGTGGATTTTCAGCCATAATGAAAAATCTGATGGCACTTTTGAGCGGTATAAGGCCCTTGTAGGTGATGGAAAGATACAACAGGTTGGTATAAATTGCGGGGAGACGTTCAGTCCAGTGATAAAACCGGGAACTATCAGAACAGTTTTAAGCCCGTCTCTTCAAAAGGATGGCCTTTCATCAATTGGATGTAAAAAATGTCTTCCTTCATGGACACTTCAATGAAACTGTCTACATGCACCAACCGTTGGGATACAGAGATCCTAAATATCTCAATCATGTGTGTTTACTCAACATATCACACATGGGTTTTTCTCACAGTCGTTCCGATAATTCTCTGTTTATTTATCGTTAGGGTAATTATATTGCTTATCTTCTTTTATATGTGGATGATATTATCCTAACAACATCTTCAGATTCTCTTCGCAAGAGTATCATGTCACAACTTAGTTCCGAATTTGCTCTGAAAGATCTTGGTCCACTACACTACTTTCCAGAAATTATTGTGACATGACATGCATGTGGATTATTTCTCTCCCAGAAGAAGTATGCATCCGAGATTGTGGAGCTGGAATGTCTTTTTGCAAACCATCGGGAACTCCGGTAGACACAAAGTCTAAATTGAGTGCCACTTCAAGCAAATCATTTGCTGATACAATATTATACCGCATCCTAGCAAGAGCAGTGCAGCATCTTACATTCACCAGGACTGATATTACTTATGCAGTGCAACAGGTGTGTCTATGACTCTATTCATGCATAATCCAATGGAGGAACATATGCATGCTCTAAAATGTATTGTGCGATATATTCAAGGAACTATGGAGTATGGATTACATCTAAATCCGTCCTCCATTTCCAAACTTGTCACTTACACGGATGCAGACTGGGCAGGTTGTCCGGACACCAAACGCTCCACCTCCGATTATTGTGTCTTCCTTAGTGAAAATTTAATCTCATGGTCCTCAAAAAGACAAGACACAATATCACGCTCAAGTGCTGAAGTGAAATACCGTGATGTTGCCAATGTTGTGTCTGAATCATGTTGGATTAGAAATCTGCTACTCGATCTTCATTACCCTATTCCGACAGCCACACTAGTATAATGTGATAATGTTAGTGATATCTCTCAGGGAACCCAATCAATCATCAACACACTAAATATATTGAGTTAGATATCCATTTTGTTCGTGAAAATGTTGCTCGCAGACAAGTGCGAGTGTTACATGTCCCAGCACGTCATCAAATTGCAGATATTTCACAAAAGGACTTCCGCTAGTATTATTTGAAAATTTTCGGGACAGTCTCAGCATTCGCCGCCCTCCAGCTTCGACTGCGGGAGAGTGTTAGAATAATATCATTAATATTATTTGGTAGAATATTATTAGTGATATTATTATTAATGTAGTATCATTGTATATATGGTAAGTAGTAAAATAATTATTAGGAAAATTATTAGGGATTAGTGATTAGAAAGATTAGTAGGGATTGTAATCAATTAGGAAGATTAGAGGCTTGAATTCCTGTAATCATTAATTTTATATTGTGTATATAATTTGCCCTATATGGTGACATTGAAGAAAATATTTTTAAAGTCTTACAATAATGACTATATATTCGCATAATTCGAACCTGAAACCTGGAAAATGGAAAAATCACTTGTCACTCCACCATAAATAATCTTGCAAATGTTTGGAAATCTAGTGGTCCATTTGTCATTTACGATATTCCTTTATCAGAAATAACAATATAACAATATATCACGATACTAATTTTTTGATAGTTAAACAGGCAGTGAATTCCCACAATGTGGGATCTGAGGAGGGTAGAGTGTTCGCAGATCTTACATCTACCTTGGTAGGTAGAGCGGTTGTTTCCGAGAAGCCCTCGATTCAAGACAGAGCATAAACACAAGCAAAACAACAACAAAAGTAAATCAAGAGAAACGGTCAGACCCGATCATAAAAAATTTAAAGCAGTATGAAATGTTTGTATCAAAAGCGAATAAGTCATGATAGCGCATTCCGAAAAATAAGCAGTAACTAGCACGTGTAAATAGGCTAAACAAAGTACACTAAAGGACACTAACCACCGCCCTATAGAACTTGCTTTTAAGTTTTGGTGACACTTTTTTGTCTCATAAGACTCCAGATGCGAGCCTCCATTTCATCCACCCTAATCCAATACCATGTGTGACATTGTTATCAATCTCTCTATCCCCTTGGATAATAGACCCGGGGCTATAACTTGAAGCTTCTTTTCTTTGAAATGACCTGAGTACCAAGTCTCACCTCCACGTCTGGCTCAAGTTAGCTCCCGTTACCGAACTTGCACTTCAAGTATTTTATTTTGGTCCAAGTATTCAAATACTACAATTAAATAATAAAACTTTGCTTTATATACTTTTTAATAGTCTCAAAATATGTAGTAGTAATTGTTATTCATAAAGATTAATTGACAAACCGCATAAGTGTTTTAGGAGGGAGGAATTAATTATTATTATCCGCAACTAATCTTAGGATTGAACGCTTCTTTCTTTTGTCGAATCAAGAATAAACATAAAAATAAAAGAATAAACATCACTCAAAAGTTGTAATGGAGTTATAGTGTTCTTTTATATTCGAGTTTGGTGTAAATTGCCTCCAAGGTATAACTTTTGGATATAATAAATCCATATTCACACTCAGGACCGTCTCAAACATTTTTGAATTCTGTTATAATTCGTAAAAGTTGACCCTTAATATAAGTAAATATACGATTTCAATAATTAGAAATTATTTTAAATTGTAAATAACGTTTCAATACAACTTCAAGTTAATCAACCCCTACTTTGATTGGGCTAAGACCTGCGAATTATGAGTCTTTACACTAAATTCTGGTTAATACTACTTAATAAAAAATGAAAAAAGAACCCCTAAAAATTTTCATTTTTCAGGGGCCCTGTGCGGTAGCACGACTCACATGGACTCAAAGACGACCCTCAGTCCAGTAACAAAGCGGATACCAAACGCCAAAGGAAAAATAAAAAAAATCAAGAATAGAATTATTAATATTTATTTAAATGGATGATCAAAGAGAATTAGGAAAATGTATTGTCTCCGTCTCAAATTATTTATTGTTTTTTTGGTTTGCACACCCTTAAGAAATACTATTAATTATGATGGATTTTTGACATACTTTACTCTTAGTTATGTATAAGTTATAAAAAAAAAATCATTAAATATTTACTCTATTTATGTGTCATTTTCATTAATAACAAAAGGTAAAATAGAGAAAAAATAATTAAGTATGTTTTAAACTTTTAAAATGATAAGTAATTTGAGATTACTATTTTTCGTAATCACGATAAATAATTTGAGACGGATTAAGGAGTTAGATTTGACTAAATTTCCTCTAGGATATTCTATCTAGAAAGTCTGCTTTGTTTATGATTTCCTCGTGGGAGTTGGTATTCTTGTAAAAGCGTAAGTGGTTTGCCGGCATCTTAACAATGTCTAGTCCTAAATTTTGACGTAAAGTTTCCACAACAACTGTTAAATTTTCTCGTGAATTTCATAAGTTTTCTTATAACAATTTTTATAAGGGTGATAGTCGAGTAAATTTCATATAAAAAATGAATTTTGGTCTAACTTAACCTCAAAAACTAGCTTGCAGGGTGGGATTGTGAAAGTCCATATTTTCATTTCATATCTGATGTGTGATTTTTAATAATTACATCCACAAGCACATATACTAGGATAAGTTAACCTACTCATAAACTTATGATAAACGTCGTAATTGATTTTCGAACCTGAAATTTCTTGGAGTTAATCACTTTGTCATCTTTTTGGAAATTTTCATAAGCTTATTATTCTTATTATAACTGGACTGTCCTTTTCTCTTCAATAAAATTGGCATGTCTTAAAACAAGACACGTTTTCCTTTGTAGAACATATTTAAGGGAATCCAGATGAAAAATAATGGGGACCAAAAACAAAAAGATGAAATATTTGGTCTTAGTCTATTTTTTAGCTTTGTTGGGAGCAATCTGTCACCCTGGAACCAACTGAGCTACACCCATGCGGGTTATTTTTTTTTTTTTTTTGTTACTAAATTCTGCAATAGAAATTAGGAACTGGTCAATTACTAGGCCAACACTAAAATTTCTGTTCTTTTTCCCTATAAAGAAGAAGAAGTTTAATTCATTTTGCAAAAACAATGTCCCTAAAAAAAGTCCTTTTTTTTGTTTTGATATTTTTATAACAAATTAATTAATAAAATAGAACGAATCGACTCACTCTCTCTTAATTTCAAAAAAAATGGTGGACCTCGGTAATATTAGACGTATATATAATACTACAGTAAATATAACAACATTACTACTTCAAAGTTCAAATATGAAATGAATCCAACAAAATATGTAATTACTATTTTGAACCAAAAGAAATTACTAGCTTTCAATTTAAAAAGTAAAGGAATAAAAACTTACTGGACATTTTTTGGGATAATCTCAATTTCTTTCTGAAAAATCATTACTCAAACGGTCAAAGATTATCATCGTACAACCTATAATTGTAAATTAAAAATGTTGCAGAATAAGTTCACTCAGAAGTGTATATATTAGGATGCCTTCATATATATATATGACCAATATGAAACCATATTATGACTTTTCATTAACCTCCTTTACAATTATTCTTTATTACGGTCATAACTCTGCATTACAACTCCCCATTATCTTCATTATAAATATAAAAGCATTTAATAGGGACATAATTAAGTGCAAGATGATATTAATCACCCTTGAGAAGGCTTCTTACTAATATCAAAGTATATATAGAGTACAATATTCATTCTTATACAATAGGAATCATAAGTCTATACAAAAGAGGAATCCTAGTCTTACCATAATTATATTTACACAATATATTAAAATATTCTAATTATGGGTAGGGAATATTGTAATTCTTATATACACGTTTACACACACCCTCAGTCGGAGCGGGAGGAGGCCGGACGCTGAGACTGGATCTAAAGTCAAGAAATAACTGTCTGGAAAGTCCTTTGGTAAATATATTTGCATACTGATAGGATGATGGAACATGTAACACTTTGACATGGCCTAGTGCAACTTTCTCACGAACAAAGTATAGGTCTATCTCAATGTGTTTGGTTCGCTGATGTTGAACCGGATTATGAGACATATAGATGACAAATATGTTATCACAGTACACAATGGATGCCTGAAGCAAAGGACACTGAAGTTCTAACAGTAAATTTTTGTGCCAACAAATCCCAGCTACTACATTTGCAATGCCTCTGTACTCAGCCTCGGCACTGGAGCGAGATAGGGTAGTATGTCGCTTGACAGACCAAGAAATCAGATTATCCCCTAAGAAAATACAAAAGTCAGAGGTGGAGCGTCGCGTGTCCGGACACACTGCCCAATCTGCATCCGTATATGAAAATAATCTGTTTGGTGCAGAGGGGTATAGGTGCAAACCATAATCAAGAGTGCCCTTAATGTATCGAATGATACACTTAAGAGCAGTGAAATGAGACTCTGCAGGCGTGAATAAGACACTCTTTGAACAACATAAGCTATGTCTGGCCTGGTGAAGGTGAGATACTGAAGTGCACCTGCAAGGCTCCTATACATAGTAGGATCAGAGACTGGAGCACCATCCATGACACTGAGCTTAGATTTAAAATCAACTGGAGTATGCACTTCTTTGCAGTTCGCCATCTTAGCCTCATACACGATCTCTTTCTGCGTACTTACCGACACGAGAACATATGATTGTGGACACAGTCACTGATATCTCCAAAAAGTAACTCAACTTCCCCAAATCAGTCATTGCAAATTCGGACTTAAGCAAGGCAATAACCTCATTTTTCAATTCATCGGAGAAGGCAGTAAGAACAATATCATCCACGTAAAGTAATAAGTAATCAGTGCTACTACCTCGATGAAAAATGAAAAGTGATGTATCACTCTTGCTGCATACAAACCCAATATGCAAGATATACCTGGCAAAACGATCATACCACACACGGGGGGCCTGTTTCAGGCCATATAGTGACTTACGGAGACGGCACACATAGTGAGGAACTGTTGGATGGGTGAACCCTGACGGCTGATGCATGTAGACTATCTCTCTCAGATCCCCATGTAAGAATGCATTCTTCACATCAAGCTGATGGATCGGTCAGTGTTTGCCCATAGCAATGCTCAAAATTGTGTGAATGGTAGCCGTTTTGGCAACCGGGCTGAAGGCCTCACCACAATCAATGCCCTCCTGCTGATTTGTGCCATTAGCCACAAGTCGTGTCTTATACCTCTCAAGAACTCTACTGTCTCTGAATTTGTGATGAAATAGCCACAGACAACGAATCACATTCACCCCCTCAGGTCTAGGTACTAGATCTCATGTGTGCTGTTTAGTTAAAGCATTGAATTCCTCAGTCATAGCCGTATTCCAATTAGGATCTTGTTTGACCAAAATAGGGTTCTTGGGAATTGGTGAAATGGTTTGGGAAGACAAGTTAAATTGGACTTTGGGTTTGAAGACTTCATGCTTTGCACGAGTTTTCATTTGGTGAGTGGGGATAGTGGGAGGTTCCAAGTCGGAGGGATTTATTGCATACGGAGAAGGAGGAACAGACGCCGTAGTAGGTGTGTGTGGAGGAACCATCGTGGCCGTGGCGCCCGATCAAGTGTCGGTATTTGGAGGATGGCAATACCTCTCTGATATTTTGGCGTCGTGGCGCGTCGGCCTTTGGGCGCTGTCGTGGAATCGGGGACACATTCACGGGAGTTTTGAGCGGCCGCGTGTTTGAAGAATTCCTATGCTCTAGCTGACTTAGGATGATAGGAGAGATGACAGGCTCGTCAAGAAAAGAGTAATCCGATTTTTGGAACTTTTTAAGATTTAAAAACAGGAATGTGGTCTCGTCGAATGTGACGTGACGAGAGATATGGATCTGACGAGTGGACAAGTCATAGCATAAATCTATGGTTTGGCGGGAAGCCTAGGTAGACACAAGGAGTGAAATGGGGGGCTAGTTTGTGAGGGACAGTAGAGGCAAAGTTAGGATAGCATAGACAACCGAATATTCAGAGATGATCATAAGAGGGGACTCTATGATAGAGAATTTTGGTAGGGGTCATATTGTAAAGGGTGCTAGTTGGGAGAATATTTAGAACATATTCTGACATTTTAGCAGCATAGACCCAGAAATGGAGGTAGGAAGGCATGAATCAAAAGAGCGTGAATCATATTGTTAATGGTGCAGATGATTCTTTCAGCTTTACCGTTTTATGAGGAGGTGTGTGGGTGTAGGAGAAGCGAATGACCATGCCATTATTGGTACAAAACCGGTGAAACATACAGTTATTGAATTCACGACCATTATCGCACTGAAAAGATTTTATGCCTTTTCAAACTGCTTGAATGAATTTTCGAAACTCAAGAAATTTGGCAAACACTTCCGATTTAAATTTAAGAGGATACAAGCAAACAAAGTGAGAAAAATCATCTAGTAGGATAAAATAGTATTTATGACCGAGATAACTAGCAACAGGTGATGTCCATAAATCGGCATGTATAATATCAAAAGGTGCAAAAGTAACACTAGTAGATGATTTAAATGAAAGACGAGTATGTTTACCTAAAGAACAAGAAACGCAGTTTTGGGCAAGCTTCCCATTACAAGTAATGAAATTATTGCCTCTAAGAAAACTAAAAACTGGAGCTCTTGGATGACCAAACCTATTATGTCATGTTGAAGAAGAAATGGCCGCTAGAGAGACGGGGGAGCTAGATCTGACAGCGGAGGTGGGAGTGAATGGATAGAGATCCCCCGTGCTATTGCATCTCTTAAGAGGTGTCCCCGTCTGAAGATCCTTCACAGTGAAACCATAAGGGTTAAAATCAACAGAGACAGAGTTATTACGAGTAAATTTGCGGATAGAGATTAGATTCTTAATCATATGTGGGGCATATAGGATATTTTGAAGGGGGAATGGATTAGGAGGTGGTGTGTATGATGTACCATAACCCTTTACTGGAATGCGGTGGCCACTACCAACTGTCACAAATTGAGGATCATTTACACCAAACAGTTTGGGAATATTACCTGCAGACCGGGTGATGTGATATGTAGCTCCGGAGTCCATATAATTTGAAAGTCGACTATCTCATTGGGTGTCATCTTTGGGCCGAATTTGCTGGGCGGCCGTGCATGAAGTGAGCTTGCTCTGGTCGAACTTGCCAAGGGGTGGGTAGAGGCCCAAAACCATTGTGGGAGAACTGGTAGGGTTTAGTCTTTGGAGCAGCGCCTCGCCCGCGTTTGTCACGGATAATGTTGGGGCGCCGTAGCGCTGGACTGATTTTACGGGCCCTGTTGTTGCTGTTGATTTTGCTGTCCGCGACCCCTACCACGACCTCCTCTGCCGCGACCTTTGCCACCCTTACCACCGCGTCCCGTTGCGGTTGAGAGTTTTCTGGCGGCGTTTGATCTTGAGGGCGTGTTTGGCGGCTGCGTCTTACGATTGTGCTCATCACGCTCGCGCGTCGAGTCTCTTCGAGCAACAACTGCGAGCGAGCTTTGTTAAAACTGGGAAGCAGATCTGCCTGTTGAATTATGTCGGATAACGTATCATAGTCACCTTTGGGAAGTCCTGCAATCAACTGCAGCACCATTTAGTGTCCGAGACGGGCGTGTCGACGTTGGAGAGTTGATCTGCCAGGAGTTTCAACTGTCTGCAGTACTCTGTCATGTTGGAGAAATTTTCAAGGCGTGTATTGTTAAACTGTTCCTCCAAATACACTGCACGAGTGTGCTTGTTATCTTGAAAGATTTCCTCCAAGCGGTTCCATAACTCAAGGGTTGTGGCTCCAGATTTCATGATAGTAAGAAGGAGATCCTGAGAAATACTACCATAAATTCACTGTTTGACGCCAGCGTCTAGACGACGCCAAGTAGACTCATCAACCTCCGGAGGGCGTGAAATAGTGTCATCGATATGATCAAGCACGTTATAGAGAAATGCATGATTACGAAACAGTTCAACTCAGGGAGAATACTGGTTGTTTTCTTGATCAAGAAGAATGGGGATAAAGTTCTTGATGTTTATTACAATTAGAGCGGAATGAAAAGATGATGATGACATGGTGGTGAGATTTGTCGAGGTTGAAGCATCAGAAGTATTGGGAGATTCCTCAGTAGTCATTTAGAGAAGAGAGGAATAGAGAGAAAACCCAAGAATTTTAAGTAGGAGAGGGGAGGGAGCCGCGGCGAGAAGGGGGGGGGGGGGGTTCGACGGCTGCAGAGAAAGATAAATTCTAGGTTTTTTTTGTGTTAGGCTCTTGATACCATGTAAGACGGTATTAATCTCTCTTGGGGAGTCTTCTCATTAATATCAAAGTATATATAGAGTACAATATTCATCTCTTATACAATAGGAATTCTAAACCTATACAAAAAAGAAATCCTAGTCTTACCATAATTATATTTACACAATATATGGAAAAATTATGGGTAGAGAATATTGTAATTCTTATATACATGTTTACATTAAGAAATGAGGAGGAAATATATTAGAGGTTTTTGAGCAAAATGAGGAGAGAAATGCAAAAAAACAAAAAACAAAAAACAGGAGAAACAAAATACAAATAGAATCCTTAGTCATAGAGAGATGACACATAGAATTATTTTTTCCTAGCTTTATATTATATATAGATATAGATATAGATTACGAATGTCAATAAAAACCATGGTTCTGAGCTATGAGCATTTGATTCATGGAGTTCCTCTTTTTTGTTTTTATTTTACAAAATCAAAGGGGAGCTAACAATTGCAAAATCTACCTATAGATTGTGTTCGGTATGGAGGAAAATATTTTTTAATTTTTTTCATATTAGAATACTTGAAAATTATTTTTCAAGGAAAGTACATTCCTTAGAAAACAGAACTCCCTGCCTCCAAGGGCACAAGCGAGTTGGTAAGTGGCAAGATGATTGGGGTACAATCACCCCGACGTCGCTGGTTCGAACCCGTGTGGTCACTATACTTTGCTGAAATATTGCAAGGATTGTTGTTGGGTTCGTGTCCCGTTGGTCCCCTCCCTTGCAGGGCTGACACTCGCGCATATTTCTCGATTTATATCTCACCTGACTAAGAGGCCTCTGGTATAGGTGGGGGGTTTCGCCTTCGGGACTTTCCCCTCATCAAAGAAAACAGAACTCCCTGGAGGAGTACGAAAAGTAAGCTTCATAACTGGTATTCAACATTAATTCTCTACATTCTATCCCACTTCCGCTACATGGTGAGGTAAAGTTGTGTACAATAGACTCTTGTCTCGGACCTTGCGCATAGCGGGAGCTTAGTGCACCGGACTGTCCTTTTTATTTCATCCCACTTCCACTCACCCCCACCCCTCGATCCCACCACACACCCACACCCTGCCCTTCTTTGCCCCTTGCCCCCAGCTCCCGTCCCTGTATCTACCCTATCCCACCCCTCACCCCAACCACCCCACCATCAACCCCGTAAAATAAGCAAAAAAAATTATCTCAAAATAAAAATAAATCACTTATTTTTTATTTTAAAAAATCGTGAAAAAACATTTTCCATCGTCCAAGGGGTTAGTAGCTCCATTTAAATAAGTGGAGTTGCCAGCATAGTTCACTCTTGGGCATAATTAGCACTTAGCAGAGTTATCTGGGTTAAGTTGTCCCAAATGGATTCATCGTGGCTTATTTTGCTATTGGGCTTACTGTTTCTGTCTAAGCTAATCAACGGCGCAAAAACAAAAGGAGTGTGGGCTTGTATTCCAGTTTAATTCTACAAAAACGTATATTATGGGCTAGTAATCTAGTTTAATTCTACAAAAACAAAAATACATAGTTACAACCCAATATCTTTGGGTGATCTACTTTACGAAACAGCCACCAATTGTATAGAGTTTGTATATCTATGTATAAATATACATATAGTAGTATATACATATACATATATTATATATATAATATACATACATTATATGTATACAATACACATAATATACATATCAATGTATAGGTTTTGTCTATTTAAGTTATTACAGGTAATTAAGTTTGGTCGAAGGGACATAAACGAAAGAACCCCCACAAAAACGTATTATGAAAGCCCAATTTAGAAGTACAAGATATGAGATATAATTGCCAAAATGATTTTATGAAATACATGTTTTAGATTAATTTGCAAGTCCTAAATGACTTGTATATGACATTATTCACATCAAATTTATCCAAATTTTCCCCTTGTCAAATATGTCTGGACTTTCCTGTTAACTCGCTTCCTTAAGGATAATATCCCATCAATTAATTTCTACTATGTTAAACAACATTCTAATAAAAATTGAATTTCAATATTTTACTTTAAATGACATTTCAAATAGTAGTGTTGGAACTCCAATGTAATTTTGACATTCAAATAATAACATTTGATTGGAAACTGAAATAAAGTAAATCCTATTAATTATAAATCGAATAATTGGGGCCCGCATTTAGGAAACCTTGTTTCCACACACGTGCACACGTAGTGCCAATGATCAAAATTTCCTTAATGGAATAGATATTGGTACGTATACGAATTGTTTGAGACGTAAGGTAATAGACGGTTATTGGTCAAATGACGAATGATTTCACGTTGGTAAATGAAGGAAGAAGTGTATAATGTGTAAAGATGAAATGAATCAGAAATCACCACGAAGCGAGAAGGTCGCGACTCTCCAGTAAGGCGCGACTACAATTGACGTTTCATTCGATAACTTCATCTGGAATTGAAGGTCGAGTTCCTCCAGAAAGTGCGGCTCAATTGACGTTCGATTCGATAAGTTCTTTGGAACTAAAAGGCGTGGCTCCTAGAAGGCGCGGCTCACCATCGCTTCAATCTGTTGGAGGTGAATTAAACACTGATTCTTGGGCTGACTTTGGAGTATTTACTCTCCATTATTTTGCTCATGAATTCAGTCACATGGCATTCATGGTCATTACTTAGCCATTTGGAACGTCATCATCTACACACTATAAAATGAGACGCAAGGCTCATTTGGAAACACACTTGACATTCACTAAACAATTCTGAAATTATCTTCCTCTCTTGCAATCACAAACACTCAAAGATCTTTCTTCCAAAGCAAACACTTGAGTTTTCTTTGCTCATTTGTTTGATTGTTGTTTTATCTTGGGAGATAATTTATCATTACAACCGTTGAAAGGATATATAGGACAATATTATCTTAAGGATAGATCAAGAATTTGGTCGACTCAGCAAGCCCTCATATTTGATCATTTCCAGATTTATTACTCACTTGTTGTTGTTGTTGCATTCTCATTTCCTTGCCTCTACACATATTTCCCACAAGCTTAAGATAATATTCGTTGCTTTCAACAACAACATGTCTGCTTAAGATCAATTCAACGCCATGAACAACACCGATGCTCAAGGCAATCCTATTGCCTTCAATCCAACTGCTCAAGGCACTAACACTGCCTTCAACTCCACTATTTTTTGCACTTCTAGTGTCACCACTGATCATGACATTCCTAATGTCTTCCAAACTAATGCTTTTGGCACTTCTAGTGCTACCGCTGCTTTTGACACTTCTAGTGCTACCGCTACTTTTGGCACTACAAGTGCCACCACTGCTTTTGGCACAACTAGTGTCAACACTGGTTTTGGCACAACCAATGCTTCCACTGCTGCTCCGGGGACTTATAGTGTCCATGCTCCTGCCCAAGGCGTCAACAATATTTATGCTCCTGTTGGAAGCATTCCCAACGCCTTTGCAACTGCTCAAGGGGGCGTCACTGCCCCTACACCTGCTGGTTTTCACCATGAGCGTCCTGAAAAGTTCATGGGTGCTCACTTTAAGTGATGGCAGCAAAAGATGTTGTTTTTCTTGACGGTTATGAGAATGTCACGTTTCCTAACTGAAGATCCTCCACTAGTTAGGGAAGATGTGGACCCTCAGCCAAATGATTTGGCGAGACGGGGCCAATGTAACCATGTCGCTGACGACATGAGGATGGTTCGCGAAGCATGGAAACATAGTGATTTCATGTGTAGGAACTATATTCTAAACAGTTTGTCCGATCCACTATACACGGTATATTGCACCGTTGAAACTGTCAAGCAGTTATGGGACAAACTCCAAAAGCAATACAACACCCAAGATGCGGGTAGTAAGCATTTCATCATTGGGAAGTTCCTGAAATTTCAAATGGTGGATAACAAAAGTGTGACATCCCAAGTCCAGGAATTTCAAATGATTCTACATCACCTGGATTTGGAAGGATTAAAACCCAACGAACAATTCTTGGTTGGGGCATTAATCGATAAGTTGCTCCCTCGTGGACTGAGTTTATGAACTATCTAAAACTCAAAATGAAGGAGATGACCCTAGATTAATTTATTGTCAAACTCCAGATTCAGGAAGACAATAAGAAGGTCACTCCAAAGGAAAAACAACCCGCTGAGGCTAGGCAAATCTGACGGAAGTCAAAAGGAACTCAAGCAAGAAGCAAAAGTTCTAGAAGGAAGGCAAGCCCCAAACAACTAAAAAGTTCAAGGGAAATTGTAACCACTGTGGTATATTTGGTCACATAGCCAAAGACTGTCGCAAGCTCAAACGTTAGAATAAGGCCAAAGACAAGGCCAAGGCTAACATCGTTGAAGACACGATCGTCAACGATATGATTGAGGAGTTCTCAGCGGTAGTTCTTGAAGCTAACCTCGTTGAGAATCCGGTGCAATGGTGGCTAGACACGGGTGCTACCCGTCACATATGTTCCAATAAAGAAGTCTTCTCCACTTATACACCAGTCTCAGACAAGAAGTTGTTCATGGGAAACAATTCTTCTTCAGATGTGCTGGGGGTAGGAAAGGTGATCCTAAAGATGACGTCCAGAAAGGAGCTGACTCTAAAGAAAGTGATGCATGTTCCAGAAATTTGAAGAAATTTAATTTCTGGACCTTTGTTAGTAAATGCTGATTTTAGGCTAGTATTAGAGGCTAACAAATTTGTAATCACTAAGAATGGAACTTTTGTAGGAAGGGGCTTCGTCTGTGAAGGTCTCTTTAAGCTTAATGTTGCATCTGTAATGTCTTCTGCTTCAACTATCAATAAAATTGCACCTTCTACTTACTTGATTGAGTCATCTAATTTATGGCATCATAGATTAGAACATGTAAACTATCAATCTATCCAAATATTGGTAAAACTGGAATTATTATCGTCATTGACATAAACCCTCAACGTAAGTGTGAGGTGTGCATAAAGACAAAACTTTCCAAGAGTCCCTTTAGATCCGTCGAAAGGGATATCGCTCCTCTAGAACTTATACATACATATATATGTGATTTGAAGTTCGCTCAAACTAGAGGGAGGAACAAGTACTTTGTGACTTTCATAGATGATGGCACGCGGTTTTGTTACATTTACTTACTAAAAAGTAAAAATGAAGCCTTTGAAGCATTCAAACGCTACAAAGAAGAAGTTGAGAATCAACTAGGCGGACGGATTAAAACAATTCATAGCGATAGAAGGGGAGAATATGTAGCGCCTTTTGAAGAACTTTGTATCTAATCGGTTATAGTTCATCAAACAACGGCTCCTTACTCACCTCAATCAAACGGGGTTGCTGAACGCAAGAACCAAACACTAAATGAAATGATGAATGCTCTACTCATCAATTCAGACCTCCCTCAAACCATGTGGGGAGAAGCTATTCTTACCGCGAACAGGATTCTTAATAGAGTTTCACACAAGGGTAAAGACAAGACTCCATACGAGCTATGGAAAGGAAAGAAACCTACCTATAAGTATTTGAAGGTATGGGGTTGTCTGGCCAAGGTAAAAGTACCTATGCCAAAGCAGGCCAAGATTGGACCTAAGACTGTGGATTGCATATTCATCGAATATTCCAATAACAATAGTTCTTATCGCTTCATAGTGCACAAGTCGGATCATCCGGACATCTATGAAGATACAATCATGGAATCAAGGAACGCATGGTTCTTTGAAAACACATTTCTATATAAGGAAAATAACATAACCTCTCGCAAACGAAGTTATGAGAAAACCTCTGATGACTAGGAGTCACTGACTATCTAGATCGAAACGGTTCAGATCTAGTAAATTCTGAAGTAGCTGATGATCCAGAATTTAGTATTTCAGATTCTCACGACTTGAAAGATTCAGGGATGGAACCAAGGCAAAGAAAAAGGGCACGGAAGAACAGGTCCTTCGGTCTAGACTTTGTAGCTTATTTGGTTCAGGATGAACCATGGACAATCATTGAAGCATTGTCAACTCCAGAAGCACCGCTCTAGAAGGAAGCTTTAGAAAGTAAGATAGAATTCATTCTGCATAACCACACCTGGGAGTTGGCAGAACTTCCCCCAGGACACAAACTGTTGGGTTGTAAGTGGATCCTTAAACGGAAGTTAAAGGCAGATGGTTCTATCGACAAGTACAAAGCTAGGTTAGTAGTCAAGGGTTATCGCTAAAAGGAGGGCCTTGATTACTTCGACACCTACGCTCCGGTGTCAAAAATGACATCCATACGTATATTCATAGCTATCGCCGTCTTGCGGGATCTTGAAATACATCAAATGGATGTTAAGACTGCCTTCTTAAATGGTGATTTGAAAGAAGAAATATATATGGATCAACCTGAGGGGTATGTGGTTCCAGGACAAGAGACAAAAGTATGTCGGCTTGTTAAATCGTTGTACGGGCTGAAACAAGCCCCTAATCAATGTCACAAAAAATTTGATAGTACTCTACTATCAAAAGGATACTCCATTAATGGAGGTGACAAATGTGTCTACATGAAAGGAAATGTCAAATCCTTCGTCATGATATGTCTATATGTAGATGACTTGTTGATCACTGAAAGCAGTCCTGGAATAATTCTAGAGACTAAGAACATGTTAAAACAGTGTTTTGACATGAAATATATGGGCATTGCAGATGTCATCTTAGGGATCGAGATCTCTAAGACATCTAATGGACTGGTCTTAACTCAATCTCACTACATCGAGAATGTACTGAAGAAATTTGGGATGTTCTGCAGTTCACCGGTATCAACACCATTGGATATAAGTCAAAAGCTTGACAAATATCTGGGTAAGCCCGTACGCCAGGAGCGATATGCGCAGGTGATTGATAGTCTGATGTATATCACAAACTGCACTCGACCTGATATCGCTCATACAGTCAATAAATTGGCTAGGTTCACTCGAAATCCAAGTGAGGATCACTGGAAAGTGTTGAACAGGATACTACAGTTCCTAAAGTTCACGATACATTTCGGGTTACACTATTCAAGATATCCAGCGGTACTAGAGGGGTACAGCGATGCAAAATGGATATCTAATAGCGACGACATCAAGTCCACCAGTGGATATATCTTTACAATCGGTAGTGGAGCTGTGTCTTGGAAATCCTCTAAGCAAACTCTTATTACCCGATCCACAATGGAGTCGGAATTTATCGCTTTAGATAAAGCGGGAGAGGAAGCTGAGTGGCTTCATGGTTTTCCCGTGTCTTCTGTAATGATCCACTGCGATAGTCAGTCGGCTCTAGAAAGGGCACGAAGTTCAATATACAACGGTAAGTCTCATTATATTCAACGGAGATATGAGTCTGTTAGGCAGCTGATCACCTCAGGTATTATTTCAATTGATTACATAAAATCTAAGAAAAATATCGTTCTTGACGAAGGGAATACCCAAAGATCAGTTGTTCTGCCTGTCTAGGGGAATGGGCTTAAAACCCAAACAATATGAACCGATATAGTGGACACCCAAACTTACAGACTGGAGATTCCAGGAATAAGGTTCAATGGGAAAACTAAACTGTAAAGGTTCCGTGAGCGCTTCGGTGGAAGCAAGAGCACTTCGGATAATGTGTCTTTCTTAAAGAAACTTAATCCAAGGCCGTTTCCGTGATAGAAAAAAATTGCAACCTGTAAGAGGGGTAAAGGATAAGTTTCCAAACCTTTAATGATCCTCAAAAGTTGAGGTTAGGTTGGTGAAATTTTTAATGGTTCCTAACACTTGTGTAGCGGGGTATTACAGGATACCTTGTAGGAAACCACCTATTTAAGTGTGAGGACAGGCCGCCTCAAATGAACGCACTTAAGAATCCAAGGGTGTCCACGGCCCACGATGGATAAAACACTAGAAAGATTGAGTAGGAAAGGTGTTGTGTTGGTACCATTGTCTTGGCATATACTAAACACTGACGGTTCAAGACATCACGTTCACCGCGCAGTAAATATGTCCGATGGTATTCTACTATGGAAGGTTCAAAACTCCGGCTACCTCTCCGGATGCAACATCGTTCCGCCAAATGATTGCTAGAAAGGCACCATGTGCGTGCACCAAAATCTTTTCCAAGAGGGAATTGTTGGAAATATTTATTAAACGTGAAATAAAGTAAATTATATTAATTATGAATCGAACAATTGGGGCCCCGCACGTAGGAAACCTTGTTTCCACACACGTGCACACGTAGTGCCAATGATCAAAATTTCCTTAATGGAAGAGATAATGGTACGTATACGAATTGTTTGAGACGTAAGGTAATAGACGGTTATTGGCCAAATGACGAATGATTTCACGTTGGTAAATGAAGGAATTAGTGTATAATGTGTAAAGATGAAATGAATCAGAAATCACCACGAAACCGAGAAGGGCTGCGGCTCCTCCAAGTAAGGGTCGCGGCAGTTGGAGGGCCGCAAAGCCTCCCCGAAGGGTCGCGGCTATAATTGACGTTTCAATTCCAGTAACTCATTGGAATTGAAGGGCCGCGGCCGACCGACGTTCGAGTTCGGTAAGTTATCGAAGGCGGCCGCGCTCCTCCTCGCCGGCCGCGACTGATCGCTTCAACTGGTTGGAGGTGAATTAAAAACTGATTCTTGGGCTGACTTTGAAGTATTTACTCTCCATTATTTTGCTCATGAATTCAGCCACTACTTGGCTGAATTGTAACTCCAAATTCAAGACATTAACATGACCATTACTTAGCCATTTGGAAGGTCATCATCTACACATTATAAAATGAGACACAATGCTCATTTTGAAACACACTTGACATTCACTAAACAATTCTGAAATTGTCTTCCTCTCTTGCAATCACAAACACTCAAAGATCTTTCTTCCAAAGTAAACACTTGAGTTCCATTTGCTCATTTGTTTGATTGCTGTTTTATCTTGGGAGATAAGTTGTCATTACAACTGTTGAAAGGATATACGGAGCAATATTATCTTAAGGATAGATCAAGAATTTGGTCGACTCAGCAAACCCTCATATTTGATCATTTCCAGATTTCTTACTCACTTGTTATTGTTGCTGCATTTTCATTTCCTTGTCTCTACACATATTTCCCACACAGATAGCTAGTAGAAATTCCATTAGATTTGATAATTTCTATTAATCGTTTTATATGCATTGAGAATATTGTGAAAATATTAAGAAAATTGATCAATTTGACCATTGAATCAGAACAAAACGAAGAGATCATGTCCCACTCCATTGAAAAAGTTCTTAGCGTTGTATTAATTATCAGTCGTAAGTTACGTCGGATCAACATGAGGAATAAAAATAAATTGCAAAAGCAACTATATCGTCGTTTATTTGGTGTGATTAGAAGTTAATAAGTGGAAAGAGAAAGCCTATTTTGTTTCACTTAGAAGTCGTCACAAGTCACAACTTAAGTCTTGCTTTGGGGTAAAGTGGTCCTACTAAAGACAATAGCATTTTCTGAGCTCAAATCCGAGGTATTTATCACTCCATCATAATTTACGATCTCTCTCGCTCCACCCCCTCCCCCCAAATGTCACAATCAAAACAAATAAACAAAAATTCATATGTGAATTCAGAATTTAAAATTTTTGAGTTCCTACGAGTGCTACGATAACCTTAAATTAATATACAATAATAAGTTGAAGATCTAGTCAAATATATATTTTTAAATATTTAATGATTTTTTTAATATATATTTATATATATACAAAGTATAAGCAAAACTTATTAGATTCGCGTTAATCCATTGCCAATATTGTTTTAGATCCGCCCCTCAACAGAATAATTCTTAAAAGTACTTAATTTGGGAGTTAATGAAGTCCAAATAAGAGGACTAACAGTTCACCATTACAAGCCGACTAATGACTGTCTCCAAATAAGAGACCAGAATAAATTGAATATATATAGGTGAGATGCAATGAATCAACCAATCTTAAATTGAAAAAATATATTAAATATTCACTAAAGAAAATCTGCTCGAAACCCCAAAAATCGCAATCCAGTAGAATGTAAAACAAAATAAAAACACAAAACTAGTTATTGGAGCTATCATGTTTGGTCAGATGGGACTTGCCTTGTTAACGGTATTGTTTTTTTTTATTTTTATAATGACCGCATGGCTACTTTTTATAAGTGCTGTGGCTGGGTAAATCGCCGGTGTATGATAGCGCAGTGTTAACGATATTGTTAACTGCCCAAAAGGGATGGACTAACAATATTTACCTTTTTTTTTGTTTTTCCACTCGATATTGGATATCCGCTTTGGAGCCCGATCAGTAGTAAAATCGGAATTTTTATTTAAAAAATTTAAAATATAAAGAAGTAAACAAACGAAGAAGCCGAATGATCATTCAATATCTACTATAGTCTATATATACATACACAAAAATTTGGACCTTATGTATACAATGTAAATTTTCGACGAAGGGAATTTTAATGAACCCTTTCCGATACGCCAGCACCGCCCATGAGCATGACTAATTTAAATTTGCGTTAGAAGTCTCAATTTGGAGATGTAAGGGCTTTTTGTCATAGCGATTCTATTCTTATGGCCTGATTCTAAGATCTCTAATTATGGATGAAAGTGTACTTATTACCCGATCGTCAATTCACCACAGCCTTTGGTGATAAGTATTTTATACTTACATGAGGTAGCAGTTGGTGTATGCGATGAAGCGCGGGGCGCAAGGTCACGAGTTCGATCCTGCCTAAACCTTGGTTGAGCGCATCGCGCGCTTGCCAAGTGTGGTTTACATGGTGGCGTGGTTTGCGATTTCTTTGCGTCGGTCGAGTTTACCTGCTTGTATTCGAAAGAGTAGCGGTGCAGATTCGCCGTCGACAAAAAAAGAAAGTATTTTATACTTGGTTTTATATATTTTCAAGGAAACTTCAGTTACAGAATCAGAATTTTGTAGGATTTTGCCCTAAAGATTCAATGAACATGGCTTATTCTTTGTTCATTTGGCTGGTGCACTTAACTAGTCCTTTGGATATAATAATTTATACTCGTACTATTTTGTAAGACAATAATGTTAATCATGCATTAAAGTATACTATCAAATGACATTGTTGTTTGGGTGTAATGAAAAGCCAATGTGTTGATTCTAGCATGTGCCTAGTATAAAAATATATAAATAAGAAAAAACGAGCTTAGGATTTGATAATAATTATAATCTTATGAAATTAAAACCAATTGCTTAATTGAGCTTTTCCCTTTAATTTCTTCTATGTATTTATTTCCTTTTCGGTTTAGTTAATCTTAACCCCCATGCATTTGGTAATGTGCTTCCTACTCCACCCTTGTAGGTCAAGGCTTGTTAAAAATATCAAGATTGCTTCTTCTTTATCTCGTTTATTTTTATTTTTGGTTGTTTAAATAAATAACAAAATAAACAAGTTGACTTTGTTAGTTATATATATTGTGTATGCATGCAAGACGTTGTTTTGGAAAAAATTATATCTTTATATATATATATATATGTGTGTGAGAAAAAGAAGACATGAAGAATATTTTTAATAAAAATATTTAGAGTTGCTTTTCTGACATAAATTTAACATTTATCTTTGAAAACTGAATGTTTGCTTTGGTCGGCATTAGTTCGAAACTTATGCCGAATGAAATTTAAAGTTATGCAGCTCGAAAAATGTTAAAGGAAAAAAATTAAAAACAAATTTGACTATTTGAGGAGAACAAATTAAAGATCACCCCGAAATAGGGTGGGAATGACCAATAAAATTAGTAATTTCTTATATACAAACTTTTCAACGAATCACATTCACCCTCTCTGGTCTCGGGACAAGATCCCAAGTACGTGTTTAGTGAGCGCATTAAATTCCTCACGCATGGCCGCATTCCAATTCGGGTCAAACTTGACTAATTTTGGGTTTTTAGGTACATGTGAGATAGTTTGAGTGGAGATGTTAAAGTGGACTTTTGGTTTGAAAATCTCGTGTTGGGTACGGGTTTCCATATGATGGGTCGGAAGCGGGGTTGTTTGGGTCACAGGCAGTAGAGTAGTTTCTGGTAGTGGGGTGGTTTGGAACATGGTATTTTCCGTGACTGACTGAGGGAGGGGCAGCGACTGATTACGATGGGTGGTCGACAGGATGGGGGCAATCGATAGGTGTTGGGGGTAGTCGACGGTGGGGCAGTGGGCAAGGGAAGTGACGAGATGGGTGTTAGACATATTTTGTATACGCCTTTTGAGTCATTTTTAGTTGATATTTTACTCATTTTTGTTGTGTTTAGTATAGTAGTAGATTTGTTTTTCTTTCTTTTGAGTCACAACGGTTCAAAAAGGCAAAATGGCAAAAATGAGCAAAAAGTGGGCATAAAAGGAGGTTCCGAGGCAGAAAAAGGTTAAAAAATGATGACTCGGTCAAAGGCAAAGCAGCACCGCGGTGCCAAGCAGCAGAACCGCGGTGCCATAAGATCAGAGACCCCGCAGGACTTTCGGCACTGCGGTGCCAACCTGCAGGACCGCGGTGTTGAGGCACGTTTTTCCGATTCTGGGCCGAATTTGACACGTTTTCAAGGGTAACTTTCCCCAGCTATAAAACCCTAAAACCCTGCTCATTATCTAGCATCTGGGATCTTACATCTCACATCATACTTTGGAGAGGAAAAGGAGGCTACAACACAAGATTGGAGACAACTTTGGTTCAAGTTTCTTTTCTTTTCTTTGTTTTATTTCAGTTCATGTTGGATTCTGTATTAGTTCTTAACGTGACTATGGCTAGGATCTAAACACTCTATTAGGGCTTTCCTTATAAATCGTTTGAAACTCTTATTCATGAATTAATGCACTAGTTTGATTTCTTCTTCACTTGATTAAGATTTAGTCAATATTTGGTATGAATGTTTGATAATTAATTGATCACTAATTATCATAACATATATGATTTCGAATCAAAATTCTGAAAGGTGAGATTTGGATATGTTGTAATTGACTAGACATAGGTTAAAATCGCGGACGAAAGTACCCCGATACTTGTGTAGCATTATAGGTTATTGTTCTTAATCCTCATATGCGGTAAATCCTATCATAGAAATATAGAAGGGTTCTGCACTGGGGTTGAGTGATTATATTGCCCTAACCGGAATATAAGACAGTCTAGTTAACCGTTATCTTAACGAAGAAGAAGAATCATTCTAGTCGCATTAATGATTGAATATAGTGGATAGTCGAGGATTTTGGAAGCCCTAATTCCTTCATAACTGATTTAAACCAAAGTATTATCATAGTTAGTTTATTTTATACAATTACTTAGTCTTAGTTATTAGATAAAAATACAAACAAATTAACGTTCACCAAATAGAAACTAAAGCTTAGATAATCGGTACTTGATAACCAGTCTCTGGGGACGATATTCGGTCTTACCAGACTATATTACTTGTGAACGATACGTACACTTGCGTTAAGCAACTTGCAAAATCGCTAACAAGTTTTTGGCGCCGTTGTCGGGGACTGACATACTTTCAATATCGAATTATCTAATCTTATTTCTATTTTGGTTTGTATATATTTGATTATGTTATTTTATTTCTAATTTGGTTGCTCCAGGAACAAATTTCTAACTTGTTCTGCGAGCATCTTTTTATTACTTTTTGTTGTTTTTCTTATTTTGTAGGTAAAGTTGAAAAAAATGGACTACTACTAATATCAAGGGCAGTGGAATCATCAACAACAGCCTAATCCACAGGTTCCACAGGAAAATCAAAATGAGTTGCAGGCAGACATACTCAGGCTCACCAAGTGCCAGACTCAGTTTATGGCTGAGACCAGCGTGTCCAACAAGAATTTGGAGACACAAATAAGGCAGTTGATGGATAGGGTGATCAATACACCTCAAGCAAGTCTTCCTAGCGACACCACTGTGGGAAGTGGTAAGCAAAGTGAGGAGCCTGAACAACACCAAGATGTTGAAGAATTGAGAAAGGTGGTTGGTGTAGAGAAAGAATGGGTTACTGGAATCAAATTTGTCACCTTTTTGGATTCCTTGGAGTTCCTTTTTTTCTATACCCTTTGCAGAAGAAACACCACCAGATGTCTTTGCTGACCCTCAAACAGAAAGTCTATACCCTCAAGAGAACTCCCAAAAGTCTAGAGATCCATGGAGTTTCATTATTCCCTGCACTATAGGAAATTTTGAATGCAAGCAAGTATTGGACGATTTGGGGGCAAGCATAAAAGTACAGAGTACTACCCTTTTCTGTGTTCTATAGAAATGGTGTAGGTGAAGTGAGGCCGACAAAAATGATTGTTCGGATTGCAAGTCGTTCGCAGAAGGATCCACTAGGCACTAGTAAGGGTTAATTGCGTCCGGCTAAAAGACGTTAAAGACAACGCTTGTTGGGAGGCAACCCAGTGTTTTTAATTATGTTATTTTAATTTTTTAGTTTATTTTATTTTATCTTGAACAGTCTCACGGTCTTGGGTTTTATCTTATGTTTTGATGTCAGGTGAAGGAATGAGACATGAAGCAGGGAAAAATGCTGGAAAACACAGAATCAGGAGTTCAGCACCGCGGTGCCATCATGCAAAACCGCGGTACCAGAAGATCAGAGAGGGTGCAGAAATTTAGGCACCGCGGTGCTGCTATCACGAGCAGCGGTGCGTCTGCGATCTCAGAAAAATAAAAAGCCACGAATCGTCAAATCTCCTCCCACGAATCCGTCTCAATGCAACATCCGCGCCACGCGTTTTGAGCATTTGTATGCGTAAGTCGTCCCTGTTTAATTTTGAGTTGTTACATATATGGGACAATGTGTCAGTTAAGTTTAGGAGGGGGGTACCTTATGTTTTTGAGTCTTTGTTTTGTGTCTCTTATGTGTCATCCATATGAGTCAATTTTTTTTATGATCATGCATGTTGTAGTTGCTGAAAACGCCTAGTGAATTAAGTGGGATAATGTAATGGAATTAGAGGCTAAAAATATGTGTGTTCAAGTTAGATATGCCAAAAATTCATAAAACTCTTATTATTTGGGATATTAGTGCTTAGCTTATGCATGTCTATTGAAGAATGTCTATGAAGTCTGCTTGTTTGTTATTTGAAGCGAAATAGTTAGGACGTACATATTTAGGGAGATGACTCGGGCATTTCTTTGTTAGCCCTTCTTACCTTTCATTACCAATCATGCAGTAAAATGTATCCCTAGTCAGTCCCGTTGAGCCTAAAATAAGTTATTTCTTTGACACACTATGATTCCCTTGTGTGTCATAAGCAGTAATTGAAAAATTGAGATGAAAAAAGGTGAAAAAGAAATACCAAAAGAGAATGGAAAAATTGATTGATGCACCCCAATGAAAAAAATATAAAAGCTTAAGTTTTGGGGTGCCTATGTGAATATGTTTCATACTCTCAAAGAGAGAAGAGGGGAATGATAGGTATGAACATAAAAGAATACCAAAAAGAAGGACAAGATGGTTGAATGAGAAAAACACTTATGGTACGTAAATTGAGCCTAAATGCCTATTTTTACCTACCCCTGCCTAAGCCTACATTACAACCCTGAAAAGTCCTGAAGATCTCTAGAATGTATGTCCATGATTAGTGGAGAATAACAAGTAAACAAGTCCATGAAGCTAAATGAAATTGACATGCATGGTTTAGTATTCATATTTCCATTGAGTGTGATTGAATTGAATTTGCGAAATATCTGGCTTGAAATTCTAGATTGCTATATATCTATGCTACATATGTTCCAACATTATCCCACTGACGTTCATGCTTTTTCTAAGTAACCTTGTGCAGCTGCTTGATATGAGTCTTTGAGTCTTTATGATTTTGTTTCCTTGTTTTTGTTTTTTGCTTTTACTCGAGGGCGAGCAAAGATTAAGTTTGGGGGTGTTAGACGTATTTCGTATACGCCTTTTGAGTCATTTTTAGTTGATATTTTACTCGCTTTTATTGTGTTTACTATAGTAGTATGTTTGTTTTTCTTTCTTTTGAGTCACAGCGGTTCAAAAGGGCAAAATAGCAAAAAGGAGCGAAAAGTGGGCATAAAAGGAGGTCCGGAGGCAAAAAAAAGTTAAAAATTGATGACTCGGTCAAAGGCAAAGCATCACCGCGGTGCCAAGTAGCAGAATCGCGATTCCAGAAGATCAGATACCCCGCAGGACTTTCGGCACCGCGGTGCCAACCTGCAGGACCGCGGTGCCGAGGCGCGTTTTTCCGATTCTGGATCGAATTTGACACGTTTTCAAAGGCAACTTTCCCCAGCTATAAAATCCTAAAACCCTGCTCATTATCTAGCATCTGGGATCTTACATCTCACATCATACTTTGGAGAGGAAAAGGAGGCTACAACACAAGATTGGAGACAACTTTGGTTCAAGTTTCTTTTCTTTTCTTTGTTTTATTTCAGTTCATGTTGGATTCTGTATTAGTTCTTAACGTGACTATGGCTAGGATCTAAACACTCTATTAGGGCTTTCCTTATAAATCGCTTGAAACTCTTATTCATGAATTAATGCAGTAGTTTGATTTCTTCTTCACTTGATTAAGATTTAGTCAATATTTGGTATGAATGTTTGATAATTAATTGATCACTAATGATCATAACCTATATGATTTCGAATCAAAATTCTGAAAGGTGAGATTTGAATATGTTGTAATTGACTGGACATAGGTTAAAATCGCGGACGAAAGTACCCCGATACTTGTGTAGCATTATAGGTTATTGTTCTTAACCCTCCTATGCGGTAAATCCTATCATAGAAATATAGAAGGGTTATGCACTGGGGTTGAGTGATCATATTGCCCTAATCGGAATATAAGACAGTCTAGTTAACCGTTATCTTAACGAAGAAGAAGAATCATTCTAGTCGCATTAAGGATTGAATACAGTGGATAGTCGGGAATTTTGGAAGCCCTAATTCCTTCATAACTGATTTAAACCAAAGTATTATCATAGTTAGTTTATTTTATGCAATTACTTAGTCTTAGTTATTAGATAAAAATAAAAACAAATTAACGTTCACCAAATAGAAACTAAAGCTTAGATAATTGGTACTTGATAACCAGTCTCTGAGGACGATATTCGGTCTTACCAGACTATATTACTTATGAATTATACGTACACTTGCGTTAAGCAACATGCAAAATCGCTAACAATGGGGGGTTAGTGTCACGACCCGACCCCGGATCCGTGACCGGTGCCTTACTCCGGGCACCCTTGTGATACAACATCAGAGAAAACCAGCGGAAATAAACTCACAAACAAGAGCCATATAAGAATATAAAATAGGCTAACCCAAAGTGGCTACCTCTAAATATAATAAAACGAACAGTTACATCCTTACATCCCAATTCATGACAGGACTACAAGCCTCTAAGAAGGTATAAACACTATGACGGGACAGGGCCCCGCCATACCCCCTGAATGTACAAAAGTCTACAACCTCAGGGAACCATACCAAAAGATGAGGCCTCCAGAGAAATGGAGCCTCCCGAGAACCGAACAGTGATCCTAAGAGTGCGGATCAGCAAGCTATGAACCTCAACCTGCGGCATGAGCGGCCCAGAAAGGAGTCGATGCAACATGTACCAAATATGCGGCGGAAAATCGTAATAATATCATAGGTCAAAAATAAATTTGAGTCATAGGCGAAAATCGGTTTACCTTGACTGTGCCTTACTAACAATGAGAGTAACAAGTATAAATCTTCTGCGTAAAAATAGGAGGCTCGTGATCAAAGCGGGTACCTCGCGTGTAGTATCATTAAGCAATCCTACTCACGGGACTATTTCACCGCGTGGGTCTGTGGACCCGCGTGAGGTCATCCGCCGTCGTGGGACTATTTCACCCGCGTGAGACTATTTCACCCGCATGGATCTGTGTACCGCGTGAGTACCATCGCCGTACTCGCGTGGGACTATTTCACCCGCGTGGATCACGTGGTGGGATCCGCGTGAGTGCAAGCGCACTCGCGTCATGGGTAGCAAATCCATGGCATAAATAATAACCGGGGTTTACCAGTAATAATATAATTATATAACATAGCTCATCAGGCTATCATACATAACATAAGCACTCTAGGCCTATCATATCATACATAAGCACTACTGACTATCATATCACAACATAAGCACTACTAGGCTATCATAACATAAGCACTACCGCTTATCATAACATAAGCAAGTTAAGAAATCCACAACTTCTTATTAACATTATTAATATATTCTCTCATTTTAGTATCCTAAGGCACTAACATGTCTTTTAATAGAAAATCCGGGAATTCAACCCAAGTACCATGTACTTCTAACTTTTTAAGAAATAACTCTTTTTAATAAAAAAATTCCAAGATACTAATCACCATAGTATCAAGTTACGATTTCTTTTCAAGACAAGTCACATTTCCTTTTAGAAATATAATAGGCTTCTAAATCAAGTGACTTCATTTCCTTTAAAACCTTAGGCAACCAATGCCTAAAAATCAATTCACCTTTCTTAGTTTCAATCCTTTACCCGTACTTGTTTTAATTAGAGTAAACCTTTCTTTGTGAACCTTTCAAGGAAACTAATATAACCCACTTCCCATAAAGTCATTATATTAACGTTATCCCTTTGTCAAATACATTTTCCCTAAATCCAATGGACTTATACTTTTGAAATGAAACAAGTATCATATACTTTAAAACAAGTGAAAGATATCAAATCTTGTACGTCTACCGTACTACATAGGTACAACTACTCATGCTCAAGAGATAGGAAAGTTCCACATACCTCTTTGGTCAATCCACTTGCTAAGCTCAACTACATGAGTAATATTTCAACCTATAATAATCATGATACGTTTATTAACCTCTAACTTCAATGTAGAATAATCCAAGTTCAAAGTCACTAAATTCTATGGAAAATTGGACAGCATTTCCTTTGTTTCTACATACTTGCCACCTTTCTCAAGGCCGAATTTATCATCCAAACGCCACATTTAAGGCTCAACAATCCAACATTTCAAAAGGGGATTATACAACCAAACTTAGGTGTGTAAAATTCTGCCCCATAAGGTAAAACAATACACTTAACAATTCTAAAGTGGTTTGTAGGCTACAACATGCTCATAATATCTCCTTAACCAATCTTTTCATATCCAAACCACATTTCTTGCATGCAATGACTCTAAGAGCATTATTTACTACCACAAGTTCTTTTCTTCTTAATATGCAACACTAAAAACTAATTCTAAAGGAAGAATCATTACCTTAGAGCTTTAACCAAATTTTTCCAACAACTTGCTAGCTTCCTTTTCAAGAACACCACCACAACAACCTTCACAAGCTAGCCACAAGCTTCCTTATTGCCTTTATTTTTCTCAGATTTTTCCTAAGGCTAGAATATCTTTTGGGATTTTAGAGAGAAGGAGGAGCTTTGTCTAAGAGAGAGATGAAAGATGACCAAGTCTTTAAGACTTGGTCAATATAATGCATGCAAAATCAGATGGGGACACTGTTCACCCTCCCATTCCCTTTTTAAAAGAAAATAAAAGATTTTTATAAGTTTTTCATGATTTCTGCCTCGGCGCGCAGCCTGCGATCGGCGCGCGGCTGTAACTCTGCAGACTCGGAACTTTAGGCGCGCGGCCGATTTTCGTGAGGCCACGGCCAGAAGTTTCGATTTGAGTCCTAACTCCTTTCGCCGCGGCCCATACGCGGCGAACCACGGGGTATAACGATTAGTTATCCGAGTGAGGTAGTCGATAATTGAGGCGATGTTGGGACGGGATGGGTGGCACGACGTATGGGGTTTCTAATGAGAGGGGACGTGTCTGAATCATCAAGGAAGTTGTAATCAGGGACTTGAATTTTTGGATCTTTGCAAATGGGAAAATGTTCTCCTCGAATGTGATATGGCGAGAGACTAGGATTTTATTTGTGGACAAATCATAACATAAGTACACCCTATGGTTTGACGGAAAACCTAAGAAAACAGAAGGGATAATTCTAGGTGCTGATTTGTGAGGGGATGTGGATACGAGATTCGGATAGCATAGACTACCAAAAATCCGAAGGTGGTCATAAGAGGGGATCAAACTCACGACCGTTATCACATTAAAAAGTTTTGATGGTCTTTTCAAATATGGTTTTAACATATGTTTGAAATTTAGGAAATATTGTGTAAACTTGGGACTTATATTTTAGAGGATACACCCAAATAAAGTGAGAGAAATTATCCAAAAACACCAAATAATATATGTGACCTAGTTTGTTAGTAATGGAAGATATTTATAAATACGCATAAATAATATCAAAAGGAGAAAACGTTACATTTAGTGACGATTGAAAAGGAAGTCTAACATGCTTTCCTAAATGACAAGAGTAGCAAATGGGGGTAAATTTGTCGTTATTACATTGAATGAAATTCTGACTTCTATGAAAATTAAAAATTGGTGTTTCTGGGTGCCCGAGTCTATTGTGCTAAGTGAATGGAGAGATGACAGCTAGAGAGGTTGGTGGATTGACACTTATAGTGGAATTGGATGATAAAGGATATAGGTCCCCCACACTATTGCATCTCGTAAGAGTTGTCTCCGTACGTAGGTCCTTTACAGAAAATTCAATAGGATCTAACTCAATAGATACGGAGTTGTCACTAGCAAACTTCCTAACAGAGATTAAGGTTTTAATGATGTTAGGAGCATATAGAACATTTTTAGGGTAAAGGGTGGGTGAGGTGGTTGTGTTTGAGTGGTGCCATAGTCTTGAATTGGAATGTGATTGTCATTGCCGACTAAAATAAATTGAGGATGGATAAAATTGAATAGGTGAGGGAGATTACCAGAGTAGCGAGTGAGGTAGGATGTGACATATGTATCCATGTATCATGCGTCGTCGGGCTGCTGGTGATTCATAGTGTTGTAACCCTGACTCAGATTGGTAGGGGTCATGGGGTCGTAGGTCTGCTGCTCCGATGTAGAGAAGTGGGATTTTTCGCAGCCTCACTTTCCTCATCTGCGTCCCCTTCCGAAGGCCTCAGCCACCACGTTGAGGTTGGTGGTCCGTAGGTTGCGGAGTACCGGATGGTGTGTTGGCGGTTGGCGTTACGACAATCGACAATGCATGTGGAGTGTGCTCGTCCTGTTTGACTCGTCTAGTCTCCTCCAACGACAATTGTGATCGGGCCTTGTTGAAGCTAGAGAGGGGATCAACTTGTTGGATCATCGTCGCAAGTGTATCGTACTCACCCTTTGGCAAGCCATTGATAAGTTGTAAAATCATCTTTGTTTCGGAAACTGGAGTGCCAACATTAGACAATTGATCGGCAACCAATTTTAGTTCTTTACCATAGTCTGACATGTTGGCAAAGTTCTTAAGACGAGTGTTGGTGAATTGTTTCTCCAAATAGACGGCACGTGTATGTTTGTTGTCTTGAAATATTTCCTCTAGTCGTGTCCATAATTCGTGATCTGAGGCACCTGTCTTCATAATAGTATGAAGTAGATCCTTGGATATTGTGCCATATACCCATTGTTTGATGATAGCATCGAGATGCTTCCACGTCGGATTATCGACGTCGGGTGGACGGGGGTGGTGGCATCGATGTGATCAAGGACGTTGTAAACACAAGCATGTATTTGAACCCGCAAGGGTAGTCAAGTTGGTGTAGCAGTAGAGCGCGGGACATCAAAGTCTCGAGTTCGATCCCCTGCATAAATCTTCTTGGTTGAGTCTGTCACACATGACTTGCTAAGTGTGGTTAATTGGCTGACGTGATTTGCAGGCTATTGCGTCAGGCCGAGGTTTCCCGGTGCGCACTCGAAGAGTAGCGGCTGCGGGTTCTTTCGTCAAAAAAAAATGTATTTGAAATAATTCGACTCGTATAAGAATTTCTACTTTACCTAATTACACTAGAATAATAATTACAGAATATATGGAGAATATTTATTTATTCACCGTCAGAATTTGCTTTTGACTAATGTGATTTAATTACATGCTAATAACGTTGTTTAAACAAAATAATGAAGGTAAAAGAGCCAATAAGAATAACTAGCTGACCTATTGGAGCTTTAATCGATCTACTGGTTAAGTTGATGCGACTGTGCTTGTGTGAAAAAAATGTCCATATATAAATAGGGTTTTGACTACTGGCTCTACTAGGTAAAATAATTTAATTATACACGAACAAATTAAAGGTATATCTATCTATCTATCTATCCATTATTTTAAAGTATTAATATAAATGTTGGTCGAATAAAATATCATTAGCATGTTGAACGACCTTTCTATCATTAAATATTTATATAATTTAAGAATATAATAGTAAATAACTCACGAATGAAACATTAAATTAATAATAATTCTAATTCTATTAAACTACCAATTCAATCAACCGTTACTACTAATCCTTTTTCCTTCTGAAAACTACTTACCAATTGCTTGAGACCGAAAAGTCCTAGAGCATGTACCGGAAAGAAAAAGATGTTGGAAGTTGTTGCATAAGAAGTTTTGAGAATATAAAGTTTCTTACTTGAATGAAAATAAACAAACTGTATGCTATAACCTTGTCTGACACAGCAAGATCAAGGGATATTTAGGAGTATGTTAGGAAATAGTAATTCTATTTTAAGAGTCCCACATGAATGAGAACATGGACTATTTATATTGATTTGGACAAGCATCACCTTACCAGTTATCTTTTAAAGTTGAGTTGGGTCCAAAATTCATTCTTTACATGTTATTAGAGACACAAACTAATTTCAATTATATGTTCACCGATGTAATTGGGTCTCCAAATTATACCATCCACGCTATATACTCTTTATATGAATTTGAATAATCTTCACCCTACAAACTAGCTTTTGGAGTTGAGTTATGCCCGACATCCCTTTACATCTACATCTAAGCAACTTCTCATTACAGAGACCTGGTATATTGATAGACCCATACACAGTAAGAAGTCTAAAGAAATCAACGTCCTTTGCTCTATAAAATTTCATAGCACGGGAGTTATTAATTGTTTCCAGCTTCAAACTCTAGGGTACGTTTGGTTCGGGGTAAATAGGAAAGAGAAAAGAAATGAAGGAATGAAATTTCTTTTGTTATTGTTTGTTTGATCTTATTTTTTCATTCTCTTTACTCCTTTTCCATTTTCATTTTCTTTCCTTGATTCCCCCCACCCCCCTAGGTATTTGGATTCTCTTTCCTCAATCCGGATCTCGGACCCCGGACCACTCGGACCACCCCGGACCTCCGACTCCGGACCCCGGACCACCCAGAACCAAACGTGTAGGGACAATCAGGTAATTCCTTTTCTTTCCTTTCCATTTCATTCTCTTACTGGATTTCATTCCGTTTACCCTGCGCGAACCATCCTAAATATTTTTCATACAGAGATGATGGCCTCGCTGGTGGTCAAGGATGCGGTTTTCACCTTTTTCCCTTCAATTTGATTACGTACTTTAAGGCGACAATTTAGGTTAAAAAAATGGACGCGTGAATTCATAGTCATTCCGAAAAATTAAGTATTTTATGTATATATTTTTTAAAATTGATATAATATTATCTCATGACACTCATGGTCCAAAAGGATCAAATGGTGCACGTGATTGAATGCTAAGTTATTTAGCTACGGGATCAGGGATTGATTCTCACTTATTACTTTCTTTTTCTCCCTAGTGGTGCACCATGTTCTAGAAATTCTAAATTTACCTCTGCTTACTTTGATCTACTTTTTTGTTTTGTTTTTGCCGTTGACCATTTCAGTAATGCAAAACCTATCCATGGACGATCTACAACCACATCAAGCAGCAAACACTCTCGGGATGTCGGGATACCAAATTTAGAAGTGTTTTTATTCATTTCGGAGAAATTAAGGTACGTTAAAGGAACTAATTATTTAAGTTTCTATTTTTAATAGCTTAAAGAGACGGAAGGGAGTTCTTAAATCTTGGAAATAAACACACACACAAACTTGCAGTTGAAGGTTTATATTTTAGTTACACATTTCGTAGTATTTGACGCAAGATATATTCGTACGAAGTACCAACATAGAATATAAATGTTGGTTGACTAAAATAATATCCTTCACATGTTGAGCGATCTTTATACCCTTAAATATTTGTATAATTTAACGATATAATGATAAATAACTCAAGAATGGTGATAAATACCAGTGATATACATGGTATATACGATGTGTATATCACAGACATATTGTTATAATGGGTTGTTAAATCCCGTGATATACACGGTATATTCGTACTGTGTATATCACGGGTTAGTAGTCTACTTTCGGTAATTCATATTGTAATTAAATTAGAGTTGTACATTTACCATAATTGTATAATTATTGTACAAGTAGAATAAGGTTTTAGGAGTAGAATATGAATAAAAAAATTCTATTATGGAAATTGTAAATTGTATATATACTCTTTCATTAATGAAAATAATTAAGGGATTATTTCTTTCATTGTATCAGAAGTCTAGGTTTCACATATCTCCTTCTCTCCCAACCTTCGGCTGCCTCGATTTTTGAGTGTCTGTCTCGATTTTTGTGTCGAGTCTACCTCCTCTCTTCCTAAATTTTCTTCCACAATCCCTCAATCACCTATTGTTCTTTCGTTATGTCTACGTCAAAGAACACATTTCACCCTGCCCTTACTGTTTCTAACATCAAGGATCACATCACTATCATTCTTGAAATAGAAAACGTTCAATACGCGATATGGGCTGAACTGTTCAAAGTTCACGCATTCTCGCATCAAGTCCTCCATCACATAATCCCCGCGGCTCCTATGTATATAGAAACCCGAGGATGATCCTAAGTTATGGACGACTCTTGATGCCACTGTTCTTCAGTGGATTTACTCCACTATCTCTATCGACATGTTGCAAATGATTATAGAACCAGACGCTATGACTATGGCTACTTGGAATAGATTACGTGATATATTCTAAGATAATCAGAATTCTAGAGTTGTTACCTTTGAACAAGAATTCTCCCACGTCAACATGGAAGATTCTCCGAACGTATCAGCTTACTGCAAAAGGTTGAAAGAATTGGCGGACCAACTCCGCAACGTTGGCGCACCCGTTACAAATGATCGTTTGATACTACAAATGGTTGCAGGCCTATCTGAGGCCTATAGTGGTGTGGTACGCTTATTCGTCAGAGCAGTCTGCTTCCCCAATTTATCAGGCTCGTTCCACTCTAGTCTCGTGGTCATGATGACGTCCTCCACGAATTCTCAAGGTTTTATTGATAATTCGGGCTAAAACCGTGCTCACGGTGGCGGCAAGAATACTCAAAAAAATAATGACAAAAATCGCGAAGGCAAACGCGGTGGTTTCGATAGTGGTGGTGGTGGCCAGAATAGTGACAGTGAGCCACAGTCCAACTAGTCCCAACCATGGGCTCCCTGACAGTGTGTCTGGACAGTGGTCAGTGCTCCAATGGCCCTTATTCTCCTGTGGTTAGTCACTTTAGTGTCTCTTGTGTAATAAATTAGTCTTAGACTATAAATAGGACTCTTAGTCATTTCATTTGCTTAAATTACTTTGAATATTGAAAACTTATACTCTTGAAGTTTTGAGAGCTTGTGATTGAATCTTGTTAATGACATTTGGGTTGCTTGGGAATTCAATTCCATTAAAGTTCATCTCATAGGCTGGGTGTTTATTTTGGTAGTCAATTAAAATCCTTAATTTAATATACTTTGAGTTGTTTTTTATTCCAATTCTTGTGTCCTTCCTTTTATCTTATTTTCTATCCATTTCGCAATTTAGATTGTATCAACAAATATCCTAAAACTAACATACTGCTCCCCATTTCCTATTAGTTTTCTAATTTTGAGTTAGTAGGGGAAACAGAGTCCTACTTAAATTTAACCAAAGTAATTAATTATTTCTTTAATTAGTATTTATTATTGTCGTATTTTTTTAAGAAAATATTGAACATGACATGCTTCGTTTTAATTGTTAAAGTATATATGGGACCTTTTGGATTTTCTTTGTATATTTGGTGAATATTAGACTTAGGTTTGTACCTTAATTAGTAGTGTAATATTATCATAATTGTAAAGTTAATATTCTTATAGAATAGGAATTCCTAGGTAGAATAGGAAGGGGATCTTTCTTGTAACTTGTATATATATGCCTTTCATTAATAAGAATAATCAAGGGATTATTTCTTTTATGGTATCAGGAGTCTAGGTTCTCTTTACCCTGCTTCCGCTTCTCAAAATTTCTTCTTCTTTTCTCGAAATTTTGCTCTATATTCTCGATTTTTTTGTGTTCTTCCTCTTTCACAAAAACCGAGTATCTTCTCTTCCAAAAATCTTTCTCACAAATTTCATTCTCTGAATCTTGTTGTTCTATTCCCTATGGCTGATAAGAACACTTTTCACTCTGCCCTCACAGTTTCTAATATCAAGAGTGTTCTTCCTATCGTTCTTGACCTAAAAAACGTTCAATTTGGGACGTGGGCGGAATTATTTAAGATTCATTCTTTGGCACATAAAGTCCTCTACCATATCATTCCTCCAACTCCTCCAAAGGGGGGTGATACGACATCTAATTCTACGACGATTGTGCCCACTAAAGAGGAAGATCCAGAATTATGGGTCATGCTTGATGCAAAGGTTCTTCAATGGATTTATGCCACTATCTCCTTGGACCTTTTACAGACGATTATGGAACCAAATTCCACAACTATGGCGGCGTGGGATCGATTGCGCGACATATTCCATGATAACAGTCATTCTCGAATTGTTATCCTTGAGCAGGAATTCTCCCAGGTGGCTATGGCGAGTTTTCCCAACGTTTCTTCTTATTGCAAAAGCCTCAAGGACTTGGCAGACCAACTCAGCAACGTGGGTTCTCCAGTTTCTCAAAGTCGTCTAGTTCTTCAGATGGTTGCAGGCCTGTCAGGGGCCTATAGCGGTGTTGCTTCGGTGATTCGCCAGAGTAACCTCCTGTCAGGGTTTTATCAAGCTCGTTCTATGCTTACTTTGGAGGAAGCCGGATTGGCTAAGAAAGTGGCGATTGGGGACAGCCCTGTCGTCATGATGACTGCTTCCAATCCAGCCAACATGACTCAAAATCACAACAACGGGAGTGGTAAGAAGGGCCAGAATCGGAAGAATAATGGCAAGAATCGTGGCAGCAACAACGGAGGCAACCGTCAGCAGCAACAACAATCCTGGAGCCCACAGGGACCCCCTGGACAGTGGCAGTAGGTCCCAGTGCCTCACAGCACCATGGTTCCACCTTACAGCTCTGTGGCTCAGTCTTACAGCGCCACGGCGCCTCGGGCCGCGAGCTTCTTCCCGATTCGGACTCTGGGTTCAGACCGGCATGGGCAGCCAAAGGCAATCGATATACAGGCCTCGCCTCATCAGGCCCACCACGTAGTGGGCCCCACCCAGATCGACATTGAACCAGCGATGCATACGCTTGGCTTGACTCAACCTGACCTAAATTGGTACATGGACACCGGCGCCACTACCCACATGACAACCGATCAAGGTACTCTATCGTCTTATTCCAATTTGAGCACTAATCGTGGTATACCTGTTGGTAATGGCAATTATATTCCAATTAAGGGTTATGGTCATAAAACTTTTTCCCCTCCTCATCCACCCCTTGTCCTGAAACATACCGTTCATGCCCCAAAATTGATTAAGAATTTGGTGTATGTCTGTAAATTCACCACTGATAATTGAGTTTCTATTAATTTTGATCCGTTTAGATTTTCTGTGAAAGATTTCAAAACGGGGAGTCATCTCATGAGGTGTAACAGTAGGAATGATCTTTATTCAATCACTCCAAATCTCAGCATCTCGCGTCAAGCTATGCCATCCATTTTTGCAGTTCTTGCTCCTTCCTTGTGGCATGCTCGTCTAGGTCATCCAGGGTCGTCTATTTTATCTTCTTTAGATAGACATAAGTTTATTTATTGAAAGGCTACGCGTAGTACTCCACTTTGTCAATCCTGTGCTTTGGGAAAAATTATTAAGTTGTCATTTGTAGCGTCGAATTCTACTACTTCAATGTCATTTGATTCATAGTGATTTGTGGACATCTCCGGTTCTCAGTTCTATGGGTCATCGTTATTATGTTTTATTCTTAGAAGACTATTCTAAATATTTATGAACGTTTCCAATTGCGAAAATATCTCAAGTTTTTTCCATTTTCATAAAATTTAGAGCTTTCATAAGAACACAATTTGAACGGAAAATCAAAAACATTCAATGTGATAATGACAAAGAGTATGACAATGGAGAATTTAGGGAGTTTTGTGCTCAAAATGGGATAAATTTTCGTTTTTCTTGTCCTCATACATCTTCACAAAATGGGAAAGCTGAGCGAAAAAATCGTACCATTAGTAATATTGTCCACACTTTATTGGTTCATTCTTCCGTTCCTCCATTATTTTGGCATCATGCGCTACAAATGGCTACCGATCTACTAAATATTTTTCCTTCTAAAGGTTTGACATATTCATCCCCTCTCAAAGTCTTATATAATAAGTCTCCGTCATATTCTCATCTTAGGATCTTCGGATGTTTATTTTATCCACTGTTTCCATCCACTACAATCAACAAACTTCAAGTACGTTCTACCCTTTGTGTATTTTTGGGTTTTCCGTCAAATTACCGTGGTTATAAATGCTTTGATTTGTCCTCTAAATGAATCATTATTGTTACACCCCGTAAGTCCAGGACATGTTTAAGAGAATGTACGTAAGGAACACAAGACTTAAAAAGGGTACGAAAGGAAGAATTGTTTTTCCGACGGAAAATCTTCCGAACGTCGGAAAGGAGGAATGTTCGTTGGTGAGAATTAGATTCTCAAAATGCATTAATTGAAGAGTATGGAACTTATTATCATTATGGAAATTTATTTTTACGGAATTGGTCACGTGGGCCCCACCCGAGGAATTTTACGTTTTGTGGGACCCACGAGGGTTACGGAATTTTATGGATGAATGGGAGGGCGACACGTGGAACCCCCCCCCTACATTGGTCTTGGACGAAATTGAAGCAAGGGTAAAATGGTCATTTGACCAATGTATAGATGACAAAGTCTTGCTAATTAAGAGCTTGATATTGTTGACTAAGTCCAAGGGCCACTTGGCTTGATCTCTTCCCTCCAAACTTTACAAGTGTTATAATCTAGACCCTCCAATGTATTATATAAGCACACTAGTAGCAAGACAAGTCTTCCAACACTTAGAAAATTTCACAATATTCTTGTTCATAGTAGTGTGCTCTCGGTTTTGAGCATTTTCCACACAAAAAAATTTGCAAATGTGGATCATAATTCACAAGACTTTAACCCAAGGTTCCTAAGGGTATTGTAAGGATATCTCAATAGAAAGATCCCGGAAAAACCGCATTTTTACGTTAGTCGCAAGGCGGAAACCCAAGGTGTTCTTCAACTTTCAAGTTGGAAATAGAAGAGGAGTTTTTCACAAGCTTCTAAGGGTTGCAAATAGCGGATTGGAACGTCAAGAAAAGGAGTTGGAGTTGCTAAGGATCGACTTAGGATTTTGGATCATTTTGAGCTTAAGGAGGTAATAATCTCCGTCTTGCTATTATAATTCAAGATTTCATGTTGTAGTAGTTAGAAATGATCATGTGGATTATATTATGAAGAATGATATGTGTTATGGAATATTTGGATGGAATCCGAAAGTTGCATGATTTAGCCTTTAAGTTTGTAATTCAATTTAGTTACTAGTTTAGTCGTCGCATGTTATCTAAAGAATTAATTAAGGTGGTTATAATTGCTAAGTTGTTTATGACTATATAACATGTTAGACCTAAGAAGTTGGATTGAAAAAGAATTGGAAAGGACTTTGTGTTATTGAATAAGTTAGCCAAGAATGGCCTTGATTAAGGACTTAGTTGGTATTAATTGTGGGACGGAATTTTACACGTATTGTAAGGCGTGTAATCCCCTTTGATTTGGTTGTTGTATTGAGCCTTAAAGGTGGCGTGTTTGGTTATTGAATTCGGCCTTGAAAAAGGTGGCAAAGTATGTAGAAACAAAGGAAGTGCTGTCCGATTTTCCGTAGAATTTAGTGAGTTTGCACTTAGAATATTCTACGTTTGAAGCTAGAGGTTTAATGGACGTATTATGGTCATTATAGGTTGAAGTACTAAGTATAGCGTATTCTACTTGAAGGATGGAATAGCTATCAAGGTTGAGGTACTTTGGAGCATTTTGCTATTTGTCGATAATCGTCGCGAGGTATGTGAATCTCTTCCTTCTTTTGACATGATTCTATGTATGGAATATACATGTGGTACTATTTCATGATTCCTTCTACTCTTAGAAGTTAAGAGGTATATATGTTGATTACTCTACGTAAGGGTTATGTCTAAGTTATCCTAAGTTCTTACCAAGTCTTATGGGGGATGTTGGTAAGAGTCGTTAGGAGGTATTTGGAGCCAAGTTGACTTGGCTAAGTTACGACACAAATGAGAATAAGTATCGAACAAGCCACTGCAGCGTTAATAAAGGAAAATGTAATGACAATCAATTAAGTTAAAAATGAGTAGAATTCTCCATCTGCATAGAAGCTAAGATAAGACAAAATTGTATTACATTTTCTTGATCATGGCTACTTGATTAAGATCGTTATAAATAAGTATAACTTATTCACAACGCACCAAAGTATATGTTACTTAATTTATAAGAATTTACGTATGAAGTTTTAAGACTACGAACCTCAATTTTTTAAAAGGTTAAGGGACTTGATTCTTAAAAGAAGAAATGAATTGATTTAAAAGTATAGAATACTTGATTTGGAAAGTATTGATTTCTTGCCAATCTAAAGTTAAGAAACTTGTTTTCTTAAAAGTTAAGAGACTTGAAGTATTTTGAAAGCTATGTGATTTGATTTGAAAGTATAAGTCTCTCGGTTATAAAAGGAATGAATTTGTCTAAGACATAAAGAGTTATAACGGCTTTATGGGAAGTTGGTTATAACAACTTTATGGAAGATTAAAAGAATGGTTTTCTTCAGTAATGTAAGCAAAGAAATGATTTGAAATAAAGAAGGTCAAATTGTTTTAAAGGTACCAATTGCTTAAGGTTTTAAAGAAAGAAGTCACTTGATTTAGAAGCCTGTAAATGTATTTCTAAAAGGTATTGTGACTTGTCTTGAAAAGTAGATATGACTTGATACTACGGTTATTAGTATCTTGGAAGTTTTATTTGAAAAAGAGTCATTCTAAAGGAGTAGAGGTACGTAGTACGTTGGGTTAAATTCGGATTTTATAATGACATTATCGCCCCGTAAAATGGGCAGGCGTTATACCTTTATGGGCGGACTATATGACATTATCGCGTCCCGAAATGGGTCGGGCAAAGATACCTTTATGGGCGGACTATATGACATTATCGCGTCGAAATGGGCCGAGCGATACCTTTATGGGCAAACTATATGACATTATCGCGTCGAAATGGGCCGGCGATACCTTACGGGCAGACTATATGACATTATCGCGTCCCAGAAATGGGCCGGGCAGTATACCTTTATGGGCAGACTATATGACATTATCGCGTCCCAGAAATGGGCCGGGCAGTATACCTTTATGGGCAGACTATATGACATTATCGCGTCGTAAATGGGCCGGCAAGATACCTTTATGGGCGGACTATATGACATTATCGCGTCGTAAATGGGCCGCAGATACCTTTATGGGCGACTATATGACATTATCGCCCCGAAATGGACCGGGCAAGATACCTTTATGGGCGGACTATATGACATTATCGCGTCGAGGAATGGCGGGCCGCAAGATACCTCATGGGCAGACTTATGTGACTTTATCGCGTCCCAGATTGGGCCGGGCAGTATAGGCGTCCCTCCATAAAGGGCCGGTTTATGTTATGCAAGGTAAGTAAGTTATATGGTAATGAACTTGACGGTTTTTCCTAAGCATGTACGTAAGAATGTGAATATAACTTTTATGTAAAAATGGGAAAAGATAATAAGGTACGATTAAGTTCACGAGATGGTAATGACACGGTAGGATCTGGTAATTACTTTTTTTTTATATACTTTCCCCTGTCATTCTTTTGTACAGTTATGATTTATTTACCGTACCTTATTTTCTGTTCCATATTCTGCACTGTTATGACCGATTTCTTCGGGCCGCGTTAATGTCTCATGTTTAGGTACGATTGTGGATCCGCGAGCTTAGGATCATGATTCAGCATTTTGAGATGGCTCCAATGTTCCGGAGTTGTCATGGCTATGTATATTCAGGGGTACGGCGGGGCCTTGTCCCGTCATAGTATTTGTTCAAATCTTAGAGGTCTGTATTCATCCGTAAATTTGGATCAAGCTAGAGTTGTTTTAACATTGTTAAGCAGTGTAGACTTTTCGTAATTTTTATGTTATGGCGACTTATCGGCTTGGCCTTGGTTTAAAAAATGTGTTATTTATCTTCCGCATGATTTATTATGTTGTATGATTAGCGGTGCCCGTGTAGGGCACCGCGCCCGGCTCGGGTCGTGACAAAAGTGGTATCAAGCGATTAGTCTCGGAAAGTGTCTACGATCGTGTCTAGTAGTCTTGATTATCGGTGTGTTGTGTACCACATCTATAATCGTGAGGCTGCAGGACATTTAGGATTGGTTTCCATTCTTCTCACTCGAGATCGTGCGATAGAGCCGTGTTGTTAGTGGTCGTCTCCTAACGAGTTATGTTGATTGCAAACACGCAAGGCGCAAAGATGACTCGAAAGGACTATGTGGATTGCATATCCGGGTTGGTAATGATTGTAGTGTAGTTGGTATTGTGACATACAACTATACGGAGTTATGTATGAAGTCGACGCAGCGTGTTGCCTAGAATGATTTTAGATTACCAAGAGTTGGTAAAGACTAACTAGATACCGGGAAGGTATGGAACAATTAATGAATTCTCGCCAAGGTCTTATGTTTTATTTTGAGATAATTGGGAAATGAGTCATTCGATAGGCGATGAACCCTTAAGAAGTCATGTTAAGAAACTTAATGGAATACCATGTTAATATATTAAGCTACGTGGTAGGCTTAAGAGAATTGTACGGATGAGGTCCATATAGAGTAAGTAATGGTTGTTGTGATCAGCGACGACACGATTATGGTATTATGAGAAGTTTTGTACACGCCATTGGGGATCGTAAGGTAGGCTTGGAGAATGGAAATTGCGAGCCTAAGAATATAGATGACACGAGACCTTAGATGTACAAGGTCTTCTCGTAGAAAGATTTATTATAGACCAAGAAAAGAGTTAAGTGAGACGGTGACGGGGTGAGGACCTGTGCGGTCGCCCATAGCTGAAATGGAGTGGGATCAGTTGGTAGTAGTTCCACTACGTGACAGAGTCACGAGGGTGCAAGGCCCAAGTCTAGTTAATTGTTTTACGGATTCGTGGACGCGTTCCACCGGAACCAGTTCGTGAAAGCCGAAAATGGCCTTATATTGTTTTATAGAGTGACTCCAAAGATTAGAGGCCAGAATCGGTATGGAAGTTATGTATGTATGCTAGTATGAGTTGGAAGTACGGAAAGAGTACGACCAGTAAGAAAGATAACAACCAAGTATAAAGGAATAGAGCCCGAATCCATAAGAACCTTTCGAGGTAACTACACCCGTGAGTGTGTGGTAATGAGGCGGGAATATGAGATTTTCCCGGTGATGATACAGTCGTCAGACCCTAGTAGACCTAGTAGAGAGGATTATGACAGACTTTGAGGTCATTATGAGTATGGGCTAGTTGGCTTCGTGAGTGCCAAGGTTGACAATTTTAGTATAAGTATTGTTATGTGGCCATGGGTGCCATATGTTGTATGAAGGTTGTTGTAAAAGGAGACTATGTCGCTATCTAATTAAGATTGGACTCCGAAAGAACATTCGGGGACGAATGTTTCTAAGGGGGGAAGAATGTTACACCCCGTAAGTCCAGGACATGTTTAAGAGAATGTACGTAAGGAACACAAGACTTGAAAAGGGTACGAAAGGAAGAATTGTTTTTCCGACGGAAAATCTTCCGAACGTCGGAAAGGAGGAATGTTCGTTGGTGAGAATTAGATTCTCAAAATGCATTAATTGAAGAGTATGGAACTTATTATCATTATGGAAATTTATTTTTACGGAATTGGTCACGTGGGCCCCACCCGAGGAATTTTACGTTTTGTGGGACCCACGAGGGTTACGGAATTTTATGGACGAATGGGAGGGCGACACGTGGCACCCCCCACATTGGTCTTGGACGAAATTGAAGCAAGGGTAAAATGGTCATTTGACCAATGTATAGATGACAAAGTCTTGCTAATTAAGAGCTTGATATTGTTGACTAAGTCCAAGGGCCACTTGGCTTGATCTCTTCCCTCCAAACTTTACAAGTGTTATAATCTAGACCCTCCAATGTATTATATAAGCACACTAGTAGCAAGACAAGTCTTCCAACACTTAGAAAATTTCACAATATTCTTGTTCATAGTAGTGTGCTCTCGGTTTTGAGCATTTTCCACACAAAAAAATTTGCAAATGTGGATCATAATTCACAAGACTTTAACCCAAGGTTCCTAAGGGTATTGTAAGGATATCTCACTAGAAAGATCCCGGAAAAACCGCATTTTTACGTTAGTCGCAAGGCGGAAACCCAAGGTGTTCTTCAACTTTCAAGTTGGAAATAGAAGAGGAGTTTTTCACAAGCTTCTAAGGGTTGCAAATAGCGGATTGGAACGTCAAGAAAAAGAGTTGGAGTTGCTAAGGATCGACTTAGGGTTTTGGATCATTTTGAGCTTAAGGAGGTAATAATCTCCGTCTTGCTATTATAATTCAAGATTTCATGTTGTAGTAGTTAGAAATGATCATGTGGATTATATTATGAAGAATGATATGTGTTATGGAATATTTGGATGGAATCCGAAAGTTGCATGATTTAGCCTTTAAGTTTGTAATTCAATTTAGTTACTAGTTTAGTCGTCGCATGTTATCTAAAGAATTGATTAAGGTAGTTATAATTGCTAAGTTGTTTATGACTATATAACATGTTAGACCTAAGAAGTTGGATTGAAAAAGAATTGGAAAGGACTTTGGGTTATTGAATAAGTTAGCCGAGAATGGCCTTGATTAAGGACTTAGTTGGTATTAATTGTGGGACGGAATTTTACACGTATTGTAAGGCGTGTAATCCCCTTTGATTTGGTTGTTGTATTGAGCCTTAAATGTGGCGTGTTTGGTTATTGAATTCGGTCTTGAAAAAAGTGGCAAAGTATGTAGAAACAAAGGAAGTGCTGTCCGATTTTCCGTAGAATTTAGTGAGTTTGCACTTAGAATATTCTACGTTTGAAGCTAGAGGTTTAATGGACGTATTATGGTCATTATAGGTTGAAGTACTAAGTATAGCGTATTCTACTTGAAGGATGGAATAGCTATCAAGGTTGAGGTACTTTGGAGCATTTTGCTATTTGTCGATAATCGTCGCGAGGTATGTGAATCTCTTCCTTCTTTTGACATGATTCTATGTATGGAATATACATGTGGTACTATTTCATGATTCCTTCTACTCTTAGAAGTTAAGAGGTATATATGTTGATTACTCTACGTAAGAGTTATGTCTAAGTTATCCTAAGTTCTTACCAAGTCTTATGGGGGATGTTGGTAAGAGTCGTTAGGAGGTATTTGGAGCCAAGTTGACTTGGCTAAGTTACGGCACAAATGAGAATAAGTATCGAACAAGCCACTGCAGCGTTAATAAAGGAAAATGTAATGACAATCAATTAAGTTAAAAATGAGTAGAATTCTCCATCTGCATAGAAGCTAGGATAAGACAAAATTGTATTACATTTTCTAGATCATGGCTACTTGATTAAGATCGTTATAAATAAGTATAACTTATTCACAACGCACCAAAGTATATGTTACTTAATTTATAAGAATTTACGTATGAAGTTTTAAGACTATGAACCTCAATTTTTTAAAAGGTTAAGGGACTTGATTCTTAAAAGAAGAAATGAATTGATTTAAAAGTATAGAATACTTGATTTGGAAAGTATTGATTTCTTGCCAATCTAAAGTTAAGAAACTTGTTTTCTTAAAAGTTAAGAGACTTGAAGTATTTTGAAAGCTATGTGATTTGATTTGAAAGTATAAGTCTCTCGATTATAAAAGGAATGAATTTGTCTAAGACATAAAGAGTTATAACGGCTTTATGGGAAGTTGGTTATAACAACTTTATGGAAGATTAAAAGAATGGTTTTCTTCAGTAATGTAAGCAAAGAAATGATTTGAAATAAAGAAGGTCAAATTGTTTTAAAGGTACCAATTGCTTACGGTTTTAAAGAAAGAAGTCACTTGATTTAGAAGCCTGTAAATGTATTTATAAAAGGTATTGTGACTTGTCTTGAAAAGTAGATATGACTTGATACTACGGTTATTAGTATCTTGGAAGTTTTATTTGAAAAAGAGTCATTCTAAAGGAGTAGAGGTACGTAGTACGTTGGGTTAAATTCCCGGATTTTATAATGACATTATCGCGTCGTAAATGGAGGCGATACCTTTATGGGCAGACTATATGACATTATCGCGTCCCGAGAAATGGGTCGGGCAAGATACCTTTATGGGCGACTATATGACATTATCGCGTCCGAAATGGGCGAGCAAAGATACCTTTATGGGCAAACTATATGACATTATCGCGTCCCGAAACGGGCCGCAAGATACCTTTATGGGCGACTATATGACATATTATCGCCCCGAAATGGGCCGGGCAAGATACCTTTATGGGCAGACTATATGACATTATCGCGTCCCGAAATGGGCCGGCAAGATACCTTACGGGCAAACTATATGACATTATCGCGTCGAGAAATTGGCCGGCAAGATACCTTTATGGGCGACTATATGACATTATCGCGTCGAGAAATGGGCCGCAAGATACCTTTATGGGCGACTATATGACATTATCGCGTCCCGAGAATGGACCAGGCAAGATACCTTTATGGGCGTACTATATGACATTATCGCGTCCGTGAATGGGCCGCGATACCTCACGGGCGGACTTATGTGACTTTATCGCGTCCCGTATCGGGCCGGCGATAGGCGTCCCTCCATAAAGGGCCGGTTTATGTTATGCAAGGTAAGTAAGTTATATGGTAATGAACTTGACGGTTTTTCCTAAGCATGTACGTAAGAATGTGAATATAACTTTTATGTAAAAATGGGAAAAGATAATAAGGTACGATTAAGTTCACGAGATGGTAATGACACGGTAGGATCTGGTAATTACTTTTTTTTTATATACTTGCCCCTGTCATTCTTTTGTACAGTTATGATTTATTTACCGTACCTTATTTTCTGTTCCATATTCGGTACCTGTTGTACTGACCCCCTTCGGGGGGCTGCGTTCATGTCTGCGGGTTTAGGTACACAGTTGTGGATCCGCGAGCTTAGGATCATGATTCAGCATTTTGAGATGGCTCCAATGTTCCGGAGTTGTCATGGCTATGTATATTCAGGGGTACGGCGGGGCCTTGTCCCGTCATAGTATTTGTTCAAATCTTAAGTCCGTATTCATCCGTATTTGGTCGGATCAAGAGTTGTTTTAACATTGTTAAATGTAGACCACTTTCGGGTAATTTTATGTTATGGCACCTTTATCGGCCGCTTGGTTTAAAAAAATGTGTTATTTATCTTCCGCAGATTTATTATGTTGTATGATTAGCGGTGCCGGTAGGGCACCGCCGCGCCCGGTCGTGACAAAAGTGGTATCGAGCGATTAGTCTCTGAAAGTGTCTACAGATCGTGTCTAGTAGAGTCTTGATTATCGGTGTGTTGTGTACCACATCTATAATCGAGGTTGCAGGACATTTAGGATTGGTTTCCATTCTTCTCACTCTGAGATCGTGCGATGAAATTTGTGTTGTTAGGTCGTCTCCAACGAGTTATGTTGATTGCATTACGAGCAAGGCGATGACTCGAAAGGACTATGTGGATTGCATATCCAGGTTGGTAATGATTGTAGTGTAGTTGGTATTGTGACATACAACTATACGGAGTTATGTATGAGGGTCAGACGCGTGTTGCCTAGAATGATTTTAGATTACCAAGAGTTGGTAAAGACTAACTAGATACCGGGAAGGTATGGAACAGTTAATGAATTCTCGCCAAGGTCTTATGTTTTATTTTGAGATAATTGGGGAATGATGAGCTGTCTGATAGGGCAGTGAACCCTTAAGAAGTCATGTTAAGAAACTTAATGGAATACCATGTTAATATATTAAGCTACGTGGTAGGCTTAAGAGAATTGTACGGATGAGGTCCATATAGAGTAAGTAATGGTTGTTGTGATCAAGACGACACGATTATGGTATTATGAGAAGTTTTTGTACACGTTTACTGGGGGACTGGTAAGGTAGGCTTGGAGAATGGAAATTGCGAGCCTAAGAATATTGATGACCGCTGAGACCTTAGATGTACAAGGTCTTCTCGGGTAGAAAGATTTATTATAGACCAAGAAAAAGAGTTAAGTGAGACGGTGGGACGGGGTGAGGACCTATTGCGGGTCGCCCCATAGCCTGAAATGGAGTGGGATCAGTTGGTAGTAGTTCCACTACGTGACAGAGTCGCGAGGGTGCAAGGCCCAAGTCTAGTTAATTGTTTTACGGATTCGTGGACGCGTTCCACCGGAACCAGTTCGTGAAAGCCGAAAATGGCCTTATATTGTTTTATAGAGTGACTCCAAAGATTAGAGGCCAGAATCGGTATGGAAGTTATGTATGTATGCTAGTATGAGTTGGAAGTACGGAAAGAGTACGACCAGTAAGAAAGATAACAACCAAGTATAAAGGAATAGAGCCCGAATCCATAAGAACCTTTCGAGGTAACTACACCCGTGAGTGTGTGTGGTAATGAAATGAATATGAGATTTTCCGGTGATGATACGATCGTCGGACCTAGTAGACCTAGTAGAGAGGATTATGACAGACTTTGAGGTCATTATGAGTATGGGCTAGTTGGCTTCGTGAGTGCCAAGGTTGACAATTTTAGTATAAGTATTGTTATGTGGCCATGGGTGCCATATGTTGTATGAAGGTTGTTGTAAAAGGAGACTATGTCGCTATCTAATTAAGATTGGACTCCGAAAGAACATTCGGGGACGAATGTTTCTAAGGGGGGAAGAATGTTACACCCCGTAAGTCCAGGACATGTTTAAGAGAATGTACGTAAGGAACACAAGACTTGAAAAGGGTACGAAAGGAAGAATTGTTTTTCCGACGGAAAATCTTCCGAACGTCGGAAAGGAGGAATGTTCGTTGGTGAGAATTAGATTCTCAAAATGCATTAATTGAAGAGTATGGAACTTATTATCATTATGGAAATTTATTTTTACGGAATTGGTCACGTAGGAATTTTACGTTTTGTGGGACCCACGAGGGTTACGAAATTTTATGGACGAATGGGAGGGCGACACGTGGAATACCCCACATTGGTCTTGGACGAAATTGAAGCAAGGGTAAAATGGTCATTTGACCAATGTATAGATGACAAAGTCTTGCTAATTAAGATCTTGATATTGTTGACTAAGTCCAAGGGCCACTTGGCTTGATCTCTTCCCTCCAAACTTTACAAGTGTTATAATCTAGACCCTCCAATGTATTATATAAGCACACTAGTAGCAAGACAAGTCTTCCAACACTTAGAAAATTTCACAACATTCTTGTTCATAGTAGTGTGCTCTCGGTTTTGAGCATTTTCCACACAAAAAACTTTTCAAATGTGGATCATAATTCACAAGACTTTAACCCAAGGTTCCTAAGGGTATTGTAAGGATATCTCACTAGAAAGATCCCGGAAAAACCGCATTTTTACGTTAGTCGCAAGGCGGAAACCCAAGGTGCTCTTCAACTTTCAAGTTGGAAATAGAAGAGGAGTTTTTCACAAGCTTCAAGGGTTGCAAATAATGGATTGAACGTCAAGAAAAAGAGTTGAGTTGCTAAGGATCGACTTAGGTTTTGGATCATTTTGAGCTAGGAGGTAATAATCTCCGTCTTGCTATTATAATTCAAGATTTCATGTTGTAGTAGTTAGAAATGATCATGTGGATTATATTATGAAGAATGATATGTGTTATGGAATATTTGGATGGAATCCGAAAGTTGCATGATTTAGCCTTTAAGTTTGTAATTCAATTTAGTTACTAGTTTAGTCGTCGCATGTTATCTAAAGAATTGATTAAGGTAGTTATAATTGCTAAGTTGTTTATGACTATATAACATGTTAGACCTAAGAAGTTGGATTGAAAAAGAATTGGAAAGGACTTTGGGTTATTGAATAAGTTAGCCGAGAATGGCCTTGATTAAGGACTTAGTTGGTATTAATTGTGGGACGGAATTTTACACGTATTGTAAGGCGTGTAATCCCCTTTGATTTGGTTGTTGTATTGAGCCTTAAATGTGGCGTGTTTGGTTATTGAATTCGGTCTTGAAAAAAGTGGCAAAGTATGTAGAAACAAAGGAAGTGCTGTCCGATTTTCCGTAGAATTTAGTGAGTTTGCACTTAGAATATTCTACGTTTGAAGCTAGAGGTTTAATGGACGTATTATGGTCATTATAGGTTGAAGTACTAAGTATAGCGTATTCTACTCAAGGATGGAATAGCTATCAAGGTTGAGGTACTTTGGAGCATTTTGCTATTTGTCGATAATCGTCGCGAGGTATGTGAATCTCTTCCTTCTTTTGACATGATTCTATGTATGGAATATACATGTGGTACTATTTCATGATTCCTTCTACTCTTAGAAGTTAAGAGGTATATATGTTGATTACTCTACGTAAGAGTTATGTCTAAGTTATCCTAAGTTCTTACCAAGTCTTATGGGGGATGTTAAAGAGTCGTTAGAGGTATTTGGAGCAGTTGACTTGGCTAAGTTACTGCACAAATGAGAATAAGTATCGAACAAGCCACCGCAGCGTTAATAAAGGAAAATGTAATGACAATCAATTAAGTTAAAAATGAGTAGAATTCTCCATCCGCATAAGCTAAGATAAGACAAAATTGTATTACATTTTCTAGATCATGGCTACTTGATTAAGATCGTTATAAATAAGTATAACTTATTCACAACGCACCAAAGTATATGTTACTTAATTTATAAGAATTTACGTATGAAGTTTTAAGACTATGAACCTCAATTTTTTAAAAGGTTAAGGGACTTGATTCTTAAAAGAAGAAATGAATTGATTTAAAAGTATAGAATACTTGATTTGGAAAGTATTGATTTCTTGCCAATCTAAAGTTAAGAAACTTGTTTTCTTAAAAGTTAAGAGACTTGAAGTATTTTGAAAGCTATGTGATTTGATTTGAAAGTATAAGTCTCTCGGTTATAAAAGGAATGAATTTGTCTAAGACATAAAGAGTTATAACGGCTTTATGAGAAGTTAGTTATAACAACTTTATGGAAGATTAAAAGAATGGTTTTCTTCAGTAATGTAAGCAAAGAAATGATTTGAAATAAAGAAGGTCAAATTGTTTTAAAGGTATACATCAGAGAATAGCAGCGGAACATACATAACACATAACTTATAAAAAGGTAACATCACTGGCCAGCCGATAAGGCTGCCTTCCATAAAAACATACTAATCAAAAGTATAGCAGTACAACTTGTTCTTACAGCCCAACACATACGTGACCACAGACCTCTAAGGATAACAACTGTGGCGGGACAGGGCCCCGCCATACCCCTGAATGTACACAATACCTATAGCATCAGGGAGTAACCGTACCAACAAAACAAGCTTCCGGAGGGATGGAGCTTCTGACACCGGAACAGTGATCCTAAGAACGAGGATCCACAATCTGCTTACCCTTACGGCGATTTAACGCAGCCCATGGGCGGGGTCAGTACACAATATGTACCAAGTATGTAAAGCTGGAAAATACTGTAATAATGATATCATAAGTCTAAAGTAAGCTGGAGTCATGGAAGACAATCAAAATACCTTTTACTGTGCCTTACTAACAATGAGAGTGACAAGTATATATATAATACTGCATAAAATAGGGGCCTCATGATCAAAACAGGGTACCTCGCCCGTAGTATCAATAAGCACCCCTACTCCTGGGACTATTTCACCCGTGATAGTCATGGACCCGCATGAGGTATTCCTCGCATAGGTTGTACCGCACGGGACTATTTCACCCGCATAAGCTCATAAGGACTCGCATGAGGTATTCTCGCGTTGTGGGTAGCAAATCCACTAACAGGTGGTATAACGATCTGGGGATTTACCCTCGATATACTCTTACCCCGGCGGATGGTATAACGATCTTGGGGACTTACCCCTCAGATATACTCTTACACTGGAGAAGGTGGTATGACGATCTTGGGGCTTGCCCCTCAGACATACTCTTAGCCTGGAGAATGTGGTATAACGATCTTGGGGCTTGCCCCTCAGATATACTCTTACCCTAGCTCAAACTGTCATCATATCATAATCATAAATAAGTTAAGAAAACTTATAACTTCTTATTAGTCTTGTTCATATACCCTCTCATTTTAGTTTACTTAAGGCACTTAATCATATCTTTAATAAAAGAAAACCGGGAATTTAACCCAAGTACTGCATACTTCAACTCTTTTAAAAGTGACTCTTTTTCATACATAAAATCTTTGGGCAATTGATGCCTTAAAATCAATTTGCCTTTCATAAATCAAATCATTTGTCCTTACTTGTCTTACTTAGAGTAAACCTCTTCTCATTAACCTTTGATAAAGCTAATAAACCAACTTTCCATAAAGTTGTTATATTAACCCTACAATTTAGTAAAATCACACTTTTCCCCTAACCAAGGGACTTATACATTCTTAAAACGAAACAAGTCTTTATATACTTAAAACAAGTAAGAATACCAAATCTTGTACGTCTACTGTACTACATAGTTACATCTATTCATGCTCAAGAGATAGGAAACTCCACATACCTCTTCGGTCAATCCACTTGCTAAGTCCAACTACCGCAAGTAATATGTCAACCTATAATAACCATAATGCGTTTATTAACCTCTAATTTCAATGTAGAAATAATCTAAGTTCAAAGCCCCTAATTCTATGGAAAATTGGGCAGCATTTCCTTTGTTTCTACATACTTTGCCACCATTCTCAAGGCCGAATTCAACATTCAAATGCCACATTTAAGGCTCAACAATCCAAACATATCAAAGGGGATTACACACCTAAACTTGGGTGTGTAAAATTCTGCCCCAAAAGGTACAACAATTCACTTAACAATTCTAAAGTAGTTTTTAGGCTACAAAATGCTCATAATATCTTTTTAGCCAATTCTTTCATATCCAAACCACATTTCTTACATGCAAGGATTCTAGGTGCATTATTTACTACTACACATCCCTTCTTCTTCACATGCAACATTAATAACTAACCACAAGAGAAGAAATGTTACCTTAAAACTTTAGCCAAACTTATTCCAACAACTTTGCTAGCCTCCTTTCCAATAACACCACCACAATAACACCAACAAGCTAGCCACAAGCTTCCTTCTTGTTCTTAACTTTTCAGATTTTTCTTAGGCTTGAATTACTCTTGGAATTTTAGAGAGAAGTGGGAGCTTAAGCTTAGAGAGAGAGAGAGGGATTTGAAAGATGACCAAGTCTTCAAGACTTGGTCAATATAAGCCATGCAAGAAATCAGATGGGGGGACACTTGTCACCCTCCCAAGATCTTTTAAAAGAAAAAATCTAATTTTTCCTAAGTTTTTCCGCGATAATCCCGGCCGCTGCCGGCTCGACGCGCGGCGCGCCAAACTCGCGGACTCTCGGAACTTCGCGCCATCGCTGTCTGGCGTTGCAACTTCAGCGACCGCATATCCGCGCCGCGGCCTCGCATTCGCGCGCCGCTGCCTCGCTGCTTTGCTCAAACGCATTTCTGTCCGTCTGCGCACTGAACTTGTAACTCCCATAACTTTCTACTCCGACGTCCTATCGATGAACGGTTGGTTGAGTTGGAAACTAGACTCAACGAACTACGCCCTTGGCCTTTGAAACACTTAGTAACTCTCAATGTACCGGGTCATAACCCGCCTCAAAGTTGACTAAAACCCGTCCGGAACAATCCGTCAACCTATCATTTGAAAATTTTAAGTCTTACATGCTTTCGTACGCTCTCATACGTAGGGCCAGAACTACGGGGTATAACATTCTCCCCCCCCTTAGAAACATTCGTCCCGAATGTTCCTTCTAGGCTTACTCAAATCACCGTATCGACATAGACTCTCTTAACTATTCTTTTGCAAATAAAGAAGCTCCACGAGCCACAACATTACTCAAGCATAATTGCTAAATCAAAACTAACAAGCAGGAAAGTGGGTTACCTGGAGGTGTAGGGAATAAGTGAGGATACTTCTTCATCATGTCATCCTCTGCTTCCCACGTCATTTTCTCCCTGTTCTCGTTCCGCCATAAGACCTTGACGGAAGCCACGTCCTTCGTCCGAAGTCGCCTAACCTGTCGATCGAGTATCGCTATGGGACTCTCCTCATACGATAACTCCTCCGCTACTGGACATCATGAACCGGGTGCACTCTAGATGGGTATCCAATACATTTCCGCAACATGGACACATGGAAAACTGGATGTACCGCCTCAAAATCGGACGACAGATCTAACTCATAGGCAACTTTGCCTACCCTACGGACAATCTGATACGGCCCAATGTACCTTGGGCTAAGTTTCCCTTTCTTCCCAAACCTCATCACGCCCTTCATGGGCGATACCTTTAGGAAAACCCAATCATCTATCTCAAATTCCAAGTGTCGACGCCGATGATCTGCATACGACTTCTGTCGACTCGAGCCGCTAACAACCGCCTCGGATAAGTTTCACCTTATCCACTGCCTGCTGAACCAAGTCTGGCCCGACTAACTATACTTCCCCTACCTCGAACCAGCCTATCGGTGACCTGCACTTCCTCTCATATAAGGCCTCATAAGGCGCCATCTGAATACTAGAATGGTAGCTGTTGTTATAAGCAAACTCCACGAGAGGTAAATGATCCTCCCAGCTACCCCTGAAATCAATGACACAAGCCCGCAGCATATCCTCGTTGTCCGATAAGGCGCTACCGTCCCGATGCAGGGATGAAAAGCCGATCGAGACTCACTGTCCCTAACCCTTTCTGGAAAGACCTCCAGAAATTAGCCGTAAACTGGGCCCCTCTGTCTGAAATAATCGATGCAGCACTCGCGCCTACAATCTCCCTGATATACAGTCTTGCATAATCCTCGTCCGAAAAAGTCATCCTGGCTGGAAGAAAATGGGCTGATTTCGTCAGCCTGTCGACAATACCCCAAATGGAATCATGCTTCCTCTGAGTGGTAGGTAATCCCGTAATAAAATCCATATTTACCACCTCCCACTTCCAAGTCGGAATATCAATAGCCTGCAACAGCCCACCGGGCTTCTGGTGCTCAACCTTAACCTGCTGACAATTCGGGCACTGCGCCACGAACTCCGCAACGTCCCTCTTCAGGCCATCCCACCAATACACGATTCGAGGTCATGATACATCTTAGTCGACCCGGATGAATAGAATAACGAGCATTGTGCCTCCCTGAATCACGACGAAGTCTCGCACATCGGAACACACAACCGCCTCAAATCTTAGCACCCCATCAGTGCTACCAAACAAAGCCTCTTCTCGAACAGCAGATCTCGATACACGACCATAATCGGATCCTCATATCGCCGCTTCACTTCTCGACGATGGAAGACTCGCAACCTCTCGAACCCGAACTCCATCACTATCGAATCAACCAAACGAACCCCAAGGCTCATGCCGATGTAACTCTCGGACCATATCTCTTTCTCTGTCAGACATCGCATGCACTACCCATCGACCGCGACTGGGCGGCATCCGCAACTACATCGCCTTCCCCGGTGGTATAGAATATCAACATCGTAATCCTTAAGTAGCTCCAACCACCGTCTCGCCGCAAGTTCGGCTCCTCCGGTGAAGATATACCGAGACTTCGCGTTCGTGTAAATGTCCACATGAACTCCATATAAATAATGTCTCCGCATCTTGAGGCATGAATCATCGCCGCTAACTCCAAGTCATGTGGGATAGTTCTTCTCATGTTTCCTGCCGCCGAGATGCATAAGCTATAACTCTGCCGTCGCATCAAAGACGCACTCCAAGCCCGACACTGACGCGGCCACAATAAACCACATATCCATCTAAACCTCCGGAAGAGTAAGAATCGGGCGCCAATTTATCCTTTAGCAACCGGAAACTTTCTCACAAGTATCACCACCGGAACATAGCCGCTTTCGAGTCGCCAAAGGTCTTTGAAATAGAAGCAAACTTCTCCACAAACCTCCGATAATAACTCGCAAGGCCCAAAGCCGCGCACTCCGCTGTAGTGGTGCGCCAAGTCTTGATCGCCTCAATCTTCGTTGTATCAACCCAATACCATCTACCCATAACATGCCCTAAGAAAGCCACTGGCTAACGAACTCGCACTTTGAGAACTTGGCATACAATCGCGGCCTCGGAGGACTCTCAATACCGCCTCCTCAAATGACCAGATGCTCGCTCTGTGCGCGAATACACAAAGATATCATCAATAAACACTATAACGAACATATCCAAAATGGCTCGAACACCTATTCATCAAATCCATGAATCCGCTGGCGCTGTCAACCCGAAGACATTACCACGAACTCATAGTGCCCATACCGGTCCCGAATACGATCTTTGGGATATCTATCTCTCTAACTCGCACTGATGATAACTGCATCGCAGGTCTATTTTGGAAAAACACCTTGCACCCTGCAACTGGTCAAACAAATCGTCAATCCTGGGGAGGGGATATCTGTTCTTGATAGTGACCTTGTTCATCTGCCTGTAATCAATACACATACGCAGCGTCCCATCCTTCTCTTTACAAATAACACCGGTGCTCCCCAAGGAGAAACACTTGGCCTAATAAAGCCTTTCTCCAGCAAATCTTTCAGCTGGTCCTTCAATTCCTTCAACTCGGCAGGTGCCATCCTGTATGGCGGAATAGATATCGGTCGAGTGTCTGGCGCCAAATCAATGCAAACTCAATCTCCTCTCGGGAGGATACCCAAGCTCGTGCGGGAATACGTGCGAAACTCTCTAACGACGAATCGATCGAAGGTCCGTATTTCACCTCGTGTCGAATACCCAACCATATGGTAGATATACCCTTTCCGCACCATCTTCCTAGCCTGAGGTAAGAAATAAACTTACCCCGGCGACGCAAAGATTCCCTTCCACTGAGCAACCGGTCACGAAATCGAACCGAACTAATCTCTCTCTACGCATACGGGCATAGCAAGACGCTAGCCAATCCATACCCATAATCACATCAAAGTCTGCATATCCAACTCTATCAAGTCGCCAGAGTTCGACGATCGCCTATAGTCACTGGGCAAGCCTTATATACCCGCTCAGCTATCACTGAATCACCTACTGGCGTAGCCACCTCAACATGTCTTATGGACTCGGGCTCTATCCCTATTCTACTGGCAATATGAGGAGATATATAGGACAAGGTAGAACTCGGATCTATCAAAGCATATACATCACAAAGAAGAAACCAATAATGTACTGTGGCGACATCCGTGACGCCCCGGTCTGTCGCTGGACATAGCATAGATGCGCTCGAGGACCGCTAGAATCGGGACCCTACCACGACCTTCTCGCCGCTCGCCGCCCATAAGTACCGCCTCCGTATGCGTCGACCATCGAAGATGAAGATCCATCAATCGACTTCGCCGAACTGCAACGCCCCGCCGCCAAGGCGACGGACAATCTCTTCGATGGCCTGCCGCCACAAGAGTAACACGCCCAACCCATACGACACTCGCCGGATGAGACCTACCGCATCGAACGCACCGAGAAGTAGGTGGTCTCGATGACGGCCGCCGCCTCGAAACCACGAAGTCCCGAGCCACGACCGCTTCCGAATAACCCGGCCGATCGGATTCCCGCTTAAAATCGAGAAGGAGCACTACGCTGGCCGGAATGTGGACCTAGTTCGCCGAGTTGCCGCCGCTAAATCGCCTCGAGACTCGCCACGTGGCCGCTGGGCTTCTAAATCTAGCCGATCTCGCTCTCTATGTCTCAATCCCTCGCAGACGCTGCATCTGGCGATATCCATCTCGATCAAGAGCCACCCTAAGCATGCAAGAATCATATGACGGTCTAATCCCATCACATACCGATGAACCTCGCTCATGTCGCCATACAATGGTGTGCGATATCCGCCAAGCGAGTCAAACTCGTGTCAGACTCGATAGTCCTCCCATCACGCCTCAAGGTCAAGAATCTATCTACGCGGCTCTTCTCATCTCGGGAGGCAAGAAGTGATCCAGAAAGCCTCGTGAACTCTTCCCAAACAAATGGAAGAGCATCCTCACCTCTCGACAACACCCATGACTCAAACCAGCCAACGCAATATCGCAGAATCCGGTAGAAGCTAGTATAATGCACTCGGTCTCCGATGCCCTAAGCACTGCACGGTCCGTCAGAATCGCCGACAAACTCCTGCGATCCTCTCAAATCTCGAACCATAGAACTCGGGTGGGTGACAACCAGAAATCCGAATCCATAAACCGCTTGGCCTGGGTTGGCCGTCGCTTCGCCCGCTTCGCCGCCGCCACTATGCGCCGTCAAGAATCAACTGCTCTCGTAATTCTATACTCGGACTTCGATCGGGATGGAGGCTGCATCGCGGTCTCGTGAGCCGCTCACGCCGGAAATCTGCTGAGGCTGGCGACGACGTGGAACTCGCCGCCCTAAACATCATCTTTGGTAAGGACTGGGTCTGTGCCCTCGTGACTCTCCGTGTCCCACTAGCAGCACCCTCAGCTGTCTTGCCCTTCTGGGCCGCGGTTGCCTTGCGTGGAGGCATAACTGATACATAAAGGAAAACATCAGAGGAGGTTCAACCTATAACTCAGCTCTATTGCACGATCTTAGAGTGAAAGAATGGACACAAATCCTAAATGTCCTGCACCTCACGATTATAGATGTGGTGCGACACACCGATAATCAAGACTCTACTAGACACCTGTCAGGACACTTTCCGATGACTAATCGCTCGATACCACTTTTGTCACGACCGACCCTGGTCGCGACTAGTACCTACCGGGTACCGCATCGGTATACATCGAGAATAGCAATGAACATACATAACACATAACTTATAAAAGGTAACATCACCGCCACCGATAAGTGCCGCTTCCATAAAAACATACTAATCAAAAGTATAGCAAGACAACTTGTTCTTACACCCAACACATACGTGACCACGCACTTAAGGATAACAAGCGTATGGACAGGGCCCCGCCATACCCCTGAATATACACAATACCTATAGCATCAGGGAGTAACCGTACCAACAAAACAAACTTCCGGAGGGATAGAGCTTCTGACACCGGAACAGTGATCGTAAGAACGAGGATCCACACCGCTAACCCCACCGCGCATGAACGCGGCCAGGAAGGGGTCGACACAATATGTACCAAGTATGTAAAGCTGGAAAATACTGTAATAATGATATCATAAGTCTAAAGTAAGCTGGAGTCATGGAAGACAATCAAAATACCTTTTACTGTGCCTTACTAACAATGAGAGTGACAAGTATATATATAATCTCGCATAAAATAGGGCCTCATGATCAAAGCAGGTACCTCGCCGTAGTATCAATAAGCACCCCTACTCGGGACTATTTCACCCGCATATGTCCCGTGGACCCGCATGAGGTATTCCTCGCATAGGTGTACTACCGCATGGGACTATTTCACCCGCATAAGCCCATAAGGACTCGCATGAGGTATTCCTCGCATCGTGGGTAGCAAATCCACGGAACAGGTGGTATAACTATCTTGGGGATTTACCCCTCAGATATACTCTTACCCTGAAGCAGATGGTATAACGATCTTGGGGACTTACCCCTCAGATATACTCTTACACTGGAGAAGGTGGTATGACGATCTTGGGGCTTGCCTCGCATATACTCTACCCTGGAGAAGGTGGTATAACGATCTTGGGGCTTGCCCCTCAGATATACTCTTACCCTAGCTCAAACTGTCATCATATCATAATCATAAATAAGTTAATAAAACTTATAACTTCTTATTAGTCTTGTTCATATACCCTCTCATTTTAGTTTACTTAAGGCACTTAATCATATCTTTAATAAAAGAAAACCGGGAATTTAACTCAAGTACTACATACTTCAACTCTTTTAAAAGTGACTCTTTTTCATACATAAAATCTTTGGGCAATTGATGCCTTAAAATCAATTTGTCTTTCATAAATCAAGTCATTTGTCCTTACTTGTCTTACTTAGAGTAAACCTCTTCTCATTAACCTTTGATAAAGCTAATAAACCAACTTCCCATAAAGTTGTTATATTAACCCTACACTTTAGTAAAATCACACTTTTCCCCTAACCAAGGGACTTATACATTCTTAAAACGAAACAAGTCTTTATATACTTAAAACAAGTAAGAATACCAAATCTTGTACGTCTACCGTACTACATAGTTACATTTATTTATGCTCAAGAGATAGGAAAGCTCCACATACCTCTTCGGTCAATCCACTTGCTAAGTCCAACTACCGCAAGTAATATGTCAACCTATAATAACCATAATGCATTTATTAACCTCTAATTTCAATGTAGAAATAATCTAAGTTCAAACCCCTAATTCTATGGAAAATTGGGCAGCATTTCCTTTGTTTCTACATACTTTGCCACCTTTCTCAAGGCCGAATTCAACATCCAAATGCCACATTTAAGGCTCAACAATCCAAACATATCAAAGGGGATTACACACCTAAACTTGGGTGTGTAAAATTCTGCCCCAAAAGGTACAACAATTCACTTAACAATTCTAAAGTAGTATTTAGGCTACAAAATGCTCATAATATCTTTTTAGCCAATTCTTTCATATCCAAACCACATTTCTTACATGCAAGGATTCTAAGTGCATTATTTACAACTACACATCCCTTCTTCTTCACATGCAACATTAATAACTAACCACAAGAGAAGAAATGTTACCTTAAAACTTTAGCCAAACTTATTCCAACAACTTTGCTAGCCTCCTTTCCAAGAACACCACCACAATAATACCAACAAGCTAGCCACAAGCTTCCTTCTTGTTCTTAACTTTCAGATTTTTCTTAGGCTTGAATTCCTCTTGGAATTTTAGAGAGAAGTGGGAGCTTAAGCTTAGAGAGAGAGAGAGGGATTTGAAAGATGACCAAGTCTTCAAGACTTGGTCAATATAAGCCATGCAAGAAATCAGATGGGGGGGACACTTGTCACCCTCCCAAGGTCTTTTAAAGGAAAAAATCTGATTTTTCCTAAGTTTTTCCGATAATCCCGCCCGCCGCCGCCAGCCGGGCCAAGCGCCAAACCTTCATGACTCGGAACTTCCGCCGCGCCCTGCTGTCCTGTCGTTGCAACTTCAGCGACCCTCGGTATATCCGCGCCGCCCTCGCATTCGCGCCGCGCCCTGCCGCTTTGCTCAAACGCATTTCGTCCGTCACAAGACCGAACTTGTAACTCCCATAACTTTCTACTCCGACGTCCTATCGATGAACGGTTGGTTGCGTTGGAAACTAGACTCAACGAACTACGCCCTTGGCCTTTGAAACACTTAGTAACTCTCAATGTACCGGGTCATAACCCGCCTCAAAGTTGACTAAAACCCGTCCGGAACAATCCGGCAACCTATCATTTGAAAATTTTAAGTCTTACATGTTTTCGTACGCTCTCATACGTAGGGCCAGAACTATGGGGTATAACATTCTCCCCCCCTTAGAAACATTCGTCCCGAATGTTCCTTCTAGGCTTACTCAAATCACCGTATCGACATAGACTCTCTTAACTATTCTTTTGCAAATAAAGAAGCTCCACGAGCCACAACATTACTCAAGCATAATTGCTAAATCAAAAATAACAAGCAGGAAAGTGGGTTACCTGGAGGTGTAGGGAATAAGTGAGGATACTTCTTCATCATGTCATCCTCTGCTTCCCACGTCATTTTCTCCTGCTCGCTTACGCCATAAGACCTGACGAAGCCACGCCCTTCGTCCAAGTCGCCTTAACTGTCGATCGAGTATCGCTATGGACTCTCCTCATACGATAACTCCTCTGTCACTGACATCATGAACCGTGCACTCTAGATGGGTCTCCAATACATTTCCGCAACATGGACACATGGAAAATCGGATGTACCGCCTCCAAATCGGACGACAGATCTAACTCATAGCAACCCCGCTACCCTACGACAACTGACACGCCCAATGTACTTGGGCTAAGTTTCCTTCTCAAACCTCATCACGCCTTCACGGGCGATACCTTTAGGAAAACCCAATCATCTATCTCAAATTCCAAGTGTCGACGCCGATGATCCGTGATACGACTTTTGTCGACTCAGCCGCCAACAACCGCTCCCGAATAAGCTTCACCTTATCCATCGTCACTGAACCAAGTCCGCCCGACTAATTGTACTTCCTACCTCGAACCAAATTTATCGGTGACTGCACTTCCTCTCATAAGGCCTCATGCGCGCCATCTGAATACTAGAGTGGTAGCTGTTGTTATAAGAAAACTCCACGAGAGGTAAATGATCCTCCCACTACCTCGAATCAATAACGCAAGCCCGCAAAGATATCCTCGTTGTCCGATAGTGCGCTCGCCCGTCCGTCCGGCCTGGGATGAAAAGTCTCGAGACTCACATGTGTCCCTAACCCTTTCTGGAAAGACCTCCAGAAATTATCGTAAACTGGGCCCCTCTGTCTGAAATAATCGATGCATGCACTCCGTGCAGTCTTACAATCTCCCTGATATACAGTCTTGCATAATCCTCGGCCGAAAAAGTCATCCTGACTGGAAGAAAATGGGCTGATTTCGTCAGCCTGTCGACAATAACCCAAATGGAATCATGCTTCCTCTGAGTGGTAGGTAATCCCGTAATAAAATCCATATTTACCACCTCTCACTTCCAAGTCGGAATATCAATAGCCTGCAACATCCCACCGGGCTTCTGGTGCTCAACCTTAACCTGCTGACAATTCGGGCACTGCGCCACGAACTCCGCAACGTCCCTCTTTAGGCCATCCCACAAATACACGCATCTGAGGTCATGATACATCTTAGTCGACCCCGGATGAATAGAATAACGAGCATTGTGTGCCTCCCCCAGAATCTGCTGACGAAGTCCTATCACATCGGGAACACACAACCGGCCCTCAAATCTTAGCACCCCATCGTGCCGCCAAATGAACTTTCTTTACGAACAGCGCATCTCGATACCGGACCATAATCGGATCCTCATACTGTCGCCTCTTCACCTCCTCGGCGATGGAAGACTCGGCAACCTCTAGAACCCGAACTCCATCACTATCAGAATCAACCAAACGAACCCCAAGGCTCGCTAGCTGATGTAACCTTCGGACCATATCTCTTTCTCTGTCAGACATCGCATGCACTACCCATCGACCGCGACTAAGCGGCATCCGCAACTACATCGCCTTCCCCGTGGTATAGAATATCAACATCGTAATCCTTAAGTAGCTCCAACCACCGCCTTCGCCGCAAGTTCACTCCTCTACCGAAGATATCTCGAGACTTTGTGGTTCTGTGTAAATGTCCACATGAACTCCATATAAATAATGTCTCCGCATCTTCAAGGCATGAATCATCACGCCGCTAACTCCAAGTCATGTGTGGGATAGTTCTTCTCATATTTCCTAAGCCGCCGAGACGCATAAGCTATAACTCGCTGCAAAGACGCGACGCACTCCAAGCCCGACACTGACGCTGCCTCAATAAACCACATATCCATCTAAACCTCCGGAAGAGTAAGAATCAAGGCGCGTCAATTTCTCCTTTAGCAATCGAAACTTTCGTCACAAGTATCACCCACCGAACATAGCCGCTCGAGTCACTAGTCAAAGCCGAAATAGAAGCAAACTTCTCCACAAACCTCCGATAATAACTCCGCAAGGCCCAAAGTCGCACCTCCGCGGTGTAGTGGTCCGCCAAGTCTGATCGCCAATCTTCATCAGATCAACCCGAATACTATCGGCCCAGATAACATGCCCTAAGAAAGCCACCGAAACTAACGAACTCGTGACTTCGAGAACTTGGCATACAATCGCGGCCTCGAGGACTCCCAATACCGCCTCAAATGACCAGTATGCTCCGCTCAGGCGCGAATACACCAAGATATCATCAATAAACACTATAACGAACATATCCAAGAATGGCACGAACACCCTATTCATCAAATCCATGAATACCGCTGGGCGCTGTCAACCGAAATACATTACTCAACTCATAGTGCCCATACCGGTCACGAATGCGCTTTGGGATATCTATCTCTAACTCGCACTGATGATAACTGCATCGCAGTCTATTTTGGAAAAACACCTTGCACCCTACAACTGGTCAAACAAATCGTCAATCCTGGGGAGGGGATATCTGTTCTTGATAGTTACCTTGTTCATCTGCCTGTAATCAATACATATACGCAGCGTCCCATCCTTCTTCTTTACAAATAACATTGGTGCTCCCCAAGGAGAAACACTTGGCCTAATAAAGCCTTTCTCCAGCAAATCTTTCAGCTGGTCCTTCAATTCCTTCAACTCGGCAGGTGTCATCCTGTATGGCGGAATAGATATCTCGTTGTCCGCGCCAAATCAATGCAAAACTCAATCTCCTCTCGGGAGGATACCCTAAGCTCGTCTGGGAATACGTCTGGAAACTCTCTAACGACCGGAACTGACTGAAGGTCCGGTATTTCAGCCTCATTGTCGAATACCCGAACCATATGGTAGATATACCCTCTCCGCACCATCTTCCTAGCCTTGAGGTAAGAAATAAACTTACCCCTCGACGATGCAGTATTCCCCTTCCACTCGATAACCGGCTCGTGGGAGCTTAAGCTTAGAGAGAGAGAGGGATTTGAAAGATGACCAAGTCTTCAATATAAGGCATGCAAGAAATCAGATGGGGGGGGGGGGGACACTTGTCACCCTCCCAAGGTCTTTTAAAAGAAAAAATCTGATTTTTCCTAAGTTTTTCCGCCAGGAATCCCGCCTCGGCGCCGCGGCCCTGCTGTACTGGCATCGCGGCGCTGCAACTTCAGAGACCCCTCAGTATATCCGGTGCCGCGGCCCTGCATCCGGCGCCGCGGCCCTGTCGCCTTTGCCTGAAACGCATTTTTGTCCGTCTGCGCACAGAACTTGTAACTCCCATAACTTTCTACTCCGACGTCCTATCGATGAACGGTTGGTTGCGTTGGAAACTAGACTCAACGAACTACGCCCTAGGCCTTTGAAACACTTAGGAAATCTCAATGTACTGGGTCATAACCCGCCTCAAAGTTGACTAAAACCCGTCCGGAACAATCCGTCAACCTATCCTTTGAAAGTTTTAAGTCTTACATGCTTTCGTACGCTCTCATACGTAGGGTCAGAACTACGGGGTATAACAGCTAAGTTACGGCACAAATGAGAATAAGTATCGAACAAGCCACTGCAGCGTTAATGAAGGAAAATGTAATGACAATCAATTAAGTTAAAAATGAGTAGAATTCTTCATCTGCATAGAAGCTAAGATAAGATAAAATTGTATTATATTTTCTAGATCATGGCTACTTGATTAAGATCGTTATAAATAAGTATAACTTATTCACAACGCACCAAAGTATATGTTACTTAATTTATAAGAATTTACGTATGAAGTTTTAAGACTATGAACCTCAATTTTTTTAAAAGGTTAAGGGACTTTATTTTTCAAGTTATGGGACTTGATTCTTAAAGGAAGAAATAAATTGATTTAAAAGTATAGAATACTTGATTTGGAAAGTATTGATTTCTTGCCATTCTAAAGTTAAGAAACTTGTTTTCTTAAAAGTTAAGAGACTTGAAGTATTTTGAAAGCTATGTGATTTGATTTGAAAGTATAAGTCTCTCGGTTATAAAAGGAATGAATTTGTCTAAGACATAAAGAGTTATAACGACTTTATGGGAAGTTGGTTATAACAACTTTATGGAAGATTAAAAGAATGGTTTTCTTCAGTAATGTAAGCAAAGAAATGATTTGAAATAAAGAAGGTCAAATTGTTTTAAAGGTACCAATTGCTTAAGGTTTTAAAGAAAGATGTCACTTGATTTAGAAGCCTGTAAATGTATTTCTAAAAGGTATTGTGACTTGTCTTGAAAAGTAGATATGACTTGATACTACGGTTATTAGTATCTTGGAAGTTTTATATGAAAAAGAGTCATTCTAAAGGAGTAGAGATACGTAGTACGTTGGGTTAAATTCCCGGATTTTATAATGACATTATCGCGTCCCAGAAATGGGCCGGGCAGTATACCTTTATGGCAGACTATATGACATTATCGCGTCCCAGAAATGGGTCGGCAAGATACCTTATGGTCGACTATATGACATTATCGCCCCGAAATAGGTCGGGCAAGATACCTTTATGGGCAGACTATATGACATTATCGCGCCCGTAAATGGGCCGGCAAGATACCTTATGGGCAGACTATATGACATTATCGCGTCCCAGAAATGGGCCGGACAGTATACCTTTATGGGCAGACTATATGACATTATCGCGTCCCATAAATGGGCCGGAAAGTATACCTTTATGGGCAGACTATATGACATTATCGCCCCGTAAATGGGTCTGACAAGATACCTTTACGGGCAGACTATATGACATTATCGCGTCCCGTAAATGGGCCGGCAAGATACCTTTATGGGCGGACTATATGACATTATCGCGCCCGTAAATGGGTCGGCAAGATACCTTTACGGGCGCACTATATGACATTATCGCGCCCCAGAATGGGCCGGCAAGATACCTCTACGATGCAGACTTATGTGATTTTATCACGCCCCATTGGGCCGGCAAGATAGCGTCCCTCCATAAAGGGTCGGTTTATGTTATGCAAGGTAAGTAAGTTATATGGTAATGAACTTGACGGTTTTTCCTAAGCATGTACGTAAGAATGTGAATATAACTTTTATGTAAAAATGGGAAAAGATAATAAGGTACGCTTAAGTTCACGAGATGGTAATGACACGGTAGGATCTGGTATTTACCTTTTTTTTATATACTTGCCCTTGTCATTCTTTTGTACAGTTATGATTTGTTTACTGTACCTTATTTTCCGTTCCATATTCTGCACTGTTATCGATTTCTTCGGGGCCGCGTCACGTCTGCATGTTTAGGTACACAGTTGTGGATCCGCGAGCTTAGGATCCTGGTTCAGCATTTTGAGATGGCTCCAATGTTCCGGAGTTGTCATGGCTATGTATAGTCAGGGGTACGGCGGGTCCTTGTCCCGTCATAGTATTTGTTCAAATCTTAGAGGTCTGTATTCATCTGTGGGCTGGACTGGCTAGAGTTGTTTTTACATTGTTAAACAGTGTAGACCCTTTCTGGTAATTTTTATGTTATGGCAGCCTTATCGGCTTGGCCTTGGTTTAAAAAAAAGTGTTATTTATCTTTCGCAGTTTATTATGTTGTATGATTAGAAGGGTGCCCAGGTAGGGCACCAGTCGCGGCCCGGGGTGGGGTCGTGACAATTATTAGTCGTCATGTTATCAGTGATGAATCCCAATTTCCTTTTTCTAAAGTAGAAAAAGTCGTGCCTAGTTCTTATGATTTTTTGGATGAGGATATCTCCCCCTATGTTCTACGTCATTTTTCAGAAATTCCCGAAAATTCCCAAAATTCACCCAATTCAGCCCAGAGTCTTGGTCCAGTCACTCGCAGTCAACGGGGTATTTTTAAACCAAAAAGACATTTCTATTTGAATTCTAATATTCTGAAATTCCCCTTACCCCGTAATCCTGTGTCTGCCTTAAATGACCTTAATTGAAAATTTTCCATGCCCGAGGAATATAATGCTCTTATTGATAATAAGACGTGGGAGTTAGTACCCCGTCTATCTGGTGTTAATATTATTCGGTATATGTGGATTTTTGTTCATAAGAAAAAATATGATGGTTCATTTGCAAGGCTTATGGCTAGACTTGTAGGTGATGGTAAGACTCAGCAGGTTGGTGTGGATTGTGGTGAGACATTTAGCCCGGTGGTCAAGCCGGCTACCATTCGCACTGTGCTCAGCTTGGCTCTTTCAAAATCATGGCTCATTCATCAGCTAGATGTGAAGAATGTTTTTCTACATGGTGATCTTCAGGAGACAGTGTATATGCATCAGCCGTTGGGGTTCAGGGATACTAGATATCCTAATCATGTATGTCTATTGAAGAAGTCCTTGTATGAATTTAAGCAGTCTCCACGGGCTTGGTATAAGAGGTTTCACTACTAGAGATTTGCGCTTAGATAACGCTTATTTTTTGGCTTAAATAGCACTATCTAAGCTACCGCTATGGTAGCTCAGATATCGCTTAAAAAGCGATATGCAAGCAGGCTACTACCATAGCGCTTTGTTTGCATAGCGCTTAAAAAAATGCTATTGTAGTATAATTCCGTTAAACATTATATTTTAAAATATTGATTGCATAGCGCTTACAAAAGCGCTATCCAGTCTGTTTTTTTTTTTACTTTTTTTTTTGTTAATATCTCTGTTTTTTCACGTAATAAATAAAATATCAAAAAGATAACAAAAGGAATACTCATTCAAAATATAATATAACATAATCATTCGCATAAAACATAATAATATATTTAAAAATAGTATCTCAATCATTAGTAGCTTACAATCATTAACTAATAACAATACGACATAGGCAACAATTACATCAAAATACTAACTAATAGCTTCAACCTTTCATTTTTTCTCTGAGGAATCGATTGTACAAGTAGTCTGCCCAATTAATTCGAAAATACTTCATTTTGCTTGGAGGATAAACTTTGAGTGGTGAACTATGAACAAACTGCAAAACATAGATGTTGCAAAAACATAGTTAGAATAGAAACGTCCAATAAATAAACATATATACTTACACCAATTTCCTACGGAAAGTTCATTAGAAGGAGGATGTCGCGGGAACACATTAGTTGTTCGCTCTTAGATTGGGTAGTCAGGCCACAGATCCCAGAAAATATTCCAAATTGTCAATCACAAAAATAAAAATGTATGTTAAAGGTACACTGATATATAATTGTATTGACTACATTGAGTTAAGCAAATCATCACAAGTCTAGAAAATAGACAACCCAAATAAATAATTTTCAGTGAAACATGTAGAGGTAAAAAATTAAAAATAGAAGTCCAAACAACTATTTTTTCTTTAGAAGAGAGAAAAACCAAAGCCCAAACTTGCAGATATTCAGAATGTGTAGAAAGAATCAAAACTCAAACTCATCCATTTTGCACAGAGGGAGACAAAAACATATTTTTTCTCAAATCAAATGGAAACCATAATACCAACCAATCTTAGGCCTAAGCCATAGCAAAAGTCTCTATACACTAGTCAATTCATGTTTTTAGGTGAATGGGTCTAAATTAATGACTTAAAGGGAACAGACGCAATTTGCAAATAATCAAGAAATCACACCCTAATGTGTATTTTATGCACATTAAGCTTATCTCGATCACTGCAGGATATCATACTAGCTAACAGAGGTGACAGGAAGGGATGAAAAATCAGCATAGCAAGGTAGGGACCATTCTTAATATGCATTATACTGGTTTTTCCAAAGATACAAAATAACATGGACAACTATCCTCTAATTTCAGCATACATAACAAGGCACTAATACCATTCATCAAATCAGATAATATATACAACAATGAATTTAAAGCACATTTGAAGTCTTCAAGGCTCGACTTCCCCTCACATGGTACATATATAAGAATCTTAAACACATATGAAGTCTTTAAGGCACGACTTCCCCTCACATAAATTATAAGTATGAAATTTAAGCATATTTGAAAATTTAATGTATACACATCACATGATTCATATATAAAAATCTTAAACACATATGAAGTCTTTAAGGCACGACTTCCCCTCATATTTTCATACTGCCAAGTATAAAATGAAGATCGATATACTTACATAAAGAGGAATACTTGTATCACCCGAACTCAAAATATCCTCAATGAAACAGCAAATATAATGACCACAATGAATGTTATCGATCTGCCTTGGACACTATGGAAAATAACGTCCAATATTAATTTATTATCATATCTTATATATAACAATTTTCAAAATTGTTATATAAATACCTGAATATTTGACCAACTGAATATATTGTATGTCGACTTACTGAGACTAACACCTCGAAGAGTCCGAACCCTAACATACCCCTATTTTGTTTAAAGTAAACAATATTATACACATGTATATATATAAATTAGTAATGTAAAAAAATTGAAGAGCTAATTACCTTTCAATAAAGTTTTTCAAATCCGGACGTTGTGAATAGCTGCATTTCGGAGCTGGATCCATAAAATATATCACCTCCGTTTGGGTATTGATACCAACCAATACTCAATGTGAACTGCATAATATTTGAAAAGTTTATTGTATTATCAGTTCATTTACAATATATGTGGCCTTGTAATGTCTAATACAATAATCATGCGAGTACTTGAGTAAATTATGAAAACTCAATTAAGATAATGTCAAGTAAAAACATGCCTAGAAGACTAGAAATAACTGAAGACAACATATAATAATTAAATATTATGTTAAAACTCACCCAATATTATGCGGCACCAATAATAAATGGGTTTTTCCTTCATGCTTGAGCAGACATTCAGCCAAATGATTAGACGTTGTTGCACTACCTATAATATTGGCCGCAAAATGGGGCGACACAAAAGAAAACTTGCTGACCAACTCGACATTCTCGGAAAGATAAACTTCACCCAGATACCTTAAACAATGCATAATACATACGTTTTATAAAATATTTATATAACATATTTTATATAAAATAAGATGGACAATTTTTAATAATTTTATTACCTAATATAGAATGCAATGCTTGAAGCACTTAGCCATCCATCATCCAAAATCTCCAGGATATGTTCATGAACTATATCTTCATTCCAAGGATCTCCATCAAAATATGCGTCCATGGGAACTTCTATGTTGGTCACAATAGTTGGGAATGTGTGACGCAAAAAATGCAGTATCATAGGATCGTGAGAAGAATCTCCACACTTGGGATAACCTAATGCATTAGCACAAACTGTTGACTCCACAGTTTTCAAAGTAGCCGTAGCACCTATAGTAACTTTCTGACTCCTCTTATCCATCTTCTTAAGAGGTGGGCACTACAAACACAGAATTTTGGATGACCATATATCAGTAAGATTAATTCTAGTATGTTAACTGGAATTTGAAAAAAAGATCATGTACAATGTATTCTTCACTAAACAACTAATTCTTCATTAAGTTGTAGATCATTTACCTCTATTTTCAAAGACACAAGTTTTTTTGTCCATGAAATAAAATGTCCAACAGCTTCTCCTATAGTCCTAACTTCATCAGTAGGTTGTTGCACCTCTGACTGTTTCTCAGATTCTTCCGCCACGTCAAATTGTATCCTCGCATAACCTTCTGGCAATGAAACACCATGAAGAACCTCCTTCGGGTCATTATGCAAAATACCCTGCCCAACATATCTACGGGGATGCTCAACGTACAAATAATATTTAATCGGACCCTAGCAATGAACAATATGTTAGTCTTCATTTAATAAATATATTTATTAGCCACACATGAACACTTAAAATACCTCAGGAAGATTCTCATCCAAAACAACAGCATCGTCATTAGAATTCATGGAATTCTCCACATCGAAATTATTCGTATGACTAGAACCACAAGAAGGCACCATAGGTTGATAGCCTTTAGTCTTCAGCTCGATTATGTCTTTCTCTAATTTATTGAATTGACTTTTCAATTTTCACAATTCAGACACTTCAGCTACCGAAGATAAAGATCTCTTAGTAACACCAAATCCACATCCTTGCACATGCCCAGAATATTGTATTGGAATTGCTCGATCAAGCAAGTCTTCAACTGCAATATCATTTAGTTCATCTTCTCTCAGCTCTTCTGCTATGCGAACCTAAAACAAACAACATTGATTATTAAAATGATCACAGCAAACACAGCAGATGCAGTAACACAACAGTTGCACAACAAGAAGAACAACACTAGCGGTTGTTGTGTTCAAAACAACAAAGTTGCAATAACACAAAGAATGCACAAATAAGAACAACAAGAAGACAAAGAACACATCACCGATGTGTTCATTTACAAAGACTGTTGTGTTCATAAAACAGCAACAACAGTTGTTGCTGCGTTCACAAGACAACAACAACAGCTGCTTCCGGCACCTCAAGTTGTGAAATGCAGCAACACAGCAGCTATTGTGTTCACAGCAACAGCAACAAACAACAACAACACATGAATTGTAGGAAAGAAGTAACATGAATTGTCAAAGAATATTACCGCATCCTCAAGTATTCTCAAAGAACTAGGATCATCAATCTGGTACACATCATTCATACTCGCATACTTCCAAATATCGAAGCGAGTTACTACAAGATCCACTTCCCCTTCACGTTTTTTCTGTTGAATCTGCAAATTTCGAGAACAAAATTAAATTGTATATTTTCTGTAAATGAAGTTATATAATACTATTATAGATAATTAATACATAAAATCTACTCTCTCAGTCGCGCATAACCCACACATGCTTTCATATATCGCGCCTCCATTGATTCCGCTTTCACTTTGTTTATTTTATTTTTTCCCTACAATTGAAAGTTGTCATTAGTCGGTTTAAATTGTAATCCTCATATTGAAAGTAATGTAATAACGTGGACGTTACCTTAAAATCTAGAGTCAACGAATGTTTCACGAAATTTTTCCAATACAGAGACACAGAAAACAACTGTGAGTATATGAAAGGTGATTCATCCGAGTAGTTACCCTCACTATATCTTGCAATATTCCTCAACCTTGCCCAAAAAACTCTGTGCAGGTAACCGGCACGAGAAAGAATCAATTTCTTTTTTGATTCATCCAGCCCAAATATTTCCTGTTGCAACATATGACAATATTAACTACAACCAAATAGCTTAGACTTAAAAAGTACTAAATTAAAAAAATATACCTTGACTTCATCTCAATATTATTCTTTCAGGGGCAACAAATCTTTATTACGCCAATCAGTAATCGAAATTGGAAAAATTCTTCTACAGCAAGAGCCAACGAAATGTGCTAGGGTCATCGACTCTTTGCTAATTGGTTGGCCTATTTCATTAAAATTCACCTTTATTACATCACCTCTGGCATTTTTTTTTTAATATTCACCATAGTGACTAGTCCTCGAGAATGAACCTCAGACATGCCACTAGTATCACCGGAGCCCCCTGTCCCACCTCCTCTAGAACCATCCTGACCATCCCCTCGAGCACGACCTTTGCTCTGCGATCCAGTGGTCATGATCCTGTAAAATAAAGAATAGCATATTGAATAAGACAACAAAACTTGCATACATAGTACGAGCAGAAAAGAAATGCAACTTGAAATACTTTCAGAAAAGAAATTAATATATTTCACTCTTCCTTGTAATCATGGCGCAAAAAAATGCTGCTAATAGAATAATTGAACTCTATATTCACAAACAAATAGAAACAACTTAATTTTATGAAATCATTTACAAATATATAATAGAAAAAAGACATATTTTTCTTCTTGGCTTTAGCTATCTTCCTTCGCTTGGTAGCTAACTTCGCTGATCGTTCATGACCACATACATTAACTAAATCTGGATTTACATATTCACCCTCATCATGATCATATCTTGAATATAAGTATTGATAATTAACATCATCGTAAGTGCTCGGGCAAACATACATATTCTCAAAAGTATCATTAATTGTGTCAACATCCTCATCAACGTGGTCACTAACTTGGTAACTATTATTGAACTTGTTCGACAATATGACAATGAACCACTTCTTATCAACTTGATCACTCACATAAAACATATGCTTAGCTTGCGCTGCCATAATAAATGAATCGTATTTGTAATCAACCTTCTTTAAATCAACCTTTATGAATCCAGAATTTTCAACATGAACCCCGTCAGGAATGCTAACCCAACTACAATCAAACACCGGAACTCGAAATCCGACATAATCGATTTCCCACATATTGATGATTTGTCCAAAGTATGTCGTATTTTGTCTGGTTTAGTGCGATGGCATTAAGAGAAATCTCACTATTCTGCATAGTACTTCTTGCATCATGTTCTCTAGTGTAGATGTGTATCCATTGATGAGATAACATTTGTAAGAGTACACATGCTCATCAGGTTCTCTTGACAAAAACTTTAGCCTCTCCGATACTGGGTCAGTTTTCTCTAAGATCTTTTTATGAATATGATCCTTAAACCAATCAATGAATGTAGAATTGTACTCCACTTCAATTCAATCAGGGCCTTTATCTGGAAAATCTTTTGAGATACTCAACCTGTGCTTGTCAACATAAGGAACAACATCAATTGTGTTATGTAGTACACATAAGTGCACTCATCGCCGATGTTCGAGGCTAATCAAAATTGGTTGACCCCCCGTTACACTTTCACCATCAATACTATTAGTGTGATGAGTATTCGGAAGTCCAACTACTTGGACATTTGGGATATACTCAGACCAATATTCTATTGCTTCTTCAACTAAATAAGTTTGACGCGACGCTCGGTTGGTACTGCTCTCACATAACCTTTCAACACTTTCATATACCGCTCCATGCCATACATCCATCTCATACGAGCAGGACCACACATCCTCGTCTGATAAACCAAGTGTACAGTCAAATGAATCATGATATCGAAGAAAAATGGTGGGAAATACATCTCAAGCTCACAAAGTGTTTGTACAATCACTTTTTGTAGACTTGACAGACTTCTCGGGTCTATGACCTTGCTACTAATAGCTTTGAAAAACCAACATAACTTTGTAATGGTATTACGTACATTTTCTGGCAAAATAGCACGAATTGCAATTGGGAGGAGATTCTCAATGATGACATGATAATCATGTGATTTTAAATTCATCAATTTCAACCCGTCTGAAGATATAAGACTTTGCATGTTAGACGAGTACCCCTCTGGAATCTTCACTGAGTGGAGTATCTCGAGTAATAATCTCTTCTCTTGCTTAGACAAAGTGTGAGTGGCAGGAGGTAAGTAAGGTGTTTTTCCATCATTTAATACATGTGCAAGTTCTTCTCTGATTCCCATATCAACCATGTCCATTCGTGCATTGAATTCATTTCTAGATTTTAATGCGTCACCTAACAAAGTATTTATCACACTAGCACCAACATTTTTCTCATTGTGCATGAGATCAATAAAATGCCTAACAAACAAATCTTTCCAATAAACTAATTGAAAAAAAAGATTGATTTTTTTTAAAACTTCTAGTGGGAATAGACTTTGTAAAGTATTTACCAAATTGTGTCTTAATATTTTCCACATCTTTTAGTACATCAACACCTGACAATGTAGGAGGTGGAGACCGATCTTCAACTTCACCATTGAATGAATCAAACATCAATCTGTAACGATGATTTGGATCTAAAAACCGTCTATGCCCCATGTAAACAGACTTCTTACAGTGACAATCGAAGATGATCGGTGTCATGGGTACACCATGGACACACACACTTCCCCTTCACATTATATCCAGAAAGGTTGTCATAAGCTGGGAAATCATTGATTGTTCCAAACAACATAGCCTTCAATCTAAAACTAGCATTTCTGCTTCCATCGTAGACATCAACACCTTCTTCCCACAACAACTTTAAGTCCTCGATTAAAGGAGTCAAATATACATCAATATCGTTACCAGGTTGGCGAGATCCTGATATCAAAATAGACAACATCATATATTTGCGCTTCATGCATAACCAAGGGGCGAGGTTATAGATCATCAAAACTACGGGCCATGTACTATAGGAAGTACTCTGGAGACCGTGATGGTTCATTCCATCTGTTGAAAGTACTAAGCGTAAGTTCCTTGATTCCTTGCCAAATTCTAGATATTTGTTATCAAATGTCTTCCATTGAGGCGAATCAGCTGGGTGTCTTAACATTCCATCATTAATTCTGTCATCATGATGTCATGTCAAGCATTTAGCATCTTCTGCGCTACTATACAACCTCCTAAATCTAGGAATTATAGGAAAGTACCACATAACTTTGGCCGGGAATTTATTTTTCTTATACCGCTTCATACCACATTTGGGACATTCATTCAATTCTGCGTACTCCCGTAAATAAAATACAATCCTCCGGACAAGCATGGATCTTCTGATGTGTTAACCCGATAGAGTTGAGCAATTGTTTAGCATCATAGGTTTTACGATGGAGCACATTCCCATTTAGCAATAGATCACTTACAACTTCCAATAGCTCTGTAAAGAACACATCGAAAACTTGGTGACTAGCTTTTAAGTTATACAAAATCAACACAGCTGACAATTTTGAAGACTTAGTACAACTCAGCCACAATGGTAACCCAACATCTCCCCTTAAGTCATCACACATATCAGGATGATCCCGCAACTTTTCATTGACAACACTTCGAGAATTCTTCACAGGACTGAATTTATCATTACCATCTCTCATATTACTTGTGTTCATTATATTTGCAAACTCAAATTGGGAGTCGGATTGACTAAATAAACGATGTTTACGTTTTCCACTTGAACTACCTTTGTCTTTGCTCTCACCGTGATATGTCCAAACCTTATATGCTATGTCAAAACAGTGACACATTAAATGCTCATGCAACTTCATTTGACCACTAACCTCTTTTACATTCAGATATTTTCGACACGGACATTTAATGTACAATGGATTTTTAGCATTCTTGGTTGCATGAGCACAACACTCCTCCACCCCTTTCTTATACTCTTCAGATAATTGATCCGCATTTACCTGGTCTCGATTCATCAAGAACAATACTACATAAATCATAAAAAGACAATGAATTTAAAGCATATTTGAAGTCTTCAAGGCTCGACTTCCCCTCACATAGTACATATATAAGAATCTTAAACAAATACGAAGTCTTGAAGGCACGACTTCCCCTCACGTAAAGCATAATAAAGATAAATTAACTTCGAATGTACAATAATACCTTCCGAATGCAATCCAAGCAATTTGTCTTTCAAATTTTTGAAAATCTACAAAAAATCGAGAAGATCTCATTCATTAATAATTAATAAAATAAGATACAAAATTCAGAAATCATCAAATATTCAATCATAATCTGGAAACTGAGGCTAAATGGGTTTCGTTCTTCACAATTATCAATATACACTTCAATCATAAACTCAAAATTGAGGCTAAATATAATGAATGAAAAGTATTGTTTCTCAAACAAATATACACTTCAAACCCTTGAAAACTCTACTGAACACAAAGATTGAAACATACATTGACGCTCAAACTTCCTTCAATTCACTAACTCAACTCTTGCAAACTAAATTGGTATTACACTTGGGGTTAATAATGCACAAAGTAGGAGAATACAGAAACGGCAAAAGAATTATGCTTAGATGGAATTGGTATTGACGGCAATTTCGTTTTTGGCGGACAAGTTTAATTTAGGGCTTTGAATGAATTGGGATCGATTACTGCGTTTTTATATTTTAATCGAAGCTCTATGCAAGTTATTCCTTGCATAGCGCTTTTTTAAAGTGCTATTAGAATTTGTGTTATCTAATTATTTTATCCATATAAAAATATTAATATTGTTATATGTTGATGATATTATCTTGACTGCCTCTTCTGAGCTTATACTCGTCATGCAGGTGGATTGTTCTTAACACAGAGGAAGTATGCAGCAGAGATCATTGAGAGGGCTGAAATGTCATCCTGTAAGTCCACTTCTAATCCATTTGATACTAAACTCAAGTTGGGTGCTGCAGCTGGCTCTCCGTATGAGGATACGACCCGCTATCGTAGTCTTGCAGACGCCCTTCAGTATCTTACGTTCACAAGACCAGACATTACATATGCAGTCCAGCGGGTGTGTTTGTTTATGCATGATCCCAGAGTTGAACATATGAATGCGCTCAAACGCATCCTTAGGTACATTCAGTGAACACTTGATTATGGTTTGCATTTGTACCCTTCATCGACATCTACACTTGTCTCATATACAGATGTTGATTGGGGTGGTTGTCCTGACATCGCATCGCCACGCCCGCTATTGTATGTTTTTGGGTAATAACTTGGTCTCATGGTCTGCCAAGCGTCAATCTACTCTTTCACGTTCAAGTGCAGAGGCCGAGTATCGAGGGGTAGCCAATATGATTTTCGAGTCATGTTGGTTACGAAATCTACTTCTAGAGCTTCATTGTCCTATTGAGAAAGCTACATTGGTGTATTGTGATAATATAAGTGTCATCTACCTTTCTGGTAATCGATTCAAAGACCACGACTAAACACATGGAGATGGATATTCACTTTGTTCGAGAGAAAGTAGCTAAAGGACAAGTACGCGTCTGTCATGTCCCTTCCAGATATCGACAGTTGCATATCTTTACAAATGGTCTTCCCTGGTCATTTTGAAGATTTTAGATACGATCTCGCCAGACAAGATCGAATCATGATCATGTGGTGTGTTAAAGTATATATATGGGACCCTTTGGGTTTCCTTTGTATATTTGGTGAATATTATACTTAGGTTTGTATCTTAATTAGTAGTGTAATATTACTATAATTGTAAAGTTAGTATTCTTATAGAATATGAATTCCTAGGTAGAATAGGAAGAGGATTTTCCTTGTAACTTATATATATATATATATATGTCTTTCATTAATAAAAATAATTAAGAAATTATTTCTTTCATTAATTTTAAATATTTAAATATAAAAACTCAGATCAAGACAACATAGGAATGCAACTACTTTTAATAATTTCCTGACATTATTATTCATTTATTAGTATTACATTTTTATCCTATCTTTTTATTAGGTATGGTGATCTCATACAATCTTTAGCTTATTACACTAAATAAAATTGAATAATATAAACATGTATTATTGGAGTTAATTTTAAAAACGTAATCAAGCAATTTCAAGTACTCCACACATAAAATAAATATAATATAATTACAAATAATATTACCTAATATATTTTTTGCGATACCTGATAGAAAACAACACGCAACTAGAGACGTGATATATATATATATATATATATATATATATATCAAAAGGATAAATATTATACTAAAATACGTCGCAATATTAGTTCAAAAATACAGAGTTTCAACTCATTTTGTGTAAATGAAGAAGGATGCGTAAAAAAAAAGTCATACAGAAAAAGACGTCAACGCATTTCATTTTTCTTATTTTCTTCACTTTTAATTTTATTTGGTAAACACGTGGTTATCAATTGGTATGAATGAAAATTACCTGATAAGTGAAATAAATTATATTAATTTTCTCTCTCAGATCTCACTTATGAGATTACACTGAATATGTTATTGTTGTATTTGATGAGTTCTATATTAAACTAAACTTCTTCTTCACTATAATAATGTGTTTTTTTCTTGTAACTTGTTGGATCGAACTCTCTCAAGTCTCACCTGTCATGACTTAAAAAAGAATAAAAAGAAGAAAATGATTATAAGAAACTTTTCAACACGCTTTATATATGAGCTTTTATAACTCCCAAAAGTATTAAGTTGTAGGGAAAAAATGAGTTCAAAGTTTGATGAATGGTCTTTAAAAAAGATATGCATGGTAGTGGCAGAGAATTTGGGTTAGTGAGTCGTGGGTGGGGTGTGGGTGGAAAAGATTATGGGTGCGTTTGGTTCGCGGAGGGTAAATGGAATGAAATCCAGTAAGGAAATGGAATGGAATGGAAAGAAAAGAAATTACCCTGATTGTCCCTATATATTTTGGTTCTGGGTGGTCAGGGTTGGGGATCCGAGGTGGTCCGAGTGGTCTAGGGTTCGGGTTGGGGAAAGGGAATCCAAATACCTAGGGGGTGGGGGGAATCAAGAAAATGAAATGAAAGTGGAAAAAGGGTAAAGTGAATGAAAAAATAAGGTCAAACAAACAACAACAAATGGAATTTCATTCTTTCATTCCTTTTTCCTTTCCTATTTACCCCGAACCAAACGCCCCCTAAATGTATATGAAAAAGGTTTTGAACATTTGGATCATGTGATCAAATCTACACCGTTAATTTTAACTTTTTATTTTTTATTGTTAAGCTCTTTATTACGTGATCAAAAAGTTGAAAAACAGACCTGTCACGTGAGCAAAATGTGTTAATGAAAAATTCATGAGAATTAGGGGGAGAGTAAGTATTAAGTCTTGATTACAACACATAAATTAACTTATAATTGCGGATAAGAAATAGTACAACATTACACATGTATAGCTACGAAATACAACGTAGCTAAATATGATTTTTTTTTGTGGCTAAACACTTTAGCTAGCTATAATATTTTTCTCTGTAACATTCATAGCAACATGTAGCGTGGCTAACGGAGAGTTACAGACTTTATATGATCCGTGGCTGACAACTAATACTTTTGCCATGACAAATAAAAGTTGTCGCTATGTCTTCATATTATTGCCATAAGATTTTGTATTGTAGCAAAATATATAATTTACTCAAATTTTGTGGCCAATTTATACAGCTAAATCTCGTGGCAATAATGCTCATATTTAGCTACGAATTAAAAATTTCATAGCTATGAGTTGAAGTATTTGCCACAAAACACTTTTCTATTATAGCTAAGAGATTCATATCTTTTGCCATGAAATATATTGAATTATAGCTAAAGTTTTTTTGCATTTGCTACGGAAAGTGAAAATGTCTTGCTATGTTCTTGCTACGTAGCAATTACATATACCTTTAGCTGCGAATTCAGAAATGTTGTCGTTATGTAGCAATTATATATATATATTTAGCTGCGAATTCAAAAAATATTATTGCTACAAACTGAAAAATTTGCCACAAGTAATGTTAGTCACAAAAAGTTTAAAATGTAAATAAGAATTCAAAGCTTTTAGATTTCAAAACATGTCCCAAGTTACACATAATTGTATATTTCAATTAAAATACATTTCACAATACAAAATTCTTGTACGGCACCATCTTGTTTGAGGTCCAAAGTCTCATAGTCTTCTCCTTTCTCTCCTTCCCACGGTCTCCGGCACTACAACAAATAGCCTCAAAGAGGACGATTTTTTTAAACACAAAAAGACGACTTTTTAATGCCCTATTAGTTATTACCAAAAAGGGCGACTAGAAGTCGCCCTTTTCAGTTTAACCAAAAGGAATGACTTTTTCAAGTTGCCCTTTTGGTCCGAATCAAACGGGGCGACTTTTTCAGGTCGCCCTTTTTGGTTTGTTTTTAATATTTTGACACTCTTTTATAAAAAAAATTAGTTCCATCGTATAGTTTATTGATCAAGAGGAAGAATATGAATCGAAATATCTTTATAACCCAATTAATTATGTGCCTCTGGTCATCCAAAAAAAAATCATTTCTATAAACCAATAATTTGTCGTTCTTTATTTGATAAGTAGATATGTGGAAGATGATAATTGGTACGAAGTTGAATGTTGATGATTTATTCCTCACACAGTTAAAGCTTAAATAACACAAAATAAAGGACATTTATCATTGGTATAATTCTCAAAACACATATATATATACTTTAGTTCTGAAACAGAACATTAACAATCATTGAAAAATATGAAAATATAATAAATTTTCAATGATTTTCCGATAGTTAACAAAGAGGTTGAAAACCAACTTGTCGAAATGAATTTATGAGGCAAACAATATATCGTCTATACTTTTTCGTATGTATGCATAGTCATTTTCTCTCAATCTAAATGATTTTAGTCATTTTCATAGTCAAATTTCACTCTCAACATCTAAATAAATGAACCTATCCAATTTAGTAAAACGATATATCTCTATTTTTAACCACATAAAAAAGGGCGACTACAGTCACCCTTGTTGGATATCAATCAGTCGCCCTTTTTTATGTAAATCAAATAGGGCGACTTTGGTATGTCTCCCTCTTTGAGTAAACAAAAAATGAGATTAAATAACTTTTATTTGTTACTTCAATTAGTGATTAATAATTACATGTCTTCTTAGAGTAGTAAAAGTTGAATTGAAATATGAAATTAATGTTTTTTTATTTTCCAAAGTGACAAATATTATAGACCAAATTTGAGATAAATTTATTTAGAGATTAATCCGGAATTAATTATTTCATATCTCTCACATCAAACGAGTCCTACAAATTCTTTAAATGTCTTTCTTAACTATCACATTTTTTGACTCATATCAACGTTATAAGAATTTCATTAATGTCTTATAAATTAGTGACGATCGATTTTGTATTTCTATTTAAGTTTATTTAACAAAAGAGGGTGAATTTCATTTATGTTGTATAAATAAATATGTATTTTTCTTACTTTTGAAATTTTAATTTATTTCTAAGAATTTCAAATAGGGCGAGTACACTCGCCCTATTTGATCTTTGTAAAGGGGGTGACTTGATAAAATCTCCCTTCTTGATCTAAGAATTACAAAAAGTCACATATGTAATTACACAATTAAAAATAAAAATAAAAATTAATACTTGACAAATATGTGTCATTATAAATGATATATTAAATTAGATATTTAAGATACATATTATTTTTTAAAAATATATAAATTAATAATAACATATTTGTAAATAATATTGTAAAAATAATAGTATATTTTCAAATTAGATATGTTTTAATTTAAATGATTATGAAAATTAAAAGCACATATTTGTAAGAACATCATGTGTTGTATATATTATTTGACAAACTATTAATATTAATTGATATTTTTAATCTTTGAAAGTAGATTTCAAATTGAACAAAAATTATAATTCTTAGATCAAGAAGGGCGATTTTATCAAGTCGCCCCTTTTGTAAGGCCAAATATGGTTACCAAGGGGGCGCCTTGAGAAAATCGTCCTTCTTGATATAAGAATTATATTTATTATTCAATTTAAAATCTACTTTTAAGGATTAAAAATTTCAAACGTGATTAATTCTCTTTTTAATTTAAAGTCTCGGAATCCGATCCGAAAATTTTGGATAGCCGATTTTTGGATATCCAAAATATTCGGATCCGAATCCGATCTGAAATTATCCAAAAATTACGAATATCCGAATTTTTGGATATCGAACTATTCGGATCCGAATTCGATCCTAAATTATCTAAATATTACGAATATCCAATTTTTTTGATATCCGAATCAGATATGAAATTATCCAAAAATTACAAATATCCAAAATATTCGAATTTGAATTCGATCCGAAAATATCCAAAAATTACGAATATCCGATTTTTTGGATATCCGAAATATTCGAATCTGAATCCGAACTCGATCCGAAATTATCCGAAAATTACGAATATCCGAATCCGATCCGAAATTATCCTTTAATTACGAATATCCGATTTTTTCTATATCCGAAATATTCGGATCTGAATCCGATCCGAAATTATCCGAAAATTACGAATATCCGAAATATTCGAATCCGAATCCGATCCGAAAATTACGAATATTCGATTTTTTGAATATCTGAAATATTCGGATCCGAATCCGATCCGAAAATTACGAATATCCATTTTTTTGGATATCCAAAATATTCGGATCCGAATCCAAGGGATTTATGATTATGAGGAGTATAAATATAACAAGTATTGATGGCTGGTTTAGTGGTAGAATGACATAATTCCACAGAGGATATTGTTAGGTGTATTTTGTGTACAACATTTGTGTCATTTGTAGTTAGTATTTTCCCATTTTCGTTCAAATAAGTGTCGTGTTAGGTTGTTTTTCTTTCTTTTGAGTCACAACGGTTCAAAAAAACAAAATGGCGAAAAGGAGCGAAAAGTTGGCATAAAAGGAGGGTCCCGAGGCAAAAAGGTCGAAAACTGGAGATTCGGGCAAAGGCAAAGCAGCACCGCGGTGCCCATCAACAGTGATCGCAGCGGCCGAACTACCGAGAAGTCAGTAGACTTTAGGCACCGCAGTTGCCAACTGCAGATCATGGCCGAGGCGGAAAAATCACATCCTGGGCCACAATTTGACACGTTTTCAGGGTCCACAATGTTATATTTTCCCAACTATATAATCCCTAATATCCTGACCTTATGAGGAGATGGGGGAATCTTTGTACATATTCCACAACACAACTCTTGGAGGACACAAGATTGGAGACCTAGTTCTAGTATTTTCTTTTCTCTTTCTTTCTTTTTAATTCAGTTTATGTATGGATTTTGTGTTAGTTCTTAGTGTGACTATGGATAGGAGATAAACACTTTATTAGGGCTTTCCTTATGAATCGCTTGAAACTTTTATTCATGAATTAATGCAGTAGTTTGATTTCTCCTTCACTTGATTAATATTTATTCAATAATTTGTATGAATGTTTGATAGTTAATTGATCACTAATTATCATAATCTATATGATTTCGAATCAAGAACCGAAATGAGAGATTTGGATATGATGTAATTGAATAGACATAGGTTAAAATAATGATTTAAAGTACCCCGATACTTGTGTAGCATTATAGGTTACTGTTCTTATCCTCCTATGTGGTAAATCCTATCATAGAAATATAGAAGGGTTCTGCACTGGGGTTGAGTGATTATTTGTCCTAGCCGGAATATAAGACAGTCTAGTTAGTCGCTATCTTAACAAAGAAGAAGAATCATTCTAGTCGCATTAAGAATTGCAAAGAGTAGATAGTTGAGGATTTTGGAAGCCCTATCTCCATCATAACTGATTAAACCCTAGTAAGTTAGTTTAATTTATGCACTTAGTCTTAGTTATTAGATAAAAACACAAACAAATTAACGTTCACCAAATAGAAACTAAAGCTTAGATAATCGGTACTTGATAACCAGTCTCTGAGGATGATATTCGGTCTTACCAGACTATATTACTTGTGAACGATACGTATACTTGCGTTAAACACGTGGAAATCGACTGACAAGTTTTTGGCGTCGTTGTCGGGGACTGGCGTACTTTCAATATCGAATTATCTAATCTTATTTCTAATTTGGTTTGTATATATTTGATTATGTTATTTTATTTCTAATTTGGTTGCTTCAGGAACAAGTTTCTAACTTGTTCTGCGAGCATCTTTTTATCACTTTTTGTTGTTTTTCTTATTTTGTAGGTAAAGTTGAAAAAAAATATGGACTACTACTACTATCAGGGGCAGCAGTACCACGACTACTATCCACAACAACAGTATCATCAACAGTAATTTAACCCACATGTTCCACAGGAAGATCGAAATGAGTTGCAGGAAGCCTTACTCAGGCTCACCCAGTGCCAGAATCCTCAAGGCCAATTTCAACAGCCACACAGTCAGGCTCCACCAGAGGAGCAGGATGAATTGAGAGAACCATTATTAGAACTCAAAAACGCCCAAACTCAGTTCATGGTGGATGTAAGATCCTCTTTGGAGAACTTGGAGACTCAAGTGGGACAAATTCTGAATTTGGAACCACAAATCAGGAAACTGATGGACATGGTACCCATTATACCTCAAGAAAGTCCACCGAGTGACCCAGTTATGAGGAGTGGTGAGAAGATTGTGGAACCTGAACCACAATAAGTTGTTGAGGAATTTGGAGAGATAGTTGGTGTAGAGAAAGAAGAGGTCACTGAGGACCACCCTATTGCAGAAAGGACAACACCAAATGTCATTGTTGACCCTCAAAAAGAAAGTTCATACTCTGAAGGGCACCCCCAAAAATTGAGAGATGTAGGGAGTTTCACTGATCCCTACATTATAGAGAGCCTAGAAGACAAGTCCGCCTTGTTTAATTGAGGGATAATCTTAGATATGAGACACTTGTTTGAAAAAAGTGTTGTAGAAGAAGTGAGACCTGCAACAATAACTATGTGGATTGCAAGCGTTCGCAGAAGGATCCGACACTAGTAAATGTTAACTGCGTCCGGCTAAAAGACGTTAAAGACAGCACTACTTGGGAGGCAACCCAATTTTTAAATTATGCAATTTAGTTTAATTAAAATAGTCTCACTTTTGATATTTTTGTTGTGTTGTGATGTCAGGTGAAGGAATGAGACATGAAGCAGGGAAAAACGCTGGAAAACACCGAATCAGGAGTTTCAGCACCGCGGTGCCTTCATGAAGAACCGCGGTGCCAGAAGATCAGAGAGGTCGCAACAATTTAGGCACCGCGGTGCCACTATGCAGAACCGCGGTGCCGATAGCGATTTCCGAAAAATAAAAAGGCCCTGAATCGCCAAATCTCCTCCCACAGATACCGTCTCAGTGCAATATCCGCCGCCACCACCACCATTTTGAGCCGTTGTATGTCTGTAAGTCGTCCCTTTAATTTTTGAGTCGTTTACACATTTGGGACAATGTGTAGTTTAAGTTTGGGAGGAAGTTCTTATTTTATTTTATTTTTGAGTTTTTTGTTTGTTGTTTTTGTGTTTTATGTGAGTCAATTTTTTTTATGATCATGCATGTTGTGTTTATTTGGACGCCTAGTGAACTAAGTGGGATAATGTAGTGGAATGAGAAGCTAAAATATGTGTGCTTAAGTTAGATATGTCAAAAATTCATGAAAATTTGATTATTTGAAATATTTGATGCTTAGCATATATGTTGTCAGTTGAACAATGTCTGTGAAGTCTGTTTGCTTGTTACTTGAGGCGAAATAGTTAAAATGTACGTGTTAGGGAGATGATTCAGACATTTCTTTGTTAGTCCTTCTTACCATTCATTACCTACCTTGCAATAAATTGTATCCCCAGTAGTCAGCCCCTTTGAGCGTAAAATAAGTTATTTCTTTGACACCCTATGATTCCCTTGTGTGCCATAAACTGTAATTGAAAAAAATTGAGATGAAGAAATATGAAAAAGAAATACAAAAGAGAGTGAAAAATTGATGCACTCCAATAAAAAAAAATGTTAAAGCTTAATTTTGGGGGTGCCTATGTGAATGTGTTTCATGCTCTCAAAAAGAGAAGAGGGGAACGATAAGTATGAACTGAAAAAGAAGGAACAAATGGTTGAGTGAGAACAACGCTTATGGTACGTAATTTGAGCCTAAATGTCAACTTTTACCTACCCCTGCCTAAGCCTACATTACAATCCTGAAAAGTCCTGACGATCTCTAGAATGTATGTTTGTGATTAGTGGAGAATAACAAGTAAGCAGACTCATAGAACTAAATGAAATTGATATGCATATGCTAGGTATTCATGCTTCCATTACTTATGATTGAAATGAATTTGTGAAATATCTGACTTGAAATTCTAGATTGCTAAATTCATGCTATATCGGTTCCTACATATTATCCCAACTGACGTTCATGTGTTTCTAAGTACTTGTGCAGCTGCTTGATTTGAGTCTTTGAGTCTTTTGTTTTTGTGTCTTTGTTTTTTTTTTTATCTTTGCTCGAGGGCGAGCAAATGTTAAATTTGGGGGTGTTGTTAGGTGTATTTTGTATACACCTTTTGTGTCATTTTTAGTTAGTATTTTCCCATTTTCGTTCAAATAAGTGTCGTGTTAGGTTGTTTTTCTTTCTTTTGAGTCACAGCGGTTCGAAAAGGCAAAATGGCGAAAAGGAGCGAAAAGTGGGCATAAAAGGAGGGTCCCGAGACAAAAAGGTTGAAAACTAGAGATACGGGCAAATGCAAAGCAGCACCGCAGTGCTGAAACAACTGAGAAGCTGCAGGACTTTAGGCACCGCGGTGCCAGCTTGCAGGATCGCGGTGCCAAGGCAGAAAAATCACATCCTGAGCCGAAATTTGACACGTTTTCAGGGTCCACAATGCTATATTTTCCCAACTATATAATCCCTAATATCCTGACCTTATGAGGAGATGGGGGAATCCTTGTACATATTCCACAACACAACTCTTGGAGGACACAAGATTGGAGACCTAGTTCTAGTATTTTCTTTTCTCTTTATTTCTTTTTAATTCAGTTTATGTATGGATTTTGTGTTAGTTCTTAGCGTGACTATGGATAGGAGATAAACACTTTATTAGGGCTTTCCTTATGAATCGCTTGAAACTTTTATTCATGAATTAATGCAGTAGTTTGATTTCTCCTTCACTTGATTAATATTTATTCAATAATTTGTATGAATGTTTGATAGTTAATTGATCACTAATTATCATAATCTATATGATTTCGAATCAAGAACCGAAATGAGAGATTTGGATATGATGTAATTGAATAGACATAGGTTAAAATAGCGGACGAAAGTACCCCGATACTTGTGTAGCATTATAGGTTACTGTTCTTATCCTCCTATGTGGTAAATCCTATCATAGAAATATAGAAGGGTTCTGCACTGGGGTTGAGTGATTATTTGTCCTAGCCGGAATATAAGACAGTCTAGTTAGCCGCTATCTTAACAAAGAAGAAGAATCATTCTAGTCGCATTAAGGATTGCAAATAGTGGATAGTTGAGGATTTTGGAAGCCCTATCTCCATCATAACTGATTAAACCCTAGTAAGTTAGTTTAATTTCTGCACTTAGTCTTAGTTATTAGATAAAAATACAAACAAATTAACGTTCACCAAATAGAAACTAAAGCTTAGATAATCGGTACTTGATAACCAGTCTCTGAGGACGATATTCGGTCTTACCAGACTATATTACTTGTGAACGATACGTACACTTGCGTTAAGCACGTGGAAATCGGCTGACAGATGTCCGGGTTCGATTCTTGGCAAGGGTTGTATTTGTGGTGATTAATGTTGCATAACTAGTGGTCTAGTGGTAGAATAGTACAGTGTCATATTTCAGACCAGGGTTCGAATCCCAGTTGGTGCATTTAATTTTTTCTCTTTTTTGAGCCATCCCAAATAGGGCGACAACAGATTCATCAAAATAGGCGATTGTTGTTGCTCCCTTTGCTAATCTCAACAGTCGTCCTCTTTGGTAAGGACCAAATAGGGCGACTACAGTCGTCCTTTTTTATAAATCTAAAAAAGGGAGACTCTAGTCGCCCTCTTTGGTCCTTATCAAAGGGGGCGACTTGAAAAATCGTCCTTTTATATCTAAGACAACGGACGTAATAAGGCGACTTGAAAGGCGATATTCCAACCACAGTCGCTCTCTTTGAACCGATTTGTTGTAGTGCAGGTGCACCTTAGCTTGATCAACATCAGTTATTTCTGCTCTAGTTCCACAAATTCACTATCAATAGTAAACTATTTTGACAACAGAAAGCAGAAACAATCGATCATATATATATTTTTAATAAGTATAAATTATTTACTATAAATATGCAAATTTGATTAGTAGAAGTATTAATAGAATTTCAACAAGAGAAAAATATGTCTTGATAATTCTCTAACTATTTTTTCTTTACAATGATCAAAGAGACTAAAATAATACCTGCAGATATTTTTGGATTAAAAATAACAAGTAATTCATGCTCTCTTTTGAATTTGTGAATTAATGTTTCCATCTAAATATTACATCCATAAAAAGAAGATTTGGTAAGAAATTTATTCATATAATACTATTAGCGAATATTTTTTAAATATTCACAATATATATTGTATTTATTAATATCATTTATTTAAGGTAACTTAAGATTCTTATTATATTAGGAATCACCTTTGTACAACAATATATATTGTGATTAATGAAAGAAATCCCTAAGGAAAATTATTTCAACATCTTGCATGGTATCAGAGGCCTAATCTCCCAAAATCCTAGAAATATTGTTCAAATCCCCCCCCCCCCCCCTCCTCTTGGCAGCAGTGTTTTCCATTAAATTTCTAACCCTGTGGCTACCATGTCTCCTTCTAATTCCCCTAAAACCACTGGTTCTACCTCCGAATTATTTGACACCCATTCCCTTCCTCAAAGTCTTCTTTTCATCCGGCGTTTGCTGTCACAAACATCAAAATTTTTGTTTCTATTATTCTTGATGAAGAAGAATGTCAATAATCTATGTGGGTAGAACTATTTTATATCCATGTCTGTGTGTATAACGTGCTCAACCACATTGATGATTCAATCCCTCACCCCTCTGAGATTGATGACTCGACATGGCGTCGTCTTGACGTCATTGTTAAACAATGGATTTATGGTACCATCTCAAAAGACTTGTTGTGTACTATCCTGAAAACTAGTGCTTCGGCACGCGAACTTTGAGTACGCTTGGAAGACATATTTCATGATAATAAAAATGCTCAGGTGGTATATTTAGAGGAGCAGTTCAACAACACACGTCTTGAGAATTTTAACAACATGTATGACTATTGCAAACAACTGAAACTTGTCGCTGACCAACTCTCTCATGTTGGGACAACGTTTTCTGAGACTAAAATGGTACTACAACTCGTTGTAGGATTACCAAAAGGGGAATATGATACTCTTGCAACAATGATTCAACAGGCTGATCCACTTTCAACTTTCAATAAGGCGCGTTCACAATTATTGTTGGAAAAAATACGACGTGCTAAACAAGATGAACACAATCACAAAGCATTAGCCGTTGAAAACTTGCAGTCGCCGACCATCACCACTGCTCCACCACCGCCGGAAAACCAGCAGCAGCAAAGCCGCGGTGGAGGCAAAGGCACAAGAGGTCGCGGGCAAGTAAATAAGGTGAAGGGTCGCGGCAAAGGCAAGGCACAGCAGCAGCAGGCAGCGTCGCAGAAGCAGCAGTTTCAGGCAGCGTCGCTGATCGATGTATTTTATATACACTTTTTGAGTCATTTTTAGTTAGTATTTTACTCATTTTATTTATGTTTAGTATAGTATTATGGTCGTTTTCCTTTCTTTTGTGTCACAGCGGTCAAAAATGGAGAAATGGCGAAAAGGAGATGAAATGAGCATAAATGAGATGGAATTGCACACTAAAGGGCCAAGAAATGAAGTCTAAGAAGTTCCGGAAATTATAGAGGAGATCAGACGAAGTCCGGACGAAAAAAGGGCGACGACTAATCCGCCGTAAAACGTCACCGAGCCGCGGCGCTACCGCAGCGGCCGCGGCACTCAATGTGCTGAAAGTCCCGAGAGTTGCTGATTTTCAGGCGCCGCGACGCCGACACGGGATTTATGAAGTCTGGGCCGAATTTGACATGTTTTCAGAATCCTAAAGGGATTATTTTTCCTACCTAAAGGGATAACTTTTCCTACCTAAAGGGATAACTTTTCCTACCTTAAAACCCTTACCTAAAAGGATTCTAATAACTTTTCCTACTTACAAATCCTTAACCCTTCACCTAAAGGATTCTTGGTCTATAAATAGTCTCTACATCATTAGAAGAATTCATTCTCCATTCCACCATTCACCACTCTACATCCACCCTTCCACCAATTCATCTTGTAAATATTCCACAACACAACCCTTGGATGCTAGAAGGTTTGGAGACTCATTCTTAAGTATTTTCTTTTCTTTCTTTTACTTTATTTCAGTTTTTATGTTGGATATTGAATTAGTTCTTGTCATGTCTATGGCTAGGAACTAATTCTATTATAGGGCTTTCCATGTTAAATCACTAGAAACTTATGTTATGAATTGATGCATGGTTATGGTTATTCTTCTTCTTGTTGAGATTTATCCAATAATTGCTTTGAATGCTTGGTAATTAATTGATCACTAATTATCATTATTTATATGATTTCTAATCAAACTTCGAAAGGAGGAGGTTGTGAATATGCTGTAAGTTGGGTAGACATATTTTGTATTGGGGATGAAAATACCTCAATTACTTGTGTAGCGTTAACGAGAGGTCTAAACACCTAATTTTACGCATGGCGCGTGACGGTTAATTAGGTTTTTGGTACGCATGGCGCGTGACGGTTAATTAGGTTTTTGGTCTTAATCCTCCTATAGAGTCATCCTTATCACCGAAAGGTAGAAATGAGCGATACTGGGGTTGAGTGTTTATATAGCCTTAACGGGAGTATAAAACGATTTAGTAAACCTGCTAGCTCCAAAAGAAGAAGAACCATAATTCATTGCATTAATAAGTAATATAAGCGGATAGTTGATGAGACTTGGAAGCCCTATTTTCATCACTACTGAAGTAAACACATAGTTAATTAGTATTTATAATTGTTAGTTATAATCAACAATTTCAATTTACGTTAACCAAATAGATACCATAGGATAGATAATCGGTACTTGAAAACCAATCCTTGAGGACGATATTCGGTCTTACCTAGACTATATTACTTGAATCGACAACGTGCACTTGCGTTAAAGTGTGTGCATCTTTTCGCGCATCAGTCGCAGCAACAGCAGTTCCAGTGGTCGCAGCAGCAGTTCCATGCAAACTGGATCTCACCTGCTTGCCCATTCCCGACAGCAGGGCCTGCCAAAGAATGTATGCCCAAGATTCTCGGCCCAAAGACCAACAGGTACATCTCCTCAACAGGCCCATCTTATGTCAGCCCAACAGTTTTTTTTAGCCCAGCAGATGCAACCCACTGATTTGGGCAAAGCTTTCAACACTCTCACTCTACAACTGCCCGATAATAACTGGTATATGGACTCCGGAGCCACATCACACCTGACCAATTCTTCATGTAATTTTTCCCAACTGCTTCGGTTAAAGTATCATCAATACATTACTGTTGGCAATGGTCACCGGGCAATACATACATTGAAAATCCCCATCCACCCTTCTCACTTAACCATGTCCTCTACGCCCCTCAAATTATTGAAAAGTTGATATCTGTTAGGAAATTCACTATTAATAATTGGTGTTTGTAGATTTGACCCTTTTAGTTTCTCTGTGAAGGATCTCAAACCGGGGAGAATTCTTACGCGATGCAATAGTGTGGGAGACTTCTACCCTTTCACAAATTCTTCCGCTGTCAGAACTCAACAACCATTCTCCCTTGCTGGATTGTCTCCATCCACCTGGCACAATAGGATCGGACATCCAAGAGATCATGTTTTTTCTTTTCTTAGAAATAATCAGCGTATTAAATGTAATAATGAGAAACTTGCCCAAAACTGTTTTTATTTCCCGCTTGGCAAGCATACTCGTCTTCTTTTTTTGTCTTCAATGAGTATTACAGTTTCACCATTTGACATTGTTCATGCTGACTTGTGGACCTCTCCTGTTGTTAGCTCTCTAGGTCACAAATTCTATCTTGTTTTATTAGATGATTTTTTTACATTTTGTATGGATTTATCCACTCAAAGTCAAATCTGAGATTTTTGCTAAATTTCTTGAGTTTCACATATTTATTAAAACCCAGTTTAAAAAATCAATAAAATTCTTTCAATGTGATAACATACGTAAATTTAATAATTCGGCTTTCCATAATTTTTGCTCCCAACAAGGCATGGTGTTCCGATTCTCTTGTCCTCACACATCCCCTCAAAATGATAAAGCTGAAATATTATTCGCACTATTAATAACATGGTCCGTACGCTCCTCTTTCATGCATGTCTGCCATCATCTTTCTGGGTCTATGCTGTCAAAATGGTAGAATACCTCATAAATATTTTACCTACTAGCACCCTACAAAACAAGACCCCCACAGACATTTTATATTGTAGGACTCCATCTTATGACCACCTACGGATCTTCGGCTGTCTGTGCTATCCCAATCTTACCTCCATCAGCCCTCATAAGTTGGCTCCTCGAACTACACCATGTGTATTCCTCGGTTTTCCACCCAATCATAGGGGTTATCTGTGCTATGACTTGTCCACTCGTCAGATTCACATTTCTCATCACGTTACGTTCAACGAGACGATATTTCCATTTTCGGACCCTCAGAAATACCGAAAACCTGACTACTCATTTCTTGATGAACTACCATATATCTCCCAAAGATTCTAAGTCACCAATCATATCTTGCCTTCAGCATGGCTTTCCTGTGGGATGCACCGCATCGCCAGTCTTCCAGTGAGCAAGTTGATCTTTCACCATCGTCAGGCCTCTCTAGTCCTCTGACGGAAAATCATCCATATTCCCCATCTCCAGCTGTCTCGAACCTTATTACTCAACCAATGCAGTCACCTACTGTACCCAGTCACCAAATAGAAACTCGTGCCAAATACGGGATTTTCAAACCCAAAATCCAGTTTAATCTGTCCGCCCAAACCATTTCTCTACTTCCAAAGAACCCCAAATTGGCTAAACTTGACCCTAATTGAAATGCGGTCATGTCTGAGGAATATAATACTTTAACTAAGCAACATACTTGAGATCTAGTACCTAGACCAGAGAGGGTGAATGTGATCAGATGCTTGTGGTTTTTTCATCACAAATTCAGAGACAGTGGTATTTTGGAACGCTACAAGGATAGACTTGTGAAAAATAACACTAATCAGCAGGAGCGCATTGACTGTGGTGATATTTTTAGCCCGGTTGTTAAACCGCCTACGATTCGTATTGTTCTTAGTATTGCTAGTTGATTCATCAGCTGGATGTCAAGAACGTATTTCTTCATGGGAATTTGAAAGAAACTGTATACATGCATCAGCCGCCTAGCGTTCCCCAGTATGTCTGTCGTCTCAGAAAGTCACTCTATGGTCTAAAACATGCACCTCGTGCTTGGTATGACCGTTTTGCCATGTATATTATACAGATTGAGTTTATTTGCAGCAGGTGTGAAACCTCTCCATTCATTTTTCATCTTGGTAGTGACATTGTTTACTTGTTATTATATGTTGATGACATTGTTCTCACTGCCTCATCTGACAAATTAAAAAATGACATTATTGCTCTTCTCAAAACTGAATTTGGTATGACTGATTTTGGCAAGCTGAGTTACTTCTTGGGTATATCAGTTACTAGATATGCAAATACTATATTCCTGAGTCAGCGTAAGTATGTAGAAGAAATTGTGTTCAGAGCTAAGATGTCGAATTGCAAGATTTGTGTCTACTCATGTTGATTCAAAATCCAAGCTCAGTGCTTCTGAGGGTAATCCAGTGTCTGATCCTACTCTCTATCAAATTCAAAATCCATTCTTTACTGTTGTTCTGATTTATCGTGACAACAACCATCGACTGGTAACTCACTTGAACTCCATTTCAGACTTTCGTTGTCAAAGAATTTATGATATATGCAACAATCTAATTAGTTGTGCAAGTATTGTAGAGAATCGTATTCATTGTGCATAAACTTGTAACTGAGAAGTTGTAAAAGAGAACCTTAAAATTCTTCTAGTCTATACGTATCACAAAGAAATGCCAAGAGAGAACTTATGACCTCGCGGATGGAGACGGATGGAGTCACAGGCGTATTTATAAGTAAGCTAAGGACTTTTGGACAAAAACTTTAACAGTAGGAATTTCTCCATAAAATGTGATTGCGGTAAGCACTCCTAATAAAACGTTCCCTTCTACAAGAAAACTTCCTAATATATTTGCATAACCATATAATATTATCTGATTCTTTACTTAATTGGGTGACTATACAAATAATTAATTACCTAAGATGTGGGCCACAATGTCTTTAATTAATGAGACGTTAAGTTTTCACTTTTATCAAACTAATAGGAACCAAACAATCCTTGCAATTAACAATGGGCATTGCACGTGTAACGCACGTGACCGAATTAAAAAGAATAGCTTAATTGGAAAAAGTTATTTATTCATTTGTTAACTGAAGCGTGGATAATATAAGAGGGGATTCAAAATTGGAAATAATGAATTGAGACGTGTGACTCTGATACCATTTAAATAATGAATATTGACTCTAACGCAACCTCAAAAGCTAACTTACAAGGTAATAATTGTCCAAATATAAGGAGTTCATATTTTCATTCTTTATCTGAGGTAAGACTTTTGAAAATATTCTGCTTTAATTATTTCATGTTTTCTACATTAAAATAGTAAACAATTTTGTTTTACTTATAAGAATACAATAATAGTGATGAGGAGTGAAACGTGTAGTTGATCTGCAGAACTTAATTATTATTATTTTGTCAGAAGCAGTTATTAATTTTCGTCGTCTTTTATAATGAGTTACGTCCTAAAACAGACAATATATATAGACGTCATAAATTTGATTGAATATTGGGAGATTTTTCCTTTATTGAGTTGATTGTGTAATCAAGTGAGAATACCTGGTTCAATCAAAGTAATAGAAATAAATATATCATGGTGTAGTAAAGTAATTTTGTTTTGATAGTTTGCTCATCGAATGAAAGAAAGTCATATTTATTTTTCTTTGATTGTGTATGAAATAAATAATTTCTTCATTATTTTTATTAATAAAAAGGTCTATATATACAATATACAATTTCTAAATATGGAAAACCTTATTTATACTATAATAATAATATCCTAATTACACTTGTACAAAGATTCTATAGAATATGATAAATATCCTAAATATACATAAGTTATCCGTGAGATACACGTTTTTTGTTTCTATCACACCCCGCAGTCATAGTGGACGGTTGTCGTACGATATATGCTGAGACTGTCCTTAAAATTTTCAAACAGAACCAAAGGAAGACCCTTAGTAAAAATGTTAGCAATTTGGTACCTTGAAGGGACATGCAACACACATACTTGTCCACGAGCTATCTTTTCGCGAACAAAGAGAATATCCATCTCGATATGTTTAGTGCGTTGATCTTGGACCAGATTCTCAGATAGATAGACTGCACTAACATTATAACAGTATACCAAGGTAGCTTTCTGAATATGAAAATGTAGCTCTAGTAGAAGATTGTGTAGCCAACATGACTCAAACACCACATTGGCTACCCCTCGATACTCGACTGGATCGCAATAAAGTAGCTTTTCATTTTTCAGACCAAGAGAGCAAGTTATCCCCAAGGAACATACAATAACCAGATGTCGAACGTCTGGTATTTGGACATCCACCCCAATCAGTAATCGGATACGACACACGAGTAGAGATAGATGATGGATATAAATGCAATCCATAATCAAGTGTGCCCTGTATGTATCGTATAATGCTTTTGAGCGCATGAATGTGCTCAATTCGCGGATCATGCATAAATAAACACACATATTGTACTGCATAAGTAATATCCAGTCTCGTAAAAGTAAGATACTGAAGAGCCTCTACAAAACTACGATAATGGGTGGGATATATGCTAGAAGTAGCACTCAACTTCGATTTGGTATCAACCGGAGTAGAAGAGGACTTACAAGATGACATGACAACTCTCTCAATAATCTCAGTCACATACTTCTTCTGTGATAAAAAATAGACCACCTGCATGACGAGTGACAGTTATACCCAAAAAATAACTCAAGGGCCCAAATCTTTCATAGCAAATTCTGAACTGAGAAGGGACATGATAGACTTGCGCAAATTATCAGAGGAGGCAGTCAAAATTGTATCATCCATATATAACAGAATGTATGCTAGAGAAGTACCACGATGATAGATTAATATAAAATGATCAAACCTACTGTGAGAAAACTCAATAGTAGACACATAATTTGCAAACCTATTATACCAAGCTCGTGGAGCCTGCTTAAGCCAATACAAGGATTTTTTCAGCAAACAGACATGGTGAGGATAATTGGGGTCCTTAAAACCCAGGGGATGATGCATGTAAATTGTCTCCTTAAGATCACTGTGTAAGAAAGCATTTTTAACATCCAACAGATGAATGGACCATGCCTTCGAGAGAGCCAGACTGAGAACAGTGCGAATGGTAGCCTGTTTGACCACCGGACTAAATGTCTCACCACAATCCATGCCAACTTGTTGAGTTTTACCATCACATATAAGACTGGCCTTATGCCTCTTAAACGAACCGTCCGAATTTTCCTTATGACTAAAAAATCCACAGACCGAATAATATTGACACCAGTCGGACGGGGCACCAATTCCCATGTCTTATTTTCAATAAGAGCATTATATTCATCATCCATGTGTAACACCCCATTTTAAACCGGAGTCGAAACGGGAGTGCCACGTATGGTTGATTCCTAGAATGTGTTTTAAGGAGTCGCCACCTAATTATTATAGTGAATTAGGACACTTATTAAATAGCATAAAAAATGCTATAAATGATCTCCATTTAAAGGTCTGCGAAAAACTATGTGAGATTCTGGATCAGAGTTCTTTATTATCCTAAAGGGAAGGGATTAGACATCCTAAAGGATCCGCTAACTTGCGGTAGTCCGTTCAAACTTAGGTTTAATATTATTGTGCTGACATGTAATCTATAATTCTAAAAGTGTTCTAATTATTAAACTAATCAATAGATATTTAAACTAGGCATGTAAATATTTAAAATAGATATATGTTTAACATGATAGTAATAAAGCAAATAATCATAAAAAGATGTAATGAAGAGAAATTAGCAACATTTCGCTTTTATTTTATGCGAATGCTTTACTTTGAGGTGCGCCTCCGGGTACCTGCAAAGACACTTAGTAGAAAAGTTAATAAATAATGAATAAAAGCAAATAATCATAAAAAGATGTAATGAAGAGAAATTAGCAACACTTCGCTTTTATTTTATGCGAATGCTTTAACTTTGAGGTGCGCCTCCGGGTACCTGCAAAGACACTTAGTAGAAGAGTTAATAAATAATAAATAAAAGCAAATAATCATAAAAGATGTAATGAAGAGAAATTAGCAACATTTCGCTTTTATTTTATGCGAATGTTTTAACTTTGAGGTGCGCCTCCGGGTACCTGCAAAGACACTTAGTAGAAGAGTTAATAAATAATAAATAAAAGCAAATAATCATAAAAGATGTAATGAAGAGAAATTAGCAACATTTCGCTTTTATTTTATGCGAATGTTTTAACTTTGAGGTGCGCCTCCGGGTACTTGCAAAGACACTTAGTAGAAGAGTTAATAAATAATAAATAAAAGCAAATAATCATAATGTATATATATATATATATATATATATATATATATATATATATGTAGAAGATATTGTAAAAAATATATATTTTTTATATAGTGTGGGCTCAGCTAGTGTTATGCCAAGGATACTAAGACATGAGAAGCCAATATCGCTACGGTGGCGGTCGACTCGCCTCCTGGTAAACGATACTATGCATTCTCGTCTAATCTTTTTCACTTTCCTCCTTGCCCACATATTCCGTCTCGCTTACCACGGGGGCCTCCAGATCGACGGATAAATCCTTCTTTGGCCAGAGTGTAGTATCTTGTTCAAATCAGTAACCAAAATGTAGTATCTTGTTCAAAAACAGTAAAATACCAAAATGTAGTATCTTGTTCAAATCAGTAATCAAAATGTAGTATCTTGTTCAAATCAGTAACCAAAATGTAGTATCTTGTTCAAAAACAGTAAAATACCGAAATGTAGTATCTTGTTCAAAATCAGTAAAATACCACAATGTAGTATTAGTTCTAAATCAGTTTAACAACAGGGTAGAATTGCCAAAACCAGTCCCCAAATAAGAACAGCGTGACAATGGTAAAACAAACAAAACCAGTCCAGAAGACAGCCCAATAACAGAGACATTAACAGTAGTGAAAGCTGCACGAATGCACACGCCGGAGTATTTTCGGGGGCAAAACAGTGAACAGTGGTCGACGGAAAACCATCACAACACATGAATGGCAACACAACGTCAGAGAGCTTAGAGACATCATTGTCGGACATTAAAATAAAGCTGAATCAGTCAAATAATACAGTTAGGAGTACAAATCCGACAACAATAGTCCAAGAGCAAACCACACTTAATTAGATTTGTCAAAAACGTAAGTGGTCACTGCAAATAACAAAATCAGTCCAAGCAAAGTGATAGTAGAAAAGCGAAGCAGAGGTCACCAACGACCGCCGGAGTTCCTCAAACTCCGGCGAGATTCAAAAAAATAAAGGAAGTCAGTCCGAATGAATATACCAACGAATCTAAAATAGAACCAAACCCAGGCAGCGATTCGACAGTGGTGTTCAGGTTGGTCTGCCGGAGCTTAAAGCTCCGGCGATGGGGTGACGGGAACAGTAGCGACAGTGGTGGGAGTTCAACGGGTGAGGCGAGTGGTGGTGGTTTCGAACAGTGGTGTGTCGACGGGCGACGGTGAAGAGGAGAGGGAGACGAGAATGAGGGCGGCTGAGGGGTGATAACAGCGTAGTGAGAGCTTTTGTGTTGTTGTGAGGGTTCGCCGGATGGTGGCGACGGGAGCAGTGGGAATGAGGGCGGCTGAAGGTTTGTGTGAGAGAGAGAGACGACTGGGAAATGTGACGGGAGAGGTGAGAATGAGGGCGGCTGAGGGGTCATCACAGCGTAGTGAGAGGGGCCTTTTTAGAAGGCTGCGGCTGGTAGTTGAAAATAGGGGGGTCCCCTGCTAGGTCTGGGAGTGTAGGGTAGAAATAGGGTGAGATTAGGGTTTAGGGGTATTGGGCTTTGGGTATTGGGCTGGGTGATTAATTAGGGTATTAGTGTTTAGGAGTTAATTAATTAATTAGTGGTTAATTCTAGGTAAGTGTATTATTAATTAATTAGTGATAACTTAAATTAACAAATGTGATTAAATTATTTAGGTGCTTCATTAATCTAATTGTTATAATAAATGCGGGCGTGTTATTTAATTAGTGTTTAATGTTTTAGAATGCGGCGCCATTATTAAATTGATTATTTATGCATGTATTAATGTTTTATTTGCTGCATTTTATTATAAAAATTATGAGGAATTATTTTGCAAAATTAGTGTAATTTTATAGTTAATGACTGGACGGGAGGGTCAAAATTGGGTGTCAACAGTTGTCCCTCTTTGTATGGAGATGATGGAAGAATCTTCGGACAAAGACGTTGACTCATAGCCAATTTTGTCTCGACCCTCAGAATTAAAATGTTGGGCAATTAGGCAAAAGCTGACGTGGACTCAAAAACTGTCCCAATGTCGAGTTATGACGACATTGGGCTACCATGGTCAAAACCAAGGCGGGCTAATGCGGACTCAAAGCTTGTCCCAGTGTCGAGTTATGACGACACTGGGCTGTGGTGCAAAAGTAAAGAAATAAAAATAACTGGCTTGAACCTGGGGTGTACCGCTATGGCTTATGGTGATGTGGAGCGAGTGGACCGACGCTTGAGGCCGCTTCTGCCATTCATTGGGAAAGTTGGCCCCCCAACAAATTGCCCCGGTTCGCTGTAAGAGAAAATCCACGTTATGCTCCATCTTGTGCAGTTCCTGTAGATTGAAGCTAAGATAGAAGCATTAGTGCATAACTGTCAAAATAAAATAATGTAAGAATGTGAATTTTGTGTTGTGGTTGTAGTCAGATTGTATAGACTATATAATGAAATGATGTAATGATACGCCCGCATGCACGAGACGCAGATGTTAAATCGTTGTATAGACGAAATGCAAATGACGCCTTGTGTGGGCGTTGTCGTCTTGTATGGACGAAATGCAAATGACGCCTTGTATGGGCGTTATCGTCTTGTATGGACGAAATGCAAGTGACGCCTTGTATGGGCGTTATCGTCTTGTATGGACGACATGCAAATGACGCCTTGTATGGGCGCTATCGTCTTGTATGGACGAAATGCAAATGACGCCTTGTATGGGCGTTATCGTCTTGTATGGACGAAATGCAAATAACGCCTTGTATGGGCGTTATCGTCTTGTATGGACGAAATGCAAATGACGCCTTGTATGGGCATTATCGTCTTGTATGGACGGAATGCAAATGACACCTTGTATGGGCGTTATCGTCTTGTATGGACGAAATGCCAATGACGCCTTGTATGGGCGTTGTCGTCTTGTATGAACGAGATGCAAATGACGCCTTGTATGGGCGTTATCGTCTTGTATGGACGAAATGCAAATGACGCCTTGTATGGGCGCTATCGTCTTGTATGGACGGAATGCAAATGACGCCTTGTATGGGCGTTGTCGTCTTGTATGGACGAGATGCAAATGACGCCTTGTATGGGCGTTGTCGTCTTGTATGGACGAGATGCAAATGACGCCAGATGGGCGTTATCGCTCAGTATGGACGAAATGCAAATAAAGCCTTGTATGGGCGTTATCGTATTGTATGGACGGAATGCAAATGACGCCTTGTATGGGCGTTATCGTCTTGTATGGACGAAATGCAAATGACGCCTTGTATGGGCGTTATCGTCTTGTATGGACGAAATGCAAATGACGCCTTGTATGGGCGAAATGCAAATGACGCCTTGTATGGCGTTATCGTCTTGTTAGACGAGATGCAAATGACGCCTTATGGCGGAATCGTCAGATGGACGAAATGCGAATGACGCCTTGTATGGGCGTTATCGTCTGTATGGACAAAATGCAAATGACGCGCCTTGTATGGGCGTTATCGCTTGTATGGACGAAATGCAAATGACGCCTTGTGTGGGCGTTGTAAATGCTGTATGGACGAAATGCAAATGACGCCTTGTATGGGCGTTATCGCTGTATGGACGAAATGCAAATGACGCCTTGTATGGGCGTTATCGCTCAGATGGACGAAATACAAATGACGTCTTGTATGGGCGTTATCGCCTTGTATGGACGAAATGCAAATGACGCCTTGTATGGCGTTATCGCTTGTATGGACGAAATGCAAATGACGCCTTGCATGGCGTTATCGCCTTGTATGGACGAAATGCAAATGACGCCAGATGGGCGTTATCGCTTGTATGGACGAAATGCAAATGACGCCTTGTATGGGCGTTATCGCTTGTATGGGCGAAATGCAAATGACGCCTTGTATGGGCGTTATCGCCTTGTATGGACGAAATGCAAATGACGCCTTGTATGGCGTTATCGTCTGTATGGACGAAATGCAAATGACGCCTTGTATGGCGTTATCGCTTGTATGGACGAAATGCAACGACGCCTTGATGGGCGTTCTTGCTATGGACGAAATGCAAACGACGCCTTGATGGGCGTTCGCCTTGTATGGGCGAGATGCATATGACGTCTTGTATGGGCGTTATCGTCTTGTATGGGCGAGATGCAGCGACGCCTTATGGCGTTATCGCTTGTATGGGCGAGATGCAAATGACGCCAGATGGCGTTATCGCTTGTATGGACGAAATGCAAATGACGCCTTGATGGCGTTATCGCCTCGTATGGACGAAATGCAAATGACGCCTTGTATGGGCGTTATCGTGTTGTATGGACGAAATGCAAATGACGCCTTGTATGGGCGTTATCGCTCAGATGGACGAAATGCAAATGACGCCTTGTATGGGCGTTATAAATGTATGGACGAAATGCAAATGACGCCAGATGGCGTTATCGTCTGTATGGACGAAATGCAAATGTCGCCAGATGGCGTTATCGCTGTATGGGCGAAATGCAAATGACGCCAGATGGGCGTTATCGCTGTATGGACGAAATGCAAATACGCCTTATGGCGTTATAAATGCTTGTATGGACGAAATGCAAATGACGCCAGATGGGCGTTATCGCCTGTATGGACGAAATGCAAATGACGCCTTGTATGGCGTTATCGCTTTGTATGGACGAAATGCAAATGACGCCTTGTATGGGCGTTATCGCTTGTATGGACGAAATGCAAATGACGCCTTGTATGGGCGTTATCGCTTGTATGGGCGGAATGCAAATGACGCCAGTATGGCGTTATCGCTTGTATGGACGAAATGCAAATGACGCCAGATGGCGTTATCGCTCAGTATGGACGAAATGCAAATGACGCCTTATGGGCGTTATCGCTCAGTATGGACGAAATGCAAATGACGCCTTGTATGGGCGAAATGCAAATGACGCCTTGTGGGCGTTATCGCCTTGTTAGGGCGAGATGCAAATGACGCCTTGTATGGCGGAATCGTCATTTGGGACGAATGCGAATAGCGACGCTTGTATGGGCGTTATCGTCAGATGGGGCGAGATGCAAATGACGCCTTGTATGGGCGTTATCGCCTTGTATGGACGAAATGCAAATGACGCCTTGTATGGGCGTTATAAATGCTGTATGGACGAAATGCAAATGACGCCAGTATGGCGTTATCGCTGTATGGACGAAATGCAAATGACGCCTTGTATGGCGTTATCGCTGTATGGACGAAATGCAAATGACGCCTTGTATGGGCGTTATCGCTGTATGGGACGAAATGCAAATGACGTCTTGTATGGGCGTTATCGCTTGTATGGACGAAATTCAAATGTCGCCTTATGGCGTTATCGCCTTGTATGGACGAAATGCAAATGACGCCTTGTATGGGCGTTATCGCTGTATGGACGAAATGCAAATGACGCCAGTATGGCGTTATCGCCTTATATGGACGAAATGCAAATGACGCCAGATGGCGTTATCGCCTGTATGGACGAAATGCAAATGACGCCTTGATGGGCGTTATCGCCTTGTATGGACGAAATGCAAATGACGCCAGATGGGCGTTATCGCTGTATGGACGAAATGCAAATGACGCCTTGTATGGGCGTTATCGCTCAGATGGACGAAATGCAAATGACGCCAGTATGGGCGTTATGCCTGTATGGACGAAATGCAAATGACGCCTTGTATGGCGTTGTCGCTGTATGGACGAAATGCAGCGACGCCAGATGGGCTTTATCGCTTTTATGGGCGAGATGCAAATGACGCCTTGTATGGCGTTATCGCTTGTATGGACGAAATGCAAATGACGCCAGATGGGCGTTATCGCTCATATGGACGAAATGCAAATGACGCCTTGTATGGGCGTTATCGCTGTATGGACGAAATGCAAATGACGCCTTGTATGGGCGTTATCGCTTGTATGGACGAAATTCAAATGACGCCTTGATGGGCGTTATCGCTCAGATGGACGAAATGCAAATGACGCCTTGTATGGGCGTTATCGCTTGTATGGACGAAATGCAAATGTCGCCTTGTATGGCGTTATCGCCTTGTATGGACGAAATGCAAAGGACGCCTTGTATGGCGTTATCGTTTTGTATGGACGAAATGCAAATGACGCCTTGTATGGGCGTTATCGTCTTGTATGGACGAAATGCAAATGACGCCTTGTATGGGCGTTATCGTCTTGTATGGACGAAATGCAAATGACGCCTTGTATGTGCGTTATCGTCTTGTATGGACGAAATGCAAATGACGCCTTGTATGGGCGTTATCGCTGTATGGACGAAATGCAAATGACGCCTTGTATGGCGTTATCGCTGTATGGACGGAATGCAAATGACGCCAGATGGGCGTTATCGCTGTATGGACGAAATGCAAATGACGCCTTGTATGTGCGTTATCGTCTTGTATGGACGAAATGCAAATGTCGCCTTGTATGGGCGAAATGCAAATGACGCCTTGTATGGGCGTTATCGTCTTGTTAGGACGAGATGCAAATGACGCCTTGTATGGCGGAATGCTCGCTTGGACGAATGCGAATGACGCCTTGTATGGCGTTATCGCCTTGTATGGAGACGATGCAAGCTTTGTATGGCGTTATCGCCTTGTATGGGCGGAAATGCAAATGACGCCTTGTATGGCGTTATCGCCTTGTATGGACGAATGCAAATGACGCCTTGTATGGCGTTATAAATGCCTTGTATGGGCGAAATGCAAATGACGCCTTGTATGGCGTTATGCAAATGCTTGTATGGACGAGATGCAAATGGCGCCTTGTATGGGCGAAATGCGAATGACGCCTTGTATGGGCGTTATCGCTCGTAGATGGACGAAATGCAAATGACGCCTTGTATGGCGTTATCGCCTTGTATTGACGAAATGCAAATGACGCCTTATGGCGTTATCGTCTTGTATGGACGAAATGCAAATGACGCCTTGTATGGCGTTATCGCCTTGTATGGACGAAATGCAAATGACGCCTTGTGGGCGTTATCGCTGTATGGACGAAATGCAAATGTCGCCTTGTATGGCGTTATCGTCTGTATGGACGAAATGCAAAGACGCCTTGTATGGCGTTATCGCTTGTATGGACGAATGCAAATGACGCCTTGATGGGCGTTATCGCTGTATGGACGAAATGCAAATGACGCCTTGTATGGCGTTATCGCTTGTATGGACGAAATGCAAATGACGCCTTGTATGGCGTTATAAATGTATGGACGAAATGCAAATGACGCCTTGTATGGGCGTTATCGTCTTGTATGGACTAAATGCAAATGACGTCTTGTATGGGCGTTATCGTCTTGTATGGACGGAATGCAAATGACGCCTTGTATGGGCGTTATCGTCTTGTATGGACGAAATGCAAATGACGCCTTGTATGGGCGTTATCGTCTTGTATGGACGATGTAACACCCCATTTTAACCGGAGTCGGAAACGGGATTACTGCTACATATGGTTGGATTCCTAAATGTATTTTAAGGAGTCGCCACCTAATTATTATAGTGAATTAGGACACTAAAAATGTAGCATAAAATACTACAAATGACTTCCATTTAATGGTCTGCGAAATTAGTAAGATTCTGAGTCAGGGTTCTTTATTATCCTAAAGGGAAGGGGTTAGGCACCCTTTAAGATCCGCTAACTTGCGGTTTTTCGTTCAAACCTAGGTTAATAATTTATTGCTCTTTTTATTCTAACTATTCTAAGCATTTTACATAATTTACAATTAAAATAAAATACAATGCAAAATAATAAAACATGAAATTAAATACGATATAAAATAAACTCCGGGGCATTCTTTTTGAAATGCATCTCCGGATACCTGCATAAACACTTAGTAAAAGTATTAGTAATAGAATACATAAATTTTTAAATAATAACAAAAATTAACAAACAAAGCAAATAAATCCGTCTTTTGTACAGGGGAGACCTTGGAAATCAGACGGGGATTCCTTCATTGGCCAGTATTATTAAAAGCAATAAAATAAATAAAACTTTCGGATCCGCCAAAACGGTAATAGTTTTAAACACGGAGGCTCGGATATGTAAAAATATAAAGTAGATGACCTAAACAAGTGCGGTGCGAGAATTCGCCTTGCAGCGCATGTTGGTTATCCGATGTAAGTGGAAGAAATCATCCTTGCCGAAAGCTTCATTTATTTTATTTTCCGTCTTTGCAATCATGAGGCCTTAAAAATCGACGGATAACTTTTTCATCGGCCATAGTGTAGTATCCTATTCAAAATCAGCTTAATACCAAAGTGTAGTATCATGTTCAAAATCAGTAAACCAGCAAAAGAAAAAATAAAGAAATCGGTCCTTTAACTTGCCAAAAACAAACCAGTAAACCAGCGACCACAACCCAAATGAACGAGGCGATAAAAATGGTACAGAACAGTAATCGGGCTCGGATAGGTCGCCGGAAATTTCAGAACATACCCAAAGATCAGAAAATCAGTAACAGCAAAACAGTGGGTAAAATCAGCCAAGAAATCCGAATGGTAAGCCCAAACAAAGGTCGCCGGAGTTTTAAAAACTCCGGCCAGACGCTAAAGCCACAAAATCAGTCGAACAAATGGAATAGCATCGGCACCACAATGACGCAACAAAATACTAAAATGGCACAAAATCAGCCCAACAAATGTAAGCAACCGACGACATCGCCAGAGTTTTGCAAACTCCGGCCAAATATCAAAACTTCAGAAATCAGCCCAACAAACAGAAGCAAACCGACGAACATCGCCGGAGTTTTGCAAACTCCGGCCAAATATCAAAAGTTCAGAAATCAGCCCAACGATAAAATAAGCAGCAGTTATATATAAAAATACAAAGCAATGGAGGTCGCCGGAGTTTAAAAACTCCGGCCAGTTACCCGAAAAAGGGAAAATCAGTCCACGATCGACAACATACCGAACAAGATATAAACCGAACTAATGGGGAAATGGGCGGCATCACTTCCACGGCTATCGCCGGAGCGACGCCGCCACAGTGGTGGTGGTGCTCAGCGACGGGATTAGGACGACGGGAATGGGGTGTGCCGGCTGAAGAGGAAAGGGAGGGGTGCTGAGGATAGTGTGCGGCTAGGTGTTCACGAGCTTGGAGCTCATGAAAGCGGCGGCGGCGGCAGCATGTGAGTTGAGGGAGAGTGACGAGAGAGGGCTAGGTTATAGTTAAAGAGAGGGTGAGGGACGGCTGAGCCTTTAGTACTAGGGCTGATTTTTTGTTGTGTTGGGGGGAAAGTTTATTATATAGGGGGGTGTGTTAGGGTTTGGTATTTGGGGGGAAATGAAAAGTAGGTTTTGATTTTAGGGGGGAAAAATAAAAGAGGGTGTTTGGATGATTTTAAAAATAGCGTCGGCTTGGACTGATTCAAATTGTGTCTTGGACTGGACTGGTTTGACAAAAATGCAAGGCTGGTTAATTATTTAAAGAAAAATTATTTAAAAATATGCAAAATTATTAAAATGCAAATGCCGACGCAATAATACTAAAATGCAATTTTAAAGACATGTTTAATGCCTGATTAAAAGTAAAAAATGGGATGTCAATTAATTATTTAAAAAGATGCAAATATTATTAAAATAAAACGCAATGTAACAATAACAAAAACATAATATTAACAAAGACATATGCTTATTTTAACATAATAAGATAAAAATGCAAAAAATGCTGATTAAAATGCGATGTGCTAAAATACTTAGAATTGCAACAAATATACAAAAACGGGTCAAAATTGACTGTCAACAGCATGTCCCTCTTTGTACGGAGATGATGGAAGAGTCTTCGGACAAAGATGTTGACTTGTAGCCAATTTTGTCCTGTTTTATAAACTAGAACTCAAAAATAGGGATGATCACGGACTAAAATGTCGATGTCAAATCATGATGACACTGGGTCGTTGTGACGCAAAAAAAATAAAAGCAAAGCTGACACTGATTTAAAAAATGTCCCAGTGTTGAAGTATGATTGACACTGGGTTGCAGGTGATGTGGTGTTGAAAAAGACAAGGTTATTGTGGATGTTGATGGCGTCATTGCATAGACGCGATGCAGATGCTCGTCGTTGCATAGACGAAACATGAATGAAGCCGTTGCATAGGCTTAAAATGAAAGGACGTCGTTCTCGGACGCAATGCAGATGCTCGTCGTTGCATAGACGAAACATGAATGAAGCCGTTGCATAGGCTTATATGAAATGACGTCGTTTTCGGACGCAATGCAGATGCTCGTCGTTGCATAGACGAAACATGAATGAAGCCGTTGCATAGGCTTAAAATGAAATGACGTCGTTTTCGGACGCAATGCAGATGCTCGTCGTTGCATAGACGAAACATGAATGCAGCCGTTGCATAGGCTTATATGAAATGGCGTCGTTTTCGGACGCAATGCAGATGCTCGTCGTTGCATAGACGAAACATGAATGAAGCCGTTGCATAGGCTTAAAATAAAATGGCGTCGTTGCATGGACGCAATGCAGATGCTCGTCGTTGCATGGACGAAACATGAATGAAGCCGTTGCATAGGCTTAAAATAAAATGGCGTCGTTGCATGGACGCAATGCAGATGCTCGTCGTTGCATGGACGAAACATGAACGGCGTTGCACAGGCTTAAAATGAAAAGGCCGTTGCATGGACGCGACGCAGATGCTCGTCGTTGCACGGACGAAACATGAATGAAGTTGTTGCATAGGCTTAAAATGAAAAGCGTCGTTGCATGGACGCGATCACGGATGCTCGTCGTTGCATGGACGAAACATGAACGAAGCCGTTGCATAGGCTTAAAATGAAAAGCGTCGTTGCATGGACGCGATGCAGATGCTCGTTGCATGGACGAAACATGAATGAAGCCGTTGCATAGGCTTAAAATGAAAAGGCGTCGTTGCATGGACGCGATGCAGATGCTCGTCGTTGCATGGACGAAACATGAATGAAGCCGTTGCATAGGCTTAAAATGAAAAGACGTCGTTTTCGGACGCAATGCAGATGCTCGTCGTTGCATAGGCAAAAAATGAAAAGGCGTCGTTGCATGGACGCGATGCAGATGCTCGTCGTTGCATAGACGAAACATGAATGAAGCCGTTGCATGGGCTTAAAATGAAAAGGCGTCGTTGCATGGACGCGATGCAGATGCTCGTCGTTGCATGGACGAAACATGAACGGCCGTTGCATAGGCTTAAAATGAAAAGCGTCGTTGCATGGACGCGACGCAGATGCTCGTCGTTGCATGGACGAAACATGAACGGCCGTTGCATAGGCTTAAAATGAAAAGCGTCGTTGCATGGACGCGACGCATGCTCGTCGTTGCATGGACGAAACATGAATAAAGCCGTTGCATAGGCTTAAAATGAAAAGCGTCGTTGCATGGACGCGACGCAGATGCTCGTCGTTGCATGGACGAAACATGAATAAACGTTGCATAGGCTTAAAATGAAAAGGCGTCGTTGCATGGACGCGATGCAGATGCTCGTCGTTGCATGGACGAAACATGAATGAAGCCGTTGCATAGGCTTAAAATGAAATGCATTGGTTTAGGGGCGTACCTGCTTTGTGATCCGTCTGGGTTGAGATAGCGTCATTGCATAGACGTTGTGCGTTTGTAACCCGCATGGGCCTACTGTTGTGTTCCTGCCTTTGCTGATATGAAGATCCTGCACTCAAAGAAAACTTGTGAGTTTTTTAGGGAATGAGTGGTTGATTAGCGTCGACTCGTAGCTTTGGCTCTTGGCTTGCATTCTCGGTTTGCGAAGACCTAGTTGGCTGCTTTTTCCTATTGCCATTTTCTTGCGAATTCCTTAAAATGTCGGTTTACGGTAATGAAGAGGTTGAAATCGGGTAAGGTCGCTCTTGACGCTATTAAAGCGATCATGTATGCAATTTTTTTTCATGAATGAAAAGCTAATGCGAGAATATGGACCAAATCGAGTCCAGTGCAAAACAAGGAAAACATTTTTAATGGACTGACCGAAGCCGATGTGGCTGTCTACGTATCCCGCCGAGGGAGTCAGGTCAAGACGTAGTTCATGCTGCAAAAATAAGAAATTTTTATGATTTTAAAATGATGTGGGACCGGCGATGTGGCGCCACGATCCTACCGAGGAATCAGGTCAAGACGTAGTTCGTGCTGCAAAAATAAGAAATTTTTATGATTTTAAAATGATGTGGGACCGAAGCCGATGTGGCCGCCTACGTATCCCGCTGAGGGAATCAGGTCAAGACGTAGTTCGTGAAGCAGAATGATTTTTATGTAATATGCATTTTGTTGTTGTTTTCTGAAAAAATGGAAGACGACATTACGTTCTGACTCCAGTTGATACCAACAATTAGTATTGTGCATAAGGATGTTCTTTTATTGATTTCAGTCTAATCGAGATTGACTCTGGTGTAATTCACACACTTCAGATAGTACTGCATATACCTGAGTGTCGACACACCTGCTTGCATCCAAGGTTTCGAACTACACGTAATCTCACGTTTCAAATGCCCTCACTGAAAGAAAGTCCCATTTCACACATATATTTCAGTATTTTGAATTTTGGGACGTTGAAAGAATTGCGCTCACACTCAAAAAGATGTTCAATGCACGCAATTGTGATACCATAGGCTTGGCCGTCATGTAAGTATCCACTAATGTGAGAACCCTCAGTATAAGATCCTGTAGGGCTTGTCACGGGCTTGTAATGTAGGTTTGGGGCAAGGGATGGATATCATTTGGATAAAAGTGACTAATCATTCCTCGAGAGTTGGACTACGTCCATGATTGATATTTGTGCGCTTTAATGCTGACTTACTTTCTTTTTGTCCCAGTTTTTCTGTATTGACTTCTTTTGAATCTTTCATTTGAAGCCCCTTTTTTTCTCGGGGTTATGTATTCCCTTTTTTTTTATCGGGGCTTTTGATTTCCTCTTTATGTGAAGTCGTTTCAGCTTTCATTCTTTGAGACTTTGACAATTTTTGTCTTTGCAAATTTCAGCGCAGGATTTTGTCAGCCATTTGCACATTTCTAAAGCACTCGAGGAGGTCGGGCCAAGAGAGGGATAGTGCGTACGCACTCAGAAAAGGTATAGGTGTAATATGCGGTTGTCAAAAATAGGTTTTAGGCTCAAAGGGGTGTACTAGGGATAATGTTATTTGGTAGGCTGAAAAGGCTCAAACGGGTCAAAGAAAGCCTACGTTCATTTCCTACACCGAGTGTTACTCAGAATTTCGCTTCAACAAACATTCAGGCCAAGTTCTAGATCACAATGCAATGCAATTGAACTTATTCAAACACTCACCACACAATGCATATGAAACGATGAGGTCGGTTTCATTCTTATCTTGGAAACATGCAAGACAATGTCATCTGCGGGTATGAATAAGAGGTACCAAAAGAATCTATGGTTTACCACAAAGTCGACCCATGCTGATTATCACTCGTTTTTTTTTTTTTTTTTTTTGTTTATGCACATTTGTAACTGTGTTGGTATTAACAAAGTTAAGCAATAATACTTACAAAATATTTTTGTATTTTTTGAATAACACATTTTTTTTTTTGTATTTTTTGAAGAAAATATACGTTTTTTCTTTCTTTTGAATAAAGTATTTTTTTTTGTATTTTTTTAGACTAAATGGTACCGAACCCGAATAGGGCTGCCTACGTATCCCGCCGAGGGAATCAGGTGTGCGTAGTTCATTCAAATATGTTTAAAAACGCATGCTTGAAAAGAATTTATCAATGAAAGGATGGTAATGTAAAGCTATGCAAAAGAAAATGATTGTCCACTGTGGACGAATGCAAAGTAAAATGAATGCCCGAGAACATGATGAATGAGATGCATGAGTGAGAAATGTGTTGTTTTTATTTTTATTTTTGTGGTGTCGAACCCAAAATGAGTTGCCTACGTATCACACCGTGCGGTGAGAATCAGACACGCGTAGTTCGGAATAATTATGCTGTAAAATGCATGGTATGCGAAAACTATGTAATTAACGCTAAACATATTAATTTAATTTGCAAATATGAATAAAAATACAAAGTATGAAAGAATTGAGAGCGATGTCTCGTTGAATCTGGTACAAACTGACTTCTATTAGTCAACATAATTCTCGCTCCTTGTGATGACTTTTTTTTTTGTTTTCTTTTTCGAACGCCCTCGACTATTTGCGAGGACTGTTTTCCTGCAAAAATATGAGAAATAGGTGAGAGTGGAAAATGATAAAATAACAAAATGAAGGGGTGTGACCATATAGTCAGAGACTCCCCTGATTGGTTCGACCGGACTGGTGGTTGATGCTTCACAAAGTCCAAGTCGCGCTATTCAAGAGTGATTTACGCAGTAGAAGTCCTGATTGCAATGTGAAAGCAAAAATGCAAAAATACAAATGCTCGAGTCCGGAATCACAAAAGAGCGATTATTGAATTAAACAATATGTACAGAGTTGCTAGCGACAAACAATAATAAACAAAAACATGCAAATCAAGCGCGTGCCCTAATATGCTTGGGACCTCCCTTATGCCAGAGGTGAGCCTAAACGTCAAATATGCGGGATTGTGATAAATAGGTCCAAGCCGTTAAACTGCAATATTTCGTCGGAAATGGCGACCAAATGACGGTGCACTTTTTCCAATTTTGGCGTGTCATGACCAGGCTTGGATCCGTCTATCATCATCACGCTACACATAGTATGCTAATGGGTCGTTGGGTTGTGAAACCCGTCGACAAGTTTGGTGGATTTCTAATTGTGGCGTTAATACCAAGGATTAACCCACCTAAGGTTTATGCATGCATGACTAATATAAAAGGGTGGTATAGCTCTATCTTAAGCTTTCTAAGATTTGGCCTATTAGACGCAAGGTTCCCGAGCGGACAACTCGAGTGAGAAGGCTACGTGGCTGATCAGACGAACCAATCTAACTCCACGCAAGCGCCAACTCTCCTAATATTTTGGGTGTTCTTGAAAGAAATTTGCGGGTGCGCGAAACACACCAGCGCGTGTAGTGTGTGATAGTGTTAATTTTCCAGAATGGAGGAAATATGAACGGAATGACAATTTAAGGAAAGCAATAAAAGAATGTAGCAATTAAAGTAGTTAATTACAAAATAAAAAAAACAAACCATATAAAATATTTACAACGAATATAAAAGCAAAATAAAGTGCAATATTTAATTAACCTGGGTTTGCTATGATCAAGAACCTGATATCCCCAGCGGAGTCGCCATGCTGTAACACCCCATTTTAACCGGAGTCGGAAACGGGATTACTGCTACATATGGTTGGATTCCTAAATGTATTTTAAGGAGTCGCCACCTAATTATTATAGTGAATTAGGACACTAAAAATGTAGCATAAAATACTACAAATGACTTCCATTTAATGGTCTGCGAAATTAGTAAGATTCTGAGTCAGGGTTCTTTATTATCCTAAAGGGAAGGGGTTAGGCACCCTTTAAGATCCGCTAACTTGCGGTTGTTCGTTCAAACCTAGGTTAATAATTTATTGCTCTTTTTATTCTAACTATTCTAAGCATTTTACATAATTTACAATTAAAATAAAATACAATGCAAAATAATAAAACATGAAATTAAATACGATATAAAATAAACTCCGGGGCATTCTTTTTGAAATGCATCTCCGGATACCTGCATAAACACTTAGTAAAAGTATTAGTAATAGAATACATAAATTTTTAAATAATAACAAAAATTAACAAACAAAGCAAATAAATCCGTCTTTTGTACAGGGGAGACCTTGGAAATCAGACGGGGATTCCTTCATTGGCCAGTATTATTAAAAGCAATAAAATAAATAAAACTTTCGGATCCGCGCCAAAACAGTAATAGTTTTAAACACGGAGGGCTCAGATATGTAAAAAATATAAAGTAGGACAGCCTAAACAAGTGCGGCTGCGAGAATTCGCCTTGCCAAGCGCATGTTGGTTATCCGATGTAAGTGGAAGAAATCATCCTTGCCCAGAAAGCTTCATTTATTTTATTTTCCGTCTTTGCAACTGTGGAGGCCTCAAAAATCGACGGATAACTTTTTCATCGGCCATAGTGTAGTATCCTATTCAAAATCAGCTTAATACCAAAGTGTAGTATCATGTTCAAAATCAGTAAACCAGCAAAAGAAAAAATAAAGAAATCGGTCCTTTAACTTGCCAAAAACAAACCAGTAAACCAGCGACCACAACCCAAATGAACGAGGCGATAAAAATGGTACAGAACAGTAATCGGGCTCGGATAGGTCGCCGGAAATTTCAGAACATACCCAAAGATCAGAAAATCAGTAACAGCAAAACAGTGGGTAAAATCAGCCAAGAAATCCGAATGGTAAGCCCAAACAAAGGTCGCCGGAGTTTTAAAAACTCCGGCCAGACGCTAAAGCCACAAAATCAGTCCGAACAAATGGAATAGCATCGGCATCACAAATGACGCAACAAAATACTAAAATGGCACAAAATCAGCCAACAAATGTAAGCAAACCGAGCATCGCCGAGTTTTGCAAACTCCGCCAAATATCAAAACTTCGTAAATCACCAACAAATGCAAACCGAAGCGAACATCGCGGAGTTTTGCAAACTCGGCCAAATATCAAAAGTTCGTAAATCACCAACGATAAAATAAGCGGCGATTATATATAAAAATACAAAGCATCGGAGGTCGCGGAGTTTAAAAACTCCGCGATTACGAAAAGGAAAATCACCACGATCGACAACATACCGAACAAGATATAAACCGAACTAATGGGGAAATGGGCGGCATCACTTCCACGGCTATCGCCGGAGCGACGCCGCCACAGTGGTGGTGGTGCTCAGCGACGGGATTAGGACGACGGGAATGGGGTGTGCCGGCTGAAGAGGAAAGGGAGAGTCTTGAGGGTAGTGTCGGCTAGAGTGTTCGCCGGAGCTTGGAGCTCACGTGAAAGCGGCGGCGACGGCATGTGAGTTGAGGAGAGTGACGAGAGGGCAGGTTATAGTTAAAGAGGGTGAGGGACGGTGAGCCTTTAGTACTAGGTGATTTTTGTTGTGTTGGGGGGAAAGTTTATTATATAGGGGGGTGTGTTAGGGTTTGGTATTTGGGGGGAAATGAAAAGTAGGTTTTGATTTTAGGGGGAAAAAATAAAAGAGGGTGTTTGGATGATTTTAAAAATAGCGTCGGCTTGGACTGATTCAAATTGTGTCTGGATCGATGGTTTGACAAAAATGCAAGGCTGGTTAATTATTTAAAGAAAAATTATTTAAAAATATGCAAAATTATTAAAATGCAAATGCCGACGCAATAATACTAAAATGCAATTTTAAAGACATGTTTAATGCCTGATTAAAAGTAAAAAATGGGATGTCAATTAATTATTTAAAAAGATGCAAATATTATTAAAATAAAACGACGGTGTAACAATAACAAAAACATAATATTAACAAAGACATATGCTTATTTTAACATAATAAGATAAAAATGCAAAAAATGCTGATTAAAATGCGATGTGCTAAAATACTTAGAATTGCAACAAATATACAAAAAACGGGTCAAAATTGACTGTCAACAGACGAAATGCAAATGACGCCTTGTATGGGCGAAATGCAAATGACGCCTTGTATGGGTGTTATCGTCTTGTTAGGACGAGATGCAAATGACGCCTTGTATGGGCGGAATCGTCTGTTTGGACGAAATGCGAATGACGCCTTGTATGGGCGTTATCGTCTTGTATGGACGAGATGCAAATGACGCCTTGTATGGGCGTTATCGTCTTGTATGGACGAAATGCAAATGACGCCGTGGATGGGCGTTATCGTCTTGTATGGACGAAATGCAAATGACGCCTTGTATGGGCGTTATCGGCTTGTATGGACGAAATGCAAATGACGCCAGTATGGGCGTTATCGCTTGTATGACGAAATGCAAATGACGCCTTGTATGGGCGTTATCGCTGTATGGACGAAATGCAAATGACGCCAGTATGGGCGTTATCGCCTTGTATGGACGAAATGCAAATGTCGCCTTGTATGGGCGTTATCGTCTTGTATGGACGAAATGCAAATGACGCCTTGTATGGGCGTTATCGTCTTGTATGGACGAAATGCAAATGACGCCTTGTATGGGCGTTATCGTCTTGTATGGACGAAATGCAAATGACGCCTTGTATGGGCGTTATCGCTGTATGGACGAAATGCAAATGACGCCTTGTATGGGCGTTATCGCTTGTATGGACGAAATGCAAATGACGCCAGATGGCGTTATCGTCTTGTATGGACGAAATGCAAATGACGTCTTGTATGGGCGTTGTCGTCTTGTATGGACGAAATGCAAATGACGCCTTGTATGGGCGTTGTCGTCTTGTATGGACGAGAGGCAAATGACGTCTTGTATGTACGAGATGCAAATGACGCCTTGTATGGACGTTATCGTCTTGTATGGACGAGATGCAAATGACGCCTTGTATGGGCGTTATCGTCTTGTATGGACGAAATGCAAATGACGCTTTGTATGGGCATGGATAAAATTTGTGTTATGCATAATCAAAGTTAAATGAAATAATTAAAGTGTAAATGATGTAGCCTGAGTAACGAAAATGTGGTTTTTTGCGAGATGTATTTGATGTAGACTTGTTGTAGATGAACTTCGTGAGCGGATCTGTTGTATTGGAATGTTGTTGTCCTCCTTGTTCCTGTTGACCTGCAAAATTCACTCAAAGAAAAATTGTGAGTTCGGGGAGGGGTCGGCCGATTTGTGTTGGCTCTTGATATTTGTGCGCGTTGTCTTGTCTGATTTCGAGTCTCGGTCAAAACATTTTGTTGAAAAATATTTTATCTTGAAAATATACTTATATATGCTAGTAGGAAATTATGTCGATACTTGAATAGTGACATGTTGTGAAACAAAACGAACTTCCTTATCCGAAATCGGCGGTATTCTTCCATACTCTCGATGCTCCGCTGCCGTCAGGCTCTCTTTTAAAATTTGTCCCAGTTTTGGGACATGGAACCCTTAGCGTAAATTAACCATGTCCATTGATGTCATTTGTAGTAAAACCCTTAAAATTGTCCCAGTTTATGTCGATCTTTCGAGCATATGGAATCACATTTGTCGGTGTCTTTTGTGGCGAAATCCTTAAAAAAATTGTCCCAGTTTTGACTGACGAAACTGAATCGGATATATGTCGTCGCCTGGACATAATGCTGATAACGTCGTTGCCTGGACGTGCTGCTGCTGCTCATGTAGAATAAATGCTCCTGCAAGCTAAGCTTGAGAAAACGTTAGTGTATACCTGTTTAAACAAAAATGGTAAATATATATGAGAAGTGCAATTTTATGGGTAGAGATGTCGTCCCTGATACGCCAGATGAATACTGAGATGTTGTCCTTGCACGGACATGCTAAATGCCGCAACGGACGAATTGCCATGATGCCTTTTGTTGTGTGCTTTATGCCCGAGCTGATGCGCTAGATTTTGTTGCGGACTTTTGAATTCTGACTGTTGATTGTCGGTGCCCCTCTCTGCTTATGTTGTTTCTTTTTGTTTTTGCTAACATGAAGAACTTTCGTTGTATCTTCTGCTAATATGAAGGACCTGCGCTCAAAGAAAATTTTGTGAGTTTTGGGGGGGTGGTCGATTCGTATTTGACTTCGCCGCCTTGTTTCCTTGACATCCGCGTGGCTGGCCTGTTTGGACTTGCAACCCCTGTCTGGTTTCCTACATTGTCCCAGTTTTGAAAAGGTGTTTGCCCTAAGGGGGGTCTCAATGGAGTTGCTTGTGTATTCTCGTTATTTTCAAAGCGAAGGGAAAGTTTCCTAATGGTGTGACCGAAGCCGATTTAGGCCGCCTACGTATCCCCATGAGGGAATCAGGTCATGACGTAGTTCATTACAAGCAAAAGAGAAAATGGGATTTTCTAAAAGGTGGGACCGAAGCCGATATGGCCGCCTACGTATCCGCCAAGGGAATCAGGTCACACGTATTTCCTTCTGTTTTGCCTATAGGAACCAAGACAGGTTCCGACTCGTTCCGCTCAGATGCCCTTGAATCAGTCATGTCGCTGGACCGTGCCTTTGATCTTGTGAGATATCGATGCTCTGTCATTGCTTAGTCAAATACAAATCGACCTTTGGGGGAGATGATAAATCCTTTAGACAACATGTAGCAAACTGCGTTAGTGTAAAGCACGTAATTTGCAGGTATGTAACAGATATATCGCACATAGCATATTCAAACGTTTCCTAACATGCAGGGGGGACCTCTTTATGCCAGAGGTAGGCCTAAACGTCACATATACGAGGCCATGATAGATTTGTCCAAGTCGTCCAACTATAATGCCTTTGTTGGAAATGGCGACCAAATGACGGTGCACTTTTTCCAATTTTAGCATGTCATGATTAGGCTTGGATTTGTCTGTCATTGTCACGCTACACATAATATGTTGGTTGGTCGTTGGGTTGAGAAACCCATCGACAAGTTTGGTGTCTTCCTAATTGTAGTGTCGATGCCAAGGACCGACCCACCTAAGGTAAATGTATGCATGCCCTAAAATAAGGGTGGTATAGCTCTATCTTAAGTTTCTAAGATTTGGCTTTTCTGGACGCAAGGTTCCCGAGCGGACAACTCGAGTGAGAAGGCTACGCGGCCACCGGTTAGACCGGACACTCCACGTATGTTACCAACTCTCCTAAATTTGGGTTTTGAAGAAAGAATTTTGCTGATGCACCCAGCGCACCTCGCATGTAGTGTGTGATAGTGTGAATTTTCCAGAGTGGAAGAAATATGAGCGGAATGCCAGTTTAAAGAAAGCAGTAGCAAATAGCTATTAAAACAATATGCAAATATTTATGTAAAGCAGAATAGTTTAGGCAAAACATAAAAGCAAATAAGTGTGAAACACAAAACAATAAACAAATTAAGCAAATAGGGAAAAATAAAGAAAGAAAAAAGAAGCACAATAATTAACCTATGTCTGTTATGGTTAAGAACCTGTCTATCCCCAGTGAAGTCGCCATCTGTAACACCCCATTTTAAACCGTAGTCGAAACGGGAGTGCCACGTATGGTTGATTCCTAGAATGTGTTTTAAGGAGTCGCCACCTAATTATTATAGTGAATTAGGACACTTATTAAATAGCATAAAAAATGTTATAAATGATCTCCATTTAAAGGTCTGCGAAAAACTATGTGAGATTCTGGATCAGAGTTCTTTATTATCCTAAAGGGAAGGGATTAGGCATCCTAAATGATTCGCTAACTTGTGGTTGTCCGTTCAAACTTAGGTTTAATATTATTGTGCTGACATGTAATCTATAATTCTAAAAGTGTTCTAATTATTAAACTAATCAATAGATATTTAAACTAGGCATGTAAATATTTAAAATAGATATATGTTTAACATGATAGTAATAAAGCAAATAATCATAAAAAGATGTAATGAAGAGAAATTAGCAACATTTCGCTTTTATTTTATGCGAATGCTTTACTTTGAGGTGCGCCTCCGGGTACCTGCAAAGACACTTAGTAGAAGAGTTAATAAATAATGAATAAAAGCAAATAATCATAAAAAGATGTAATGAAGAAAAATTAGCAACATTTTGCTTTTATTTTATGCGAATGTTTTAACTTTGAGGTGCGCCTCCGGGTACTTGCAAAGACACTTAGTAGAAGAGTTAATAAATAATAAATAAAAGCAAATAATCATAAAAGATGTAATGAAGAGAAATTAGCAACATTTCGCTTTTATTTTATGCGAATGTTTTAACTTTGAGGTGCGCCTCCGGGTACTTGCAAAGACACTTAGTAGAAGAGTTAATAAATAATAAATAAAAGGAAATAATCATAATGTATATATATATATATATATATATATATATGTAGAAGATATTGTAAAAAATATATATTTTTTATATAGTGTGGGCTCAGCTAGTGTTATGCCAATGATACTAAGACATGAGAAGCCAATATCACTACGGTGGCGGTCGACTCGCCTCCTGGTAAACGATACTATGCATTCTCGTCTAATCTTTTTCACTTTCCTCCTTGCCCACATATTCCGTCTCGCTTACCACGGGGGCCTCCAGATCGACGGATAAATCCTTCTTTGGCCAGAGTGTAGTATCTTGTTCAAATCAGTAACCAAAATGTAGTATCTTGTTCAAAAAACAGTAAAATACCAAAATGTAGTATCTTGTTCAAATCAGTAATCAAAATGTAGTATCTTGTTCAAATCAGTAACCAAAATGTAGTATCTTGTTCAAAAACAGTAAAATACCGAAATGTAGTATCTTGTTCGAAATCAGTAAAATACCACAATGTAGTATTAGTTCTAAATCAGTTTAACAACAGTGTAGAATCACAAACCAAATTCCCCAAATAAGAACATCGTGACAATGGTAAAACAAACAAAACCAGTCCAAAAGACAGCCCAATAACAGAGACATTAACAGTAGTGACAGCTGCACGAATGCACACGCCGGAGTATTTTCGGGGGGCAAAACAGTGAACAGTGGTCGACGGAAAACCATCACAACACATGAATGGCAACACAACGTCAGAGAGCTTAGAGACATCATTGTCGGACATTAAAATAAAGTCAATCACCAAATAATACGATTAGAGCACAACCGACAACAATAGTCCAAGAGCAAACCACACTTAATTAGATTTGTCAAAAAACGTAAGTGGTCACTGCAAATAACAAAATCAGTCCAAGCAAAGTGACAGTAGAAAAGCGAAGCAGAGGTCACCGACGACCGCCGGAGTTTGAGGAACTCCGGCGAGATTCAAAAAAAAAAATAAAGGAGGTCAGTCTGAATGAATATACCAACGAATCTAAAATAACGGCGGTAGTGACAAGAGGTTCGTCTGCACGAGCTTAAAGCTCGGCGATGGGTGACGGAACAGAGCGGCAGTGGTGGGAGTTCAACGCGAGGCGAGTGGTGGTGGTTTCGATCAGGCGGTGTCGACGGCGACGGTGAAGAAGAGAGAGACGAATGAGGCGGGCGAGGTGATAACAGCGTAGTGAGCTTTGTGTTGTTGTGAGGGTTCGCGGATGGTGGCGACGGAGCGATGGGAATGAGGCGGTGAAGGTTTGTGTGAGAGAGACGACCGGAAATGTGACGGAGAGGTGAGAATGAGGCGCCGGCGGTCATCACAACAGAGTGAGGGCCTTTTAGTGGCGTCATACTGGTAGTTGAAAATAGGGGTCCTCGCAGTGCAGGAGTGTAGGGTAGAAATAGGGTGAGATTAGGGTTTAGGGGTATTGGGCTTTGGGTATTGGGCTGGGTGATTAATTAGGGTATTAGTGTTTAGGAGTTAATTAATTAATTAGTGGTTAATTCTAGGTAAGTGTATTATTAATTAATTAGTGATAACTTAAATTAACAAATGTGATTAAATTATTTAGGTGCTTCATTAATCTAATTGTTATAATAAATGCGGGCGTGTTATTTAATTAGTGTTTAATGTTTTAGAATGCGGCGCCATTATTAAATTGATTATTTATGCATGTATTAATGTTTTATTTGCTGCATTTTATTATAAAAATTATGAGGAATTATTTTGCAAAATTAGTGTAATTTTATAGTTAATGACTGGACGGGAGGGTCAAAATTGGGTGTCAACACCATGACCATTTTTAGTTTGTGTCATGAAGGGAGGACACTGGTTATGTAGTAGGGGTGATTTAGTGACATTAGAATGTAAATTAAAATGTCGTTTAGGTTTAAACATACCCCTTTGGTACGAGTAATGGGCCCTTGACTCAGAATAGAAATGGACTGGACCGGGGATGTTGGCGAACTGCCTCAGGACTAGCCAACAGTCAGTGGGCCTACTGGCCGTGATACTGGGTCAGGCGGGTAATTTACTGGGCCAACAAGTAGTGGACCTGCTGTGCTGGAAAATTCGCCTGGACTGGAGGTATTTGGACTAGCAGGCAGTGGGTCTGCTGGCAGATGTGACTCATGGGTAGAGTGGGCCAACTATTGTAGAATATACGGGAAGGAAGTATCGTCCAAAAAATTATAAGCACTCGACACAGATTTAGACACTTGAGCAAACGAGAATTGGGTTTTATAAGAAATAACATGGTGACTAATTCTGATTTTATTAGAAGACAAATTAAAATATTTATGACCACGATGATTATATGGAAAACCCAAAAATACACAAGTGGTAGACTTAGCTTGAAGTTTATTAATTGTAGTGGACGAAAAAAGTGGATAGCACAAGCACCCAAAAACCTTAAGATGAGAATACGAGAGATCTTTATTTTAAAGAATTTTAAGCGGGGATTGATATGCTAAACTTTTGTTAGGAAGAATGTTAAGGAGGTAGGTTGCTATTTGTAACGCATGATGCCAAAAAGATGGGGGTAATGAAGCATGGACTAGTAAAGTTCAGACAATATTATTAATGGTACAAATTTTTCTTTCGGCCTTCCCATTTTGCGAGGACGTATGAGGACAAGAAAACTGAAAAGATATGTCATGAGTGTCACAAAATTCTAAAAATGACCCATTATCATATTTCCTACCATTATCACATTGAATGTTTTTTATTTTTCGTTCAAATTGAGTACGGATGAAAGCTCTAAATTTTTAAGATTGTAGAAAAAAACTTGAGATTTTTTAGACAAAGGAAAGATCCACAAAAAAATAGAATAATCATCCAATAATAAAACATAATAATGATGGCCCAAAGAACTCAAAATGGGAGATGTCCATAAGTCACTATGAATAATGTCAAAGGGCATCGACGTATTAGAAGTAGAGGGGACAAACGGTAATCTAACATGTTTCCCAAGAGAATAAAAATGACTAATATGAGTACTACGCGTACTCTTACAATTAATGATTTATTTTAAGAGGAAAAAAAATAGACGACCCCGAATGACCCAAATGGGCATGCCACAAGGAAGGAAAGAGCGACAAATGTGGAATGTGTGGTTTGATTCGTGGAAATAGTGGTGGTGGTTGGATAAAGCTATCCCCGACTATTACTGCCCATTAGAGGTATTCCCACATTGAAACCGTTACAGAAAATCTAAAAGGGTCAAAGTTAACCGAAACTCAATTATCATTTGTGAATTTTTGGATAGATACCAAATTTTTAATTAAGTGAAGGACATAAAGGACATTTTTTAGGGCGAAAGGTGGATATGAGGGAGGGGGGATTTGTGTGACTGTAACCACGAATTGGAATTGAATTGTCAATACCAATAATTATGCCACAATTTTTTCTCAAATTGAAATAAGATAAGAGATTACCTTGCGCGGACGACATATGAGAAGTGGCTCCGATGTCCATGTACCAATTTGCGTCTAGGGGATTTAATCAAAGTGTATGCATCGCGTCCTCGATATCAGTGGATGTTGAAATTACTGCTGGGCCCGTAGCCGTGAAAGCCTGATGACAAGGCCTACAACCGACTGACTGGACTGAAACTGGTGTGAATTAGGCATCTGATGGCTGACCCAATTCGCTAGGTAAACTTATGGAACTGGTTGCGAATTAGGCCTTTGTTGGCTGACCCATTTCGCTGGGTAGACTACTGGAACTAGAAAGGGGTAACTGGGCGAGTTGGGCTACATCCGGTGTTATACCCCGTAGTTCTGACCCTACGTATGAGAGCGTACGAAAGCATGTAAGACTTAAAATTTTCAAAGGGTAGGTTGACGGATTATTCCGGACGGGTTTTAGTCAACTTTGAGGCGGGTTATGACCCGATTCATTGAGAGTTCCTAAGTATTTTAAAGGCCTAGGGCGTAGTTCGTTGAGTCTAGATTCCAACGCAACCAACCGTTCGTCGATAGAAAGTTATGAGAGTTACGAGTTACAAGTTCGCAATCGGGCGTAAATGTGTTTGCAGCGCGGCAGACGGCGCGCCTAAAGCTGCGAGGGTCGCTGAAGTTTCAGCGCGCGCCAGACAGGCGCGGGCGCCACAAAGTCCGAGAGTCGGCGGAGGTTTCGGCCGCGGCCGAGGCGGAATTTTTGGGCGAAAAACTTAGAAAAGTCGATTTTTACGTTAAAGACCTTGGGAGGGTGACAAGTGTCCCCCCCATCTGATTTTTGCATGCAATATATTGACCAAGTCTTGAAGACTTGGTCATCTTCTAATTTCCTCTCTCTAAAGCTTTAGCTCTCTTCTCTCTAAGTTTCCAAGAGGAATTCTAAGCCTAAAGAAAATCGAAAAGTGTGATAGGAAGGAAAAGTTATTACAAGCTTGTGAAGTCTATTGTGGTGATATTCTTGGAGTAGAGGCTAGCAATTGTTGGAATAAATTGGCTAAAAGCTCTAAGGTAACCATTCTTCTTGTATTGATGGTCTTTGGTATTGCATGTTGAGTAGGAGAACTTTTAGTTGGAAATAAGACTTAGATTGATCGTGTGAGAAATGTGGTTGGGATATGAAAGGATTGGTTAAAAGAACAAGTGAGCATGTTGTAGCCTAAAAACTACCTTAAACTTGTTAAAATGAATTATTGTACCTTGTGGGGCAGAATTAGTTTGGGTGTGTAATCCCCTTTGCATTGTTGGATTGTTGAGCCTTGAATGAGGCATTTGGGTGATAAATTCGGCCTTGAGAAAGGTGGCAAAGTATGTAGAAACAAAGGAAATGCTGCCCAATTTTCCGTAGAATTTAGTGGCTTTGAGTTAGATTATTCTACATTGAAATTAGAGGTTAATGAACATATCATGGTTATTATAGGTTGAAATATTACTTGCGGTAGTTGGACCTAGCAAGTGGATTGACTAAAGAGGTATGTGAAGTTTTCCTATCTCTTGAGCATGAATAGATTAAACTATGTAGTACGGTAGACGTACAAGATTTGGTATTCTTACTCATTTTAAGCATATAATGACTTGTTTCATTTTAAGAATGTATAATTCCCTTAGTTAAGGGAAAAGTATGATTTTACTAAAGCATAAGAGTTAATATAACAACTTTATGGGAAGTTGGTTTATTAGCTTCATAAAAGGTTAATGAGAAGAGATTTACTCTAAATAAGATAAATATATGGAGGCAAATTGATTTTAAGGTATCAATTGCCCAAAGGTTTTTATGTATAAAGAAGAGTCATTTTCAAAAGAGTTGAAGTATGTAGTACTTGGGTTAAACTCCCGGTGTTCTTTTACTATAGATATGGTTAAGTGCCTTAAGTAAACTAAAATGAGAGGGTATATGAACAAGACTAATAAGAAGTTATAAGTTTTCTTAACTTATTTATGATTATGATATGATGACAGTTTGAGCTAGGGTAAGAGTATATCTGAGGGGCAAGCCCCAAGATCGTTATACCACCTTCTCCAGGGTAAGAGTATCCGGCGGCAAGCCCCAAGATCGTCATACCACCTTCTCCAGTGTAAGAGTATATCTGAGGGGCAGATCCAAGATCGTTATACCATTTGCACCAGTGTAAGAGTATATCTGAGGGGCAAGCCCCAAGATCGTTATACCATCTGCTCCAGTGTAAGAGTATATCTGAGGAGTACAGTCCCAAGATCGTTATACCATCTGCCTGGGTAAGAGTATATCCGGCGGAAAGTCCCCAAGATCGTTATACCACCGTTCGTGGATTTGCTAACCATGACGCGAGGAATACCTCACGCGAGTCCTTATGGGCTTACGCGGGTGAAATAGTCCCGTCTTGCAGGTACCGATGCGAGGAGTACTCATGCGGGTCCACGGGACCCGTGCGGGTGAAATAGTCCGAGTAGGATGGTTTTATTGATACTACGGGCGAGGTACCGTTTTGATCACGAGCCTCCTATTTTATGCGATTGTATATATATACTTGTCACTCATTGTTAGTAAGGCACAAAAGGTATTTTATCGTGCATGACTCGACTTGCTTTTAGACTTATGATATCATATTACGATTTTTCCCACTTTACGCACTTGGTACATATTGTGTCGACCCCTTCCCTGGCCGCGTTCACGCCGCAGGCGGTAAGCGATTGAGGATCCTCGTTCTTAGGATCACTATTCGGTGTCAGAAGCTCCATTCCTCCGGAAGCTTATTTATTGGTACGGATATTTCCCTGATGCTATAGGTATTTTGTACATTCAGGGGTATGGCGGGGCCCTGTCCCGCCACAGTTGTTATCTTTAGAGGTCTGTGGCCACCTATGGGTTTTGGGCTATAAGAACCAGTTGTTTTATAAATACATTGGTTAAGTATGTTTATGGAAGGCAGCCTTATCGGCTGGCCAGATATGTATTACCCTTTTTATGATGTTATGTGTTGTGTTATGTTCCGCTGCTATTCTCTGACATATACCTGACAGGGTACCCCAGTAGGGTACTAGTCGCGGCCGGTCGTGGTCGTGACATCCGCCATTGGCGCGCAGTTGCTGTTGCCCAACGCCTTGACCCAAGCTGCGGTTTCCTCTACCAGCTGCCACCACCGTTGTCGTCGCGACTGTTGTCTTTGCCGCGACCGCCGCCTTTTCCACCGGACTTTCGATTTTGACCTCGTTTTCCACTCCCACTATTCTAATTTGGAGTGGAATTTGCCGAAGATGATGGAGAGTAGGAATTTTGTGGAGAGGCTGCCATTATGGCGGAAGTTGCTCCAGTTGTGGACTTTTTAGCCAACCCGCCTCTTCAAGGGGTGAGCATTGACCGGGATTGATAAAACGGAGGAAGATGACTGCTTTGACGAATAAGAGTCCCAACATCATTATAGGCCTCAGATATGCCGACAACCATCTGAAGAACAATACGATCATTCGTGACGGGCGCACCAACGTTCTTGAGTTGATCCGTCAATTCCTTTAGCCTTTTACAATAAGCTGAGACATTTGAAAAATCCTTCATAGTGATATGAGAGAATTCCTGCTCAAGAGTGACGACACAAATATTTTTGTTATCTTGGAATATATCACGCATCATATTCCAAGATCGTCGTGGCGTCGAGTTCAATAATCGTCTGCAAAAGGTTCGTAGAGATAGTAGAATATATCCACTGGAGTACGGTAGCATCAAGAATCATCCATAACACATGATCATCATTGGCTGTAGTCACCTTCTCCTTGCCTGTATCTGCGGGGATGATGTGGTGAAGAACTTGATGCGAGCGTGAACTTTAAATAATTCTGCCTACATTACGTATTGGATGTTTTTCATCTCAAGAACGATAGTGATGTGGTTATTGATGTTGGAGATGGTAAGGGTATGATGAAACACGTTCTTTGAGGTAGACATAATGAAAGAACAAGAGGAGAATTAGGGATTAGGAAGAGAATTTGGAAAGATAGAAAAAAAAATTAGAAGAAAAAAAATCTGTCGGAATCGCGGATTCCGAGGGTGCTCGGCGGCGGAAGTGTAGTTGGGAGAAGGAAATTTTGCCCTAGACTTATGATACTTCTTTAATCTCTTGATTATTTTTATTAATGAAGAGGTCTATATATACAATATACCATCTTTAAATATGGAAAATCGTATTCCTCCTATAATACTAATATCCTAATTATATTTATACAGAAATTCTACAAAATATGATAAGTAATCTAAATATACATAAATTGTCGGTGAGATACACGATTTTGGTTTCTATCGGTCTATATCTATAACGGTTGAAGATTAAAAAATTTATCTCGACATATAACTTTTCTATATATGTAACAGTACTTTGCATCTAGGAAAACAAATAAGTATAAAAACTGAAACAGATTTAAGAAAAGTTAACTGACCACTAAACCTATTGTTACAGCCTACAGGTGTAACTCGAAAAAAAGTTATTTAGATTTTTGTCTATTGCTTTTTTTTTTTTTTTTGATAATCTAGGTCTCGGGGTGGTCTTAGTACCCCCATATCGCTAGTACCTGCACAAGTACTGATACTATGCTCCTGGAGGCGAATGGAACCCGTTCTTAGTCGCCACCGCCAGGTAAATCGCGGAATATGCGTCCCGCATTCAGTGTCTGATCGCTACCAACGGATCAATGCTACTGGTCAGGCCCAACAGAATTGTGCGAGGAGTATCAAACCCACACTGCAATATGCCCGCGCGGTTAAGCTACCAGGCCTTAATACGAGGCATATGCCCCGGAGAACGTATCCGCCGAGAATCAAACTTGTGATCCTAAGGCCACAAATTTGACTAATGGACAGTGGGCACTGGGCCACTATCTTTGTCTATTGCTATCGATCGTATGAGCGTGCGGGAGAGTATTATTTTTGCCTGAATTAAATTTTGAAATATATATATACATATATATATATATATATACATATATATATATATATATACATATATATATATATATATACATATATATATATATATATACATATAGAGGGAGGGAGAAAAATAATATGTGGGAGAAGATAAACAGAATTATTCTTCTATTATAAATATTGATAACGTATGCTCGTAAACTTTCCTCGATGGAGTAATTATAATCTAGATGAAACGAGATTGGTCGTTACTATGATAGACAAGTTATATTTATAAAAATATTCAAGAAGGTATATTATAATCTAGATCAAATATGACCCCTTAGCTAAGATTCGACGCTTTTTCTCTAACTGAGAGAAAGTATCCAAACGACTCTTACAAAATCATATACATTGCACGTGAGTCGTGATAGTAAAACGATTAACTTTTGTCTTATTCTTAGGTGCTGTTTTAAAAGCGTCGAAAAGGTGTTTACTTTCTCCAAGTAGTTCTGCAAACGTTTACAGAAGAATCGGTTAGGGTGTTTGACCTATAATTATGTAAGTATTTAGAGAAAGTAAGCAGTTTCTGTTTGACCAACATTTATGCAAATTTACTAGAATATTCTTTTTAATAGATTTAAAACTATTTAAAATATTCTTTTCTATCATATGTTTCAAAAAATTAGTATATCTTTACAATTTAATAAAAAATTAAATTATTTAATTGCAACATTTAATCAAAAAATAATATTATATTGTACATAAGAAATGTAACGACAATATGATAGTCAATGACTCAAATATGTCCAAATCTACCCCCGCCCTACCCACACTTATCCCCACCCCATCCTCAAATTTCTATATCATATTTTTTTTACTTTTATAAAAAAATATAAATTTTTTTCTTCCCCCTTACCCCCCAACTCCACCCCCATTGCCCTACCCATCCTCAAATTTCTATTTTATATTTTTTGTTACTTTTATAAAAAATAATTGAAAATATGAATTTTTTCTTATCCCGCCCTACCCCTACCGCCACCCTATTTCCCTACCCCATCGTCAAATTTTTATTTCATATTTTTTGTTACTTTTATAAAAAATTATTAAAAAATATAAATTTTTTTCTTACCCCCCGCCCTATCCCCTACCCCCACCCCACCCATTGCTCTACCCATCGTCAAATTTCTATTTCATATTTTTTGTTACTTTTATAAAAATAATAAAAAAATATGAATTTTTCTTACCCCTACCCCCACCCCACCCCATTCCCATCCTTTTTCATATTAATTGTTATTTTTTTCTTACCTCCCGCCCTATCCATACCCCCACCCCACGCCATTGTCCTACCCATCCTCAAATTTCTATTTCTTATTTTTTGTAACTTTTATAAAAAAAAATATATGAATTTTTTTTTACCCCTGCCCCCACCCTACCCCTACTCCCAAATTTTTATTTTATATGAGGATATTATATGAGATTAAAAGGAATTTTATAAAAAGAAAATGCTAAATGGGTCCAAAAAAAATTCAATGAATGAGCAAAGGGGCTTCTCCAGAAGCACCAAATTAGTGTTTCTGCTTCTCTTTCCATCTAAAAACATTCTTTGGCTTCTGAAAAAAGTATTTCTACTTCTGGAAAGAGGGTGTTTGGCCAAAGAAGTGTTTCTGAGAAACAGAAACAAATTTGGCCAAACACCACCTTATTCCTTGGTATATTTGTCTTTTACACGTAAAAGAAATAAAAGGATAATTTTAACTATACTATATATTTTTTTATTCTTTAATATCAATTTAATGTTATTCTTCCTTTCATCACATTAATTTCTTTCCAGTTTTGTAAAACTAATAGCAACGGCAAAAATATTAATTTAATTTATCTTAATTTTAAAAAGACAAGAATAAATATATTAAAAAGAGATTTTTTATAAGAGAAAAGATAAAAAAAAATGAAACTATCATTGAGTTCACTCTTCTAGTCTTCTGTCTCTCTTTCCCATAGCATTAGTGAAGTGAAACGCTGTCGGGTCTGAATGTGGAGCTCCTGAGACGGAGATTTCACCTTTTGGAACAAGTGAAGTGAAACCCCTTCATCTGTTCTCTCTCTTTCAGATAGCTTTAAGACCCCACCACCTCCATAATTCACCCTCTCCTTTGTCCCCTTCATAAGCTTTTTCCCTATTTCCCTATATATATATATATATATATATATATATATTATTTTTATTTGACCATAAAAAAGTTATCACATTTTATGATTATAGTTTATCAGAAATCTAACTTTCTTGAAATATGTTGTAATATTTATACTTATTCATTCGTAAGTTATCAGACAATTTAACTTTTTTGAAATATGTTGTAATATTTATACTTACTCGTTTTAGAGATGTAGGTTGTGCATATATAAATAAGTGATATCTGGAGAGAAATAAATAGAATTTTGTAAATGTTAAATATAGATAAATGGATATCCAAAGACATGTAGGTTAGACTTTCCTCCAAAGAGACGTATACTATAATATAATGTAGGTGACTAAGGTGAGAATGAAACTGGCTGTTACAAATATTATTTTAAGGTAAGGTCACTGGGCGGGACCTAGTGACAAATTTTATTAATTATTAAAAGTAAAGAACAAAATAAAAATTAGAAACTGGTAAAGTAACCGGCAAAGATGACATTCGAGCTCCATCTTAGATATTTTCGCCGGTTCATCTCCACGTTACAAATATAAATATTATATCTATAGAAGAAATAAATAAGCCTAGTCCAAAATCAAGGAGATTTACACTATTCTATATGATATCAGAAGCCAAAATTTTAATCTCCTCTCAAACCCCTTGTACCGTATAATAAGTCTTCTCAACGTCTTGGTTCTGACTTACCTATCTACAATTCTCCTCTTAACCAATTCCACAATTGTCAATGTGATATACAATTCTCCTCTTAAACACAATCTATACAATTGTCACAATGTGGCTCACCTATCTACAATTCTCCTCTTAAACACAATCTCCTCTGATTCTTTCTCCTGAAGCAAGGTCATATCATATGTGATATAACTACGCATATCATCAATATGTGTCTCAACCCTTTGCTTCTCAACTTTTTGGTACCGATCCATCTTGGTAAAGAATAAAGGATAATATTAGTATTATTCTTCTCCATGAAAGAAGAGCCCTCTTTTTCGGCTTCGTCTTTTTGTTTACATCCTTTTATTTCTCTACTAAATTTTGGATACCCTCATGGCGTCCCCCATGACCCACATAGCTTCCACAACTTCCTCTTCCTCAACACCCGACGTCACAAATAATCAACTGCAGACCCAGTACCTTACACAGTGTGCTAGCCCACGTCCTTGACAACCGTTCGGACATTGGGCCCCGTCGACCAGCCCCTTTCCAGGCCACGCACAACAGCCACAATGGGTACCGCCAAGGCCCAATAGACAGCGGACCAACAACACCGAGCCTCTTCCTAGCCACCAGGCCCACTATATAGCGGCCCAACAGCAGTCATCCAGCCTCAATCCAACGAATTTGGGCCATGCTTTCGGTTCTTTAAAAGTTCAGCAACCCGATGATGCATGGTATATGAATACGGGTGCCATGTCTCAACTCTCACCTCACCAATAATTCTGATAATCTTCTTCAACTGCGTAATTTAAATACTCCTCAATCTATTATGGTCAGAAATGGTCATCACATTCCACTTCAAGGATTTAGCCACACTCTAACTTCAGCACTGCACCCCACTACTCCCTTAAACATGTAATATATGCCCTTAACATTATCAAAACCCTAATCTCTGTTAGAAAATTTGTCACTGATAATTCTATATCCATTGATTTTTCCCCGTTTTTTTGTGAAAGATCTACGTACAGAGAGACTTCTTACGAGATGCAATAGTATGGGGAACTTCTATCCTTTCCTATCTATATCTGATGCCCGTGTCACTCCACCCACCACTTTAGCTACAATATCTCTATCAACGTAGCATAGTAGACTCGATCATCCGGGAGCTCATGTTTTTTATTCTCTTAGAAATTATAATTTAATTTAATGTAATGAAGGGAAACTTTTCCATAGTTGCTCATCTTGTCATCTAGGAAAATATATTAGACTTCCATTTACGTATTATTTAAGTATTACTTTCTCTCCCTTTTATATTATTCATGTGAATTTCTAGATATCTCCTATAACTAACAACCTATGTCATAAATATTATTTGGTATTATTGAATGACTTTTCTCGCTTCCTTTGGGTCTATCCACTCAAACTTAAGTATCAAGTTTTCTCCAAATTCCTTGAATTTTGTACATTTGTTAAAACACATTTTGAAAAAGACATCAAAACATTTCAATGTGATAATGGTCGTGAGTTCAATAACTCCCCTTTTCATAATTTTTGTGCGGCTAATAGCATGATTTTTTGTTTCTCCTTCCCCCATACTTCCCCTCAAAATGGTAAAGCCAAAAGAATTCTCCGCACCATTAATAATATGATTCATACCTTTCTTTTCATGCATCTCTCCCCCTACCTTGTGGGTTTATGCATTAAAAATGGTATAACACTGTTACACCCCGTAATTGCAGGACATGTTTTAAGAACGTACGTAAGAACTCGCAAGTGTTAAGATTTGAGACTTGTAAAATTTTATCGGAATTATGAAATTGTCGGAAAACGTAATATTGTGACTAATGGGAGGGCGACACGTGTCACCCCCCTTAAGTGAGCTTGGACGAATTGATCATGGACATAAGGGTCATTTGACCCTTGTTAGGAAGACAAGTCTTGCACTTGAAGAGCTTGACATAATTGACTTGGTCAATGGACCCACAAAGTCTTGATTTTTAATAGGAGATCATCCAAACCACCCAATTGTTTGTATCTTGACCCTCCATGTCCCTTTATATGTATACTAGTAGCAAGACTAGTTCCCACACTTAGAAAACTTTCAAGAATTGTGAGGGACACCTAGTGAAGCTCTCGAGGCTTCTTGAAGAGCAAAAATTTTCCTTTCTTGTTCTTTAAGCTCCACGTTTTAAACCAAGGTTCATGAGTGTTATGTAAGTGTATCTCAATAGAAAAATCCCGGAAAAGAGAGTTTTCGTATTAGTCGCAAAGTGAAAACCTAGTGGCTTTCTAGGTTTTGGATTGGAAGTTTGAAGGAAAGTTGTTGGTATGGTTCTAAGGGTCTCAACAAACGGATTGAAGTGTCATGGAGAGGTTCTAAACTACTAGAGCGACTTGATTGAATCGGATTAAGATTCGTTGAGGTATAATTTTGTCCTTTAATGTGTTACAAGATTATATATTTATATTGTTGTTGTTAGCTTTACGTGTTGCTAGCATGAAGTTGATATGTAGAAGTTTATAAGGATTGTGGATTGATTGTAGCATTGGAAATCCGGAATGTAATGTAAGCCATGTTAAGTTGGATTTCAATTTAGTCGTTATTAGAATCGTCGCATGTTATTGATTTGAAGATTGTGGTAGTTTTAACCAAATGCGACTTGATATCATGTTATGATTAACAAATTGGATTGAAATGGAAATTTGATAAGTATTGGTATGGTTAAACTCAGGTGGTCGAATTTGGACTACTTTCTAAATTGTGAGCCAATTGGCATTTAGTTATTCATTTGTATTGGACTACCTTCTTTTTGTTGTGAGCCAATGGGGCTGTTTGGTTATTGTATTTCGCCTTGAAAAGGTGGCAAAGTGAGTAGAAACAAAGGAGGTCTTTGTCCGATTTTCCGTAGAATTTAGCGACTTAGCACTTAGAATATTCTACGTTTGAATTAAGAGGTTAATGGACGTATTGTGGCCATTATAGGTTGAAGTACTTTGGAGCCTTTTGCAACTTGTCGCTAGTCGTCGCGAGGTATGTGAACCTCTTCTTTCTTTGGCATGATCCTACGTATGAAATCTCCGTGTTAGTATTTCAAGATTCCTTCTACTCTTAGAAGTTAAGAAGTATTTACATTGTTGAATCTAAGTTAAGAGTATGTTTAAATTGTCCTAAGTCCTTACTAGGTCTTATGGGAGACGTTGGTAAGAACGGTTAGGAAGTTATGAGATTTGATTTAAAGGCTATGTGTCTTGATTTGTTTAAAGTAAGTAAGTGGATTTTATGTTCGAAAGTGACTTGAATTTATATGTGAAAAGGGGATTGATTTTAAAAGTGGAAGTTATATGATTTTAAGGGAATGAATTACTTGGTTTTGGGAAGGTATGGAACTTTATATGTTTTTGTATAAGTAATTGGGCTTTAAAGGAAGTATGTTATGAAGTATGAAGACTAAGAACTTTGATTGTCTTTTAAGGATTATGAAGTTTTAAGCGATACGATTCTTTTTAAGTATGTATGTACGTAGTATCTTTGGATCCCGTTTTCCTAAATGTTGTAAGAATAAAAGTGACATAAGTGCTCTAAAATGAATGGTTGTTATAATAGCTTTATGGGAAGTTGTTATGACGACTTAAGAAGAAGTGAAAAGATGGTTTAAAAGTGTTATATAAGGAAAATCACACCAGCCTACGAATAGGCCTGGATTATGAAAATACAGGAGCCTACGAATAGGCGGATTACGTTATGAAATACACCGAGCCTACACATAGGCCTGACACGCCATATTACCCCGAGCCTTCACATAGGCGTTACGTCATCTTACACCGAGCCCGGCGGCCGGATTATGCTACGATTCCACAAGACACCGAGCCCCAGCGGGCGGATTATGCTACATGATTCCACCAGACACCGAGCCCCACAGCGGGCGGATTATGCCACATGATTTATGAGTACACCGTGTCCCGCAAATGGGCGGATGCGTTATCACGTATGGATAATCAAAGTAAGCTCCCAAATAAGAAGTCCTCCATAATGGGTCGAATTATGTTATGAAAGATATGTAAGTTATGTGAAAAGATGAATTAAACTCTTAAGTATGTATGTATGAATATGTTGTTAATTTTATTGAAAGAATGAAAGGCAGTTAATATATGATTGATTTCGGAGTTAAAGGACATTCTTTTATACTGATACGATTTGGTTATTGCATTTTATTTACATTCCATACTAGGTACTGTTATCGACTTCTTCGGCCGCGTCATGCCCGCAGTGATAGGTACATACGTTGGTGATCCTTGCTTTTAGGATCTCTGTTCGCTTTTTGGAAGCCTTTAACTCCGGAGGCTTATCTTTTGGTACGGTTTCCCTGATGTGGTAGACTTATGTACATTCAGGGGTATGGCGGGGCCCTGTCCCGCCGCAGTTGTAATTCTTAGAGGTCTGTAGTCACATGTTGTGGGTCGGTTTGTAAAAAGAAAGGGATGTAACTGCTGTTGTTATGTATATGTATATGTGTCCAGGAAGGTAGCCTTATCGGCTAACCTGTGGTTTAATTTCTCGTTTTTTTTTATTTTATAAGTTTCATGTATGTTCCGCTGCTATTTCTCTGATGTATACCTGAACAGGGTGCCCAGGTAGGGCACCAGTCGCGGGCCCGGGGTCGGATCGTGACAAACACATTCTTAACATCTTACCACCCATACGATCCAAAATAGGACACTCACTGAAATCCTCTTCCGTCGGATCCCTTCCTACAATCACCTTCGATAATTCAGTTGTCTTTGTTACACAAATCATGCATCCACAGTCCCTCACAAATTAACACCTCGCTCCACTCGTTGCTTCTTCTTAGGTTTTCTGTCGAATCATAGGGAGTACTCGTGCTATGAGTTATCCACAGGCAAAATCCTAGTCTCCCACCATGTCACATTTGATGAGAACGTTTTCTCGTTTATCAACATCCAAAAAATTTGAGTCACTGCTTACGGTTTCTTTAATGACTCGGACACCTCTCCTCTACTTCAAAATATACTATATTGGCTAAATACCAACCTGTCACCCATTGCCCCAGTTACGAACCCCATTGACACATCACCCATCCCGTTGGCCCCACTCACGACACCCGATATGACCCACACTGCCCCGTTGCTCATTACCGCCACTGCCCAACCTAATACCCCCACTGTCCAACCCAATACCACCACTGTACAACCCAGTCCCACCACCGCCCAACCCAACTCGTCACTATAAAAGGTGTTCCCAAAATAATTTGGCTCAAAATATCTTTTACCAAAACAAAACTGTATGTTATACAAACTTTGTCTTTACAGATATAAGCTTTTGGTAATTTGTAGTTTCTGCCCATTAGAAGATCTTAGACTATGAGTAGTCTTATGAAAATATTTAAAAGAAATAAATTCTTCCTGTATACAGTTTACGTTAGCTCCGGTATCAATAAGAGCAGTAAACTCTTTTTTGAAATTATAATCGATTAAAAGATTATTTTTTATATAAAACTTTTGATAAGTAATAAGCTCAAGAGTTTGTAAAAATCCATCTGTACCTATAGGTTTTGTACATGCATTGTTTATTTCCAAGGCATCTGTATCTATGATTTGTTTATCCTTACCCTATATACTGAAAAACCTATTATCCAGTATAGTACTATACCTCTTAAGGTCTGAGATTTCTCCCTTGAGATTATCAATCTCCTCCTCCGAGTCTCTGGGAGTACTTATAGTACCATTCTTTTATTTCATCTGTCTTTTTAGTTCAGACATGGTATAAGTACCTAATTTTTTCCGAACTTGTCCTTCATGTTTGTTTTCCTAGATGTCCTGGACTTGATCTATAATTTTCGATCTCATATTTGGATCTTTAATCATCTTTTATAACTCCATAAAGTTATTACATGTCAAGACATTAAAATTCATATCCTTAAATTAAAAAAATATATTATAAAACTCTAGTCTTCCTTGTTAGTATTACTGGAACAAGATTGTCCTAATTGAAAAGGCCTGCATTCTTCCTCTGTATCACAAGAGATATATATTTCATTATTAAGAACTCTGATATCCTCATTTGAGGACAAATCATTTGTTGTATCTGGTTCTAAATATGAATTTTCCGGCTCGGAATTCAATAATAGTTTGGATAATGTATCCTTAAGATCTTTGTCAATATTAAGAGTCTTGATCTTCTCCTTAACTTTGCAGTCTTTATAATAATGGTTTGTTCTGTCACGTTTCTAATAGGCTTTTGGATTCTTTAATTTTATAAAATTCTTCCGGGTCTTGAATTCCCGTTTTCTTCGTGTCCTCTTTTTCAGACGTTTTGATTTTTATTCTTGAAATTTTTCTTGGTTCTTCTTTGTACGCCTATCAGGTGCCTTTGCTTTGGGTATTTTCATTCCAAACTGACCCCAGAATTCACCCAGTTATTGTCTCTCATTGAGACTTTGTCTTTTAATCTACCGATTCAGCTTGATCTCATTACATAGGGATAATCACTCTTGGATAAAAGTCCCTATTAACTTATTATAAGTATAATCATCATAGTTGATATTAATCCCCCATTGTCTTAGAGTTTTCCTAACTCTTTCAGTGAACAGATCGGGTAATCCGTCTATAAATTTGGATTTCCAATGAGAGTGATTGCACTCTGGTAACTCCATAACCCTACTAATGAATACATCTTTGTACCATCTGAATGAGGTGATAGTTTTACATTTTAAGTTTTGAAGCAGAGTCCTAATATTTTTACTGTCATCTGTCCATCTACAGTGATTTTTTTTATAATATTAATGCCTAAGGAGTACACAACATTATCTTTTAGTGTTAGTGCTAGTCTTGGTTCGGTTTTTACCGTATTGACAATGCTATTACGTTGATCTTGGGTTAAATAATTGTCCCACCAACCTTTCAATTGGCCAGTAATACATCATTTGTACGAGTTTCCTAGCATATTATTCTAGGGTATTAATCTCATCCGACACCTTCTGCGTATAATAATCTCAAGAAAGGTCAAAATCATAATCATCCCCTCTTTCACATGTTAAAGGACTAATCTTTAATCCCTTAAATTTGTCTTCAAGTAATTGCTCAAGTTACGCTTTTAACTTGAAGTCTTTGATTTCAGGGGGAGCCTGCACAAAAGAATTGACGACAGTTGTATGGAAACTAGAAAAAGGATGTGATTTTCTGATTTCAAAAATTATTTTTTCTACTCTATCATGTAATCGAACAATTTGTTCACGTAATATCTTCATATAAATATTTGTATAATTGTATTCTGTTTTAGCATAATATTGATATGCTTAGTAGTAATTTGTAAAGTCTCATTTTTAAATAATTTTGAAAATGCTGCAAAATTAAGGACCTTATCATCCTTTTTGATTTGGAAATGTTGTTGTAAGGGTAAAACAATATTAACAAATTCTCCACTTTGTCAATTTATCATAACAAGTGGAAGGGATCACAGAGAGTGCACTATCAGAGGAGCCTTTAGCGGGTCGATAAACTCTGGCATAAAAGTCGTCTTAACTCAAAACAAATTCAAAAATGTCCTAACGCCACCTCGGCTCAGTGGGCTAAAAACAGGACCATCAGTCTGAGTTTCAGACATTCTGCTTGGGTTATCCTCTGCCCGACCTCAGTACATTCTCACATGAATCTTTAGATAATTAAAATATTTTTACCATAATACTTAGTAATCTAGTGTGACATAGTTCAACACAGAATGATCTAGCCGATCATTTAAGCTAAATTATAATATAAAAGTAAAATAAAACTAAAGAAAAGAAAAGTACCGAAGCCGGAAAGGTTGTGCCCAGAAGAGGGAGATGTACCGTAAACTTCAAACTTTATTTCTTATAGAGAGAATATTTTTACAAGACAAATAGAGGTTGGCGTTCTAAAGACTTCTACATTAAGAGACTTACCATAAAGCTTTAAGAGACGGCAAGAATCAAAACTGAAAAAAATCCCTTATAAGGACTGTCCAAACCAGTTTAGCATACAGTCCTGTATATTTTAATGCATATTCTAACTTGCAGGTATACTTGCAGGATGAAAATTCTTTAAATGCTTTAATATTAAGTATTAAATTACACGAGTATGATTATATGCACAGATCAAACTAAATTAAATCTTTACATAAATGACATTTTTACAAAATCACGTACATTGCACGTATAAGCAACGTGAGTCGTGATCGCAATAAGACTAAGTATGTGTTTGATCAAGCTTTTACAAGTATTTCTCAACTTGAGAAACACTTTTTGGGCCAAACACATACTTATCAAGAAGTAATTTTTTTTTTTTAAAAGGCAAAAAAATATTTCTACAATGGAAAAAAAGGAGAAACACCAATTGGTGCTTCTCCAAAAAGTGCTTCTCCAAACATTTTTATTTTATTTTAAAAAAATATTGATAAACTTTTTAAATTTTGTTTACTTATTCACTTTTTTTTTTAAAATTCAATTGAGTTTAATTATTTACTGTGTTTTTGATAACTAGTTGATATGTTAGTTTTTATAGACTTATTTTAATTGGATTTAATTATTCACTTTTTTATTCAATTGGGTTTAATTATTAATGGGTTTTTGATAATTAGTTGATATGTTATCTATTTTTCCCCCAAAATTTTGTTTATAGACTTAATTCAAATGAGTTTTTAATAAGTAGTTGATATGTTATTTGTTTTAAAATGCTTAATTCAATCGGGTTTAAATCTTTATGAGGGTTTTGATAACTACTCGATATGTTTTTTGTTTTTTTTTTCAAAAACAAATGTTTGGGACTGGGGCGTAATTGTTAAAAAATAGATTTTATTTTTGCCATATATATATATATCTTTGTCATATATACAAACCATGAATGTAGTTTATATGAGTTTATTTTCTCCATATTTTAAGTATTAGTTTGTTCTGTCCATTCCTCATTAATAAATGTAATTGAGCGAACATTTGGTGTGTGGAAAAAAAAATAGAGGATACTATCAATAATGCCAAGTTTTCCATTAGACAATTTTTTTGTTGTTGCAGCAACTATGACTATGCATAATTACATTAGAAGGCATGCACTTGAAGATTTGAAATTTGATAAATGTGATATAGACCCTAATTATGTTCATGAAGTTGAAGGGGATGAAGATATTAGAGGAACATCAAGGACTTTGAGAGATGATCATGATGGATCGATGAATGATATTAGTATGAAATCTGTTCGCCACAACATTGCCACTTTCTTAATGAATCGCGGGTCGTAATAATATTTCTATATTCTAGTTTATTAGTTGTGTAATGGTGTAATATATTCAACTTTTGGACATATTGAGTCATTAATTATCATATTGTCGTTGCATTTCTTATGTATAATATAATATTATATTTTGATTAAATATTGCAATTTTTTTTTTAAATTATTAAATTGTAAAGATATACTAATTTTTAGAAACATAGGATAGAAAAAATATTTTAAATAGTTTTAAATCTATTAAAAGAATATTCTAGTTTCTTTGCATAAATGTGGGCCAAACAGGAAATTGTTTATGTTTCTCAGAAGTACTTCTATAATTATAGGTCAAACATCTTAACAGATCATTAGAAACAGTGCAAAACTACTTTTAAGAAACAGAAACTATACCCGCATGGGTGTAGCTCGATTAGTTCGGTGGCGATTGCTCCCGAAGCGAGTTCGAGCTCGTGCGATGTGGGAGTTCATTTCTTCTTTGTGAGGATGACTCCTTGTGGGCACCGACTGCCTCCCACCTAGCCGGAAGTCTGTGATTTACCTTCCTCCATCAATCTGCCGGTCGGAGGGTGCCCCGCGCATGGATTTCGCCTTTTGCTCCCAAGAAATAGAAACTATTTTAAAAAAGCTTCGCCAAACAGACCCTAACTTTATTAAAATTTACGTTCCTATTGTGAGTGATCGGAACTCACCAAAATTGAATTATTTCTCTGCTAAACTTATTCCTTTTCTTATTTATCTTTTACATGTAAACAAGAACAAAAAAATAATTTGAGTACATTATATATTTTTCATCTTTAATCATAATTTTAATGCTATTCTTTCTTTCATTACATTAATCTCTTTCTATATTTATTAAAATAATAATAAAGAAAATGAAACCATAGTTTAGTTCAGTCTTCTCTCTTTCTCCCATAGCTTTTAAGTTTTAACTCACTTTAGTGAAGTGAAACCTCCTCATGTGTTCTCTCTCCAAGATAGCTTTAAGACCCCACCCCACTTCCATAATTCACCCCCTCCTTTGCCCCCATCATGAGCTTTTTCTGTAGTATATATAAATACAGTGATATATATATATAAAATGAATTGTTTTTATTTGACCCATGAAAGAATTGTGAATCTAGTTTATCCAGACATTTAAGTTTCTTAAAATGAGAAAATACATAAAATTCCCTCTTTAACTTGTTCATCAAATTTATTTTTAACAACTTAATTTTACGAGCGTTTATATACCTCTTAAAGAACTTTCAAGTGAATTAAATATTGCCTCAATGACTGACGTGACAAATAAAAAAATTCTCAGCGAGTAACTAGCAAAAAATCAAAGTGAAAAATAAGTTGGTGCGCCCCCCTCCCCAACCTTCTTCTTATTCATGTGTGTTCTTTTTTTCACCCCTAGAAATTCCAATAATCGTGAGCGGCTTAGGGAGATTATCAAACATAATGAACTGATGAAAATACATTGAATAAAATTGAATGAATAAAGCATATTCAATTAATTTGGTATGAGTGTGTTGATTTATATTGTGTAATTAAAAAAATTGAAGAGGGTAGTGTGTAAATATCTTATTCTTACCTTGTGGAGGTAGAAATGCTATATTCGAAAGATCTTCGACTTAAATCCAACAAATTAAAATAGTTATGAAAAGGAAATATGACTACGCCAGACATAGTGCTTCAAACTACCACCAAGACTATCTGCCAAAAAGCAAATCAACGCTCAACTATCTGCTAACCTTCTATCCCAAACTGCCACTATCTAAAGTCATGTCACAACGTCGATGGCGTAGCCAAAGAAAGACAGAGCTAAACACTATTACTATTTTCTTCAAACAAATAAGAAAACCAAAAAAAAAAAACTATAGAAAATACATTAAAAGAAATTACAAAGAGAAAATATAATAAAGAAAAATGAAACTATCTTATATAGTTCACTTTTCTCTCTCTCTCTTTCCCCTATAGCTTTTGACTCACATTAGTGAAACCCCCTTACCTTCTCTCTCTCTCCAAGGTAGCTTTAAGAACCCCCATCCACGCTACCCCAAGCCTCCGCTCCATGACCTTAATCTATATATACAGTATACACACATATATATTGTATGAATATAAATATATATATATTGTTTCTCTTTCTACAGTCCTCACAGCTCACACATCATAACTCCCCATATCTCTAGGATGTCTTATGTAGATACATACAGGTTCCCTTCTTTATCTCTGTTCTATCTATCTCACTATAGACTTATTTTTTAGTATACATATATACAGATATAGATATTACTATTGATTTGAAAGCTTCTGATCTGAACTCTGAGCACTGAAATATATATATATATATACATATATATATATATATATATAGAGAGAGAGAGAGAGAGAGAAGAAACAAGAAGGAACTATTACAAGGTGTATCTATATATATATATAATAATAATATATATACTAATGGTCTATATAGCCACTTGTCTAAATTTTTTGTGACATTATATATATTATTATTTCTTTATTTTTTAGTTATGGGTATGTTTAGTTATATGTATAAGGGTTATCTGTTATGAAATCTTGAAATAAAAATTTGATCTTTATAGGTTAAGTTTTAATCAGATCCAAATGAAGTGGGGTTTGAGTTTTTAGCTTATTGTTTTGATTTTATGTATTGGTTTGTTATAAAAAGTCTTGTTTTAGGGATTTTGGTTGTGTTTTTTTAAAGATTAATTTGATGTTTTTTTGTTTGTTTGTGTAATGAAGATCTGGATGGTTGAAGAGGAAAAGGTCTTTCATTTGTAGTTCTCTTCATTCTTGAAAAAGTATTACTTTTGAAGTCAAATTGAAGCTCTTGTTTTTGTTTTTTAATTTATTATAAAACTTGAGCTGAGTCTATCGGAAATAGCCTCTCTACCCTACAAAGTACATTCTACACTTCTCAGACTCCACTTGTGTGATTCCAGTGGGTATGTTGTTATAAAACTTTTACAATATGAAAATGCAGGAGATTTTCGTTAAACAAGCATGTTTAGCTTTAGATGCCAGTCTGTAACTTATACGTTTGCTTGTCTTCTTTTTTGGCAAGTTGACTTTTGTTTACCTGTTATTAAGTTTTGTTTATTTTGAAATATATGAGTAATGTTGGGTTGGTTTGTGATCTCAGTGAAGGTCTTTTTTTTTCTTGCCATATATTTGTGATCCATGTTTCTTGCACTATAGGACAGTGTGATGTATTGATGATATATATTGAGTTGTGAAAAGATCCAATTTTATTCTGTTGGGTACTTTGTTCACTTCAGCATTTTTGTCTTCTAACTGGTATTAACCTTTATACTGTTTTAATTCGAATAGTATTGCTTGCACCAGCTGTGTTTAGTGTTTTATTCTCATTGTCCCCTAGTTTTTTCTGTATCTACAAATTTTGGACATTTACTGAAGTTTTAATGTTGCACTCTTTCAGAAATCAGACTCGGCAATCGGTTTGTTGGCGGATGCAAAGGTGTTAATAGCTCGAAAAGACTATCGGCATAATAATAAGGCACACTCGTCAAATTTCTTGTTTGGAGTTGGTTGATTTGGCAGCTCGAGAAGACTATCATCGTAATAAAGTGTGCTTGTCAACTTTTTGTGCCCACTGCTTTTGGATGCTAACTTGCTCACAATTCTCCAGAAATTACGAGGGGTTAGGTATCCGGCTTTATCCAGCTGTGTGGGCGGAGTTTTACTATTGGCATTGTAATTATTGAGCTTGTTCATGTCAAACAATTTTCTTGGTAATGCGGTAGTGCTGCTAACTATTTAAATCAAATTATGGAATCTGAAGCTCTGACGATAGATCATAGGCAGCAGCCCAGCATGCTTCAACGGATACTTTCTGCTTCTGTGCCAATGCTGCTGATTGCAGTTGGCTATGTTGATCCTGGGAAATGGGCTGCAATGGTTGATGGAGGATCCCGATTTGGGTTTGATTTGATCATGCTAGTACTCTTGTTCAATTTTGCTGCCATTCTGTGCCAGTATCTGTCTGCTTGTATAGCCTTGGTTACAGACCGAGATCTTGCGCAGGTAGTGCTCTTTCATTGGAATTTAACTTTTGATTGCAGTATCTAAGAGCCTGTTTGATTAGCTGATTGTAAATAGTTGATAAGCTTCAAGTGTTGAAAAACATTTTTAAGTGCCGAAATTGATTTTTTAAATAAGTAGTTAGGTGTTCGGATAGAAGTGCAGAAACTGTAATAAGCAGTGTCAAAAAGTGCTGATGGCTAAAATACCCTTAAAAATTTTGCAAAAAATTATAAATTTAAAAGCATCCATGTAAAGAAAAGGAGGAAAGACAAATACAGAGAAAGTTAGGAGTTTTGTTTTGGAAAAAGATATTTTGAGAATTAGATAAATTATTAAGGATAAAATAGTAAAATACTTGGTCAAACCAAAAGTACTTATAAGCTTAAAAGCCATAAGTTGGGGATGACCAACTTATGGCTTTTGCGGATTTTGACTCATAAGCACTTTGGTATTTACCAAACACGTAGATAAGAAAGAAGTGCTTATAAGCCAGTTTGATCAGCTTAGAACACCCTCTAAGTAGTGATGGATCTTAGTGTAGTCAAACAAGCATGGATGTTGATTTTCCTGCTCTTGTATGTTTCACTTAGAACACCCATAGCAAGGACAAAGTAGTCTTTAAGATATGATCAAGAATTGTGTCTTGTTTCTGCGTAAAGACAACTAGTTTTTTTTTGGGACAAGAGCCCGATTATTATTGGTCCTCAACCCGCGGAGAATATGTTTACAGCTGATATCAGAAGCTATGTATACAATGGAACACTTGTGTGAAAAAGATAATGCCATGATAACATAATGTCTTCTAAGTTGGCTAACACTATTGAGCAGAGAATACTGGAATGAGCGTGTGAGTTGACCAATTTTTAAGTCATTCCTTTGGCAACTTTAGCGCTCATTGAGTTGACTAGTTTTAAGTCATTCCTTTGGCAACTCTAGCGCTCATTGAGTTGACTAGTTTTAAGTCATTCCTTTGGCAACTCTAGCTATTCTGTTTGTCCTTCCATCTTTCAACACTGGCTATATAAAAGGCATGTAACGGAACTTGCATTGTTGTTCACCTTGAAATTACATCTTCTGCTTAAATTGTTAGCTTGTATTTTGTGTAACAGATGATGTATAATAACTCTGTTCTCCTTGATGGTGTCAAAGATTTGCAGTGAAGAATATGACAAAGTTACATGCATATTCCTAGGAATTCAAGCTGAGGTTTCGCTGATTGCTTTGGACCTCTCAATGGTAGTTTCACTATTTCATTTTGTCGACACCCTGTTTCTCTTCTGAGATTATGAACTTTCTAGCTCATTAGCTTACAACCACTTGATTCTGATAGGTTTTGGGCACTGCACATGGGCTTAATGTTGTGTTTGGAATTGACCTGTTTAGCTGTGTTTTTCTGACTGCAACTGGTGCCATTTTGTTTCCACTGCTTGCGTCTCTCTTCGTAAGTCTTACTACTAACTATTCTTGTGGACTTCCTCAGTTCTTGTCTTGTAGTTCCAGTCTCTCATAAATGATAATGATTTGAAAATACTATTTCCAGGACAATGGCAGTGCGAAATTCTTATGTATTGGCTGGGCAAGCTCTGTACTGCTCTCATATGTTTTTGGAGTGGTCATAACTCAGCCTGAAACTCCATTCTCCATCGGTGGGATGCTGAATAAGTTCAGTGGAGAGAGTGCTTTTGCATTGATGAGTCTTCTTGGAGCAAGTATTATGCCTCACAATTTTTACCTCCATTCTTCTATTGTACAGGTGTCCCTTCTCTCTCTATATATGTATGTACTATTGCTATTCGAAATTGGCCTTGATAAATCTTTTACACAACAAAGTGGAAAACGCTAGCCCCTGAGTAAAGAATTTGGCATGCATGATTTGTTTGATGTTGAACTTGCGAGTTATGTATTTGCTTCTATCTTGTGGTTGTGGTATAAATTCATAAACTTACTGCTCATCCTTGGGATTTAAGATGGCTGGACCATGATCAGTTCAGTTTCTTAGGTTGATTCTTTTGAAGAGATAAATCTGTTGAAGCATTCCGTATTTCTGTACCCTCTATTGTTGTTAAGCTTTTTATGCTAAGGATCATAATTTTTATTGTGGGTGAGTTTATTTCTTGAAAAAGGAAGCCAAACTACAACAAAAAGAGTGTTTTCTCCCTTTTGGGTTAGGTGGGGAAGTGAGAAAGTTACCGAGCACGTCAGAAATGATCTTGTGTTACCTTTTTTCCATGTGTACTGAGTGTATCTGTATTATATCTGTAGCCCAGAGCCGTAGGATCCAATATTCACAGGGCAAGGGTACATAGGCATGATTCCAACAGTCTAAAAATGTGAAATATGTTCAGACATGCTCAAATGCTCCATGATGTGTCTTCGACGTCCCTTGTGGAAAAAATGATTCGTCTTTGATGTTGCCGGTGCATGTGGTGTTTTTGATGCAGCCAAAATATTCCCATGTTTCTGATGCATTTGCTTTTGGATATTGAGATGGCTGGTTTTTAGAACTTTCCATGTTTCATATTTTTTTATGGTTTCGATTAGTCTCAGTAATTATCACAACTTAAAATAATTCTCAACTCTCCATCATTTTTGAATTTTTTACTCCTTGCTACTTGTGTTGGGAAGATCAATACTCTAGACTATCTCGTGTTTACCTCTATATTATTCTTTTTGCAGCAAGGTAGGGAATCGACAGAACTTTCCAGGGGAGCTCTGTGTCAGGACCATTTTTTTGCCATTGTTTTCGTATTCAGTGGCATTTTCCTGGTCAACTATGCCGTAATGAATTCAGCAGCCAATGTGTCTTACAGTACTGGCCTTTTGTTGCTGACATTTCAGGATGCACTATCATTGCTCGATCAGGTTCGATTCAAACAGCAAAAGATGACTATGGCCTTTTCTGATTTAGAGATATTAACGGTTTTTTTTTTAATAATTGACTCAGGTGTTCAGAAGCTCAGTAGCACCATTCACCATAATGCTGGTTTCGTTTATTTCCAGTCAAGTTACACCACTTACTTGGGATCTTGGCAGACAAGCAGTTGTACAAGACTTATTTGGAATGGACATCCCAGGCTGGCTTCATCATGTGACAATCAGAGTTATTTCTATTGTTCCGGCCCTTTATTGTGTATGGAATTCAGGAGCTGAAGGCCTATATCAGTTACTAATATTCACACAGGTTGTGGTTGCTCTTGTGCTTCCGTCTTCCGTCATACCCTTGTTCAGAGTTGCTTCTTCCAGATCAATAATGGGTATCCACAAAATTTCGCAGTTAATGGAGTTCTTATCTCTTGGCACATTTATTGGCTTACTTGGCCTGAAGATTATATTTGTAATAGAGATGATATTTGGAAATAGTGATTGGGTTAATAATTTGAAGTGGAGTAGTATTAGGAGTGGCGTGTCTACTCCATATGTTTTTCTCCTCATTGCAGCCTCTTTATCTCTTTGTCTGATGCTGTGGTTAGCAGTTACTCCACTGAAATCTGCAAGTTCCAGGTTCGATGCTCAGGCATTTCTGCAAACGCCTATGCCCGAGTCATATCCGGAGCGTAATCAACTTGACTTGAGTAATACTACCTTTGGTCTAGAAAGGTCCTCCCAAAAGCAAGAAGGTGCTTTTCATGTGGAAAAATCCTTGGTAAGCCATCCAGATTTATCAGCTTTAGATTCAGATCCCAATCAAATCTTGCCCGAATCACTCTTGGATTATGAGAAGGTCCATCATTTGGCTACCATTGATGAGAGCAAATCTGAAACAACATTTTCAGCTCCAGCTGTCTGTCATCCGGAGGTATCTGCATCAGCAGGAGAAACTACCACAGAGAAAAAAAGTGTTTGTAATGAGGTGTCTGGTGTTGAAGCTGTGGTTACCAGTGTCGTCAATACTGAATCTGTGGATGTCGTAGAGAAGACACTCAGAATTGAAGGGGACATGGGAAATGACAGGGTCGATGGAAATTCTTCGTGGGAGGAGCCCGACGAGGCAACTAAAGGAGTATCTGAGAGCGCTCAATCTTTTATGTCTGATGGTCCGGGGTCATACAAGAGTCTTAGTGGAAAACCAGATGACACAGGGAGTGGCACGGGAAGTCTATCAAGATTAGCAGGTCTTGGTCGCGCAGCTAGGAGGCAGTTAACAGAAGTTCTAAATGAGTTTTGGGGGCAGCTTTTTGATTACCATGGCATGGCCACACAAGAAGCAAAGTCCAAGAAACTGGATATAATACTTGGTCTGGATTCAAAGACGAATCCAAAACCTGCCCCCTTATCATTAAAAGTGGAAAGCAGTGCGTACATTCCATCTGGGAGTGCAAGGGTACCCGAGTCTCTGATCAACTCGAATATGTACTCCCCCACGCAGCTGCAATTTGCATCAGGCATTGTGGACTCTTCTTATAGAGGAGGCAAGGAGCCAGCTTCGATGTGGTCTAGCCATATGAAATTATTAGATGCGTATGTGCAAAGTTCCAACAACAGCAACATACTTGACTCAGGTGAGAGGCGATATTCCAGTATGCGGATTCCAGCGACTTCTGCTGGCTTTGATCAGCAGCCTGCTACTGTGCATGGATATCAGATTACTGCTTACCTTAATCAAATCGTGAAAGAAAGAGGATCCGATTATTTAAACGGGCAACTGGAGTCACCATCTCCTCGTTCCGTGTCATCACTGACGTCATCAAACTATGCTGAACCATTTGCTCGTGCTTTGGGGCAAAAACCTCAGAGTGGAGTGAGTAGTCGAGCACCACCTGGTTTTGGAAATGTCCCTGTAGCCCGAAATAATTCCACGCAGCAGCCCGTTAACACTTCTACCGACCTTAGCTCTATTGAAAATGCTGAGAGTGTGACTGGCTCAGCTAACTCAAAGAAGTATTACAGCTTGCCTGATATCTCAGGACGCTATATTCCTCGCCAAGATTCTTCAGTCTCAGATGGGAGAGCTCAATGGTACAACAATTCCATGGGATATGGACAATCTGTTGGTCGATCTACGTACGAACAAGCCTATATGAGTGGTTCATTGAGGACAGGTGGCGGTCATCAGAGGTACGAACATTCTCCTAAAGTCTGCAGAGATGCATTCTCCTTGCAGTACAGCACCAATTCAGGGATGGAATCTGGATCCCTGTGGTCTAGACAGCCTTCTGAGCAATTTGGTGTAGCTGGTAAGCGAGATGTTGGTAGTGGCGATCATGGAGCCGTGCAGAATTCATCTGCTCAGGAGAGCATATCTATGGTTGACTTGGAAGCTAAGCTGCTTCAGTCTTTCAGAAGTTGTATTGTGAAGCTTTTGAAACTGGAAGGATCTGAGTGGTTATTTAGGCAAGATGATGGGGCTGACGAGGATCTTATAGATCTGATTGCTGCAAGAGAGAATTTTTTATATGAAGCTGAAACTAGGGAGATAAGTAGATTGACCAACATAGGTGAATCACAGTTCTCTTCCAACAGAAAACCTGGTTCTGCAACAAAGCCTGAAGCAATGGATTACTCCAAGTTATTGGTGATGTCGGTTCCTCACTGTGGAGAAGGTTGTGTTTGGAAAGTAGATCTGATTATTAGCTTCGGGGTGTGGTGCATTCACAGAATTCTCGAGCTTTCACTTATGGAAAGTAGGCCAGAGCTGTGGGGCAAATATACCTATGTTCTCAATCGTCTTCAGGTAAACCCTCATATCTTATCTAACTTTTGTTCATTAGTTCTTCTGTTTCATGTTTTTCATTTCTCATTTTAATGACACTTCCTACTGTTAGTATCTTTTATCCTGTCAAGTGGGTAAGTTTCCAAAACTTGAGAAAATGGGTGTAAACCGAAAAAAGATTCATAACTAGTTGTCAATGGAGTTGAAGTTATCAAATTCTGAGGTGTCGATACAAATTCCATTTCTTTGATTCTTTTCAATAACTTTATATCAAAAAGCAAATTTTAAGCATCCGAGAAATGAAAAGCATGAAGCACTCTTTTTGGTCTTATCCCATAATCCTTCATGAAAACCCTCTTTAAACCTTATACCACATTGTTTAAAGGCATCAGTAACCGTCTTCTATGTTATATTCGTCATTGGACCTTGCGACCGATTTCTTTTCATCTGTCCAAGCCTTGGTGGACAGAGTTACTTGTGCCGTGGGTGGTAGCAGGTGCCCCGTGAAATTAGTCGAGGTGCGCGCAAGCTGGCCTTAGACACCACGATTATAGCAAAAAAGAAACATTATAGCAACCATCCTGGTCGTTCCACGATTGTTTTTAAGATGGCCTAAACAAGTGGTAAAAGCATCAAAGACACCACGAAACCCTACCTCCCTTTTCTCCATGTAGTAAAATTTTGATCTAGTTTTCTATGGAAGGTTGTGATTGCTTATGCTCATGCTTAAAAACGTCTTTATTGTAGTGGTCTGTTGTTTTACTTTGTACTTTCTTCGAACAACGGAAAAGTGATCTGATTGAGTTGGTCTCGAGAAATGTTTTACGTTAATACATGCCTTAGTTGCTCCAATCCCTGTAGTTTGCTAGTATAAGATTGTTTTATTATGTATCTGATGAATTATTTACCAACTTCAGGGCATAATAGAGCTAGCATTTTCCAAGCCCCGTTCCCAAACGAGCCATTGTTTTTGTCTTCAAATTCCAGTTGGCCGGCAGCAAAAGTCAAGCCCCCCTCCAATGTCAAATGGAAATTTGCCACCACAAGCAAAGCAAGGCCGAGGAAAATGCACGACTGCACCAATGCTCTTAGACACGATCAAAGACGTGGAGATGGCAATCTCATGTCGAAAGGGACGAACAGGCACTGCAGCAGGAGATGTAGCATTCCCTAAAGGGAAAGAAAACTTGGCATCTGTCCTCAAACGCTATAAACGTAGACTGTCCAATAAGCCAGTAGGAAACCAGGAGGCAGCGGGTGGAGCTGCTGGACCACGCACAAGTACGTTGTCGCCGTCATCAGCTCCTTTTGGTTTGTAACACTTTGTCTCAGTTCATAGCAACTGACCGGTGATCGATCGCCATTGTGTTAGACTTGTGGCTTAGTTGCTGTGAATTTTCTGTGTCCCCTCCTTCCCCACTACCTCCCCTTGTATTCTCTCATGTGTATTTGAATCTTGAAGCTTATTCACCCCAACCCCTTGTACCTCAATCTTGTATACATAGGATAAAATGTCGTAACGAGGTTAATGTAAAACTGCAACGGTGAAAAGGAGACGGACTAAAGGCGGGGAAAAAGATGTTATTGCAATATTTGCAGTTTTCTCCCCTTTTGACGACTTTAAAATCAAGAGCCTTGTTATATACTCCTTCCGTCCTCAAAAGATTGGTCTATCCTTATTAGTTTGTCCCAAAGAGATTATACTTTTCTATATTTAAAAATAATTTAACTTTATGAGATTATTTATAACCAAACAAATATCTAAAATTTATTTTGGATCATATATTTAAAGTCTTCATTTATTTCTTAAACTTCGTGTTAAATTAATTTTGGTCATTTTTTTTTGGAAAGGAGGGAGTAGTACTTTTTTTGGTCTTTTATGTGGTGGGGAAATTAGTTGCTGCAGATGGAGTTTGCTGCCATGTTGAACTAACGTCAATTTGACACTCCCAATTACAATTACAGTAAAACTTATTTATAACAACATTATGGGCTCGTTTGGTACGTCGCACTGGACTATACTAATTTCATTGGACTGGATTGGATTGTACTGGACTGAACTGTATTAATATATAATGGACGGTATTAGAGTATTAATATATAATGAATTGTATTTTTTTATTATTTTTAGTCTGATTCGGGAGATCCACCGCTTTCGAATTAAAACGACAATGATTTATATCTATTTATAGCGATTGCATTACACTTCTTGGGGTGTGGTCTTTCTTCTGACCGTGTTAGTACGGAATGCTTTGTGCACCGTGTTATTCTTATAAGTTATAATGAAATGATGTTATAGAAAACCTATGATATTCAGTTGTAATGAAAAATTATTATAGAAGATAGTTGTTATAAGAGAGAGCCTGTATTCAAAAGCTTACTATCTTCACCCCCTTTATTGTGGTGTAAGTGAACTATTAATAAAGTGCAGATCCTAGAGAACACAATATATGTAAAACAATACTCTCACGTATACCGAAAGAACTAGGGTAAAAATAAGTACACAACAAAAAGTTGAGGGAATGTATATATATATATATATATATATACACACGCCCATGCCTCAATTTCAGTTTCTGTGACATCCTTTGAATCAAAGCGGAATTTTAGGAAAAATTTAAGATTTTTAAAATTTATGATCTTAAATTTGACATAACAATATTTATGCGATTATACAATAAAATATAAATTAGCTATTTTTAAATTTAAAATAAATTATTTTTAGAACGAATTAAGTGTAAAAATGTATCACGTAAACTAAAAATAAAAAGACTATAAAGGGTTTGAATGATTGATTGGGAAAAGGACAACTGTATTCCGATATATGGATTTCGTTTGGTGAATTCATCAGCATTCCAATACAGATCTCTTATCCTTGTCGCTTTAGTTGAAATTATTGTGGTCATTACCTGGTGCATCACTAAGGCTTCGTTTGATACAACTTATTAAAAAAAGTTTACAGGAGTAAAACTTTTTTAAATAGAATTTTTTCAAGAAAAATTGTTATAAAAAAGTTGTTAGGTGTTTGATTGTCAATAAAAAAAAAAATTTGTACCAAAAACCAAAAAAATTTAAAGCCAAAATAAGTTCTACTCCAAAAAGCTCTAATTTTGAGTTTTTGGAATAAGTGCTTATTTTAAAATAAGCTTTATTCCTATTTTGAAATAAGCTCAACCAAACACCTCTCAATATTTTAATAAGTGCTTATTTAAAATAAAACACTTATGAGCTTAAAATAAACTCAATCAAACACACACTGAGGCGTCTTATTTATTTACATTTAATAAACGTTTAACCTTAATAATTATTAAATGTGTTTATTTTATATATGTTACAATAACTTAATAAGTTTGAATAGATCTAAATAATTAAGATCGGAAATAAAGTCTTAATATCATTAAGATGATATTTAAAGATTTATAAAATAACATTTCACCAATTCCGTCAATTCTGCGCTACCGCTATCACCCACCATTATCAATAATCGCAGTCGTTAATAGCCATTATCAACTAACACCATCCATCATTATCAATCCATAACCACCATCATCAGTCGCAACCATCATCGTTGTCAATCATTACGATCAACCATCACTACTACTAGCCACCATTTATAATCATCGTCACTAACCACCATTACCACAACAATCATCCTATCACTACAGACAATCACAACTATCAATCACCCCTATATATAGTCAACCACCTGCTATCATTCATCGCCACAATTAACTATCACTATCATTTACCACAACCATCAATAACTGCCACCAACTATCACCATCAACAACTATTTACAACATCATCACAATTAGCTATTATACATAGGGCCGTCTTTGGACCCGTGCGAGGTGTGCTACCGCACAGGGCCCTCCGAAAAATGAAAATTTTTAGGGCCTCTTTTTTTCATTTTTTATTAAGTAGTATTAGTCAGAATTTACTGTAAATGTCCATAATTAACAGGTCTTAGCTCAATTAAGGGTTCACTTTTACGAATTAGAACAGAGTCCTCAAAATGTTTGAGACGACTCTGATTATACATAACATCGCCATTAGCCAACACCACCTCAACCACCATCCTTAGTCATCATCACAACCAACCATCATATAATTTTCTTAAAAAATATTAATATAATATTAAATTAGTTTATTTTTATTAAATTTTCGAAAAAGAATAAATTTTATACGTTCGAAAAACAAAACAGTCTTAATCATTTAGTATTTAGATCTTAATACAACATCTTAATATTCATATCAGTTATAGAAAATTATTTATAGATCTTAATACAACATCTTTACGAGTTTGTAGAACATAATACAACATCTTTCTGATAGAGTACTTTATTCCTTTAATAATAAATCTTTTCGATTGAAATTTAAATTAATCTAGTCAATAAATTTATAGTAGTAGCTAGTATATTTAAACTTTAAAGCAAAAGAAAAATGTAAGTGTATTGTGGTCTTACATCATACACGTTAGAAAGTTGCAATGCTTAGTGTGTTCCTATCTTTTTCATTCTTTAATTTTTTCTATTGCATATATCACTCTCCACTTCTCCATTCTCTCTGCAAAGTTGTTTATGTGAGTTTTAGCTTTGTTTCGTCAACAACAAAGATCCACAAGTATTTTTTGGTAGATAAGGTATGTATTCCTATTTTTCTGAATTTTTTAGATTTGAACACTGAATAATTAAGAGTATTAAAGTTTGCTCAATAAATGAATGTGTGCGATTTATTTTTATTTGAAAATAAATGAATATACAATTTAAATAAAATATTAATTGGATGATATGTTCACACATATTTGTGAGAAAAATATTGTTTCATTATTTTGTATGGTTGATAAAATACAATAATATAAAAGATTAGCGATGATAACAGCTAGCGGTACAGGTTGGTAAAGATGGTGAAAATGTTTTTTAGTAATAGTTCAGTGCAAAATATGTCATCGGAAGCAAATCTATTTGATAGAAAGAAATCTGAATGGATCAAATTCAAATCTCTTAAGTAAAGATGAAATCGGAAATCATTTAAATCTCTGTTAAGAGTGTGATCTAGTGATTAATTAAATTGATTGATCGAGAACCATGCCGTTTCAGGTTTAATTTTCAGCAAAGGTTAAAATAGGTAAGCTACCCGTAAAATTAGTCGAGGTTCTCGAAAAATAACCCCAACTATCGTTATGGAAAAAACAAAAAGACGGAGCTCCAACTAGGTGCTAATATTGTAATGTTCCAAAAAAAAATGTGCCAAACTAATTTTGCTCCAATGATTAGAATAGTTTTTCAACCCCCTCCTCCCACCCGATTTCAAATATTTTCTTCCATGTTCTTGTACACTAGGGGCCGTTCGATTACTGGTTAGGAGCTAAAATCATGCGTGTATTAAATCGTACATAACTAATCATATTTGCTAGTTTTTTTTTTCTATGTATAAAATTTTACGCATCTAATATACGATGTTTGATTTGTAATTAAAAACATGCATAACTAATACACATATAAATTATGAGAGAATTTATATATTATTTTATTCAGAATAAAAAATAGAATAACTAATACTACATAAATAACTAAACCCTACATAACTAATTTCTATATAAAATAATATATAAATTATCTCTTAACTAATCCTTTTATTACTAATACATGCATAACTTCGACCAACAAGTCAATGATCCCGTAGATTTTACACGAACATTGGCTTAGTTAGTAAATTGAATAAATCAGTTGATTTGTTGATATATTGATTTTTGTGTCAATGCAGGAATTAGCAGACAAATCGCCCCACTAGTCGTGTAATAGAGAAAGCAGAAATTGCAGTAATCAAATTATTAGAAGATGTATGTACTAGTGATTTCTTTGCCTTTGATTATATTGGTGTTGATAGTAGCCATTGTTTGTTACATGTGTGGAAGATCATGTTAGATTGGAAATTTTACTGTATCAGAATACTGTATTTATACAAGTATGTAGAATAAAATGTAAAAGGAAAACGTAAAATCCTATAGGAGTAATAATTTATCTGAATTTTGTTGGCTAAGAAAATATAAAGAATGAATCTTGGTCATAACTCAACCTCAAAAGCTAGCTTGTAGGGTGAGGATTGTCCAAGTCCATATTTTCAATCTATTTCCGATGTGAGACTCTTAACACTCACTCGCACACTCATACCTCGTTAACTGGAGCGTAGACAATATAATTTAGGGGCCAACATTGAAAGTATATGTATGTCCTAGAGACAATCTGTATTAGGACCCAATGTACTTTATACACATTCGTATTTATATAATGATGACTAATATTATGACATTTGCATTTGTTGAATTATTAGTTGATTGTTTATAATATTCTATAAATGCATCCCTAGAATTTACGTGTTTATTAATGATGTGAGAATTAATGTTATAACGTAACTCTTAAATTACCTCACTGCGATACGTCGACATGTGGTCTGCATCATATCGTTAGGGGATGTAGTATGTCTCACTTGCTACGAGTTATGGCAACTCGTGATGGTCTGATGGACACATGTATACTTGTTGATGTATTGGTATACCCTGCTGATACACTATTTGTTATATGTCTATAATGTCACCAGCATGTGGGAGATAGAAGTCCTTAGACTTGAGGTCAATATCACCTTGTTTACGGAGTAATGTACTTTGATCATGTCCTAAGCTCAAATGCCTTATAGGTTGAGACGCGGCTTATTTTGGGTGCATTACGAAGTAGATTAAAGGTGGTATGTGAGTCAAGATTGAGATTCATTCCTTGAATGTATATTCAAGTGAACACTCAGATACTCATATGGTATTAGGTTGACTAAGTCATTGGCAATGCAGTGGACATGTCGTTGATATGGTCCTGTTGTCAACTAATATAGATGAGTCATAATAATCAAGTCATTTGGATAGACACTTGACAAATCCTAAGCTTGATTGAGTGTGTCAAGAATGAAAGGATTTTATCTTCCCATATAGAGGTTCTAGAGGTTCAGTTCACATGTTTCGTGTAGCTAAACTTTACATATTGAGTTCGTCTTCCGGCGCAGTCTAGGAGTTCCGTGTAGACCCTAATGTTATTAGTGTCAATATGTAAAGGCCTGAAGGGTAACACTAAGTCAATTGTTCCATCGATTCAAGGATGTAATCAGAGAGTATATAAGTGTTCCGTTGATGATCGAGACATTAGAATAAAATAGAAACGAAACAAAAATTGGAGCAGGGCCACGACGCAGGTAAGTCATGGCCATGGCGCCACAGCGCCGTGGCGCCACTTACTCAGCGCCGCGGCGCCGACACGCGTCCAGTGGGTCCGAATGACCCACTCTGCTTTGGTTTCTGGGCCTGGCCCACGAGGAAAACCCTAGCTGATTTATTCAGCTATATATACAGGGTTTAGCCTCATATTTTACACACCATCTTTCATAAGATTTTACTCTACCGAAACTCTGCTGGAATTCCTAGCTTTCCAAAGGAGAAATTACATCATAGTCTTTGACTTGCTAATCGAGGGACAATTGCGTGCTCACTCTCGGACTACACAACACAAGCTTCGAGAATTTTCAGATTGCTATCAATGTAAGTCTTCGTTCGAAGTATTACATTCTTTCTTGTGTTTATTTTACATTGTATAATCATCATACAGTTTGACCGTCATCGGGTTTGAAACATAAATTTTTCAAATTCTGCTGCATGTACGAACCCGACAAAACCCTACAGTGGTATCAGAGCCTGAGTTGTTTTGTGTGATTATACAATGAATATTGATGATAATATGTGTTAGGATTTGTTTAAATTTAATTTATGTCGTTTAAAAGCTTTAAAACCTTTAAAACTCAAGAACACATAGTTTTGTCTCCAGATCTGTTGAACAGTGATGTAATCGAGGAAGTCATTCAAATCTAACTCATCTAAGTTGATATGCGTGACCGGTTCGATTCGAACGTGGTGCATTGAGACGAAGAACGAGAAGGGATTTGATGATGGTCGATGAACGTGTTGTGAAATAGTGAAAGTGGTACGAAACGAATCTGCAAGTCTGAGCCTAAACCGGTTTTAGGGTTTCAGATTTGTAGAGATTGCGTTTCTGGGTTGTGGCGCCACGGCTCCACCATGCGGCGCCGTGGCTCTGTTCAATAGGGTCATGGTGTTGTTCATCCAGAAGCTTAAAATAAAATTTCGAGAAAATCTGCAAAATTTAGTCTCGAACTTAGCGTGGCACCTCCTGCGAGGCCACGGCCGTCGTGAAAATATTTAAAAAAATCAAAATCGGCGAAGTTATTAAAAGTTTCAGAATCTAAAAATAAAATTTTAGAATTGAACAGATTTGGTCCTTTCGGACAAATCTGTAATTAAAGAAACTTTCTGAAAATTTGATTTTGAGTTCTGGAAATTGAAAACAGGTCCCTGAAACCTGAAAATATTTTCTGAGAGTTAAAATTGCATTTTCTGAATTTATTAGAGTTCAAATTGAATTTTTAAATTCTTGAGGGACTAAACTGTAAAATTTTAAAATTTGCAGAAATCCTGAAAATCAAAATTTTAAAATCAGAAAATATTTTAGGGACTGTTTGACATAGACATAGTTTTAAAATTTGACAAATAAACCCATGATTGTCATTAATGGTATATTATTCTATAATATACAAATATGCTAAGTGATTGAATGTGATGCATTTAAATTATTAGCATAACGTCCGCAATTATTGTCTGGGTAGGCGGTGCCCAGTAATTGTTTACTTTCAAATGACCGCTATAACTGTCTGGGTAGACGCGCCAGTATGTGATTAAAACCATCTTATATCATGCCTATTGAGTTTGATGGTTACCTATCTAATTGTGTTTAGAAATTGCATGATAGGAAGTCATATGATGTATGAGTTGATTGTTGATCTTGAATAAATCCCCGAAAACTGAAAATGTTTCCCAAACATTAAATACAAGTCTAATTATAACGAGTTGTCCATTATAGTTGTTAGGGTGCTAAATCCTTTTCGGCGATACGAGTATTTATGCCAAAACATTTGCTCTAAGTTTAAGAGGACCGATGCCCTTTCATAGATGTGTTAAAATGAAAGTAGATAATAAACTTTTATAGGTATTTACACCAAAGTGTTTGCTTGTAAAGACTAAATTTACTTAGCCATTTAAACGTAGTCGTGTAATTGGGTTGACTTGTTTAGATGAATCTTGGCGCCAAAGTATCGGACTAGTCTAAAGACGTAAGATTAAACTAAAAGATATTTAATCAAACCAAGAGTTGTAGAGTTGCTTTACAATTGGTTTAGGACCTACCAAAGTGTGTTATTAAAGTTATTAGCCAAAGCAAACGCGGATATAACATATGTTTGGATCTTGGCCCATTATGACCTTTATATTGATTTAGGTCCGTATTCTATCTTGGGGTTGTAGAAGTATGCAAAATAGTGGGAGTTAATTAAACAAAAGACCGTGTTAAATTAGTTTATAATGAATGTGTATTATTGGAAGAATGAATTGTTGATTGCATTTTTCCTATTCTATCTATATCTTTAGATCTTTAGAAATGTCAAACTTTTCGTTGAAAATGCTTATGGAGTCCAACAAACTTACTGGACTCAACTTCATAGACTGACTCAGGAATATCGAATTGTCCTGAGACAAAAAGAAATTGAGTATACATTGGACAATGTATTCCCCACCGCTCCGACGGAGGACAGTGCAGAGTATGCAACCTTCGACAAGGCTGCTTACCAGAAACATTATAAGGATGTCACTTCAGCTCAATGCCTAATATTGTCTTCTATGTCACAACCATTGCAAAGACAACAAGAAGCTATGGGGCCCGACGAAATGTTAGCCCATTTAAGGAGTCTCTATGATTCACCGTCTCGAACGATGAGTATGACTATACATCAGCGGTCGGGTTGACGACCGGACCAGTTGACCGGTGGTTTAAGGACCGACCGGACGTAAGAGACATCTGGGTTGGGGTGGATTGTCCCCAACCCAACCATGGTCATTTAAAACCAGTCTGACCGGGCCGGTAAGGCGGTATTGGAAAAGCGGTTCCATTACGGTTAACGGGCCGGACGATTACAAAACAAAAATAAAAAAATTGCCCATGGTCATTTCGGCCAGTGGGCAGAAAGCGGTGGCAGCGGTCATTTCGTAGATTGGTCTTTTTTTTTTTTTGTTTTTTTGTTTAATTATTTATTTTAATTCCATTTTACCCTTTAAAAATCTATAAATTCTCTACATTTTCTTCATTTTTATCACACAACATTTCTCTCAATTCTCTTATTCTCATACTCTCTTAATCATCTTTATTATCAATTTTCAAGTTATTAATATTATTAGTTTTCAAATTCAAAGTAGCAAGGCGAGACTTGAGCTTGAGTTTCTATTGAATTACGAATCGAAGTTTGGTACACTCGTTTCATTCTCTAATTATTTTATTAAATTGTCATATTTATTTGTTGATTATTTAAATATTTTATAATGTCTTTACTAAGGGAATTGCGTCGGATGTTAGCAGTAAATCTAGTTCAAGGGTAAAAATGCATAGGTTCTTCATCATCTAATCAAAATATAGATTATGATCAAATGCAAGAAGATTTTGGAATAGAAGATAATGAATGTGATAACGTTCAATTAGATAATATTGTTGAACTTGAAGAACAAGAACCTTACACCTCTTAGTGTTCCTACATCGATGTTGAGTGCTGCTAGTGGTAGTCAAGGTCGTAGACCTCCTTTACAGAACCGATGCAAGAAGAAAAAGAGTAAAGTGTGGCTCTTTTATGATAAAGTTGTAGTGCTTGATAGAGTTAAATGTAATATTTGTGGGAGAACTTATAAACATAAGGCAGAGGGTGGTGACGGGGCGGGCACTATAGCTAGACATATAAAATTCGATCATACGGCACAATGGAATGATGTCCTAATTTAGAACCGTCAACAACTTAATCCATTAAGCGGGGTTGGCTAAATCGATCAAAAAAGATCGCATTGAATTAGCAAAAATGATTGTCGGAGGTTGTTTGCCTTTTCTTTTTGCTTCTTCATATTTAATTACATATATTCAAAGAGTATATAATCCTTTTTTAAAGGTGTTCGCGTAGTACTACTAGAGCCGATATTTTTAGACTTCATAATGATTATGTTATTTTCTTGCAATATTTGTTTGCTAACCTTCCATGTCATGTTAGTTTTACTTGGACATTGGACATCGTTGAGCGGTTATGATTATTTAACAATTACTTGTCATTGGATTGATGAAAATTTTAGAATGGAAAAACGTATTATTGCTTTTGCGTATGACGAAGATCAAAGTCATATTGGAAAATATATAAGCGAAACTATTTGTTTTTATGCCCAAAAATATAATCTTTATAATAAAATACTTTGTGTATCATTTGATAATGCATCTAATAATACTGCTGCTGTAGATCTTTTAAGCGGAAGTACAACCACTTCTCGATATATTTCATGTTCGTTGTGCTTGTCATATTTATAATTTAATTGTTAAAAGTGGTCTTGATTTATTTTCACCTGAAATAAAACTTGTCAAAAGAGCTGTTGGAGTTATTCAGGGTAATAATAGGAAAAATAGAATTATAGAATTTAAAGAAAAATGTAAACAATTTAATTTGAGACCTAAATTCATGCGGAAGAGATTATTACGGTGGAATTATACTTATTTATTTTTAAAAGAATGTTATAAGTATAAAGACCCCATAACACATGTTTCAAATGCGCATTGTAGAACGTGATGTATATGTTAGCAAGCGAACATTGGAAATCAATTGGTGAACTTTTAAAAATTTTACGTAAATTTTACTACTAATCGTTGAATTTTCAGGATCTTATTACCCAACGATTTGTAATGCTTTAGCTCATATATTTGAAATTTCCTATTTACTTTATGGTTTAAAATCAAATGTGAAATATCTGAATCACGATTCTGATTATGTTTGAAAAGTTTAAAAATATTTTTTCCTATTCACGATGTTTATTGTATTAGTGCGATCTTAAATCCTTCTATTAAAAAGTAGATTGTCATAATCTAATATTTAGTTTATATACTTATATGAAAATAGGTGGAACAGAAACTCCATCTTCATTGGATTGCATAAGTCAACTTGATACTAATTTAACTACATTATATGAATATTATGCTACATTACCTGATAACACCCACTCTGCTCCTAATATTCCTTCTAGTTACGGTTACGTGTCTACACTGCGAGTTGATGATGATGGCGATGAAGAAGAATCTTTAGACATATGGAGCACTTTTACAACACAACCAACCACTGGCCGATCTTGCGATGAGATGCAATTTTATTTGCAAAAGCCATGAGCGAAGAAAATTTTTGACCGCTTTACAATGGTGGCGGGATAACAAAAGACAATTCGGTACTTGCGATGGCGGGATGTTCTTAATGTGTCGATCTCAGCGGTGGCTTACGAAAGTGCATTTAGCCAAGCACGAGATCAAATAGGAACCTGCGTCACTCGTTGGGTGGAAACACATTAGAAGTGTTAGTGCGCAAGGGATTGGATCGGATCGGAGAGAGAAGAAATCAAGGATGTGGAGGCGTTAATTCTCGGAAGATGAAGAAATAGGCAATATTTTGGAAGCGAGGCGGAGGCGGGGTGGAATTAATACTCCAGATTTAGAGGCTATGGAGCATAACCAATTCAATCAACCTATAGATTACGAAGAACTTGCAAGAAGGATGCATAATATGTAAATTAAATTATTATTACTTCATTATGTACTCTTATTAACATTATGAAAGTTCAAAAGTTAACATCTTATCATTAGTTTTAATTTTACTATCTATTTAGTTGTTAATTTGTTATTACTTATTTGTTAACTTATATCTACTAATCTAATAAATTAATAAAAGTATAATTACAAATTTACAATATAAAGTTATAAACTTATAAAGTATAAAGTTATAAACTATAAAATAAAAAATTAACTTTAAAGTTTCAATTTTAATATATACAACTAAATTATATATTATATTATTATATTACATATTTAAATTGAATTTAGTTTATATTATAGACAATACATACTAGAAATTAAAAAACAAAAAAAAATTAGAAACCGGACGGTTGGACGATTCGACGGAACCGCTGCGGGCCAACACGGAATCCGTGTAACCGGACGGTTGGCCGATGTCGAGTGAACCGGGCCGTGCCGATTAAACCGATGAGAACTCTGGTCGGGCCAAGTCGGCCGTTAGCCGGGTATAAGTATGACATGCTAATAGAACTCTTCAAGTGTAGGCTAAATGAAGGGGGTCAAGTTTCACCTTATGTGTTGAGGATGATTGAGAGGTTGGCCACTATTGGCATAAAGTTTCATGGCAGAGTCTTCATCACCCTTATCCTGCACTCACTTCCTAGATCATTTGAGAGTTTCATTGTTAATTATAATATGAATGGAACTAAAACGACATTGCCGGAGTTACATAATATGTTGAAAACTTTTGAATCTTCGACCTCTAAGACCAAGCCTATTCTGATGGTTGGCTCCTCTAGTCGCCCCAAACCGAAATGTAAGAGACAACAGAAGGAGAAGGGCAAAGTTGTTGCTCCAGCAACATCAATGAAGCCCAAGGGAGGGGCAAAGAAGAAGAAACTGCCTACATCAGATATTTGCATAAATTGCAACAGGAAGGGGCATTGGAGAAAGGATTGTACTGCTCCAGGCGGAGGAATGACACCAAGTGCTACAACCTCTAATGGACAAGGTATGTTTGTAATTGAAATTAATCTATCTATAAATGATTCTCATTCCTGGGTACTTGATACCGCTTGTGGCTCACACATTTGTACAAATGTGTAGAGGCTAACTGATAGCAGGAAGGTCGGGCCTCGCGAGGTGGACCTGCGCGTCGAAAATGGAGCACGAGTTGCTGCTGAGCGCGTGGGAACTTATAGGATAGATTTACCTTCTGGCAGAATTTTGTTGTTTAACAATTGTTATTATGTTCCTTCTTTGACAAGAAACATTATTTCCATTCCTGTACTTGATTCAGAGGGGTTTTCCTCAAACACGTCTAATGGAAATATGGTTTTGACTTTAGATAATGTTGTGTATGGAATTACGCCTCTTGTGAATGAATTGTATACATTAAACTGCCTCAGGGAAATTTTCAATGTACAAAATAAAATGGCTAAGTTAAATGAAAGAAATTCTACCTACTTGTGGCATTGCAGACTTGGTCAAATCAATCAAACGAGGATAGAACGGTTGAGGAAATTAAATTACCTCGAACCATTTGACTTACAATCTTATGGTAACTGTGAATGCTGTTTGAAAGTTAAGATGACCATTAAACCTCTTTCTGAAAAGGGGATCCGTGCCAAAGAGGTGCTTGAGTTGGTACAAGTCGCGCCCTTTTCCGGCCGCGGCTTTATTTTCTAAACTCCTGCTTAAATAAAATGTTAGAAAAATAAAAAATGCTAAATGCTAAAAAAGGGTAAAGATATTAAAATGCTAAAGGTAGTGCTAGAATGCTAAAGGATTAATTTTAAAGTAAAGGGTGCTAAAAGTTCTAAAGGGTCGCTAGAATGCTAAGGGTTCGCGGAGTCGCCACCTAATTAGTTTGGGTGAATTAGGACACCTAAATGTTAACTAGTTTAAAGTAACATTAACTCCATTTAATGGTCTGTTAAACCTTAATGAGACTCTGGGTAAGGGTTCTTTACTAATCTAGAGGGAAGGGGTTAGGCACCCTCTAAGATCCGCTAACTCGCGGTTGTCCTGCCAAACCTAGGATAATTATTATATGCTAAAAAAAAGTATCTAATAGAAAAAGTATTTTTGGCAAAAGATTAATAAAATTACTACTATAAAACACATGTAAAGTTTAAAGCATGCCCTATGTTATTTATGAAAAAAATAGGTGATGCAAAGTGAATTTATTGACTAAATGTATATATTTGCCTACTTTAATTAGTATCCTATATGCTTAAAGGGGTTCCTTAATATACATAGACATAAGATTGCTATATAGATTTTGTAGCAAATGGGTTAAGAGTTTTTGAAAGATAATATCCTAGCTACATAATTAATTATGCAAGTTAAGATTATTAGGTGGTTTAATGTAGCGCAAATTATCTAAAGTATTTAATCCGAGAGGAAAACAAATTGTTAATCAACTACTTTCTAACCTATTGGCTTAAGGTTTGGCATTCTAATAGTTCTACTAATGACGTAATGTTAGTCAATTAATTACAATAAATAAACGGGGCGGGGTAGGAAATAAAAGAAGATGACTCGAAGGAAAGGCGGTGTCTTTTCACCGGCGGCTTGGAATTTCTGGCACAAACACAGATGCACATAGATGTGGGCTTTCATGTTTACTACGAGGAGTCTCAGCCATGAGACTCTTGATTGCTCCGATGCGTATCATGCAAAAATAAGAGAAGATAAAAATTAGTATCAACTCAATGAATACCGATGTGGATAATTAAAACACAATGCACACACATATCCATAATTTAATTTTAGTCATATTGTTCTAAAAAGGTGACAATTTGATGAAAAATACACTATCGGCCCGCATGCATTGTGAAAATGCGACGATGGGCAAACAAACAAAAGATCCGATGCACAAATGACAAAGCTCAAATGGTTGGTCCAAAAGCAAATTTCAGATTTAAAAGAAGGCAGATCGACTACTATAGTACATGATAAATGGGAAGCTTATAAGAGCATTTTGACATTTAACGTGGTAGCCAAAATCAGTCCAACAATATCATTTTGATTATTAGAAATCCTCTGAGGACAATTATAAGCATATCGGAAGGTGAACAAAGATTAAGTTACAACGATCCACGCAGATTAAACAACTCTTAAATTAACATGTACTATCATTTTGACTCACGAGAGACGCATAGTTGAAACAAGGTTAAAACATCCTAGTTTGGGTACCTCAAAACTTTGAACAAATTCAAACTTCTATTTGGATAATATATTAAATCATTATATAGCTAGGGAATCACATCTTGGCGTTTGAACTACTTAAACCATTACGGGCGACTAAGAAAAATCACGAAACTTCAAACTAACAACATGGATTTTAGACTAACTAACACAAACTACTCGTGATGAGGACAAGCTAAATTTTAGCATTAACAACCGGACAACGGGTTAAACCATGTATAAGATATTACGACTATTGTAGATGCATTTCAAAGATTTAGATAGGCAAAGCGGTAGATGAATGCGGATTAACACGAGAGCATTTAAGTGAACAAAGCGGTCGTGATGACTTAAATATACACAATGGTCAATAAAGCGGTGATGAAATGCATTCAAACATATGGAGCTATTTGCGAATTACATGACCTTAGAAGTCTTCCCTACTCGAGTTCTTTGCCCCAGCAAGTACTGATAGGTAACTTACATACCGATACCCGTGCTGAGACATCTTAACGGTTAGTCAAATATTTTAGACATTATCAAATGCGAACCACGATCATATAACGGCCAACAAACATATCTTGACTAAGGGAAAGCGCACATTAACCTAAGCTTCCGACTAAAAGGCGATAATTAATGCCACGGACTCTGCGCAATCAAAAATGCAAACATGCCACGAATGCCAATATTAACCTAAACATTAACAATTGCAATCCGAAGGTTAGAGCGATCGACATTAGCTTAAGCAGTGCTAGTAATCAACTCTGTAAACATAAGCGATCGTTGAACACACATCACACATTATTAATGTTAAGCGAAATCCAAGACTATGAGGCTAAAATATTACATTCTCCGGCGCGAACAAGGGCAGCAAATCAAGTCGTCGACCCACTCGGGTTTCGGCTCTGCGATGCGAGATAGAGGGCAAGGTTGATTTTCTGATTTCCTTTCTGAAATCGGAAGAAGAAGGGTTTCAAACCTCTTGTTCTTGTGAAACTAAAGGGTTGAGTCTTTGTGTTACCTAGTGTTTACTATTGTTTTACGATTTACGAGTCTCTCGCGATGCCTATTGCATGCATAGTGGTTCTGTATTTATAGCTACGATTTGGGTGTAAGTTTGGTAAGTAATAAAGGTGATTTTGTGCGATTTATGCGAATCTTGGCGAGATTGAGGATGAAGATTTGTTACCATCTAGGGTGATTTTAGTGCGATTTTATGAGAAAATTTATCTTGATTTGGTGTTGTTCGCGCAATTTGGGTTATGGTTTATGGTAAGTTCCTATTGGAATTGTTTTGGAGAAGATTCTAGTTCTAATTTGGTTTTCTTTGATTCGACTCTTACTAGAGATGATAAGTTGATTTTGGTATAGGATTCTTACCAAAGAAACGATTTGTTGTACTTGTTCTTATTATGGTAGGTTTGTATTATGATTTGGTGTAAGATTGAATATGGTGATTTGGACTATTTGTGGAAGATTTCGTTATGTAAAGTTTTTGTTATGGGAAGATTTTTGTTACGATTTGGGAAGGCTATGGGACTATTTTGGGAAATGACAATATTTGTTGAAGGCTAATTTCGTGAGATTCATGGGTGGTGACGTTGGAAGCTCTCTTTGTTTTAGGGCTGCTAGTTCATTTTGTTCTTAAGCGTTGCATTGGAGAAGGTGAATTAGAATTTAGAAGTGGGTACTAGACTGGGTCTCCGAAATGGGCTAGAGACTTGGGCTACGATTTGGGCTGCTATTTGGGTAGTGTTTCATTTTAAAGGGCTGGGTGTGGGCTGCGGGTCTTGGACGAATTAAAGGGGTGTTGGGCTAATATTCTAGGTATTAATTAGTTTTAGGCTAGTTAATTAATTAGCTAGTTAATTCTAGGTAGGTGTATTATTAATTAATAAATTGTGCTCAAATTATTTAAGTGCTTTATTAAAATTATTACAAGAATAAAATGGGTGTGCTATTTAATTAGTGCTTGAGTTTAAAATATCATAAAGAATAGAGACGGACGTGCTATTAATGCTTAATACTTTAGAATGCGGCGCTATTATTTAAAAACTTATTATTATGCAATATTGCGAAGTTAAATTAGATTATTTAAATGCTAAATGCAAGTATGATTTTTTTAAGAATTGTTTTTTTAAAACTTTTTATAAATGCGACGCTATTAAAATGCATGTATTAGATTAAGATTGATTTTAAATTATAAATGACTATGACATTCTCTTGCGTATTAATAAATGCGGTTATGCTACTTGACACGATGTTATCGCTAAATTATTTATTTTATGCATTTATTAATTATTTAAGAATTACGACAAAGCTTAAAGTTAATAAGTGCGGGCGCGGGACTCTAAATGCTTAAAACTCTACGTAAGACGCGATGCCATTATTAAATTATTTATTTATGCCTGTATTTAATGTTTTATTGTTGTATCTTATTATAAAAAATCCTAAAAAATTATTTTACAAAATTAGTGTAATTTTATGGTTAATGGCTGGACGGGAGGGTCAAAATTGGGTGTCAACAGATGTCCCTCTTTGTATGGAGATGATGGAAGAATCTTCGGACAAAGCGTTGACTTCATGTAATTTTGTCTCGATCTTGAGTTGCAAAAATCTTTGGCGGTAGATAAAGTGTGAAAATCAAAAAGTGTCCCGGTGTCGAGTTATGGCGACCGGGTTACCGTAGTCTAAACACCACGGCGGGCTAGCGGACTCAAAGTGTCGGTGTCGAGTTATGGCGACCTTTGAGCTACCATGGTCAAAACACCAAGGCGGGCTCTGCGGGCTTAAAGATGTCGATGTCGAGTTATGATGACCTTTGGGCCATGGTGCAAAAAGTAAAAGAATATAAGCGGCGAACACGGGGTGTCTTGCTATGGCTTGTGGTCTTTGGGTTCTATGGTGATGTGGGCGAGTGGGCCAAGCGGCAGGCTACGCGATCGTTGGGAAGGTTGGCCCCCAATTGCCGGTTATTTGTAAGAGAAAATCCACGTTGTGCTCTCGCTCTGCGTGCTAAGACTTGAACAAGCGGTTAGTGCATAAGCGTTAAGGCAAAATAATGATGCATAATTTTAAAGTAATGCGTGTGGTAGAAAAGGTTATCTGCAAAAATATGATGCTGCTTGTGTTGATGCGATCTGCAAATCTTTGTGATTTCGCCACTTGCGGGCGTGTTGCGATTGTGAATGCGGATCGTTGTCGCTCTTTGCAATTGTCTCTGTAGACTAAAGCTCAAGAAAGAGTTAGTGCATAAGCGCTAAGGCGGAATAATAAAGCATGAATGATAAAAATGCAATTTTGAGAGCAGAGAAAAATCGTCACTGCGGATGTGATATCTTGATGATGGCGTCGTTTTGGACTTGTTGTCTTGATAACGTCGTTGCTGGGCGTCTTCTTCTTTGGCGTCGTTGCGTAAGCGCCAATCGCGATGGCGTCGTTGCACTGGGCGTGTTCTTCTTTGGCGTCGTTGCGTAGCGCAATCTTGATGGTGTCGTTGCTGGACACGCGATCTTGAATCGTCATTATGCGGGCGTATTCTTTGAGGCGTCGTTGCGTAGGCGCAATCGCGATAGCGTCGTTACTGGGCGTGTTCTTCTTTGGCGTCGTTGCGTAAGCGCAATCTTGATGGTGTCGTTGCTGGACCGCAATCGCGATGCGTCGTTACTGGGCGTATTCTTTGAGGCGTCGTTGCGTAGACGCAATACTGATGGTGTCGTTGCCTGGACACGATGCGGATAATGTCGTTGCCTGGACATGTTCTTTGGCGTCGTTGCGTAAACGCAATCTTGATGCGTCGTTACTGGGCGTGTTCTTCTTTGGCGTCGTTGCGTGAGCGCAATCTTGATGGTGTCGTTACTGGACACGATCTTTGAATCGTCGTTACTGGGCGTATTGTTGGGGCGTCGTTGCGTACGCTTAATCGCGATGGCGTCGTTACTGGGCGTGTTCTTCTTTGGCGTCGTTGCGTAAAGCAATCTTGATGGTGTCGTTGCTTGGACCTGATCGCGATAACGTCGTTGCTGGGCGTATTCTTCTTGGCGTCGTTGCGTAGACGCAATGCTGATGGTGTCGTTGCTTGGACAATCGCGATGCGTCGTTGCTGGGCGTATTGATGTTGGCGTCGTTGCGTGAAGCGCATGATGTTGATGTGTCGTTGCTTGGACCGCAATCGCGATAACGTCGTTACTGGGCGTATTCTTCTTTGGCGTCGTTGCGTGAAGCGCGATCTTTGAGGATGTCGTTGCCTTGATATAATCGCGATGGCGTCGTTGCACGGGCGTGTTCTTTCTTTGGCGTCGTTGCGTGAGCCAATCTTGAGTGTCGTTGCACGGACACAATCGATAACGTCGTTGCTGGGCGTGTTCTTTGCTCACGTAGAATAAATGCTCCTGGTGAGCTTGAGAAAGCGTTAGTGCATACGTTTAAACAAGATGATAAGCATATAGGATAGGTGCATTTTATGGATAGAGATGTCGTCACGATATGCACGCGAATCTGGGATGTTGCCGCTTGCATTGGCGAATTGTTATGATGCCTTTGTTGTGTGCGATCTGTGGTTCTGCAAGTTTGACTTTATGCGAGTTGGCGCTAGGTTTTGTTGCGGAATTTTGAACTTTGATTCTTGGGTGTTGATGCCGCTTTCTGCTGCTTTGCTCTTGCTGCGGACTTTGGATTGTTGTCATCCTCTGCCTTTCTTGCTTTTCACCTTGCGAAGAGACCTTTCGTCGTATTTTTGCCCTTGGTTTGCACTTTCTTACATTAATATTAAAGACTGCGCTCGAAGAAAATTTTGTGAGTTTTGAAGTCGATTCATATTTGACCTCATTGCCTTGATATCTGCGTGCAGGACTTGCTCAGCTTTGGGGGACTTTGACCACTGTCGACCTCTTTGAGATGTTTAGTAGTGCCCAAAGCATTTTCCGAAAATGAAATGTTTTCATGAAGTATCACAAAACATCTTTAGAAATAAACATTTATATGACATGCGTAAAAAATGTAAAAGCCTCGTCTAATTTGCGAATATGACATGTATTTTGGACCCAGCGAACATCCTTTGGAATCCTTGTTATTGCCTTATCGCGGTCACGCAAAGCGTCTCGATTTCAATGTGTGTCGCGTGGCGGAACTTAACCGTGATGAATTGCTCATATCGTTTTGGAATAACCCAAACCGCTGTTGCTGTAGACAAATGGGAAGATTCCTAACGGTGTGACCGAAGCCGATTTAGGCCGCCTACGTATCCCCATGAGGGAATCAGGTCATGACGTAGTTCATTACAAGCGAAATTGGGTAAAATTCTAAAAAGTGGGACCGAAGCCGATATGGCCGCCTACGTATCCTTGAGGAATCAGTCGTAGCGTAGTTGATTACAAGTAAAGGGCTTTTGATTTGCGTGGCGAGACCTATATGGGCTCTGTCGTATCCCATGGGAATGCGGCTTTTACAATATAAAGGGGATTACGGAAGACAAATACTCCTAGGCGTAATATCTCTTGCTGCATCTGCGTTGATAGCCTTGGGCCATACCTCGCCGTCCATCTCGGCTAAGATTAGAGCCCTCCACTTAAAACTCGATGAACCGTAGGGCCGCGCGATTAGGGCGAACTTTCCTTTAGCTTCACTTTGATTCGGAAATATGCGTTTCAAAACCAATTGTCGGTTTGAATAACCAGCGCCTCTCTTATTAAAAGCTCTAGCCATTACTGCTTTGATATAGTGCCCGTGACAGTTGCATTGACCTTTTTCGTCAATCAGCGTCAATTGCTCATGCGATCCTGTATCCACCGGCCGCTCAACTCGGCTTCTTGGATGATTCTCAGCGATGGTATTTCCACCTCTGCTGGTATACGGCTTACATTCCATACACGAAAGATACGGCGTTGCCTCGGTAGAAGTTCGGATTGTGGTGCGATAACCCAAAAGCGCAAAAGGCAAATTCTCGTGCCAATGTTTGTAGTTGCTGATCATCTTGCGCAATATCCTTTTGATGTTCTTGTTGGTAACCTGCTTGCTCCGAATTCATCCGAGGTCGATGCGGAGTGGAATTACGGTGAGTGATCTTGAAATTTCCACATATCTCACGCGTCAAATTCTGTTGAGATTGGTTCAGTTATCGGTTACAATTGATTCGGGAACCCCAAATCGGCAAATGATGTTCTTGCGACGAAGTCGACCACCACCTTTTTCGTCGATGCGTGTGATGGCTTCTACCCGTTTAGTGAAATAGTCAATTGCTACGAGGATGAATGCGTGCCCGTTTGAAGCGGCGGGTTCGATGGGGCGATGACATCCATGCCCCAATGCGAATGGCGAGGAGAACTTGTCACATTAAGCTCGGCGGAGGCCTCGAATCAAATCTCCGTGAATCGGCATTGCGACATTTCTGCACAAAGCGGATACAATCTGTTTCCATCGTCGTCAAAAGTAACACGCTCGCGAGAATCTTTTCGCCAAAGTGAAGCCGTTCGTATGAGGTCGCGCGTCCTCCGTGTATCTCTTCTACTAGCTTGCTGCCTCTTGAGCATCGACATCTCAATAAGCCCGGATCTGGAGTCCCCGGTACACAATTTCCCGTTCAAAAGAAATGATTTGCTAGTCTTGAAGTGTCTTCTTACGGATGTTGGTTATGCATACGGATATTCTCACTGCTTTGAGGTACCTTTTGATGTCATGGTACCATGGATTGCCGTCTGTTTCCTCGTCTATATGGGAGCGATAAGCGTTGCTCTATGCGCTCTTTGTGATTGGATCGATGTAATTCTTGTCGGGATCTTTGAATCATGGAGGATAAGGTTGCCAATCGTCGGTAATTCGTTCTGGATCCTCGGAACATGCCTAAATTCTATGTGGTGAACCTCTTACGTAATTCCTTCACGCCAAAGCGGTAGGAAGTATCTTCGTATTCTTGGTCGCCCGTTCGCCATGTACGATGAATCGATGAAGTCGAATCACTATGACCAGCGACTCTTGTATGTCGTATCTCGGCCGTTCACGAGCCCCGATATGCAAGCCGTATTCCGCCATATTGTTGGTGCATGGAAATCGAGCTTCGCGGAAATCGGATAATCTTGACTGTTTACGAAACCAACATTGCTCCAATCACGACTCGCTTTGAAATTTGCCGCTCCATGAAAAACATCCTCGGCGGGTAAACCTCGAGATATCTTCTCCGACAAACAATACCTCTTCATCGGGAAAATAGGTTGAAGGGCTCGTACTCCTCATCATTGGGTTCTCGGCAAGATGATCGGCTAATGCTTGTCCTTTTCTGACTCTGCGTGGCGTGAAGCGATGTCAAACTCGCTCGACATGATTTGCCATTTCGCTAGTTTCCGGTGGGCATGGGCTTACGAAGGATATACTTAGCGGATCCATCCTCGAAATAAGATAAGTAGTGTATCGGATAGATAATGCACGAACTTACGGGCGACCCAGTTAATGTGACAAATGCGTTCTAGCGAGTATAACGAGCCGTATCGTGAATTTCTTACTCAAATAGTATATGGCACGCTCCTTTTCCCCGTTTCATCGTGTTGCCCACACGCGTCAAAGCATTTTCTAACACGGACAAATAGAGTAGCAAAGGTCTCCGGTTACGGTGGTACTAGAAGCGGCGGATTAAAGGTATTCTTTGATTACGTCAAAAGCACATTGGCGATCTGTTGTCCATTGGTATTGCATCCTTTTTCAATAATTTGAATATCGGTTCGCATATCACGGTGGCGGGCTATGAACTGCTTGATGTAGTTGAGGCGGCCAAGGAAACTCATCACGTCCTTTTTGCTTTTGGAGGAGGTAACTCTTGGATGGCTTTTATTTTGAGGGTCTAGCTCAATCCCTCTTACGCTCACTATAAAACCAGCGGCTTCCTGCGGAACGTAAATCGCACTTTGCGAGTTGACTTCAAGTTATCTTGTCTTAGTCGTTGGAAAAACTTCTTGAGTTTGCCAAATGGTCCTCGCTTTTAGCGATTTGATGATGGCGTCGTCGCATAGACCTCGATTTCTTTATGAATCATGTCATGGAAGATGGTGGTCATGGCTCTCGTGTAGGTGGCGCTGCGTTCTTGAGACCGAGCGGCATAACTCGATAATAGTACACCACGCGGGGTAGTGAATCTTGTCTTTCTGCGTCATACGCGTAAGGATCGATGATAGCCGGTAAGCAATCGACGAGCATCGTAGTTCATGCTTGCCTGATTATCGATGAGTATATGGATGTTTGGAAGAGGAAAGTCATCCTTGGGCTGGCTCTGTTGAGGTCTCTGTAATCGCGCAGACTCGGACCTTTCCATCTTTCTTCTTTCTGGCACGATATTTGCTAACCAAGTAGGATACTTTGCAACTCGAATTACCTTTGCCTCAGCTGTTTAGACACCTCTTCTTTGACCTTGAACTTCGTATACGGTTTGATCTTTCTCGACCTTTGTTTCACGGGAAATAAGATGGTTCAATAGGTAGCTGTGTGCGGCGATGCGTACTCGAACTGGCGTGTCCTCGTATGACCAAGCAAACACATCGATTGTCTTGTTTGAGCTCAATTAATTCTTCCTACGTGTGGCGTTTAGGTGGCGTGACTCTAGTCTCTTTCACGGTTCCCTCATCGCCTAAGTTTATTAACTCTGTTTCTTCCAAATTTGGTTTAGGCCTATTCTCAAAGTTTTCCAGCTCTTGGCTAAGTTCTGACTGCGGACATTCCTCTTGTTCCTCGGGGTTATGCTCGTCATTTGAACTTTGTTCGTTGGTCTCATTACATGTCATATTCGCGTTATCAACAGGTTTATTAATATGATCGCTGAAAGAAAAATGCTTAAAGAATTTAATTTTAACACTACAAAATCTTTTAAAAAGCTGCGAAAATGTCCTGGAATTTATGATGAAAGTAAAATTGCGAGATTAAAAACATATTAAGAATCATAAATGCATGTCTGTTTTCTTTCTAGATAAAAAGGTCACGCTGCTAGAACTAATCATAAATTCTACCAAGCTTCTCGGACGGTCAGGCGAGTGCAGTCGATTATTCAGTGTATCCATGCTCTGCATCCCAAATGGTGAGCTCCTCCTTGTGATCTCCTGATCATGCAACAATCGCCTCATCATCACCTATGAGCAGTTACGGAACCCTCTGCAAAATCATGGGTCATCTTCTCTCGGCATCCGGATGGTGTAGGCTTTGACGAATAGTGACTCGAGGCGGAATGGGCGCGGCGAGGAATGTATCCGCTTCCGGAGGTTCGTGGTCACCAAATCCTTGAAGTGGTGGTACCCCAAACCAAAGTGTCTCTCTTCCCAAACCAGCTGGATAGGTTACGTGATCCCGCCATCGACTCGAGACCTCTGCGGGCTCGTATCCGTTTCTTAACATTTCTTGGCCACCATTTTGAAGAAGCGTGGCATTGCGATGGTCGGACCTACTTGCTCTCTTGATCTCATTAATATGAAAAAGCGAACCATCAAGCGTTTCCGTCTTCTATGGCGAGGATTGCATAATCGGTGTTGATGCTCCCTTTTTATCTCCAAATACTACCACTTCACTGTGATTCCATATAAATTTTGAAACGATGCAAGGTGGGCGGGCGCACCGACCTCGTGGATCCACGGCCTTCCTATCAGCGAGTTGTAACATGTAGCAATATCGATATTTGAAATTCCACAGCGAATTGCAGTCCGATCCGCGGTGTGAGGTCCATCACGCCGACTCCTATGGACTCGTCGAAACCTTTGACTACGATATGACTTTCACGAATTTCCTTACGGTTTGCCCCGATTTCAACGATGTCGTCATGGGACAAATGTTGTGGTGAGCCTCAATCAAAGACCTTGTTGAAACAATCTTATCTGCGACTTGGATGGTGATATTGATGCGAGGTTGTGTCTGGCGCCTCGGCGGGTAACTTCGTCATCGTGAAAGGTGATTCTGCGGGCCTCTAGTACTGTCAGACCAAAGCGCCAAGTTCGTCTGTTGTACCCTCGGAGCGTATCGTCAACACCTCCATCAATGCGATCTGTGTGAGCGAATGCATTAACAATGAAAGTAGAAATATCTGTGAGGTTTTCTTTAAGCGCTCTCTGACGGAATACTCTTTAGTGGGCATCTTCCTCCAAAATTCCTCGACTTGACCTGTCACGGGCTTAACTGCGGTGCCTCCTTGGCTGCCTCTATAGGTGTGTAATACCTCACGACACAGTTATACTGCGGTGACCATGACCCGCTTCTCACTCTCTGCGATCCATCTTGATCGGTGGCCCTTCGGCGCTGAACAAGCGTGATTGAACCTTTATGTCTCGGTGGTGCCGCTTTCCAACTCAAATCGCTTTCTTTCGAGGATTGGTGGCGGGGCGGCCAGCGAAGGTTCGACTTTCCACTTTGAGCGATCGGATGGTTCCTCGAGTTGTATTCCTCATCGAGGGTTATCAGTGCATTGGCGTTGCGTGGTTTGGCAAGGATTATCATGCACGTTTGGGCGGGATCCTTGGTGAATTACTCCTTCTTTGATCAACTCTTGATTTTGTCCACGAGGTGTAGCAACTTAGGTGTCATGCCTGAAATGCTCAGTGATCTGCCTGGCGCTTATTCTCGTCATACCATCTTGGGATAGGGCTAGGAATCCTCCACAGAATTGGTTGGATCAAACTGCGGCTCGCATGATCTTTCGTATATCGGGGTATGGGTTGGCCCGGTGGGAGTGCGAGTTACGGATGGTCTTCCTTCAAAATTCGTATTTAGTGCAGGCGTATTGGGTGCTCTATGTTGTTGGCGGGCTTGATGGGCGGGTTGTGAAATTTGGATAAATGGGTGCTTAGGAAGCGTTATATATGAGTGTGTGGTAGGCTGGGGTGTGGGGCGGTGTATAGTGAGGTGTAAAGTTTTGTTTCTTTGGTGTGGTAGTATGGGGTTTGATAGGGTGGGTTCTGGTATGTTATGAATGCTTCGGGTTTGCGTTCTTGTACAAACATGGAAGGGGAAACTGTCTCCTTCTTCTTGAAGTACCCCCGATCGTCCCTGACTGAATCGCCTTATTGGTTACTGTAATGCCGCGGATTAAGTAATCTGCCGGTTTAATACCTTAACCTGCAAGTCACCCATTCGGCGACCTGCAAAAATTTCGCGATGGCGCTTATCATCCGCTCATAATAGGTTGCATCCTTCAAAGATTGTACAAATAGTGTGGTCGTCTCACTCTCGCGTGGGTGGTTGTACCTTTCGCCTCTGAACGCCACCATGGCGTACTCGCGAAAAGTCTCGTAGATTTCTTTTCCAACTTCATTAGATAGAACACATCCACGCGGTTTACGTGTTGAATCGAACCGCTCGCAAAGTCTTGGGCTAATGCATTCCAGTATGCCATTTACGCGGATCTGGCTAGTGTACCAATCTATTGCCTCGCCGGTTAAGCTTGAATGAACAACTTCATGATGGCCATTGGGTTCTTCCTACCCCGATTAACTTGTGATATGATCTCAAGTGTGCGAGGATTTCCGCTCCATCAAATAAATCGAACTTGGCACCTTATATCGGCTGGCGATTCCACGTGCGGATCGTGCAAAGATCTTCATAATCTAGTCGCCGTGACCTTTATCCGATCGCGTACCACGAATCGCTTCTTTGGTGTGAATCTCTCGGGCTCGTCATCGTCCATTTTGGCTCGGACTTCCTTTCCATTTCTTACGTAATGATCCACTTGGTGAAGCGGGGGCGGTAAAGGTTGGGTTTACGTTGTGTAAGTTAGCGTATGCAGGTGGTTTCTTTGGTGGTAGTGGGTATGGTGCGTGGGCATTGGTTGGCTTAGCGATTAGGGTGATTATGGTGAAGTGAGTAGGCGGAGGCGGAGGTGCGTGGGCGATGGGAGGATCATTTGAAGGTGAGGTTGATGATTGGCGGGCGGGCGATTGGGTCGATGGGCGGCCTTTGTGGGAGTTTTGGGGATATGTGGTGGTGGAGGTCGATGCGGGGTGGTCTGCGAGATAGTGGCCCTTTGCTCTGGCATAGGGGTATTCAAGTGATGGATAGGTTGGTGATTCCGTAGCCTCTCCGTCTCGACTGCATATCGACAATCTGTTGCGGCGGTGAGCAATACATTCTTCTGTGGTGATATTCCTCCTCTAAAGTTTACGTTTATTTGGGAATAATTCCCAAACCATTCGGCTCGGGCGCCACGAACGATCATATCGTCATTTCTTGCCTTGGATGCGGTGAAGTGTGGATACTCAGACATTGTTGAGTCAAATCTGAACCGACCTTTGGGGAAGATGATAAATCTTTCTAAAAATGCAACAAGCGGCGTTAGCATAAGAACATAATTTGCAATTATGTAGCGGATAATATTGCACACAACACGTTCAAGCGTTTCCTAACATGCGGGGGACCTCTTTATGCGGAGGAGGCCTGGCGTCATATATGCGATAATGATGGATTGGTCAGAGCCATGAAATGCTTTTATTGGGACTAAAAATAATTAAATTGCAACAATGAAATGTTAAAACTAAAGATCTATTCCTAATGCTATATTGTCTTTGTTGGCGAGCGTGGCGGTGGTGTTGCTAGGCCACTGCTCGCATCTTTCAAATATTGCATGATGTTTTGAAGTTGGTCCCTCTCGGAGGAAACGGTGTTGTTCCACTAATCTGCACACTTTTACCCAATTGGTCATGTCGATATCCTCGAAACCTTGCTTGCCTTTGGGGCTTGGATCTTCTGATCTTCCTTGAACCATGCGGTATTGAGCGTACCTCCGCATTCGTATTTGACATCTATTTTCTCAGCGTTGTTCCATTCTTCAAGGATTTGCTTCTGCAGGAAAGTGCAATTTGCCCCAACGCGACCTCTGAATCCTTCGTATGCGATTGGGCGGGATTACATTCTTGACCAAGCGCGGAGTACCGCAGCGGAGCATATGGTGAAGTCCCTTGTCAGATGAGCTCGATGTAATAACGGTCCTTGCTCCTTACATAGGCTTTGTTGATACGGGATAGCGGTGGGTACCTCGTTGCACTTGGTTGCTAGTCCGGGATGCGAGAAATTCATACGATCCCTAAATGCAAGCAGGCGAAACAAACCGCTTCATCATCGTAAAACTTACAATCCTATAATCATTGCTAAAACAAATGTCATCGTATTCGATCGATAAAAGTGTTCCATGGCCCACATCTGTAAGATGAGATTGCATCCCTCGAAGAAATTGGTTTCCCTTCGCTTGCATTTTCCTAGAGCTCGAAATATCTCAGCTAGAATCATGGGAACCAAAGTAAGTTGCGTGCCATTAATGCCTTCAAAAACCATCCGGGTCACAGAACATATGCAAGTACTGATCCGTCCATGTTCAAGGGGAAACACTAGAGTGCCTAATAGAGCAACGGTGAATGCGGTATGTCGTCTAGTTTTCCATTGTCCCAAACTGCAAGAAAACTCCTTTCGGAATGACTGATAGCTATCTTGGCGACCATATCTCGTCTGAGATAATCTAGGAAACGATTGTTCTCAAGCAACGGAGTTCCTTTGTGTTTTTTAGGCCCATGTAATGCAAGAATCTCTTTCCAGATTGATTATAAGGGATGATTTGCCCTCTGTCTTGGTAAGCTAGGCTCGTGAAGTAGTTGATCTCCTCCAACGTGGGGGTGAGTTCGAAGTCTCGAAACACGAACAACTGCTTATCGGATCAGGCGAATTAAGGCCCTAACTATATGTTGATCGGGCGATGTCAAACAAAGCGGTGAGACAACCTAATTTGCTTACGATAATCATTTCTTTGCTGCCGTCGAAATTCTCCCACCAAACCTTTAGCTTTGTCGGAACACCGCTTACCATTCTGACCTCCGGGATTATTGGAATACTGCTCATCCTATACATAAACAGAAGTAAAATGCAAAATTTCCCAATGTTAGCATGTCACGTTGGGCTCGGATTCGTCCATTAATATCACGTAGCACATAATATGTTGTTGGTCGTTGGGTCGTGAGAAACCCCCGACAATTGGGCGAACCTCTAATTGTGGTGTCGATACGACCGACCAGCCTAAGGTAAATAAATCATGCATGACTTAGTATGAAGGGTGGTATAGCTCTATCCTAAGTTGCTAAGATTTGGCTTTTCTAGGCCTTGAGTTCTGGCGGACAACTCGAGTGAGAAGGCTACGCGGCCACCGGTTAGGCCGGGCACTCGCGTATATTACCAACTCTCCTAAATTTGGATTTTGAAGAAAGAATTTTCTTGATGCACCAGCGCACCTCGCATGTAGTGTGTGATTGTGTGAATTTTCAGTGGAAGAAATATGAGCGGAATGCGGTTTAAGAAGCGATAAAGCAGGTAGCAATCAAAAAATAAATAAAACAAAATACAACACACAAAAATTAAATGCCAAAGTAATTGCCAAATAATTATCCTAGATCTGTTGTGGTTAAGAACCTAAATTCCCCAGTGGAGTCGCCATTTCAGTCGCGCCCTTTTCCGGCCGCGGCTTTATTTTCTAAACTCCTGCTTAAATAAAATGTTAGAAAAATAAAAAATGCTAAATGCTAAAAAAGGGTAAAGATATTAAAATGCTAAAGGTAGTGCTAGAATGCTAAAGGATTAATTTTAAAGTAAAGGGTGCTAAAAGTTCTAAAGGGTCGCTAGAATGCTAAGGGTTGTGAGTCGCCACCTAATTAGTTTGGGTGAATTAGGACACCTAAATGTTAACTAGTTTAAAGTAACATTAACTCCATTTAATGGTGCATTAAACCTTAATGAGACTGCAGGTAAGGGTTCTTACTAATCTAGAGGGAAGGGGTTAGGCACCCTCTAAGATCCGCTAACTCGCGGTTGTCCTGCCAAACCTAGGATAATTATTATATGCTAAAAAAAAGTATCTAATAGAAAAAGTATTTTTGGCAAAAGATTAATAAAATTACTACTATAAAACACATGTAAAGTTTAAAGCATGCCCTATGTTATTTATGAAAAAAATAGGTGATGCAAAGTGAATTTATTGACTAAATGTATATATTTGCCTACTTTAATTAGTATCCTATATGCTTAAAGGGGTTCCTTAATATACATAGACATAAGATTGCTATATAGATTTTGTAGCAAATGGGTTGAGAGTTTTTGAAAGATAATATCCTAGCTACATAATTAATTATGCAAGTTAAGATTATTAGGTGGTTTAATGTAGCGCAAATTATCTAAAGTATTTAATCCGAGAGGAAAACAAATTGTTAATCAACTACTTTCTAACCTATTGGCTTAAGGTTTGGCATTCTAATAGTTCTACTAATGACGTAATGTTAGTCAATTAATTACAATAAATAAACGGGGCGGGGTAGGAAATAAAAGAAGATGACTCGAAGGAAAGGCGGTGTCTTTTCACCGGCGGCTTGGAATTTCTGGCACAAACGGATCTGCGTAGATGTGGGCTTTCATGTTTACTACGAGTCTCGACCATGAGACTCTTGATTGCTCCGTCGTATCATGCAAAAATAAGAAGATAAAAATTAGTATCAACTCGATGAATACCGATGTGGATAATTAAAACACAATGCACACACGTATCCATAATTTAATTTTAGTCATATTGTTCTAAAAGGTGACAATTTCAGTGAAAAATACACTATCGGCCCATGATGCATTTGTGAAAATGCGATGGGCAAACAAACAAAAGATTCGTGCACAAATGACAAAGCTCAAATGGTGGTCCAAAAGCAAATTTCAGATTTAAAGAAGGCGGATCGACTATAGTACATGATAAATGGGAAGCTTATAAGAGCATTTTGACATTTAACGTGGTAGCCAAAATCAGTCAACAATATCATTTTGATTATTAGAAATCCTCTGAGGACAATTATAAGCATATCAGAAGGTGAACAAAGATTAAGTTACAACAGTCCACACGCAGTTAAACAACTCTTAAATTAACATGTACTATCATTTTGACTCACAGAGAGACCACACATAGTTGAAACAAGGTTAAAACATCCTAGTTTGGGTACCTCAAAACTTTGAACAAATTCAAACTTCTATTTGGATAATATATTAAATCATTATATAGCTAGGGGAATCACATACTGGCGTACGAACTACTTAAACCATTCTGGACGACTAAGAAAAATCACAGAAACTTCAAACTAACAACATGGATTTTAGACTAACTAACACAAACTACTCGTGATGAGGACAAGCTAAATTTTAACAGATTAACAACTTCAGACAACAGGTTAAACCATGTATAAGATATTACCAACTATTGTAGATGCATTTCAGCATTTAGATAGGCAAAGCGGTAGATGAATGCGGATTAACACGAGCATTTAAGTGAACAAAGCAGGTCGACAGTGACTTAAATATACACAATGGTCAATAAAACAGTGATGAAATGCATTCAAACATATGGAGCTATTTGCGAATTACATGACCTTAGAAGTCTTCCCCTACTCAAGTTCTTTGCCCCAAGCAAGTACAATAGGTAACTTACATACCGATACCCGTGCGAGACATCTTAGCGGTTAGTCAAATATTTTAGACATTATCAAATGCGACCACGGTCATATAACGCCAACAAACATGTCTTGACTGGAAAGCGCACATTAACCTAAGCTTCCACTAAAAGGCGATAATTAATGCCTGGACTCTGCGCGATCAAAAATGCAAACATGCCACGAATGCCAATATTAACCTAAACATTAACAATTGCAATCCGAAGGTTAAGAGCGATCGACATTAGCTTAAACAGTGCTAGTAATCAACTCAGAAACATAAGCGATCGTTGAACACACATCACACATTATTAATGTTAAACGAAATCCAAGACTATGAGGCTAAAATATTACCTTCTCCGGGCAGCGAACAAGGGCAGCAAATCAAGTCGTCGACCCACTCGGCTTTGCGATGCGAGATAGAGGCAAGGTTGATTTCTTGATTTCCTTTCAAATCGGAAGAAGAAGGGTTTCAAACCTCTTGTTCTTGTGAAACTAAAGAAATGAGTCTTTGTGTTACCCTAGTGTTTACTATTGTTTTCGATTTACGAGTCTCTCCGCGATGCCTATTGCATGCATAGTGGTTACGTATTTATAGCTACGATTTGGGTCTAAGTTTGGTAAGTAATAAAGGTGATTTTGTGCGATTTATGCGAATCTTGGCGAGATTGAGGATGAAGATTTGTTACCATCTAGGGACTGATTTTAGTGCGATTTTATGAGAAAATTTATCTTGATTTGGTGTTGTTCCGCGCAATTTGGGTTATGGTTTATGGTAAGTTCCTATTGGGACTGTTTTGGAGAAGATTCTAGTTCTAATTTCGGTTTTCTTTGATTCGACTCTTACTAGAGATGATAAGTTGATTTTGGTATAGGATTCTTACCAAAGAGAACGATTTGTTGTACTTGTTCTTATTATGGTAGGTTTGTATTATGATTTGGTGTAAGATTGAATATGGTGATTTGGACTATTTGTGGAAGATTTCGTTATGTAAAGTTTTTGTTATGGGAAGATTTTGTGTTACGATTTGGGAAGGCTATGGGACTATTTTGGGAAATGACAACGCTGTTGAAGGCTAATTTAGTGAGATTCATGGGTGGTGACGTTGGAAGCTCTCTTTGTTTAGAATTGCTAGTTCATTTTGTTCTTAAGCGTTGCATTGGAGAAGGTGAATTAGAATTTAGAAGTGGGTACTAGCCTGGGTCTCCGAAATGGGCTAGAGACTTGGGCTACGATTTGGGCTGCTATTTGGGTAGTGTTTCATTTTAAAGGGCTGGGTGTGGGCTGCGGGTCTTGGACGAATTAAAGGGGTGTTGGGCTAATATTCTAGGTATTAATTAGTTTTAGGCTAGTTAATTAATTAGCTAGTTAATTCTAGGTAGGTGTATTATTAATTAATAAATTGTGCTCAAATTATTTAAGTGCTTTATTAAAATTATTACAAGAATAAAATGGGTGTGCTATTTAATTAGTGCTTGAGTTTAAAATATCATAAAGAATAGAGACGGACGTGCTATTAATGCTTAATACTTTAGAATGCGGCGCTATTATTTAAAAACTTATTATTATGCAATATTGCGAAGTTAAATTAGATTATTTAAATGCTAAATGCAAGTATGATTTTTTTTTAAGAATTGTTTTTTTAAAACTTTTTATAAATGCGACGCTATTAAAATGCATGTATTAGATTAAGATTGATTTTAAATTATAAATGACTATGACATTCTCTTGCGTATTAATAAATGCGGTTATGCTACTTGACACGATGTTATCGCTAAATTATTTATTTTATGCATTTATTAATTATTTAAGAATTACGACAAAGCTTAAAGTTAATAAGTGCGGGCGCGGGACTCTAAATGCTTAAAACTCTACGTAAGACGCGATGCCATTATTAAATTATTTATTTATGCCTGTATTTAATGTTTTATTGTTGTATCTTATTATAAAAAATCCTAAAAAATTATTTTACAAAATTAGTGTAATTTTATGGTTAATGGCTGGACGGGAGGGTCAAAATTGGGTGTCAACAGTACATACGGATGTATGTCGACCATTTTCGACTCAAGCTAGAGAAGGTTTCTCGTACTTCATCACTTTTACAGACGATTTATCAAAGTTTGGATATGTGTATCTTATGAGACACAAATACGAGACTTTTGAGAAGTTTAAGGAGTTTAAGTGTGAAGTTGAGAAACAACTCTCAAAGAGTATCAAGACTCTCCGATCTGATCGTGGGGGTGAATACTTAAGTAAAGAATTTCTTGACTACTTAAAGCTTCATGGAGTTCATTCCGAATGGACACCTCCTGGAACACCACAGATGAATGGTGTTGCCGAGAGGAGAAAACGAACCTTGCTTGACATGGTTCGTTTCATGATGAGTTTTTTAGCTCTTCCAACATACCTTTGGGGATACGCTATTTTGACCTCAATATATGTTCTGAACAAAGTTCCATCTAAATCAGTTGAAAAGACAGCATATGAGGTATGGTGTGGCAAGAAGCCATCACTTAGACACATGAGGCCCTGGGGGTGTCCTGCATATGGCAAGAAGTTGATCACAGATAAATTGGAATATAGAATTGAGAAATATTACTTTGTTGGGTATCCAAATGAAACTAAGAGATACTATTTCTATCTTTCTGGAGAACATAAGATATTTGTTTCTAGGAACGCAACTTTTCTTGAAGATGAATATGTCTACAAGGATGAGAGTTGCACGGAGATAGAACTTGAAGAAATTCAAGAACAAGGTAACAAAGAGGTATAATCCTTGCCCGATGATGAAGGCAAGAATTCAATGGGAGCTTTTGGCGAAGATTGGGTATTTAGGATACCCCCTTCGGCCAGTGGGAGTGCTACGAGGAGAAATGCAGAAATGCAAGATCTTTGGCACAGACCTTGAGAGCAAATACACCAGTTGCATTTCCTCCCATTCAGAAAAGACATGAAAATGATATTCCTGAAAGCTCTAATGTTGGTGGTTCTACCAGCGCACAAGAACCTACTCACAGTTAGAACATACCTGTAACTGAACTGCATGACAATAAACTCCGTAGGTCTACTAGATCTCATCGTCCTCCGAAAAGACTAAATCTACTTGTAGAAACACAAAATGAGCTAGATATTTCAGATGATGACGAACCTAGAACCTATAACGAAGCAATGCTAGACATTGATTCGAAGAGATGGCAAGAAGCCATGAAATCCGAAATGGAATCTATGTATATCAATCAGGTGTGGAACTTGGTTGATTTGCCAAATGGGGTTAAACTCATAGGATGCAAATGGGTCTTCAAGAAGAAGATTGATGCATCTGACACGATTCAGACTTATAAAGCTAGACTAGTAGCTAAAGATTTTACTCAGCGTCCTGGTGTGGATTATGATGAAACTTTTTTATCGGTGGCTAAAATAAAGTCTATTCGGATTTTCTTACAATAGTTGCACACTATGATTATGACATTTGGCAGATGGACGTCAAAACTGCATTCCTCAATGATAATCTAATTGAGGAAGTGTATATGAAACAACCCGAGGATTTTTCATGTGAGTCCAGACCAAATGTTGTGTGTAGGCTACAGAAGTTCATTTATGGACTTAAGCAAGCCTCTAGGAGTTGAAACATTTGCTTTGACAATGCTATCAAATCTTTTGATTTTGTCAGAAGCAAAGAGGATCTGTGTCATTATTTCAAACGCAAAGATGAGGGCATTGTCTTCATTATTATATATGTTGATGACATATAGATAATGGGAGACAATAGGGCCCTTATGCAATCAGTTAATAATTGGTTGTCCAATACCTTCATGATGAAGGATTTAGGTGAAGCCTGCTACATTCTGAAAATTAGGATCTATAGAGATAAACCTAATAGATTGTTGGGGCTGTCACAGTCAATCTGCATAGACAAAGTGCTTAGGCATTTTTCAATGGAGAATTCCTAGAAAGGAGGTCTTCCGATGGGTCAAGGCATCAAGCTATTAAAGAAGGGCTGCCCTTCTAATGCTGTAGAGCTTGAGCGCATGAAGAGGATCCCGTATGCTTCGGCTATAGGATCGATCATGTATGCCATGACCTGCACTAGGATAGATGTGACATTTGCACTTAGTATGACTTGCAAGTTCCAACAGAATCCTGATGAGGAACACTGGAAGGAAGTCAAAAGTATTCTCAAGTACCTCAGATGTACTAAAGATTACTTTCTAGTCTATGGTGGAGATAATGAAATTTGGTTTCCATGGGTATACCGATCTTTGGTTTCGAGATGTTGATGATTTCAAATCTCACCGTTATACTTTTATTTTCAATCAAGAGCGGTGGTGGAAGAGTTCCAAACAAGCTACTCTGCGGACTCGACTCTTTGAGCGGAGTACATTGCTGGATCGGAAGCTGCTAAGGAAGCTGTCGCGATTTCTGAGTTTCTGAAGGAACGAGGGGTTGTTCCGAGTGCTAGTTGTCCAATAACTATTTATTGTGACAACAATAGTGCAATTGCACAGTCAAATGAACCAAGATCAACTAACAGAAACAAGCATGTACCGAGAAAGTACCACATCCTGAGAGAGATGGTGGAAGCTGAAGATATTAGGATAGATTATATTCCCACAGACAATAATCTAGCAGACCCGTTTACTAAATCATTAAGCTTGGTTAAGCATAATGTTCATTTTGAGAACATGGGTATTAGATATGTTGGTGATTGACTCTAGGCCAAGTGGGAGATTGAAAGTATATGTATGTCCTAGAGACAATCTGTATTATGACACAATGTACTTTATACAAATTCGTATTTATATTAATGATGATTAATATTATGACATTTGCATTTGTTGAATTATTAGTTGATTGTTTATAATATTCTATAAATGCAACACTAGAATTTATGTGTTTATTAATGATGTAAGAATTAATGTTATAACGTAACTCTTAAATTACCTCGACTAATGATCATCGAGATTGAGATATCGATGATATGCGATACGTCAACATGTGATCTGCATCATATCCTTAGGGGATGTAGTATGTCTCACTTGTTACGAGTTATGACAACTCGTGATGGACTCATGAATACTTGTTGAAGTATTGGTATACCCTGCTGATGTAATATTTGTTATATGTCTACAATGTCATCAGCATGTGGGAGATAGAAGTCCTTAGATTTGAGGTCAATAACACCTTGTTTACGGAGTAATGTACTTTGATCGTGTCCTAAGCTCAAATGCCTTATAGGTTGAGACGCGACTTGTTTTGGGTGCATTACGAACTAGATTAAAGGTGGTATGTGAGCCAAGATTGGGATTCATTCATTGAATGTATATATTCAAGTGAACACTCAAATACTCATATGGTATTAGGTTGACTAAGTCATTGGCAATGCAGTGGACATGTCGTTGATATGGTCCTGTTGTCAACTAATATAGATGATTCATAATAATCAAGCCATTTTGATAGACACTTGACAAATCCTAAGCCTGATTGAGTGTGTCAAGAATGAAAGGATTTTATCTTCACACATAGAGGTTCAGTTCATATGTTTCGTGTAGCTAAACTTTACATATTGAGTTCGTCTTCCGGCGCAGTCTAGGTGTTCCGTGTAGACCCTAATGTTATTAGTGTTAATATGTAAAGGCCTGAAGGGTAACACTAAGTCAATTGTTCCATCGATTCAAGGATGTAATCAGAGAGTATATAAGTGTTCGGTTGATGATCGAGACATTAGAATAAAATAGAAACGAAGCAAAAATTAGAGCAGCGCCACGGTGCAGGTAAGTCAGGGCCATGGCGCCACAGCGCCGTGGCGCCACTTACTCAGCGCCGCGACGCCGACACGCGTCCAGTGGGTCCGACTGACCCACTCTGCTTTGGTTTCTGGGCCTGGTCCACGAGGGAAACCCTAGCTGATTTATTCAGCTATATATACAGGGTTTAACCTCATATTTTACACACCATCTTTCATAAGATTTTACTCTACCGAAACTCTGCTGGAATTCCTAGCTTTTCAAAGGAGAAATTACATCATAGTCTTTGACTTGCTAATCGAGGGACAATTGCGTGCTCACCCTCGGACTACACAATACAAGCTTCGAGAATTTTCTAAAGAACACATATAGTAGATTCATCATGAATGAAGTTCTTGTGCTAGAACTATCACTCAGATAGTTATATCCTCAAGGCAGAAGTCCGATCATCTGCAGCACAAGCGGGGATGAATTTTTGTCTTAGGTCACTGCATTTGCAGGCCTCTATCTATAAACAAGTTAGTATGTGATGGTCATACTGTTGCTTTCATTGTTGTTAATCTCTATATAGTTGAAGTATCTATATAATAGTGTTGTTGAATTCAATTTATTTAAATTATATATATATATATATATATATATATATATATATTGTATTGTGGTTTATACATTAAAGGTCTAGATTGACACTAACAATCTAAGACAAAAATTCTCAGAAAATTTATTTTTCTGACTGTGTGAAGCTTGCAAAATTTTCAGAGAATACATTTTCCTGATTTGCAAAAGGATGGATCAATCTGGATCATCAATGGTGAAAAAACATGTGGAGAAACCCGAGAAATTCAAGGGTTATGATTTCAAACGCCGGCAACAGAAGATGTTTCTTCTACTTGACAACACTTCACATGGAAAACATGTTGACTGCTGAGGCTCTTTTGGCACTGCCAGAAGGAGAAGGGGAGAATGCTCCTATTGATGCAGAGAGAGCCGAAAGGCTGAAGGCTGTTGATACTTGGGACACCCAAGATATAAAGTCGGTTGTCAAGCAAGTGGAGGAACTCCGTGTCTTTGTTCATGAATCAAAGGTTGAAGGCCTAGGCCTTAACCCAAAATTCCTTGTTGAGGGAATGGATTTTGAGCAATTGGTTCTTAAAATTCGAGTTGAAGAGTATAACTGAAAGAGTGAAAGGGCTGATGATGTTTCATTGGAGCCTAATGTCAATATGGTTGAAGGCAATGCTTCTAAGAACCAATTTATTGGTATTATTGCTGCACAAGCAAGCATGATTACAAATTCAACCGATTGGTGGATGGATACGGGTGCTACAAGGCATGTATGCTCTGAAAATGACATGTTTTCATCTTAACAAGCCATCAAAGATGGAGAACCACTGTTCGTGGGAAATGTCGCTGCTGTGAAGGTAGAAGGGAAAGGGAAGATGACTTTGAGGCTCACTTCTGAGAATGATCTTGTGCTCACAAATGTGTTGCACGTGTCTGAAGTTTGTAAGAATTTAATTTCTGGGCCTGTACTTAGTAACAAAGGCTACAAAGTTGTAATTGAATCTGAAAAATTTGTACTCACCAAAGTTTGGGTGTATGTAGGAAAGGGTTACCTCAGTGAGGGGATCTTCAAATTAAGTGTTGTACCTACTCATGCAATTGCCATTATTAATGAAAATGCAGGCACCAGCACTGCTTCTATGTATATGGTTGATTCCCCCTTTTTATGACATTCTCGATTAGGCCATGTAAATTATCGTTTCTTACAAAGAATGGTAAAGATAGGCATGTTGCCAAAATGTTCCATGAACAAAATAAACAAATGTGGGGTATGCATAGAATCTAAATATGCATGTCATCCTCACAAATCTGTGGTGAAATCAAATGAAGTGTTTGGTTTGATTCATAGTGATTTATGTGATTATCAAGCAACCCCTTCTCGTGGAGGAAATAATTATTATATATCATTTATTGATGATTGCAGTAAATTTTGTTATGTATACTTAATACATAAAGATGAGGCTTTGAACATGTTTAAAACATAAAAATCAGAAGTGGAAAACCAACTTGACAAAAGAATTAAAATTCTAAGGTCGGATAGAGGTGGTGAATATAAATCTAATGGGTTCAAGGAATTTTGTTCCACTCATGGTATAATTCATCAAACCACTGCGCCATATACTCCATAACAAAATGGAGTTGCCGAACGAAAGAATAGAACATTGAAGAATATGATAAATTCAATGTTGGTTAGTTCGGGTGCACCTCTAAGTCTATGGGGTGAGACATTAATTACTGCTAATATGATATTGAGTAGAATTCCTCAACAGAAAAGTGATCAATCTCCGTACGAATTATGGAATGGAAGATTGCCTACTTTCAAAAGGATGAAAGTGTGAGGTTTCCTAGCAAAAGTTCAAGTTCCCTTACCAAAGAGAACTAAACTTGGACCAAAAATAGTAAATTACATTTATGTTGGTCTTGCCAATAATAGTACGACATATAAGTTTTTGGTGTATCATTCCGATGTTGACGGTATTAAAAAAACACACTTATGGAATCTGCTGAAGCCGAATTTTTTGAGGATATTTTTCCTTATAAAGACAAGGATAAAAGTGTTCCTAATTCTAAGAAGAGGACACTGCCTCAAAATGATGATAATATTACTTCATCGGTTCAAGAAGAAAATTCTGAACCAAGGAGAAGTAAACGTGATAAAATAGCCAAAGATTTTGGACCAGACTTTATGACATTTTCCGTTGAAGGAGAACCTCAAACATATAAGGCTGCTATAGAATCATCCGAAGCACCTTATTGGAAGGAGACTATCCAAAATGAAGTAGAATCCATTGTACAAAATAAAACATGGATTTTGGTTGATCTTTCTCCGGGAAAGAAACTAATAGGTCACAAATGGATCTTTAAATGGAAGCTAAGACCTGATGGTACTATAGAGAAATACAAAGCTCGGATAGTAGTCAAAGGATTCCGACAAAAGAAAGATGTGGATTTCTTTGATACATACTCACCAGTGACGAGAATTACTTCTATAAAGATGCTAATTGCTATATCAGCGATTCATAATTTGGAAATACACCAAATGGATGTGAAGACTGCATTCTTAAATAATGAACTAGATGAAGAAATATATATGGAACAACCCGAAGGGTTTGTTATGCAAGGTCAAGAGAAGAAAGTCTGTAAATTGGTTAAGTCGTTATATGGACTTAAACAAGCGTCAAAGCAATGACATGAGAAGTTTGATAATACATTATTATCAACTGGTTTTCAAATAAACGAATGTGACAAATGTGTCTACATTAAGGAATGTAATAATGCATATATCATTATATGCTTGTATGTGGATGATATACTAATTATGGGAACAAATAAAGATGTAATTCATCAAACTAAGAAGATGTTGCATGCCGCTTTCGATATGAAAGATACGGGAATAGCGGATGTCATTCTTGGTATTAGAATTCAAAGGAATTCTGAGGGTTATATATTAACTCAATCTCATTATGTTGAGAAGGTCCTTAGAAAATTTGGACACTATGATGATAGACCGGTGGTTACGTCATTTGATCCCGCTTGTCACCTTAAGAAGAATGAAGGTGAAAGTGTGTCTCAATTGGAGTATACGCAAGTTCTTGGAAGTTTGATGTACATAATGAATTGTACGAGACCGGATTTAACATATACAGTGAGTCGGCTTAGTCGATACTCACATAATCTTGAAAATGATCATTGGGTAGCGCTAATAAGGGCACTACGATATTTAAAGCATACAATGAACTATGGATTGCATTATACGAAATATCCACATGTATTAGAAGGATATTGTGATGCTAATTGGATTTCCAATCATTCAAAAATTAAGTTCACAAGTGGGTATGTATTTACACTTGGTGGAGTGTCGGTATCATGGAAATCATCAAAGCAAACGGTAAATACGAGATCAACTATGGAAGCAGAGTTTGTAGCCTTGGATAAAGCTGCCGAAGAGGCAGAATGGCTAAGAAACTTTCTAGAAGGTATTCCGTTGTGGACAAAACCAGTGACCGCCATTTGCATACACTGTGATAGTATGGCTGCCCTGACAAGGGCAAAGAATCAAATATATAATGACAAATCAAGGCACATAAGACGACGTCATAATACAATACGAAGCTTGCTGAAGAATGGAATAATTTCCATTGATTATGTAAAGTCAAAGGACAATATAGCGGATCCTTTGACAAAAGGTCTTACAAGAGAGCAAGTCGTATTTACATCGAGGTGAATGTGCTTAAAGCCAATACAATGAGTTGTGAACCGGTGGAAACCTTACCTATCATAATTGGAGATCCCATGGTTTAGGTTCAAAAGGCAAACTAGCTGGGGAAGACTCAAGGAGCGTAAAACACACATATACTCGTTCCTATGGTGTACTAGTGTGTTAATCCGTTGACGATAAAGGGCTGAACTTTTGTTCTTAATAATATTAATAGCCTTTATGGTGGGATAATATAAACTATTCTTGGATTGATATTACCTATGTGAGATTGATGTGGGGTCGCATCTGGAGAACTGAGATGGCTACGTTCTCTAGAAATTCTCATGAAGATAGGAGTTGTTCATGACCGAAAAGAACACAACCGTAAGAATTAAAATATGTCGATATGACATGTGTGATACTTGTTGTCTCGATTTACTACAAAACATGAATAGTTCAAGGCACTACGTCCACTACTTCACAAGTAGAACCGATAGGTACTCACTACGAGCGGTTCAAATCCAAAAGACACTGTCTCCGATGCATGGCATATCACGTTTGACAGAAATGACGATAAGTTCCTTTTATCTTATTTTCTATCCACATATGGGGTATTGTTAGATGTGTGAATAGAAAATATGGGGTATTATTGGAACTTGTAGAAGAAGAAAACATTAAGTGATAAAAAATACGCGAAAAATTGCGCTGTGAATTTAAGGCACAGCGCCGCGGCGCCTAAGGACAGGGCCGCAATGCTAAAACTTCAGAGAAGCCACAGGAATTTCGGCGCCGCGGCGCCAACGTGCAGGGCCGCGACGCTGTGTGAGGACCGTGCAATTGCTCACGCAAGTGTACATATCGTTCACAAGTAATATAGTCTGTATGACCGAGTTTATCGTCCACAAAGACTGGTTTCTAATTATCGAACATCTATTCTAGATTATCTATTTGACAAACAATATTTGATTTGGGTTTTTATCTAACTACTAGAATAATTGCGAGAAGTAATCTAAATTGTTAAGGTTTAATCAGTTATGAAGGAATTATGGCTTCCAAAATCCTCGACTATCCACTATACTCAATCCTTAATGCAACTACAATGACCTCTTCTTCTACGTTAAGAGAGCGGTTAACTAGACAGTCTTATATTCCGATTAGGATATATAATCGCTCAACCCCAGTGTAGAATCCCTCTATATTTCTATGATAGGATTTACCACATAAGAGGATTAAGAACAGTAACCTATAATGCTACACAAGTATCGGGGTACTTTCGTCCGCGATTTTAACCTATGTTTATTAAATTACAGCATATCCAAATCTCTCCTCTCGGTTCTTGATTCGAAATCATATAGGTTATGATAATTAGTGATCAATTAACTATAAAATATTCATACCAATTATTGAATAAATCTTAATCAAGTGAAGAAGAAATCAAACTAATGCATTAAGTCATGAAATAGAGTTTCAAGCGATTCAAAAGGAAAGCCTTAATAAAGTGTTTAGCTCCTAGCCATAGACATGCTAAGAACTAATACAAATCCAAACATAAACTGAATTGAAAACTAAGAAAGAAAAATTACTTAGAACTAGGTCTCCAATTGTAGCCGCCAAGTTGTCTTCAATTGTGTTGTGTGATAGAATGTCCAACTCTTCTCACTAGACTAATCTATAGGGCTTAAGTATGTTGCAAATTTCGTGCCCTATGGACCCTTCTGCCCTTGACCAAATTTACTTCGGATTCTGAATTTCTCGCATAGGCACCGCAGTTTCGAAAGTCCTTCGGGTTCTCTGATCTTACGCACCGCGCCTGTTTAGGCACCGCTTTGCTTTCTCGTCGAATCTCTAATTTTCAACCTTTTTCTGCGTCGGGACCCTCATTTTATGCCCACTTTTCGCTTCTTTTCACTATTTTGTCTTTTTGAACCGTTGTGACTCAAAAGAAAGAAAAACGACCCTAACAAGACACTTACTTAAACGAAACTGGGGCAAATACTAACTAAAAATGACTCAAAAAGCATATACAAAATATGCCTAACAAATACCCCCAAACATAACATTTGCTCGCTCTCGAGCAAAGATCAAAACAAAATCAAAGAAACAGAAAGAAAAAATGACTCAAAAGACTCTAATCAAACAGCTGCACAAGGTTACTTAGAAAAACATTAATGTCAGTTGAAATAATATGATGAAACATATACAGCATGAACATACAAATCTAGAATTTCAAGCCAGATATTTCGCAAATTCATTTCAATCATAATCAATGGAAGCATGAACACCTAACCTATGCATGTCAATTTTCATTTAGTTCTATGAGCATGTTTACTTGCTATTCTCCACTAATCATAGACATATATTCTAGAGATCTTCAGGACTTTTCAGGGTTGTAATATAGGCTTAGGCAGAGGTAGATAAAAGTAGACATTTAAGCTCAATTTACGTACCATAAGTGTTTTTTCATTCAACCATTTTATCCTTCTTTTTGGTATTCATTTCAGTTCATACCTATCATTCTCATCTTCTCTTTTTTAGAGCATGAAACAAATTCACATGGGCACCCCCAAACTTAAGCTTTTACATTTTTTTTATTGGGGTGCATCAAATTTTCATTCTCTTTTTGTATTTCTTTTTCACACTTCTTCATTTCAATTTTTCAATTACTACTTATGGCACACAAGAGAATCATAGGGTGTCAAAGAAACAACTTATTTTAGGCTCAAAAGGGCTGACTAGGGATACAATTTACTGCAAGATATGTAATGAATGGTAAGAATGGCTAACAAAGAAATGTCTGAATCATCTCCCTAAACATGTATATCTTAACTATTTCGCCTCAAATAACAAACAAGCAGACTCATAGACATTTTTCACAATTGACAACACATAGACTAAGCACAAAAATCCCAAATAATTAGATTTTCATGAATTTTTGGCATATCTAACTTAAGCACACAGATTTTAGCTTCTAATTCCATTACATTATCCCCCTTAATTCACTAGGCGTTTTCATCAATTACATCATGCATGATCATAAAAAAAATTGACTCATATAGACACAATAAAAGACACAAAAATTCAATCACAAAGACTCAAAAACATATGTATCCCCCAAACTTAAACGACACATTGTCCCAAATGTGTAACGACTCAAAAATTAAAAGGGATGACTTACATTGAGAAGGTATCTGTGGAAAAGAATTTGGTGATTTAGGGCTTTTTACTTCTGAAATTGCGCTTTGGCACCGCGGTCCTGCAGAATGGCATCGCGGTGCCTAAAGTACAACCTTTCTGAACATTCGGCACCGCGGGCCTGCAAAATGGCACCGCGATTCCGACCCAATTCCGTGTTTTCCACCTTTTTTTGTGCTTAGTCTCCGATTCCTTCACTTGTCATCATAACACAACAAAAATGCCAAAAGTGAGCCTGTTCTATTTAAACTAATTGCATAATTTAAATATTGGGTTGCCTCCCAAGTAGCGCTGTCTTTTAATGTCTTTTAGCTGGACGCAGGTTCCTTATCAAATCATTGAGGTAAATTAACCCCACAACCTATCCACTAAAAAATTATTTTCCTCTTCATCACTCTATTTTTATTTTTCACATCATTGGGTTCAGTAAGATTTACCTGTTTGTCAACTTTCATGTCATGAACTTTTGTTGCAGCTCTCAAACTAGCCTGTGGGTTCATAACTGTAGGAATGATCTCCCTAGTATTGATCTGTGTTTGCTGAACTGATGTGTCAGTTGTGCTTACTGCGAAGCACTTGTTGCTGGCCGGGGACTCAATGATGGATTGGAACACCTTGAATACCATCTCTTCTTCCTGAACCCGTAGTCTCAATTCTCCCTTCTCCACATCGATTACAGCTTTGCCCGTGGCTAGGAATGATCTCCCCAAAATGATGGGTATTTCATCATCTTCCTCCATGTCAAGAATAAGGAAGTCTGCTGGAAAAAAGAACTTTCCCACCTTGACAAACACATCTTCTACTATGCCTCTGGGGTGCACCACAGTTCGGTCAGCCAGCTGCAGATTAACTGTGGTTGGTTTGGCTTCCCCCAAACCCAATATCTTGAACATAGATAGAGGCATGAGATTGATACTAGCCTCTAAGTCACAAAGTGCCCTGTTGCATGTTCCTTTGCTAATAGTGCAGGGCAGGGTGAAGCTTCCTAGATCTTTCAACTTAGGAGGCAATTTCTTTTGTAAGATGGCGCTGCACTCCTCTGTCAGCGCTACTGTCTCATAATCCGCCAACCTTCTCTTATTCCCAAGTATCTCCTTCATGAATTTGAAGTATGCGGACATTTGTTCTAACGCCTCAATGAAGGGGATATTGATGTGAAGTTTCTTAAATACCTCAAAGAACTTGGAGAACTACTTGTCTATGTCCTTCTTTTGGAGCCTCTGAGGGTAAGAGATTCTATCAGTGTATTCCCTCAAAGGTGTTGGTGGAGCTTTCTCAACTGTAGGGTGGTCCTCAGTGACCCCCTCATTTCCTTTCTCAACTGCTTTCTCACCCTCTTTCTCATGAACCACTGCGGGTTGGGGAGCAACCTGCTCCAACTGCTTTCCACTCCTTAATAACACTGCATGACACTGCTCTCTTGGATTGACCTCTGTATTACTTGGGAGAGTACACTGCGGCCTGTTGGTTACCATCTTCGCCAGTTACCCAACATGCATTTCCAAGTTCCTGAGAGAGGACCTGGTTTCAGACATGAACTGATTCTGCGAATTGGTAAGTGTAAGCAATGCAACCCTCAGCTCATCAGGCTTCTCCTGTTGTGTAGGTGGTCTAAACTGCTGGGATGAGGTAGCCTGATTATGTGTTTTCTGGTTCTGGTAATTACCTTGATATGGTTGCTGCTGAGCCTGGTCGTTCCTCCACGAAAAGTTAGGGTGATTTTTCCATCCTGGATTGTATGTGTTGGAATTAGAAGGCCGCTGAAAGTTCCCAACTGCCTGAACCTGATCCATTGGCACATTATTAGGGTCCACCGCTGTGAATTTGTCAAAGGAGTGCGGTCCACCACAAATCTCACTATTTACCGACATATGGACTGCATTCACAGACATAGTATTCTGCTGCAGTTGCTTCGTCAGAAGGGCCACCTGTGCATTCAGGGTAGTGATGATATCTAATTCATGTATGCCCATAGTCTTCCTGCTATTCACTGACCTGTCATCTGCCCCTTGATGATTGTTGGCAGTCATATCTTCTAGTAACTCATGTGTCTTATTGGTACTCTTTCTCATGAAAGCTCCCCTGTTGCAGCATCAATGATGGTACGAGTAGTACCACACAGCCTATTATAACAAATGTGGACTAACATCCACTTCTCTATGCCATGATGTGGGCATTTCCTTTGCAGATCCTTAAATCGCTCCCATGCATCATATAGTGACTCACCATCCACTTGATAATAATTGTTTAACTCTCCCCTTAACTTTGCCGCTTTTAAAGGAGGGAAGAACTTTGTAAGAAACTTTTGGGCTAGGTCCTGCCAGGTGGTGACGGAGTTGGTAGGTAGTGAGTTTAACCAGCTCTTGGCTCTGTCCCTAAGTGATAACGGAAAGAGCCTCAGTCTAATAACATTTTCAGTAACGTCATTGTATTTGAAAGTGACACACAACTCCAGAAAGTTGGCAATGTGCATGTGGGGGTCTTCAGATGACAATCCCCCAAATTGTACTGTGTTCTGGACCATGCTCAGGATGGCTGGCTTGATCTCAAAGTTTTTTGACCCTATTGCTGGGAGCCTGATGCATGTCTGTGCACTAGTAACCATGGGCAGAACATAGTCTCCCAAGCTTTTTTCTGCTGGGACCGGTATTGGCTCCTCTACATGTTCAGAAACCTCGTTGTTTTCCCCATTTTGATTCGATGATTGGTTGTCCATGGTCACTGAAGCAGCTATCCTTTTACTTCGCCTGTTTTGCTTGCACGTTTTCTCAATTTCAGGGTTGAAGGGAACAAGTGTATCTGCTCCTCTCCTTCTTCGCATACACTAAATTCCTGAAATAGACCAAAATCAACAAACAAATCAAGGCAACAGGGTTCTAACAGTAAAAATAAAAATAAAAATAAAGCCAAAGTAGAAATAAAAATAGATGGTTCGATATTAAGACGCCAACACGCGAACTACGCCAAAACTTGTTAGGACCGTGTCCAATTGCTCACGAAAGTGTACGTATCGTTCACAAGTAATATAGTCTGTAAGACCGAGTTTATCGTCCACAGAGACTGATTTCTAATTACCGAACATCTATTCTAGATTATCTATTTGGCAAACGATATTTGATTTGGGTTTTTATCTAACTACTAGAATAATTGAGAGAAGTAATCTAAATTGTTAAGGTTTAATCAGTTATGAAGGAATTAGGGCTTTCAAAATCCTCGATTATCCACTATACTCAATCCTTAATGCAACTAGAATGACTTCTTCTTCTACGTTAAGATAGCGGTTAACTAGACTGTCTTATCTTCCGATTAGGATATATAATCGCTCAACCCCAGTGCAGAATCCTTCTATATTTCTATGATAGGATTTACCACATAGGAGGATTAAGAACAGTAACCTATAATGCTACACAAGTATCGGGGTACTTTCGTCCGCGATTTTAGCCTATGTCTAATATATTATAGCATATCCAAATCTCTCCTCTCGGTTCTTGATTCGAAATCATATAGGTTATGATAATTAGTGATCAATTAACTATCAAACATTCATACCAATTATTAAATAAATCTTAATCAAGTGAAGAAGAAATCAAACTAATGCATTAAGTCATGAAATAGAGTTTCAAGCGATTCAAAAGGAAAGCCCGAATAAAGTGTTTAGCTCCTAGCCATAGACATGCTAAGAACTAATACAAATCCAAACATAAATTGAATTGAAAACTAAGAAAGAAATATTACTTAGAACTAGGTCTCCAATTGTAGCCGCCAAGTTGTCTTCAATTGTGTTGTGTGATAGAATGTCCAACTCTCCTCACTAGACTAATTCCTAGGGCTTAAGTATGTTGCAAATTTCGTGCCCTATGGACCCTTCTGCCCTTGGCCAAATTTACTTCGGATTCTTAATGTTCCGCATAAGCACCGCGGTTCTGCAAAATGGCACCGTGGTTCCGAAAGTCCTGCGGGTTCTCTGATCTTCTGACACCGCGGTCCTGCTGCTAGGCACCGCGGTGCTGCTTTGCCTTCGTCCGAATCTCCAATTTTCAACCTTTTTTTACCTCATGACCCTCCTTTTATGCTCACTTTTTGCTCTTTTTCGCCATTTTACCTTTTTGAACCGTTGTGACTCAAAAGAAAGAAAAACGACACCCTAACAAGACACTTAATTAAACGAAAATGGGGTAAATACTAACTAAAAATGACTCAAAAAGCATATACAAAATATGCCTAACACGCTGCGTAACGGGAAATTCCAGATTTGAACTAAAAGTTACAACTCTTCACATAGAGTCACAACCTTTAGTTAATAGCTTCTTATGGACGTTTGGTATGCTATAAATAGCATGTTGATCACTTGTTTTAATAGAATGAACAAGATTAAAATCTTCTGATTTTGAGAATAAAAAACTTAAGAAGATTTCTACTTGTCTCTTCTTCTTCATCTTCAAAACCATTTTTGAAGAACACATATAGTAGATTCGCCAGGAGTGAAGTTCTTGTGCTAGAACTATCACTCAGATAGTTGTATTCTCAAGGCAGACGTCCGATTAACTGCAGCACAAGCGGACGAATTTTTATTTTAGGTCACTGCATTTGCAGGCCTCTATCTACAAACAAGTTAGTATGTGTTGTTCATTGTTATTAATCTCTATATAGTTGAAGTATCTATATAATAGTGTTGTTGAATTCAATTTCTTTGAATTATATATGTATATATATATATTGTATTGTGGTTTATACATTGAAGATCTAGATTGGCTCTAACAACACCAAATAATTGGCCAAAAACGTATTAGGAGAAGAAGAAAGAATGATAGTATTCTCCATGAAGGAAATGATCAGAAATGGTGTGGTGTTGCTTATATAGGGCAAACTTTGAAGTAAAGAGACTTAATGATCCTTCAACCTGGCGATTATAAGAACTCAAGTGGTTGTTATAAAAGATTTAAATCTTGAACATATCTGGACACATTCAATTATTCATTCAATTTGGACACTTTTATGGTAGACTCAAAAATTAAATTTGGGTTAGCCTCACGTATATTTTGCGGCAAGGCCTACGTCTCATGTGCACGTACGAGACTATTTCCTTTATTAGTTAATTCCTTATAAGTCAAATAAAGCTTCACAATATTTTTTATATTACAAAAGAAAGATCTAATCACAACACAATGTTATCTCAAAATCAGATGCTTTCTTTTCCTTTTCCAATGTTTCTTCTTCTTTTAGTCTTGTAAGCAGGGGGCGGATTTAGTGAAATTATATACCTCTCCTAGACACGATCTATATTAGGACAAATATACTTTATACACATTTATATTATTATTAATAGAGATTAATATTTTAGCATTTGTAATTATTGAATTATTAGTTAATTGTTTACGATATTCTATAATATGCATCCCTAGAGGTTATTACGTTATTATTAATAGTGTGAGATATTAAATTTATAACGTAATTCTTAAAATAGTCTCGATTAATGATCATCGAGAATGAGATATCGATGATATGTGATAAGTCGACATGTGGTCTGCATCATATCCTTAGAGGATGTAGTATGTCACCTGCTACGAGTTATAGATACTCGTGATAGACACATGAATACTTTGGAAGTATTCGTATACCCTACTGATATACTGTTTGTTTTACATGTCTAAAGTATGATTAGCGGGCGAGAGATAGAAATCCTTAGGCTTGAGGTCGATACACACCTTATCTACAGAGTAATATACTTTGATCATGTCCTTAGCTCAAATGACTTATAGGTTGAGATACGGCTTGTATTGGGTACATTACGAAGTGAATTAAAAGTAGTAGTTGAGCTAAGATTAAGATTCAGTCACGTATGTATATTTGAGAGATCACTCAATTTCTCAGTGATATTAGGTTGACTAAGTCGTTGGCCAACGCAATAGACATATCAAAATTAAGTGATCCAATCCAATTCACGCATATTAGTCGAATTGACTTTTGACAAGTGACAACCACATAAATTAAGACTGAGAAATTAGCATTATAAATGGATTATTTTCATAAAACAAATAATCCCCTGCATAAACCTTCTTGGTTGGCGCACATGCGCTGGCTTGAAGTGTGGTTTACATGGTGGCGTGGTTTGCGTTTCTGCGTCGATCGGGGTTTACTATCTTGCACTCGAAAGAGTAGCGGCTGCGGGTTCCTTCGTCAACAAAAAAACAGGATTTCTTTCGGTGAATTCCTCAGCATTCCAATAAAGATCTCTTATCCTTCTCACTTTTGTTGAATAATTCGTGATTACGGGGTGCATTGGTAGATCTGCAATATAATTTATTGATTTAATAGAATTCAATAATATTATTTATATTAAAATGTATTTAATGTACAAATATTTTATCTTCAGTCCAGTAAACTATTCTGTCTTAAAAATTAAAATTAAAATTTTAAAATTCTTCTCTAACAAAGTGTAATGAAATGGTTGATATATCTTTCACCCCTTAATCAGAAATTTAGGGATGGTTTGGTAGCTGGTTAAATCTACTCATAACTTATTCATACTTTTCTTGTCCTAAAATTTTTGTCACATCGCGTTTCAAGAATTAAATTATATAAATTTTCTCTAATATTTTGAATTATATTTTTTATTATATTAATATGAGAAGAATTGCAACTTATAGTACATTTTCTATAGTTTTCGAATATCTAAATTTTGATTTTAAATTATTAAATTAATATAATTTAATTTTAAAATTTAATCAAATTAACTTTTTTTTAAAACATGACGAGTATTTTAATACGGAGGAAATATTAATTATGTAAATATTTAAATTACAAATCAAACACCAAATTAATTATATATATGAATAACTTATCTCGAATTAACTATCAAGATATTATTTATGTAACCTCCAAACTACCTATAAAACGAGCCCTAATTAAGTTTGTTCTTAGAACGAATTTCTTTTGAGGTAGAATGCTTTATTTCTTCAAATAATTAGTTTATTGGACGAAATTGTTAAGAGTTCTGTTAAATATACCATACCGTTACACACGGTATTGGGGACCAAAAGTTGGACCGTGTATACATGCCTTGTATACACGGTATTATGAGTTTAATTTGGTAATATTTTTTTATATATAATTAGTATTGTACACTTACCATAATTGTAAAATTATTGTACAAATAGAATAAAATTTGAGAGTAGGATAGAAATATGATTTTCATATTATAGAAATTATAAAATAATCAAAAAATTATTTCTTTTAAGTTTCACATTGGATATGGAATGAGAATATGAACTGTTTATATGGATTTGGACAATCTCACCCTACAAGCTAAATTTTGGGGGTTGAGTCAGACCCAAGATCTATTATTAACATGGTATCAGAACCAGACACATTCTGATTCTTTATTCGTCGATGTTGTGCCTCAAATTATATTGCCCACGCTCTAGTTAACGAAGTCTGGACGTACGAGAGCGTGTTAAGAATCTCACATTGAATATGAAATGAGAACATGAACTTACTTGGACAATCTTCATCCTACAAATTAATTTTTGGGTTTGAGTAAGACGGAAGATCTATTTTTTTTACAGAAATTACGGAATATATAAAGCAAAAGAAAAAGAAGTGAAATGTGGTGTTTGGGGACCCCCGCTAGTTGTCGTGACAAGGAAGGAACCTCGTTTACGAGCACACACGTAGCAATTTGAAAGCATATCGTGTCAGTGTACATCTGTGCTGTGCATGTCACTTTATGGTTCCTTTTGTCTTTTGGCATTCTTTTCTAATAGGAGTAGCATATATCAGTCACTGACTTTCTATTACTGCTTTCTTTCTGTAATACTTCTCAAACTCTTTCTTCCCTTTGTGTTTATGTGAGCTTTGAGATTTGTTTGTCAGATAAAATTCCAGAAGAAACTTTAATTTAATCCAAGTAGTTTTAGGTAGACAAGGTATGTATTTCTATCTTCTTAATTTATATATGTAGTTCATACAATTTACAGGTTTCTTTTTTGTAATAGATTCAAATTTCAGACTTTTGTATTACTGAGGTAAAAAGAAGCATCGCGTTCAATAGTATAAAGTACTATTTTTTTGTGTGACTTGCTAGCAGCGGCGGATTCAGAAATTCAGAATTTTCACTCTTAAGAGTTTTTTTTTAAAAATAATAAAAGATAAATATAAAAAATATATTGTTTATGAATCAAACTTAGGATGTTGGAGACAATTTTAAACACTCTGAATCACTTGATTTTTGCCGAACACCCTTACCTACCTATAAATCCACCACTGCTTGCAAGGTACATTTTAATTAATATATATTAATTGTGCATATATTTGATTATTAAGATATCATCTCTAAATTTTGAAATATTGAATTATTAAGACGATTTGATTTTGCACAACATATGAATGTGTGTAATTTATCTCCGTTTGGAAACAAATGAGTATTGAATAAAATTGTAATTGAATAATATATTCATAAAATATCTCTGAAAAATATTAATTTTATGATTTTGTAAGATTTGTTTGTTCGATGAAATATAATACTCCCTCTATCAATTGGGATATTTGTTGCTTTCGAGATTAAATTGCATGAAGTTTTATCAAATGTTTTTTTTCAAAAAAGTTAGCAACTTGTACAAATTACTTGTTAACAGGTCGTCTTTGGACACGGACGACCTGTGCTACCGCACGGGGATCCCGAAAAATAAAAATTTTTAGGATTTATTTTTTCATTTTTATTAAGTAGTATTAGCCAGAATTTACTGTAAAGACTCATCATTCGTAATGGTCCACTTTTACGAATTAGAACAAATGTTTGATACGGCCATCCAATCACACAGACTAGACTTGCCTCTTTAGTATTTGAGTTCATTATACAATTGATTTGTTGATAAATTTATTTTTGTGTGAATGCAGGAGGCAGAGAGAAATAGAATTAGAAGATGCGTGTGCTAGTGATATCGTTGCCTTTGGCTATATTGGTATTGATCATACTAGCCATTATTTGTTACCTCTTTGGAAGAAGAAGGGGTCGATGGTGATCAATTAATTATTCGAAATGTTTTATTATGGCTCCTCCAAGTTCATGTTGGATACAGGATAAAAAATAAAATAATGGATGTAATCCTTTGTTCAAAGAGTATAGTCTAATAATCCTAGAGAGCTTTATATCTTGTTGTACCCTGTTTCTTGATTTTGTATTTGTAAGAGTAAAACTATGCTTTATATTATTGTGATAAAGCAGGTCCAAAAATTGCTTAATTAGATCATCACGAGTTCAAATCTTAAGTGTTACATACTAGTATTTGTAGGAATTCTTGTTTAAAAAATTGCATAATAGCAAGCTTAAACTGTCCTTTTTCCAACTAAGGTATGATGATTGAATATCAATTTCTAAGTTTTTTTTTTATCGTGGTGAGATGAATTTGGTAAATTTTGCAAAAAATGCTTATTTTTTTATTTGGAAAAATATGATTCTCACTACTCCGCAACACACATGTGACATGACACAACACAAATCACATATCGTATCCTAAAAAGTTCAATTTTTCATTAAATCCCTTATTAATGAAAATGGTTAAATATACTTATTTATTTTAGTTTATTAGTCAGTTTTATCTTCCGTTAGCAAAAGTATCAAAATATATTTATAAAAAATTATTTAAAATATGAAATTTTTCCTACCTACGTCCGCCTACCCCATTCTCAAATTTCTAATTTATATTTTTTTTATTTTAATAAATAATTTATAATTTTTTTTCTTACCCCCTACCCACACCTACCCCTCCACCCCATTGCTCTACTCCATCCTCAAATTTCTATTTTTTTTACTCGAAGGTTCTGATTATCATGGAAATTTTCCTGTTGATCCTGGTGTGACTTATAATGCTAGTGTCACTCATGGTCAATCCAGTCACTCCAGTATTACTCCTGCAAGTCCCAATTTTGACGATGCTTCAGGTCTCTCATCAGTCTGGAATTCCTGGCCCAAGTCCAGAAGAGACCTCCCAACTCATGCATTTGCTACAGAAAAGCTAATTAACAGACTCTACCTCTATTACATCTAGCTCACATTTCATGGATTCAGCCAATTGTGATGGTAAGTTGCTAACTGAGAATAGTCAATTTAAAATTTGTCTGCTTACTAAAATAGATAGGACCGGTGTGGATCATAATTTGTGGAGCTTCTGGTCATATGACTAGTGATATCTCCCTTCTTTTCAATGCGCAAGTTCTTTCCATTCCTTGTCTTGTTTCTCTCTCTAATAGATACAAAGTTAAGGTATCTCATGTTGGTTCTTTAACTTTGTTACCTGACTTGACTCTTCATAATGTGCTTTATGTTCCTAGTTTCCAATTCAATATTATATCTGTTTGTTAATTGGCTAAGCCTTCTGGTACTGGTAATATAGTTCAATTTACCAACACTGGTTGTACCCTACAGGGCCCTTCACTGAAGAAGCAATGGCTCTTGGTAGCTCTGACAGTGGCCTTTACAAGTTTTTTCATCCATTCGATATATCCAGTTTGTCTTCTGTTTCTCCTAGTTCTTTGTCATGTAATTCTTTTGTGTTCACATGTATCTCCTAGTTGTTCCCCTAGTATTACTCCAACTGTTTCTTCTAGAAATGTTATTGATATGCCCAGTGTAAGTATTGACCATTGTATTAGTCATATCAATAAACTTGATGTTTTGTGGCATTATAGACTTGGATATGCATCTTTCTCTAAAATGAAAATTATCTCTCCTATTAACATAAATTTATCATCTAAGCAATCATTTATCTGCCCAATTTTCCCATTGGCAAAACAAACCAGACTCCCTTTTAATGACAACACTATACAAACAACTATGCTTTTTAACTTATCCACATTGTACATGGGGACCATACCATGATCCTACTTATGATGGTTCAAGATACTTATTAACCATAATTAATTATACCAGGGCCACTTGGACTCACTTATTAGGTGCCAAGAGTAATGCATTTGATATCTTAAAAGCTTTCATTGCTCTTGTGGAAACACATTTTCACTCCAAAGTGCAAACTATTAGAAGTGACGATGCACTTGAACTTGGATTCAGTAACTCTGGTTCTAAGTTCTTTCTTGATTAGTTAGAAAGCTAAAAAGCAGCATGTGGTCTCATTATCTTCTGCTGAATCTGGGACCCACCTTCATTAAAATATAATCTCGACCACCCTGCCATGATAGTATATTAGTACTACTATGTATGTATTTATTGCTCTAAAAAGAAAATTATCGGTAGGCTTTATGGTCTGGTGGTGGACACGTTTGTCCATCCAGTTCACTAGAAAATGGTGCTGCTAACTATGCCATCAACTTGAAAACTTGTGGCATGTGTACCAAATCGTATTTGGACAGGTGACTTAATTATACTACGTTTATATGAAAATCATACAATAGCATAAATCTAACTCTTGTATTGAATTAATAGATGGCATACTTTGCAAATTCAATCCTCTTAAGATATCAAAATAAACATTTAAATGAAAATGAAGGAGAAACTAAAATAAAATAGCAATGAAGATGCAATTCTTAAGAGGATATATTGGACTATTTAATGAGACTATCTTTCCAACCCCTTAACCAATTAAAAATCCCAGAGTTTGAGCTTAGTTGATTTAACAACTATTTCTATTTAGTGTTCTCCGATATTAATTAAGGTATGTTTTAGAATTTTTTTGGTATTAAAATCTTTAATTTATGAGAAAATAGCCCATTCTTCATCTACGAAAGGATGAAGTAATGCTTATTCAACCGGTCCTACCTAGACTTATTAGGATAGGACCTTTTACTTGAGTTTGTTTTGGCTCTTTTTTTTTTTTTTGATAATCCGCGCCTGCCAGACTTCATATCGCTAAGACTCTACACACGCGATCTTACTACGCTTGGAGGCGAATGGAACCCGTTCTTAGCCGCCACCGCCAAGTAAATCGCGGGATGTGCGCCCCGCATTCAGTGTCTGATCGCCACCAACGGATCAATGCTACAAGGTCCGACCCCCCAACAGGGATTGTCTGAGGGTGTATCAAACCCACACTGCAACATTCCCGCGCGGTTAAGCTACCAGGCTTTAAATTTAATACGAGACATATGCCCCGGAGAACGTATCCGCCGAGAATCGAACTTGTAACCTAAGGCGACAAATTTGACTAATGGCCTCTCTTCTTTGACAGATAAAACTTTGCTTATATGGTTTGAAATACTTAACTTTTGATCAAGAAAGCCCGGAGTGAAAAGGGACTTATTGCTTAAAAAAAGAGGCATTAACTTTTTAACATATATGACTTACCTTCTCTAAGATATAGACCCATCATTCAGATTTAGTCCCTATTTTAAAAGTTATACAAATATAGTTTTTAGAAAATTATATTTTCAGAATGTTAAACTCGAGTTTGATGTTTGTAGATATATTACTCAATCTTTCAAATAAAATATTAAATTGACTTCTAATATTTCCAATAACTTATAAATTTTAGACTATAGTCTAACGTTTTCTCAAAAGTTTTTCAGTTTGCTCAAATGTGAGTTTTAAATCGTGGTCTAAATTTTTTATAAATTATAAAAAAAGGATCATTTATTAAAGATGCCCCAAAAAAACCGACCAATCAAAATTTCATTAAATTAATCAGATAGTAAGTATTTGATATCAAATAATATTTGACTAATCCAAAGTGGAAACTCACTCAAGTATTGAAGCATATTTGAATTTGTTAATGGATATATGTAACAAACCTAACAAAAGTGCACCCCACTTGGCTCAAGTGGTCTTTCCCAGTCAAAGCCATCAAATTTCTATCAACCTTCCTAGCCTATTTTAAAGTCAAATTAAAACAAGAAGAAGAACAGCAGTAACATGGAAATCACTCGGTTTGTACTATATAGTTGTTAAATTTGACTTATTTTGAGTTTTGATTTTGAACAACTTGGATTCATTTTTCTATTAACAGTAACTCATTCGTCCTTAGCAATATGATTTATAAATCAAAATTGTTTATTTCTCAGAGTTAAACAAAAGTATATCCGTTTGTAACTTATAATAAATTGATTACATATTCACGTAATATAATCAAAGAGACCAGAACTACTTCAATTTTATCTTTGTAAATGGGACCTGTACAGCTACTTTTGTGGACGCCTTCTTTTTTTTTTTTTTGACGGCGAAGGCAAACGCTACTTTCGAAATACAAGACAGCAGAAACCCCGGATCGACGCAGATGGCGCAAACCACGCCGCCATGTAAATCACACTTGCCACGCATGGCAGGCCAACCAAGAAGGTTTATGCAGGATCGAACTCGCGACCATGGCCCCGCGCCATCACATAATTAACTCTGCTACTGCGGGTTTGTGGACGCCTTCTTGTCTCGTACTAATTGAGAGGGGGGAAATGAAAAAGGATAAAGTAAGAAACAGCTCTAATTGACATTATGTTAAAAACAAGGGGCAAAAACAGAAGAAAGATAAAGTAGTCTGGTTTTTAGTGAATTTTAAAAGTTAAAAGAATTTTGTTTAGTGAGTTGTTTTGATATTCATTTGGATTTCATAAACCCTTGTATAGATTCGAGGGATCCAGAAGAGAGTGCAAACTTTGACTAACTTGTAGAATAGTCCCTTTTTTTCTTATCAATTTAAAATTAGGAGGGCAAGAAAGAAAAATTACGATGCTCTCGGCGCACGCTAAGTCTTTTTGCTAACGTACGCTACCCTTATTTTTGTCAAAGACGACCCGATTCACCATCTAGATGACGTGGGAGCAGAGGAGACTACAGTTCATGAACAACAGGATGCCGCAACTAGGCCTTGGACACCATCCAAGGCCATATCACAGTACCACCTATGGCTGGCCAGTCGACCTGGACGATCCACCCCGATCCCGTTATAAAAAAAAATTACGGTACCGGGATGGGACATGACCTCGTCCCGCTCGGTCCCGGCTCGCCCCAATTCCGCCAGCCTGACCCGATTCTGCCCGAAACGCCCTTTGTAAAAATAGTTGTTGTACCAACGACCATTTTACATTTTGGCCTCCCTCCCTCCCCAACCCCCTACTCCCTTAATATTTATTTTTAACTCATAAGTTATTATATTTACACTTTAACTCAATTTTTCAACTCTAAAGAACTCATTTTCTTTTCATTTTTCTCACAAATCTTCCTACAATCTCTCTAATATCTCAATCAATCTCTCTATAAGTCTACATTGTCTACTAAATATTCAATTTTATTTATTCATTTGGAAGTGAAGTTGACAACTAGCTTGAGAATCATCCATCAAGCAAAGTTCAATTTTCAATCTCTCGATTACACGTCGACGTTACGTCGGCATTTGTTACATTCGTTCTTTCATTAAATTATTATTGTTTCTTTATTTTATTTAGCGCACTTAATTTTATTATCTTTAACTAATTATTAGCATAATTAAAATGAAATCAATAAGAGATATGCTTAAGGGTAAAGGTAAAACTTCTTCTACTAGGGGTAATAAGTGCCGGAGAACTTCTTCTAGTTATCATATTCCTAGACATGATCATATTCTTAGACATGATGATTTTGTTGATACTGAAGATTTTCCTGAAATACCATATGGTTTAGACGAAGAGATATTTTCTGAAACTCAACAAGACTTTAATTTAGAAGATGATCTAGATGACACACCCACTAATGTAGATGACACACTCACTAGTGCGCCTTCAACTGAAATGTCTCCTATTCCCCCTAGTATGATACGAGGTCCAACAAAATGACTATTAAAATCAGATGCATGACACTTTTTATTAGGGACGTAGAGAATCAAGTAGCTATATGTAAAATTTGTAAACAATATTTTAAATTCAAAACTAGAAAAGGTAGCGGTGAGACGGGGGTTTAATGAGACACATAACACAAAAACACTCAGCTAGGTATGCCCAATACGAGGCTTAAAAACCGGGTGCGCAAGCGCCCTCTCCATCGGAACAAGGTTCACATATTGTTTCTGACCAAGTACAGGGTCAAATTAACCCTATGACGGGGGGAATTGTAGGCCCTAAATACGATAAACATAGAAATAGGGAAGCACTAACAAAATTAGTTGTTGTGGAGGGTTTGCCTTTTTCATTTCATGAATCTCCTGGTTTTATTCATTACATTATAGAAATATATAATCATTCTTTTAAAAGTTTTCCTAGATCAACTGTTAAGAGAGATGTATTTAAATTTGCACATGAATATCAACAATATTTACGTTACTCATTATATCATTTTAATGACAAAGTGTCTATCACTTCTAATATAGGTCGTAGTACTAACGATCATGATTAAGGATCATCCGGGTCTTAATCATGTTAGTGAACGTATAGTCGAGCTTCAATATGATATTCGACGTGAAGGGAATCTAT